>OW121851.1:5947670-6547670 GCA_933228895.1 Platycnemis pennipes | reverse complement strand
ATCCTCCAGATTTATGTAAGCCGCGCACCAATTTTCCTCAAATTCCTGTTGCTTTTTCTCATAAGTTTCGATTTTTGTGAGCATATCGACATTAATTGCTAAGTATGGTCTAGTAGTAAATCATACATTGTAAAGTATTCTGAAATGTTGAAGTAATTAGTAATAAAAATCCATGTTTTACGAAGTCTGAGCGTACAACAGTAACACTAGATCAGAAACGCCTCTTGACCAAGCAATAGATTTATCGCATATAGATCACACATTGTAGCACAACAAGGACAAAACATTGTAGCACTGGTATGTATTTAAATCTACATTATATCCTGTAAGCTGCCGCAAGGGGTCTTTGTCTTTTCAAAATCGTAAGTGGAGTTTGATTCGGTATCAAGTATCTGTAGCAACATTTTTATGCAAGAGATAGCTCCTTTAGCGTACACATTAAAGCTAAATAACAAAGACATGACAGAGAATTTGTTTCACAATGGCAAGAGTTGTATGCTCAGAGATTATACCCTCTTACTATCTGTGCTTTCTGCACCATTCATATGAGTAGTAAACGAGTTCAATTCGATCATTTAGTATTTAAAATAATTTGCAACTATCACCCTAAAAATGAAATATGATGTGAAATTGCGATCGTTTCCTGTGAGTACAAAACTGCATATTATCGGTGATGCCGAAAAAATAGGAAATCGAGCTGCAGGAAGGAATATGGTGTGTCTGAATCTAGCAGCTAAGAAAACTAAAAATGAGAAGTCACGACATGAATTTTCATTAGAGATTTATGATTCTATTTCCGCAAAAGTTTTTTTCTTTAGTTTTATAAGAATTATAATTGTTATTACACTGAGCTTAGTTTTTTCCGTGTGTTCCCAAGACTTTCCGTTTTGTTAAATCGTCCCAGTCCACAGCTACTGCGCAGAGAGCAGACGAGACCACCGCTATCAGCTACGGATGACATTCTGCTTTTACTTGTTGATATGCCAACGGGTTTCCGTAATAATAGAGTAATCACGGGTTGAAATTGTATATATTTGTGCAATTATTTCAGCTGGATGTTATTTTCACAGATGCCGTTTTTACAGCTGGATGATATGATTGTATGTAACTGTGATTACTGTGAGATGCTACGAGAAAAAGATGCACAGTAAAAGTGCATCGATGCACGACAAGATGATGATCGTGATGATATTAACACGTAATTCAATCAATTAATGAGAAAGACGTACACATAAAATAGGTGCAACATTTCTATTAAAGAATATGCATTCATGTTATGGCAAAATGATGCAGACTCAAGGGCAAAAAAAATAATTTTTTGATAGAAATATTCTTTTGAAAATAGGGGTGCACGGGATACACAAGGGATACACGGCTTACACGAGGAAATACGTAAATTAAAAAAAATTTCCCTTATGTCTTGGGACACCCTAGTGTACATATTTCATTTATAAAATGGGCAACTATAAACTTACTTGAGAAAGATCCACGAAATGCTCAGATTCTCGGGCTATCTTGGCTCTGAAGGTGGTGCCATCATCAGGCGAGAGCGCGTAGCAAAACACTTCAACGCTCAAACGATCATGAAGCCCAGGGATCGACTGCATCAAGTGAGACGTGGGGTGATTGCCAAAGTCAGATGATACATATCCAATGCGCAATCTACCAGCACCTCCGGAACCTCCAATGCAAGGGGGGCCCATGTCCTTGGGATACTTGTATGGTGGCTTGTGGAGCACATGAATCTGCAATGAGAAAATGAAATTAATGCTACATGCATGAAAAACCTGAAAATAATATCATGAAGGAAAAAATATTTCCCATAATAGGACTATGGTAAACACAAACTGCTGGTGGCTGTACTTGCAAGTTAATCATACTAGAACGAAAAAATTTGAAAAATTCTAGAGCTGCTACACTTTTACGGCCAGCGGGATCCATTGGCTGTTATACATTACATTATTACATAGTTGTAATTTTTTATTGCCTTCAAATCAGGGGCACAAAAATGATTTCAAAGCCCTCCTACACCACAAATATACCATCAACATTGAGATAAATACACACTACAGTAGAACCTCTATTTTACGAAGTTGAAGGGACCCAAAAATCTGAGCTTTGTAAATCAGAGGGTTTGTAAATTGGAGGTTATCTTCCACTAACTCCTCTGTCTCTGGAACTGACATCTCACCAAAACCAGCTGATCTCCAACAGTTGGAAATAGTTTTTGCGGTGACACTCCCATGCTCTGGCAACATCTCCCACAGCATGGAGCAATGTCCATGGAGGCACATCATGCACATAAAGAGGCTTGATATGCGACAAATGTACGTCTACTAAAACTCTGCTGACGAGAATGCGAGTATACTTTCAATGCAATTAAACACTATGCTGTACTTAACTTATCAAATAGTTATGCTATGGTTGAAATCAAACTAATTACTATAACAAATAATAGTCATCTGCTCATTCTGGGAAAAAACAACAGATATTAAGTGAAATTCTCTGTGTGCAGTGTATTTGCAAGAAATTGGAAGGATTTAAAAATTACACCTCAATTGTATTGATTCGCTGTAGAGCATAAGCGTTATTCCTAAGGCCAGGAGACTCACTTTAGTAAAAGAGAATGAAACAGCCATGAATAAAAAAAACAGGTGAATATTTTTCTATAAATTTATAATGGTATGAACTTGGCTGCTGCAACTGAATTAAGTTCTTGTAGCTGGTTGGTAAATCTCAAAATAAGGGGAATAAGAGAATTAACTCATCCTGCAGAGTATTTTAAGCATATGCAGTTATGCATTAATTAACGAAAGGGGTATATTTAGTGCTAGTCGATTTGTGTTTAAAGAAGCCATTTTAACATGGGAAAGCCAGGGATACATTTTAACTAGGAAATTTCAAAACAAAGTTCCAACTGACCCAGTATATTTCCATGATAAGACCAGAAAATTCCTTTTTGAAGAAAGCGTATCGTTTGAAATACATTTAATAATATTTCGCAGCTAATTTAAGTCAATTTTAGAACTTCACTCGAGTAAATTTGAAATTCCCTCTTTTTTAAGATGCATTCTACAGTGCTGACATCTAGCGGTGACTTGCAAGAACTATTTACTCGCGGCTACAGAAAGCGATCGCGAATTCTTACCTAACGACGTAAAACACTTAAATGAAAAATTAAATAATCAAATTGCATCAATATTTGAATATAAGTAATTTATTATTGCAAAATTAGTATTTTTTAATGAAACTAAGCTCCACGACAGCTGCAGCAAAGAACTTCCAACGGGAATACCATTTTCAAGTGAAAGGCTGAAGTAAGTTCTGAATTGGGGTTGCGGCGGTTACCTTAAAGCTAATTTTAAATAATTCCAGAGAAAATATGGATCCTTTGTGACGATGAGTTAGGTATTCACAATACACAAAATGATAGAAAAGGAATAGAAATTACCAAGCACTAATCCGATTATTTTATGAACTGGGGCATTGTTTTCGAGAAGTAGGCGTCGTGCCATGCGTCTTTGAACATTTTTTCCTTGGATCATATAATTAGGATTGAATTGCGATTTGGATGATCAGTCTCTGGGATTTTTGCTGCAGTTTAAGCACTTCAAAAAGCACTATGTTGAATCGATTTTTCCACATTTCCCATATGAAATACTTGGACCGAGGGCCCTCTCAACATGACCTATCTGGCTTCAGCTGCTCCTGTCGCGGTATACAGCGATTGTTATTCCATTGTACTAAGTTCAGTGCAACAAAATCCTTTCAAAAACTTCGTAAAACAGAGGTCAAACACTCCTAGGGACCGGCCTCTCACTTCATAAATCAATAAAATCGAGGTTTTGTAAAATAGAGGTCATTTTACATGGTTTTCCTATATACAAAGATCGGGACCGGCGGAATGGTTCGTAAATTGGTGTCATTTCATAAATTAGAGGTTAGTAAAATAGAGGTTCTACTGTACATTATTTAAGTACCTAAACTAATGTAAAATCGATAATTTTTACTTCATGAATGGGTGCTCGGTAGTTTGCACACAGACATTGCCAGGGACTGGCAGTTAAAGGGTTATTAATAAACTAAGTACTAGGTACTCAGCTTAATGGCTGAATCATTCACCAGACTTAGTTCCTCATTCCATTGCCCTGCACTCACAAGTAGACTTAGAAACCACACACTAAAAAGACACCACATACAAACCCTATCATCCATTTTCTTTGAATGCCCAGAGCTTGACAGAGTTTCATAAAACATACCCTTCCAGATATTAAAATGCTAGAATTTACCAATTCTTTTCTAACAACTGAAAATGTACACTACAATTGACAAACCTCCCTGCTCCCATACAATTTCTCATTTGCATAATCTCAAACCTAGTTACATAGTTTCTTCGATTTTTCTTGTCTTCAAAATGTACAAAATACTGAAACGCTTTTTTGAATCTTCTTCATCTTCCTCGTTTAAATGGTTTATTTATTAACTCGTTTTTCTTTTCTTTTTTAACGGGTCAGTTGGGAGAAGAGACTATTAAGTTTTAATCACACTCTAAATACTCACGATTTATTACTATTATTCAAGATCAGTTATCAGCTAAGTGAGTATAATTTACGAGAGTAAGTTATGATAAAAAAAATTTAAAATTTAATTAATAATCACAATGAAATAGCAACTGTCAAACATTTACGGTAAAGTTCTGAAGGTAAATGACCTTGATGCGCCAAATTCATCATCAGAGGTCGACAATCCTAATTGCTATATATTTAAAATAATCACTGAAATAAAAAAGACTATGATAATAATCAGTGCAAGAAATATAGATGTATCCACTAAAAGACTTAAAACCTCTATTGATATGCCTCTTGATTAATTTCTTCATAAAGCAGCACGTCCAAAGACAAAATGTTTGAGAACCATACATAGTATATGCAATTAGTATATATCAGCCCCCGAGGTAAAAACAATTAAACCACTACGCAATACAAAGAAGTTGCAGATCTTGGGACGTCTCAGCAACTGAGATGGAACACCAGAGCCATAAATCTTCCCCCAGCCGGCCACCGAGGGCCAACTAGTTCACCAGTGCACATCAACGATAAAGAGAAACGAGTTTCCACGCTGACCAAATAGGCAGCCCTCTACTGAGCGTCACCTTTTCTAAGCAGAGGTTGGCATGGCGAGCAGCAATTGCCTTGCGAAACTCATGCGACAGTGGATACAGCATCGAGTGGTGAGGGTGGACCGACGGCAGTCTGTTCTTCTCCAGCTGTTCGCCAACAATCGCCACCAGCCTCTTCATGCGGACGTCATAGTCAGTCCAATCACACACAATTTGCAAGCAATGAGCAAGATTACAGTAAGCATCAGGAAAATCAGGTTTCAGTTTTAAAGCCGTCCTGTACGACTGTATGGCTTCCGGGATGTTTCCAGAATCCTGCAATTAAGAAGGGATATAACCGTGAGACCAAATTTATCCACATCATGAGATGAACTATATTATTAAGTCCATGGAATCATTTTTTTTAACAAATGTCAAAGCCCTATATGACGAGGTAATCTCACAGTTGAGACTGGAGATGGGACAAAAAGTAGATTTCTGGAATTCGAATATCAAATTCGGATACTGATTACAACAAAAATGTTCGAATAGCTCAAATTCAGAATACCTTGAACATTTAGCATTGAAATTCAAATGGTGAGATGGGGTAAGTGCAGGTTTGGCTTGTATTGTATTACAAGGATGCAGGCATAAGGCGAAGTGTAGCGGTATGACAAGTAGAAGCAATCTTGCCAACTTTCACCACTTACGTGGCTCCCATGTAACATCAGTGACGTAGTAAATAGCCATGCTACAAAAGAACTTAAATGTCATGCTGTGAAGGTATTGCTGTTTACCTTTGTCACCAGTGCCAGTGGTAAAAAGAAAACTCTACGGCCCCTAAGGAACTGTTTTTCTGACACTATACACTAGAGATGGGACATTCGAATCTTCGAATCCCTCGAATCTTGAAAAAGATTCAAGAAAAGAATACAGAATCTTTGTGCTATTTTCATCATTCGAATCCTAAAATATAAATAAAAATCGAATTCTTTATGTAATAACTTAGAACAGATTAGTTTCGACCGATAAAAACGTTCATTACAAATAAGGTTAAACCTGGCTTTTACGTCCCTGCAATTTACGCTTTCCCGCCATTAACAACTTTTCCTTCAAGTTCTAATAATTTTCACATGTCCTCAAGTAACATCTTCCCTTTATTTACGCTACCAAATTTTTGAATGGTTCGCCATTTGCGTTTTACGAGACGATTTTGCCGTGATTGTCGTCCTGGTTGCATAACTGGTGGTTGGACTCAACGCTCCGTGAAAGACAAAGTAAAAACTCATGCAGTAAGTTACCACTATGAAAGATAAATAAAATTTTCTCAGGTGTACCACCAGTTATCGTGACCTCAGTCATCTGTGGAATTGTAATGCCGCGAGAAATTACAGTACACGTACGTAATTTTTGTCGCGATTGTTATCCGGGTTGCATAACTCGCGGATCGGCTGATGCTATCACATAGGTTAAGAAATTTTTTTTTTATTTAAGAAGTGGATGCTTTTCAGCATTTGCGCCCTTCTCTTTCTTTTTTGGAGGTAATAATACAGATTTGAAAAAATCCTACAGCCAAACTTCATCCTCATACATCCTGCGAACAAACCAGTAAAATCATCACGTTCTTCTCAACCTCGATTCTTAAGTAGCTTTGATAGGATAACATTATAGTCTCTAACACCTTCTTTTCTCATAATGTTTACCCTAACTTACTAGCTTGGCTGGACTCCTACTACTACTATTATTTTCTGTTTAATTTTCTTACTAAAATGACCCTATGTATCTATAAAGAATAGTGTAAATATTATGTTGTCAAAGTATCAATTCTGCCTGAGCATCTGAATACTTTTAAGAGGAGAGGAAACAAAAACTAAGAATTTCCGGGTATGTACCTACCCCAGCTACACTTACATAAATTGTTATTCTGCCAATTTATTTGTTGCCTCTGCTGAAGTGAAATGCTGCAACTCAATTATATTTAAAGTTGAATTCTGGTTTTGAAATGTCAAATATATGTAATAACAAAACTTTACTGCTAACTATGGACTGTTGAATACATCAACCTTCATGGACAGAATGAACTATGGTATTACTACGACAAGGTGAACATTCTGCGCGATACTGAAGCACAATTCGATAAGTATCTACTATTGATAAGTTAAACTGAGATCCCTGAGTTTGAGAAGGTAACTCCTCAAAAATAAAAATACACAACTTTGATGCAGCTAGGTAACTATAAATTTTAATAATAATAATTAATGCACTGGCAATTATAAATTTCTCTACTTCTCCATACTGATTATGCTAGCAAGCTTGCAGCCGCAATGGTCACACTCAAGTTTCAGCGGAGTTGTCAGTTTTATGGTTAGGTTTTACAAACTTCATAAAAACATTTGTAAATTTTGATGTAAAAAATTTTCTTCAAATTGTCAAAAACATTATCGGGTTTATTTTGTTGAAATTTCAATTTAATAAGATGAAAGCTAACAGAAAAAATCATGAAATTCTCGGCCTTCAGATTTTAAGTCCTGAAAATGCTATTACTCCAAATAAAATCAGTGAAAGTTTCTCTAAAGTGGCTAAAAAAATTTATTTGCATAAATAATGTAGAAATGACCATTCAATAAAATGCATTTCACTGCATCAAAACTGGTTTCCTCTTTTGGAAGATATAGCTTCTCACACGCAGGGGTCTTGTTGTATTTTTAAAAACATTTTGATGGAAAATGGCTCTGCAAGATAGCTAGTAGAAGCAGGAGTTTACGATGTTGATGACGTTTACAGACTTTTTGATTTTGAAGAGTGACTAGCAGTGATAAGTTTCAGTGCATTATTTATGGTGGAAAGACAACAGTTTTGCTGAAATTCCATCCTTTGAAACTTCAGTCTTTCTACCACAAATTAAGAGGCACAACCCATCAACCTCTCGCTGTGCATATGATGTATTAACGACATGTCAAATACAGAGCTGTATGGGTGCCCAATGGTGTATAGCACCATATTCGAGGTATTTGAACTCTTGAATATTGAATACTTTCCAGTATTCGAGGTAATTGAGAATTCAAGAGTAGTATTCACACATATCTAATCTAGAACAACTGAATTCCAAAAGATTTCCTGCATACTTTCCATACCTATAAGAAAAAAACTCCAACACAGCTTATGACCTCAAAGCAAAACCTCAAAGTCTCTGCAGGTCTTCTTTCCCTTCCCAAACTTCAAAACTACAGCAAATTATACAGGGGACTAAATTTAACCCTTTTAACATTTTGCCCAAGTGCAAAGATCATGGCTAAATCTAGAATATATTAACTACTTGTTTAAAAAAATGCTTTGCATACTTATTGACCCAGAAGTTTGCAATTTTAAACATATACTTTAAACATCTTTTCACTTCATGTAAAATTTTTCCACGAGTCAATGTCATCATATACAGTCCTTGACTTACACAGTCAATTCATTCCAAAAATTTATGCATAGGTAGAATCCACGTAAGTTGAAACACAATAACTTACCTATCCATCATTGAACCATTAATGGTGGCGCTTTTACTTTGACTGGCTGCAATCAGTGACCATTACAGAAAACGCTATAGTTTGAATATACTCCCGCACATGTTCCGAAATTGTATAGATTGCATCCTACTGCATTCATTTCAGAGCATGAAGAATCTTTCTCTGACAAAGAAATCATGAGCGTAACTATTTCATACTCCCGTCACTAGTGGCACTGTGTAATCCCCTGGCAAATTCAAATTCTTCAACAAAACTGAACTCATTACCATTCTCACTTGTCTTTGTTAAGTGCATACATACGAAACAAAGTGAAAACATGCTTTATATAGACCAGTACGCATAGCTAAATTTCTTAAGGTCGTTTTACATAGTACATTTTTAGTACAATTTTTTGTACAAACGCTTGTATGAGGAAAATTGTACTGTGTAAAGCGTGAAATTGTGTGACTGCTTGTGGGAATGTCTGAAAGACTGAACATAACATAGAACCTGTTCTAATTCCATTCAGCCCAACATACAATTTCGTTCAGTTTCATACATTTGTTTGTATAATAAAATGTACCGTGTAAAGTGGCCTTTAGAAAATGTAATTTTTTTAAATCTATTCCACTGTAATGCAAATAATGGGAAAATGACACTGTAAACATGGGTATCTACATACGCTGGAAAAATAGGAATTTAATGGTATGCAATAAAAATGCTGTAAATTGTGGGAATATGTAAATTCTGATACCACAAATATGGAGTTTTACTGCATATTTTTTACAAAACAGTGCGTGGAGTAAAACCATTTTTATCTTAAGCCGATATATCAGCACCCTGAGCATTTTAGGGAAATATAGGAAGCCGATGCTACAGCAGCTTGAGTATCTGAGAGTCAAAGGATGATCTTCCAACAGCATAAAATGAACTTAAAATGTTAAATTATTCATCATCTTAGAAGAAGTAAACAATATTTCAAAATTAGAATTGTCACAAAACATAGCACCACTTTAGAGCAAGGCATTCATGAGAAACTTGTAATGGCAGGAAGAATTGGGCAGCAAATAGTTTTAAATGGCTAAGTATGAGTGAGACAAAAATCATGATTAAGAAGAGCATCGTAGACCATGTCTTTTGCTGAGACCACCAATCTGACCCAGCACACCATTGTGGCCTCAGGGCAGACTGCGTGATGATAACTAACCTTGTGGATGGAAGCAAGATTAGAGTGTGCATCAGCAAAAGCTGGATTGATCTGAATGGCACGCGAGTAGCACTGCAGAGCCCCTTGCACATCCTGCATCTCCTTGAGGGTGTTTCCCATATTACTGTAGGCATCCGCAAATGTCGGCTGAATCCTGTAAAAATTGGACAAAATATATGAAATGCTAAGCATAAAGCACTTCAAAATGATTACTTATCCAAATAATACAAATTTTCATATTTTACAAGTGGTTCAAAGATAAGCTTTACAGAGAAGCAACTCATTGGATGGCAAAAATATAGCTATTGAAATGTGTATCCAATGAAAAATTTGTTAACAAATACTAATAAACATTTTCTAAACACAACTTTGGTTTAGAAAAGCTTAGTTTTACACATTTCTACAATGCTACATTTCCTACCATGAGTTATGTAGTAAATATCAATTTCTTATAATGAAGTATGTTATCGACCACTTTATTTCTGTAGAAATGGAAGTAGCAACCATTAACTTTTATTCTTGTTACATACTAATTAAGTCGATGTGGATAACAGATTCTACCCCCTCCTGAAATCCACTCAACAACGTTTTAGCCAGTCCCCAGAATTTCATGAGGCAAATACCTGATTGCTTCCTTGTAATGCATCAGTGCTTCATTCAACTTCCCCTGCTGCTGCAGCACAGAGGCCAGATTAGAATGGGCGGCCGCAAATTCAGGGAAAACTTCCAGGGCCTGAATAAGATAAGGGGAAAAATGAATAAACACACTCTTGTTGCTGAAAATAATAACAAGTGCAATGGCATTGCAAGTCAAACCTAAAGGTTAAAAGCCAGGACACATCATCCATTCCATTCCCAAAATACAATATGGATAAATTGACACAGGTGCAAAGATCAAATGTAATAAGATAGCTTAACATGATCTAAAACTAGAAATTTAACTGCACCAAACTTAAACATGGATAATTATCACCCCAGAATATCCTTTTCAGCTCCAAAGGATGTTGATGCATAATAAAGGATGTATTATTCTTAACCTCACTCAACATTAAAAGAGCTCATCACCATAGCTACTTGGTACCGAGACATTGTCACAAGGTGAGGAAGAGGTTTACATATATTAATCTACTCCACGCAAGATGTGAACATAAGAATGACTGAACAGAATTTCTTACTGTAATCCTAGAGCAATATCATTCAGCTTTTTTCATTAAAAGCTGAATATTAGTAGCCTATATTAAATCATGAAACTTCACCTTGAATGGCGATATAAATATTTTATTTGTTGTACATGAAATGTCATACTAGCACTGTTATTAATGGTTTTAATGTGACTGAAGTACTTTGCAAGAAATCTAATATGCTCAGCATCTTAACATTTCCTCAAATCAAGCTTGGTTTAAATCACTTGACACAAAATGGCAAAGTGCGGCATACCTTGAGGTAAAGGCGGGTAGCCTCCTCCACAAAGCCCTGCTCCCTCTTAATGTTGGCCAGATTGTTAAGAGAATCAGCATGAGACGGGCAAAGCCTGAGAGCTGTGTTGTAACACTCCTCAGCCTCTGTAACCTACAATTAAGATCAATTATGTCATCAGACAGCTGCCAATTATAAACCTTCAAATAATTATGTGAAACAGAACTTGACAATTTGAAATACTTAAAGATGATTGAAACGAAATACAAAACGGACCACATTTCACTGACCTGTCCCTTTTCCTTGAGGGCATTCGCCAAATTGCAGTATGCATCGGGAAAATTTGGCTGAAGCTCAATTGCTCTTCTGTAGGTGTCAATTGCCAAATCGATAAGACTGAAAAGGGGATACAAATATGATCAGAGTATTGACTTAAGGAGGCGGGTAGAGTAAAATGCACTTCTGATAATGGTACCACAACAGATTGCCCTAAAGTCTAGCTCAATGTTCTAATTAAATATAACATGAACTAACACATATTCTTGTACAAAACTGGGAAAAGTTACTCTCTGAAACAACGGTTCTCAAAATTAGTATTCTACATCCAAAAGTAATAATACAGCGTGTGAATTAATCCAAGATATAATCATATGTTATCCTATCGAATAAATACTTTTCCTATTATGAATAGAGACACTTCACTTTTCCTAAGCTTTCCTTGATTTAAAACAATGTATAGTTAAAGGAGTTTTCCCATGCTAGAAATAAGACAATATTTGGGAAGCATTCAGTATTATTTTAAAAAAAAATCATGAGTGATAAGAATTCAAACTCCAATAGGTACCTTCAAGGCATCTCAAGACTTGTGCCCAAGAGCATAAGAATTAGCATGCATGATGATGCATGAACAATGATTTTCGTGGCTTTCCTTCGATAGGCACGCATGCAAGCACCACATTAACTTACCCCTGTTCATAGTAGACACAAGCAAGATTTCCATGTACCACAGCATTGTTGGGGCTGAGGTTGAGGGCACGCAAATAGGCAGCAACAGCTCTGGAAATAAATAATTGATCACTGTAGAAAGCAATCTAGAGCCAAACTAAAAAAACATATAAAGACAAAAGCAAGTCAACACTGACAAATATTATGAAGTGGTAAATGGCATGGATGTCAACACAGACGAGTGAATGGCACATGAAATGAAGGGCCTGAGTTTTATTTCATGTATTGAGAGTTGTTTCAGAGCCTCATGCAATGTTCAATCCATTCTTTTCCCTGGATGTCTAACTTTTGCTGGTAGTTAAAGTCATGATCCACTTATGTTTTTCCACTGCACATCAAGAATGATCTCTATTTTATGAAAATGAACCCTCTTTACTTCCCAAGCGCCCGACAAATGCGTGTAGAGCCATTATGATAGCACACAGAGCAACAAAAAATAAAATGCCAACAGAAAATGACAAAAAAAATGATGCTTCAGCATTTTGTTAGCTATCTCTTTTTGATAAAGAGACCTCTTAACGCATCGCTTGATCCAGGAGAAACAGCCTCGGCCTGTGTGTTCGGGGTGCTGCGTTGCAAGCTCCTGCAGGAGAAGAGTCTGCGAATGCTCAACTGGTTGAGAGGGAGGCAAGATGGTAATGATGGTGTACACAATAATGCACTGGTAATCCATGGAAAGCAGGAGGGAGTGGGGGGAGGGGCAGTGAAATGGGGCTTTTAATGTCCCTCACGGAAATGTTATGGGCTCCTACTCATGTGGGTGGCATTAGAACAAATACAACCCTTTGCTCTCCAAAATAAATGTCCTTTCTTGAGAATGTTTTGAGCAGAGTTACTTTTGGACAGATGGGCCCCAGACGTACCGATTTCAGTCTTGGACACTTCTGTGAGCAATTGACTCTTGATTGTCTAGAGTTTCAAGAGTTTTTTCTCCTTTCAGCCTTTCAGAGGAAACTCATAGTGTTCTTCATGGTTGAAAATGAGAAACATTGAGTGAAATTAAAACACAATGGCACGAGGACGAGCAGTCCTCTTAAATTCCATATTTCTTTCAACCTCAAAGTTTTCACTGAAAAGAATTCGATCCCTGATTGTACAAGATGCATAGCCCGCTGACTAAACAAGGCACGGGGGCAGCTACTGCTGAGAGTAGTGAGACCTGATTTGTTAAAGTGCATCCAGAGCTGACAGCGAAGGCCCACAGACATAGACACAAATGATACGATCACAATACAAAGTTGCAAGAGCCTAGACAATGCACAAATAGTAGACTTCAATTTCCACAGCCTCATATATTGTCTAAAATTTGGTTCTTCGAACACCTAGAACCTTCTTGAACACATTACTATGCAAACAACAACCAGGATGAATAACTCCAGCACAATTCAGTCAGTAAAATATAACTGGAAAATGCCACTGAATCTCATCTCATCGCTCCCGATCAAGCACAACAACATCGAGATCTTAGAGTACTAAACACAGCACGTATCTAATGTACACAAACACTTCTCCATCACGCAAGTCCGAAGACGTAACACCACGAGGAATGCTCTGAAACGTGCGGCGACCATTTCACTCACGAACGCACACGACTGCATTGTACCGAGGAGGCAGGACAGTCGACGGGGAGACGATGGAAAAATAAGAGCGATGTCGCTCCCCCTGCAGAGAGGAGTCTCTTGCCCTCGCAGTCACGGGGGAGCGGAGGAAGCGGCTGGGGAGGCGAAAGTAGGAGTCCCCGGGGGCGGCCAGGAGGAGGGCCCCGCGGAAGCCCCCGTTGCGACAGCAGGAGCCGCGCCGGCGGCAGTGTCCCTCCGCGAGTGTGTCTTCCTCCCCGGAACGCCTCCCTCCCTGTCCGGGGGGGGGGAGAGGGCGAGCCTCTTGAACGCCCGTCCGCCGGGCGGGGGGAGGCGCGGCCCCCGCCGGTCGTCATGGCAACCGGGTCGACATCTCACGGTCGTCCGTGGCAACTGCCAGGCCACGCCCCCCTCGCACACCCTAGCCACCGACCCCCCTCCTCGAGCAACCCCCGAAATGCAGCCCCAACCACCTGAAGGGCATCCGATCGAGGGGGAAATAAGGAAAAGAGGCCGAGGGCATTAATCAAGGCTCCCTCCGGGAAATCAACCCCCGGCCCACGCACAGTCGGCCCCCAAACTCCCCCCGCAGCGTGACGTCGCCAGCAGGAAACCAACCCCCAGCCAGCCGCCCGCGGGGGTGCCGAGGAGAGCACCAATTCGAATCACGTGCCCTCACCCGCGCGTGGGTTTTATATCTCTGCGCGATATTCGGAGGAGGCGACGATAACACGGCGGCGGCGGGAGGGAGGGAGCGGGAGAGAGTAAGGGGGCGTGGCCCGGGGAGGAGGAGGTGTGTGGAGGGAGATGTGGAGGAGGAATCGATATTAGGGGCGAAACAGCGGCGCGAGGGGTCTTCGAGGGCGGTGCGCCATCTCAACTTCGAGTTTCCGAGAGCTGCTCGACCAAAATGGGTCGATTTATTAGTGCCCGTCGCGATATTACGCACGCAAACAATGCTTTCAAGTCCTCCCTACCAATAAATCGCATCTGCACTCACGTTGCACGGCATTGCGCTTACGCGGGAGCATTACGTTCCGCGATCTCGCAGTTCAAAAGCACACGAGGCAATCGTGGCCTGGAATGACTTTCCATATCGTGCATCGCTTGATGTCGATTTTTCATCGACATATCGCGAAAGGAAGGCGCTGCTTGGCTATGCGGCTCATCACAGAATTGCCGTCATATTGAATGGCCATCCGCCCCTGAGGCCAGACGACGAGCCGCCATACAGCCCGCAAGCCGCTGACCCTTGCCTCAACGCTTACGCCCGACGAGACGGCTATTGGCGAAAAGGGGGCGGAGGGTCTGCATCATCGACTCCGGCCACCCTTCCCCGACGAGTCCCTTTTAACCCCTTTCGACGAGCACTCACCCTCAATTTCCCCGAATAACAAAAAACTCCGCCCTCCCCAAGCTCAGGGAGAGGCCCTTGAAACGCGCAAGCACGAAGGCCTCTCCAAAATCCGCACAAAAGCCAAAACAAAACGAAACCACGCGGCGTGGAAACTGCACGCGCGGGAGCGCTTTTTTTTCGTCGGCGTAGTTGCCGTTGCTGGCCCCGCGGTTCGCCGCAGTCGCCTGCGGACGATTCTTCGGCGAGAAAGGCTCGCGTCGCGCCACTTTCCCCGCTCCTTCGAATTCTCGTTTTTATTCCGACAGAATTCAGACAAATGAGAATCATCAGCGAGGAAGCTGGTTCTCCAACGCCCTAATTGCGCCGTTTCAATCAGCGGCCCACCACCCAACTTAAAGACTTTGCTTCACGGGGGAAAGGTGCCACGAGCCAATGTATCGGCTCGAGGAGATAAATAATGTTTAAACAATTTTTGTGGAAATAATTACATTTATCCTTTAAGCAATGTATCAGAATACCACAAACAACAACTAATCCGTTTTAGCTACATAAAAGACATTACATTCAATCTAATAAGTAACTTCATATTGTTTATATTTTTCACGTGGAGTTACAAAACTCTCAAATTCATACTGAAAATTTTCGCTAGTACCACCTTTAGTACCTTGTATGGACAGCAAAGACGCTAAAGGAGAACGCTATCGTACAAATGACATAGCGTGACACGTAAGATACATATAACAGTCCTCATAGAGGATACAGCAGTCTAAAATACACCAGCGACCTTCCCGTGCACCACGTTTACTTATATTTCCGAGGTCTTCACTTGCAAAGAAGGTTCAATGGTTATTGTATTCAACCAGAATACCTAATTATACTTATGTCCAGAATTTGAACATTTTTCTGATTAACAGAATGACTAAAAAAGTTTAAAAATAACGATAGCTATCTATCAGTACGAGAATTCCGGAAAAAAAGAATACTTAATGATTATACTCAAGTTATTGCATTCCAAAACAATAATAAAAACAAAACATCAGCCGGTATTAAAACGATAATTTATATTCATAAGCTGAAATCGACGACTTAAAAGAAGACCAAAAGTTTAAAGAAAAATATAGACACGCATGCGTAAACCACGACCAACTGAAAATCTACGATGCACTATCTCCAGTGACACCGCGAGCCGAATCGCTCGAGATTCACAGCGAGCCCACGAAATCCAACGAAAAAACACCAACGCGTGGGATTTCCAGTTTGAATTGTTAAAGGGTAGAAAAAAACCTACTAGCCGTCTACTTGAAGCCGTCGACGCTGACATGATAAAGCGCCGGTTCGTATTGGGCACGAATGACGTCCAGGGTCGCGGGGGCGTCGCATGCTGAGTAAGTGCAGTCGGCGGATACGATTTGATCACATTCGATGTCGGCTGGGGAATGAGAGGTGGATCCAATTCACGCAGAGGAAGGGATTTGAGAGAGAAATCCAAGCGAGGGGGAGAGAATAATGAAAGTGCCTCACGCAACGCTGGGTCGGTCGGATCAAGAGGCAACGGAAGCATAAAATGGAGATTAGCAGGTACTAAAACGGCGCACAAGCGAAAACAAAAGAGAAACCAACCAATCACCGACACGAAAACTAAGCTACCTAAACTGAATTACTGATGTGGAATGGTGTTTTTTGTGCGAATTGACTAAGTACTTTATATTTCCAGTTAATTCGTTTACAAGGTACGGAAAAGGAAGATTTACAGGTTTTTTATAACCCTGAGTTATTCAACCCACATCTCTTTTGCGCCATTACGATTCAAATTTCATACAATTCTAAAGGAGATTGAGCTGATTAAATGATTATCCGCCCAGTAAAAGTATGTTCGCGGATTGGAGTGAAAAAGGCAATCAATTCCAAGGAACTCATAATGGGAAAACGAACACGCCAGGACACCAAGTCCGCCAGAGACGTGCATCGACTTCCGCCCAGAGCTCATCGCCACATTCCATGGTTTACCTCCAGAAAAATGGCAGCAGCTACGTGTTTTAATCCGTCTGCTGCGGTGTAATGCTGGGATTCCGAAAATGGGTACGAATTGTCTTCTCTCTCTCTCTCTCTCAAAGGGCAAAATGAAGAGCAGGAGGGCTTTTTTACGCCCATGAAATAATGAAAATTTAAACATATTTTGCGCAACAACATTCGACATATGAATGCCGTCGTTCGCTTTTATGGAAGTTAGTTTCCATCACTAACATACAGCTGTGACCACCAGCTGATTTTAATGGCGGTTACAGGTTCCCAATAAAGATGATGGAAAATTCATATTGCTCAGAGATTGGGGACGTGGCTTCAAATCCTAAGCTCTCGCGTACCGTTAAGGCGCCAAACCGAGTGCTCCCGACGAACATACACTCGACCGAAACAATGGGCCCATGGCCCCTAGGGGTCGACAGACGACAACCAGAGAGAGTCCACACCGGGAGGAACGACGGATCGGATTCTTGAATCCACCGGGGAAGCCGTCTTCCTGACAACTCCCACGTCGACAGACGAGAACTATAGGGAAGCGGAGGAATAAAAAGCAGCCGGGCCGGAGCGAGCGGGAGGGGGAAATGTGTGCATGAAACAAGAAATGCGATTCGAGGCTCTCTCCGGAGCAGGATTATTTTTTTGCGCCCGTGGGGGAAAGCGTCGCTGTTTTCCAGCTCATAGCGCGACCGGGTGGAAGGAAATGCAATTGAAAAATGATGAAAGCACCGCGTGGAAACCTTCTAAAAAATAAGGACGCACAAGTGTTTTTGGCGTCGAGGGCAAGCCCACGTCACGTAATGCCACCAAGCTGAGCTGTGAAAAGCAAACTCCGATACTAGGGGCTGGCATCAGCGCCACGACGCTGCAAACACCTGAAGCATGGACGGCACCCAGCGGCCACCCGAGAGAGGAGAAATGTGTGCACCAGTCCGCACCCATGCGTCACACGCTCATGCCCACTATCGGGAACTCGGACCAATAGGAACTGCGGAAATAACACGCACGAAAAAAATTCATTCCCTTAAGACTTGAAATTCATACGCTTCCAGTATTTCCAGTCAAACAGCAATATCAGCTAAATGCAAAAGAACACACGTAGAACTAATATCATCGGCACTGCCAGCAATCCTGAGTTTGTTCCTGCTGCCTCCGGGGATTTTGAACCATTTAATTCCGAAAGAACATACGCAATGACTGACGAATCTTTACTGCAGTACCCTGAGTAACGGAAATTTTACAAAATATACCCAGAAGGGACCATATAATTTCACCACGCACATGATATTTCACGATCCGTAACGACTTGGAAAAAAATATATTCAGCATTCAAAAATGAATTAATTCAACGGATATTCGTTGCGGTTGAGAACATCCCTTTTCCTTCCCAACACTCGAATCCAATGAGGGCAGAAGACGGGCCTCGTTCTCGATTTCGTCATTTCGAATAAACTCGATAAAATCACGGCCCTTAATTACGCAGGGGGCATATCATTAATTTGCACTGATTTGAGAGCGCAAAGGGGAAGGGAACAATTTTTTACTAATATGTAATGAATATAGGACACTATTAAGCACCTAATTAAAATGCAGTCGTACAATTCCATCTGCAACATATATTCAACAGCAGAGATACAAAAGGCTTCAAGAATATCATTATCAAACACATTCTAAACAAAAAGAGGTCAGAGACCTGAAAATTTTAGGGCTACAATTCGTGACAGCACATGCACCAAATACATTTAAAAGATCATCTACTTGTGCAAAATAATTGAACGAAAAGCATGTAGTTCCTGGAGGAGGGCCATTAGGTTTCAAGAAAAGCAAGGGCAGAAGAGAAGCAATATTGACAATAAGGCTACTAACAGAGAAGAGATCGGAGAAAAAAAAAACGAAGCTATTTGCGTTTTTGGATTTGGAGATGGCTTTTTGTCAAGGTGGATTTTAATACACTGCTTGGAATTCTAAAAGGAATAGGAGTGTCCTTTATGGAACGAAGAATTGCCTTCAGTTGTATAAAAAGCCAGGAGGCTACGATCGACTTTGGAACAAGTAGTGAGAAAGCTAGAATAAAGAAGAGTGAGACAAGGTTAATGTCTCCGGTAATATTCATGTGTGCATCAAAACAGCCGAAAAAAAATATCAAAGAGAAGGCCTCGGGATTAAATATCCACAGGAAAAACAGCATGCTTCGACTCGCCGACGACACAGCGGTCATAACAGGGACAGAGCTTTAAACTGCACTTAACATGGAAAAGACATGAACCAGATATCACCTGAACACAAATAAAGAGAAAAAGCAAGGTAATTGTATGCAACAGTAGAGAAGAGGCCAAGACCAACATTAACTCGGGAATCAAAAGCTAGAAGGGGTTATCGAGTATAACTACCTGGGAAGCCGCATAACTAATGATGGGCGAAGCAAGAAGAGGGTAGTCAATAGCATAGCCCAGGCAAAGGGGGCATTCTACCAAAAGAAGAATCTACGTACGGCTGGAAATATAAGCCTGGATATAAGGAAGCAACTCATCAGAGCATAGGTTAGCCGAGCTATCGGGTGAATCGGGTGGAGAGCTGCGTAAAACCAATATTAGAGTTGTTGAATTCGATGAATACTGCAATGAGTATTGCAATGATATTAATTTATCAAGCCAGTAACTACACGTTTTTTTAACAAAATATGGGAAACATATCCAACTGCTATATAGATAATTTGAGTGAAGCATTTGGTCTAGGCTTGAAAAATACTTGTTCCATGGAACTGGCAGCCAACGACCACCACAACAAAGTATGTCGTGGTTTCGCAGGTGGCCGCCGAGGGTCCAAATCCATCTCGGCCAATCAATCATTAAATGAGCGCAGGGCGTGGCGTAGACAACGAGACAGGTGCGACCGAGGCGCTAGCGTCCGACCGAGAGGTCATTGGGGAGCACGGTGTGGACACTGACCACGGAGAGGGAGAGACGCATTGGCGCTTGACCTCAGCACGCCTCTCCCTGGCCACCGAGGCGATGGGGGAGAGGGAGAGGTCACGACCTGCCCGCCAAGGGCGTCGCGAAGGAGAGGCGGCCGAATGGGCATCGCCACGGCATTACGGTGGTACTCAACGCATCCACCATCGGAGCGAAAATATTATAATCGAGGTAGCGACGACACAACAACTGCAGGTATTGCCCAGCAATACCACTCGTGTCCTTAATTCACAATCAATTAATAATATCGCAAATGTATATCGGGGAAATCGTCCCTTTTGCTTTATCAAAGATGACAACCCGCCAATGCCATTTCGTGATGTCGATTGAATATCCGCCCAATGCCATTTCGTGATATATACGACTGCCAATCGATCTTCAGTGTGACATCAATTATCGATACACACGTTCTTCCCAATCTCCCGCCTTGGTGTCGATACACAGCCGATGCAACAAAAATATCGACTTGACGTGCCGGTCGGGCCATCCTACCTCACCCCGCCGCCCCCACACGATCACAGAGCGTGCGTCCTTGCTCCGAGGTTACCATGGATACAGGCTCAGCGATCCTTGGGCTTCCTCCCCCCCGCAGAAATCACTCCCAGAGCCACTCTCACTCTCTCCCCCCCTCTCGACCCCTTCCCCTCGGAAAAAGGGAGTCCCTTGGGGCACTCCCCCTCCCTCCGACTCTTCATCACATTATCGCGAAATTCAGAGAGCGACGAGGCTGGAACGGCAGAGACGGTCGCCATTTCCGACGCCGCTGCCGGGCCAAACAATTTCGCATTTCCACGCCGACGACTTCCTCCTCGGACGTCGGCTTTTCCTTCCAATTGGTGCCCGCTGACCTCCCGGGGAAAAAAAAGCCGCAGCTACTCGTCCCTTGCTCCCGAAAACACTCCGCCTGCCGCCGCCGCGCAGATTTAATCGATCCGGACGTGCGATCGCTCGCTCTCTCTCTCGTGATTGGAGCCCTCGGCGGGCTTCCGGCGGACGCCAACGCCGACGAAGCCGCGGCAATGCCGTTCGTCTCGAGGGTGTGGAGGGGGAGATAATCGTATCGGGGGAGTCCCCCAATTATCACATGTCCATGTTTTCCTCCCATGCACCCTTCCTTCGCCCCAGCAGCCTTTTGATAAAACAAAACCCTGGGACGTTTTCCGAACCCCCCTCGACCACCCCGACACTTCCCAGGGTATATATACCATTCTTTATAAATCAAATGTACCAGACGACGTCGACTTTGCGACGAAACCGGCCGTAGAGTAATAAATTATGTGAAAAATAGTTTTATTATTGTTTGATCAAGTATTTTCATCAAGATAAGCCTGCAGCTATAGAGTTCATTACTCACACCGTTTAAAATCCTCCACCAAAGAAGATAAAGGGAAGTCTACTAAGTTCATCGGATAAGCGATAAAATTCCGAATAAACGGAACAACGTATTTCATGGAAATGCCCAGCACTTGGGCGACAGCAGAGCGAGCGAAGCCCAAGCGATGGGAGGAGGGCTTAGAGAGGCGCACACGGCCTCTCCCCCGCCCCCACTGCTCATTCCCTGCCGAAAACCATCCACTCCACCACCACCTCCATCCCACGGAAACTATTTCATTTCTCCCGCTCACACGGCGACAAACTACGCACAACGGGTATCCTGACTTCAAAGGGAAGGAAGCCTTCCTCGAGCCCCCCCCCCGACATCCATGCGATCACCATACGCTGCCGGCCCGAAAGGCCCCTTCACGCAATGTACAAGTACCTACACTG
The DNA here is from genome assembly GCA_933228895.1 of Platycnemis pennipes. Classification (NCBI taxonomy): domain Eukaryota; kingdom Metazoa; phylum Arthropoda; class Insecta; order Odonata; family Platycnemididae; genus Platycnemis; species Platycnemis pennipes. The sequence continues at coordinate 6,525,758 of OW121851.1, read as the reverse complement.
AAAATGGGAGGAGTCGCTTAAACAGCAGCACCCCCATGTGTGACCATCGACTTCCACGGCAGCGAGGGTCATTATGTACCGCAATCGATATCTATCTGTCATGATTCCAGCTTCCACGGAAATAAACGCGAACGGCTATTTTGATTGGGAGTCGGCGATGCATCTTATTGTATCGTACAGCATCCGGCGTAGTTCCGAGAGGAAAATAGACATTTGCGGGACATAGGATTGCATGAAGGGGATTAAGATGTCAGATAAGGAACCCGAAATAATCGAGCATCAACCAATGAGCTCTCGAAAAAATTTCTGTTCCCTAAAAGGAGTTCTCAAAGCAAATTCTCACGACTATTCTGGAGCATCGGTTGCTTTCAACCGACTAAGCAAGCAAAATTGTAGTCTATTTTGCGATATCAATTTCACGCGTTACGCTACAGTTTAGAGTATTCATTAAGTTCCCAGGTTCTTTTCAGGTTTCTGAGGAATCGGAAATTACAAATAGCTGAAAGGGAATACCGTTTTAGCGTGTCGCATGCATAAGATACGTTTAAGTTTTAACCGCGAAAAAATGTTTCAAAATTTAACAATATTTACACCAAATGCATGCCTGTTGAAGAGGAAATACAACGTTGGCATGAAATACCAATGTTTTATGGCCAGAGTATGGCCGTAAAGATGTCAGATGCGGGAAACCCCTCGAGGCACTTTCATCCCTATGAAACGTATGTGACGATGAGACGCACTCGTGAGCCTATTCCGCAATTTGGAGGCAAAAGAGGGCCGCGCTTCGGAGAATTCGTCGTCTCTCCAGACTGGTATCCAAGATAAATAAGCAGCCCACGTCAGAGGCCATCTCAAGGATGGATTCCTGTCCCCTCGAGTAATGCTCGAATGGAACGAGATTTCCGTGATGCGAGGTGGAAGGCAGCGGGGTCACGGTGCGGCCCGCCGCCGCAGCAGTCCACCTCAAAAATAACCTCACTTTTCCCTCTCACGAAATGCACGAGCCCTTCCCTATTTGAGGCAGCCTGGCCCACCATCAGACGGGAAACAGATTCCAATCGCCAAATTGCAGCCCGCGGAATCACCGAATCTTGCCCTCGATTATACATAACGCGATGAACGACAAAATAACAAATGACGTGGAGCACGGTATGAACCCGATGGAAGGATATAAATGGGAGGTCGCTTTTGGAGTCGCATTGAAGGGTTTATCGGAAGATAACGGTCAAGGCTCTCAGGGTCTGGGATGTAAAATATAGCGAGCACGAAAGCACGCAAGAGCACCGAAACCGCGACTTCTGCACCTAGAGGCACGCAACAGTTCGGCACGCCACGCATGCAGCGAACAAGGCCTTGTCCAGGGCCATCCCAGAATCCCACAGTTCAAAGGGCGCGGCAAAATAAATCGCTGTGAGCACCAGTGAATCAATGCACAACCGAAAGCGGGTTAACATGTCCGCGATTACAAAGTATGGTAGAATCATTATATAATCTTACTAATCTCATTATATAATCTTACTAATCTCATTATAGAATCAATATTAATGTTACCGTAAGTTATTAAAGATAAGAGAACTTCCAAGCACATGTTCCGGCACTGGGCTCGTAGGACAAAACGGAAATATAAAGAGAGGAGAGGCAGCACTAACATCTGCCCTCATGGGGTCGTTTACCATATATTTTTTTTGCCGAATATGATAGTTTGTAAAATAAAAAGACTCGCATTTTTCCGTTTTTTTATCCGTCTATTATTTCTCGAGTTATAAGCGGCGAAAAACTTATGTTTTAAACCCTTTCGGAAAAGTGGGCGTGGTGCAACCTCTGACTTATATCGACTTCGTCCAATCACAACTGAGCCCGCGAAGCTACTTTGCCTTATCGCAATTGGGGGGGACACAGCTGCCTCTGCTGTTGCGACAGGATCGGCAAGCAGACCTTACGAGAACCCCCCTCCACTACCTTCCCTTCCCCAAAAGCAGTCAAGGACGTGAGGAAAATGACGTCAAAGACATCAAAGCAGCTTTTTCGGTGGGCGTCACCTTTTGCTTATTTTAACTTTTGATTTATTAGCGAATGGTTGTGGTTAGAAGATTAATTTTTTCTTTCGTTTCCATTCTAACGATTTCGTGTACAAAATTGCGATTTCGGTTCCGAGTAAACGCCCCCATCGTTCTGCGAGAGGATCTCTTCCTTACTGCACCTGAAAGCACACCACCTGTGTAGTCGACACAGATTTCTTTACGAGACAGCGAAAAATAGCTAAATTCAAGGCCAATTTCTGAAAAATCATGGCAGACTTTCATCGCAGGTCGGTCAAACCTCCCTGAGCATAACATTCGAGGACATACGAAAAGATTCTACCACGCATGCAGTTTCTCCCGTGCACCAGAGGCAATGATGCTCTGCCATTCTGACAAGACGGGTGCCTTCTCTGCGGAAGACAGGTGCCTCCGAATCCATCGCACCTCTTTCGACACAATCTGGGAAACAGCTGCCGCGACTCACAAAATTGACACTACGAGGAATACTACGTCATCGGCCACGACAAAAATGAGCTCACCAAAACCAAAAATACGCTCAGATTTCCATTTGGGAGCGTGTGACGTACGCCGTGAACAGAATGGTGGAGCCTTAAAAATTCCGGGGGAAGGAGTCTGCGAGGAGAAGTCTCCACATGATAGCATACCAATTAACGAACTTCAACACTTTTCCTCAAATTTCTTACCAACATGCGCATGAGAATTAATTCCCGTCGTGCTGAGCACGTTTCTGGTGCGAGCTGATTCGAAGGCTATATTCATATGCCCAAGCAAAATGAACGACTAACACAAAATTGTTTCCGGATGATTCAAATCAATGGTCTTGAATAAGCCAACCAGACGGCTATTACCGCTGATATCCATAATAGAGCGGCCAATTATATACCAGATTTAATTTTTAAAAAACTTCAGGCTTGAACATACCAGTGTTGCAAAAATAACAAGTTTTTAAATCAGCGAGAGGAGGCCAAATTTTTCCATCGATGATTACGCAGCTCAAATTGAAAAAACTAACCCACACCTCTCTATCGAGTTTCACAGCTCAAAATGCAAAAACGAAGTAACAAGAATTATCGACACTATTCCCGATACAGCTGTGAGAATTAATGGCCGCCATCCCTATACCCCCTGCCACAACTTAATGTTGGTGTACATACCTATGGTTACAGTTTCATTAACGAAACATTAAAACGCAACAAAGGCTAAATATGATTGCGTAATTGAAATTCTACGGATATGGGACAATTTAAGAGTTCTGAAGCATGACACGCCACAGCGCCTTCAGATAAGGTCTCCTTATGCCTGACTGTGCAAACAAATACGTCCATAAATCTGATCTGAAAATAGAATAACGACGCGAAAAGTACCCATTGTGGTACCCAGGATAAGCATTCGTATTTAAATCTGGAAGCTGTAACACAGCAAACCAGAGCGTAAAAACATACACAGACGAGGTGACATTGATGGCTCCCATTGCACTGTCATTGTGCAGTTGTTCTCGTAGCTGGTGAATAATAAATCACCTTTTATTCGCTTCGAGACAACCGCGGCCACGCGACACACCAAATTCCCAACGATGATAGACATTTCTTGACGCACCTCCACTTGTCCAGGAGAATCATCGAGTGATTCCACGAGAAAATGTCTTGCACGACCTAAAAGTATGTACATACATATCGGACGCCATTCCAATGCTAAATCTACGTTTTCATGTGGCCGTTTTTGCGTTGACGCACACTGCGCCACCAATCAGAAGCGAGCACGCCAACGCAGCCTGCGTAGCCGTCCGAGTTGGTTATCTTTCAACTTGCTGCGTTGACGCAGCTGCGTCAGAGCGAGGAACAACGCATTCTGCCTGTCATTTGTTCGTCACGTGATTATTTCGCTACGGATTATCACCTATACCACGGTTTACAACCGTCATATGTTTTGGTGCGTTGCTGCTGGCGCTGCCGTGGACATGAAAACAGGGTATTTTCCTGCCGCACAACGCAGCGTCAACGCAACGCAAAAACGGCCACATGAAAACGTAGCTTAACAGTAGAACCAGACACTCGAGGTTGAACTGGAAATGGAATTAAATGGGCCGGAGTTCATATGCGACCCTTCTTTCAGCGATTAATCTCAAACAAGGAAACGTTGTGTCACCAGTATCTTCGGGAGATGAGCTTCCTGGCTTCTGTCTAAAGCTACGTTTTCATGTGGCCGTTTTTGCGTTGCGTTGACGCTGCGTTGTGCGTCAGGAGAATACCCTGTTTTCATGTCACCGGCAGCACCAGCAGCAACGCACCAAAACATATGACGGTGGTAAACCGTGGTTCGTAGCGAAATCCGTAGCGAAAGAATCACGTGACGAACAAATGACAGGCAGAATGCGTTGTTCCTCGCTCTGACGCAGCTGCGTCAACGCAGAAAGATGAAAGTTGACCAACTCCGACGGCAACGCAGGCTGCGTTGGCGTGCTCGCTTCTGATTGGTGGCGCAGTGTGCGTCAACGCAAAAACGCCCACATGAAAACGTAGCTTAAAGCAACCTTCTTATCGTTCACACATGGCAGTGTCAGCGATGCCACACCCGTATTGAGAATTAAGACACGGCGAACACACCAGGATCATATTTAAAGAGCGCACCTCCCTGGTTCGAGACAATAATTATTCAACACGTCAGGCTAGCCTAAGGATGGCTCTTAGAGAGCGAGGGGCTACAGGAAAGCAATTAGGGGATGAGAATTGAACAAGGGAAGAAGCCCTCCCACTCGATCCCAGCCTATCGCAAACCGTGGGCGAGGCCATGGGCTGAAGAGACACGGCATCGTCCTCACGACCCTCTTAATATTTCCACGGGCAACACAAGCGGACGGGAGGGGGAAAAACGCACAAGACGGTAGCGGGGAGAAATATTTGGACGGTCAGACGATCAATTCGAGGACGAAATGAGAGACGGGAGGGAGTGCGCCCGATCTAAATTATTCAGCGCCCGAGAAAGATGATGAGGTGGTGGCAATGGGGGAGGGAAAATATGCCTTCCTCAATAGCGGCACAAGCCTGCCTCTCCGTAAACACCGTGAAAAGAAAAACGCCAGGAAGAGACCCAGGAAGGTAAAGATTATTCGTCGATCCACCCCGCAGGGGTGAGACCCGCGCGACGGAGGTGCCGAAGGTGGAAATAGAGTGTACAGGTGCGTTTACACGTTGACTGCTATGATAGTCAACTGCTAACAACTGTTAAGCCCCACTCGCATGTGTAAATAGCAACTGCGATGCGAGTCCAGGTCGATACGCATGTCGAACACTATCGATCCTACTCCGAGCTATTAGCAAAGTTGAAGCCCGTCTACTTTCCAGCAGAAATGTATCCAACACAATCGCAACAATCGTCAACGTAAAGCAATACACGACGGAATTTGGATATATGTAATAGCAAGGATATCCCTCCCCAAAAGGGGAGATTCTACTCTTTAAAGAACGGGAACAAAAGATAATCGTCAATGGACTTTATTGCTTGATGAATTTAATGAGAATTTAAGCGAAATTTACTATTAAAATAAAACGCTTTTTAGTTGTTATGACAACGCCTAAGTAGCGGCTTTAAGCTGCATAGAAGTTGATGCAGACGCATCATAGCAGTAGCGATAATATAGATTCATCGCGCATCTCGCGTCATAGCAGTCAACTGCTACGCGTAAACGCCGCTTAATGTCGAAAAAATCGTCGCGGTCGCAATCAAAGCTCGACGGCAAAACGGGGAAGCCATTTTGCGACGCGCGGCGCAAATGAATCATCCGCCGCATGGCATGGAAGCACGACCCCTTCACGACACACGGGGATTATTCCGCGCTCCCGCGTCGACGGAGGCAGCGCAGACAATCCCCCCCTCGCGAAGAAATAGACACGCCCACACATGGAAGCCACGACACTCGACCGAGGACTGATTCAATAGGAACATCTCGGGGACGAATAGACCAGATTTGCGGAGCCTGCCCAGGGACCACTTCAGACACATAATATCGCAGTAATTGGATCGATTACAGCCTATGGCAAACTTCAAGGGAGCTGGGAATCTCCGAATCTGCGGCATTGGATATCCTCCTAGTTCGAATACGAGCGGTGGTACCAGATATTAAGCCGTTCAACAGCCATTAAGATCGATGTAATAATTATAACGGAAGATTATAATGATTATTTCATGGTATCCTCTCTCATCTATCCTTCAGGAATTATCCGCCCCACTTTCGTCAAGTTTTTATGGATTTATAATATCATCTTAGGTTCCTGCGCTGGAAGAAAGGACACCAGTGAGCACGGTCAGGAGATTTCATAAAGATATTTCAAGTACCGGAGGAAAGGAGAGAGAAACCCGGCGCACAGTGGTCAGAAATCGAAAAAATAAGGAAAAAAGTTTTTTTTTTAATTTTTCGAAACAAAATGTGTCAAGGGGTCCACAGATTAGCGTACCACCTGACGGACGGAAGAGTGAACTTATCTCCATACAGCACTCAAGCACGGACTAGTATAGTTCGGATACCAATGAAAAATAAATACCACTCCTGGGAACAGAACCCCGGGTAGGGAGGCCAGTGCACACTAGCTAGCACACCAACGCCATTCCCTGCAGATATAAAATTCGGTTTTAAGCAGCTCCGACTGCACGGGCTACATCTCACCTAAATTACACCTTAACAGAAATGCAAAATTCATTCCCCGGGCAGGATTCAAACCCATGGGTGACCAGAACGGCGCTATACCACCGGTCTACCACGGACGGCTTCGTATTAGCCCAATAAATTCCTCTGATATACCCTCCTTGCTATGAACAGAATCTTTTATTACCAAGGCGATAAAACATTCATCTGAGGATAAATTTTTTTCCTGCCTCTGTCCTCAACTCTTGAAGAGACACTCATCACCCGGCACATAAGAAAATGGGCTGAGATCCGGAAGATTAGATAGGAAAAGCATGCAACAAAATCAATACGAACAACGACGCTGGATTGGAGAATGCCGCTCCGCATCAGCTGAGCGATACATACGTACGAAGAGGAGCGGAAAGGATGAGTTTCTTTAGCCAAGACATGTGATACAACAGAAAGAAGACTTTGGAAAGAAGACTTTTGCTACTCCCACAATAAAAACGATGAGAAATTAGAGAACCAGACTAATTAATTAGACAGATTAATTTGACTTCGAATACGAATACAGCATCTGACAAGAAACATCCATAAATGTCGTCGAAACAAGCTGAAGACGCACGGACATTAAATTCAATTTCGTTGAGGAGGGGAAGAATGCGGAACGGATGAAAAAATCAAAGGATGATTTCGATGAATTGCGGACACTGAGGAATAGACTAACGAGGAGAGGAATGCCAGCGGAACAGAGAAGTAGGGTGGAGCACACATCCCTCCAAGGCCTCGGAACGCGAACGCCCATCACGCAACGCAAGTAAGGGGAGAAAGCGATCTGTGACACATTAGGTCGTGAAAAGAATCACAGGATCGTGCAACATGCTTTCCACTCACTCACTCTCTTTCAACGACTGCTTATTGAAACATACATGAACCCCTACCGCCTGTTCAAATTTTAGTTTGAAATTGTGCACGACCACGCGTGAGAAATCAAGGGTGCTGAAGCGTTGACACGACATGACGAAATTAATTAGGGATCTAGTGTGAACGGTCACTGGAACCGCCTGATGAGAACGTGACGCATGTTCACTCTGCGCAAGGCTTCGGTCCAAGCTAAAAGATATTGAATAAGCGAACGAAATAAATTTGAAATGATGAGAAATATAATTAAGGAGGCTAAATCATAAAGCCCATCTATACCTTCCCTAATTTCATGCTCTTCAATACCGCTGATTAAGTTTATTGACTATTTAAATTATCCGACCGTTAGGATAGGTTTTCATGGAGTATCCCAACCATATTCTACATTTCCCAAACATCCACTTCCCTAAAGATCCATTTACATGCATTATTATTATCATTTCCTTCAGATCAGCTCCGTCTTTTACCAATGATCTGTGAGTAATACTGTACTGTGTGAATAGTGAGTAATAGTGATCTGGCATTGGCTAAATGAAAAAATTAACCAAAACAAAGATATCCGTATAATAACTAAGAAATGCAGGAACCAACGTGGGAGGAGACAAAAGACGTACGATATGTAATAGCAGCAAATGAAAGAGTTTCATGATAATCCTTCTCTGGTGGAGCTCCACTTTTCCATTTGCGCAAGAACCCCACGCAACATACCGCAGAGGGTCGACACAACATGGCTCCACATGCAAAAAGAATATCCTCCCCATTAAGTACCGGCCATATGGATTAGTTTTTTCAGCCTGGTATCAAGGAGATACGCTTGTCCCACTTTTCATAAATTAATCGTTTCAGGAATTTCCTTGAGAATGCGTGTGGCTATGACAACAAGGGTTACGCAACATTGCATTTTTTGGCGCCCGGGTAGAGAAGATTCGAGAGGCAAGAGAAACGTGGAGGGAGACGCCAGTGACGACGGCCAAAACTAGGACTCGAGAAGTTAAATACGGCTTTGAAGAAACGGCTAACGACGCATCTTCCATTCAGAAAACGTCCAGAGAATAAAAGGACAAAGCTGGCCACTTCCCCAGGGTTAAAACAGGACGACGAGGGCTATTTGAGAGATTACCACGTTATCCAAGAGACAATCAACATAAAGGCGAATTGGGTAATTGCAATTACCCTCTCGCAAGCATTTACGATTTTCCCTGGGACTGTCCTACACTAAAGACTGCTTACGTTGTCTCAGCAGTAATTCTTACGAGAAATACCTCTCACTCTTTCCTTTACAAACACTATCGAACATTCTCCGACCCCTCACCTAAATACTACTCCATATCTTGAGGCGGTATTTAACATTAGACTGCCTTTGATTTCCTGACGTCCTGTGTCATTCAACAATCGATAGTTCTCGTCATAGAGGTGCGTTTACACGTAGCAGTTGACTGCTATGACAGTCAACTGCTAACAACTATTAAGCCCTACTCGCATGTGTAAATAGCAACTGCGATGCGAGTTCAGGTCGATACTGGACACATGCCGAACACTATCGATCCACGTTCGAGCTATTGGCAAAGTTGAAGCCCGTCTACTTTCCAGCGGAAATGTATCCAACACAATCACAACAATCGTCAACGTAAAGCAATACACAACGGAATATGGATATAATAACAAGGATATCCCTCCCCAAAAGGGGAGATTCTATTCTTGAAAGAATGGGAACAAAAGATAATAGTCGATGGACTTTATTGCTTGATGAATTTCATGAAAATTTAAGCATTAATCACTATTGAAATAAAACTCTTTTTATCTGTTATGACAACGCGTAAATAGCGGCGTTAAGCTGCATAGAAGTTGGTGCAGACGCATCATAGCAGTAGCGATATAGATACATCGCGCATCTCGCGACTGTCATAGCAGTCAACTGCTACGTGTAAACGCTGCTTAATGTTTCAATGAGTTATATAATCAGTTCAGTCTTCAATAAACCTTACTAGGTAACTACTGCAATGGAATAACCCGCAAGGAGGTAAAACAATTATTCATTCGACAATATACTTAATTTACTTTTCTATTTTTATTAATACCATCATATCAATGATAAGTGACATATCCTACCAAACACCAGCTATCCAGAGAATCAAATTATCTACCAATAAGCATCAAATAGAACAAGTACCTCTTCATCAAAAGAATAAGAAGAGCAGTCAACAATCGAAGGCATTCTAAGAAACCTAGACACCAGAAAAATCGAAGACACAAGATCCAAATTGCCACGGAGTAGTTTCCAATGTCGGAAAAGCGAGCGGTAATTTACGTCAAGCAGGGAATGAACGCCTCCCAGCCAGGTTCTAGTAATAACTACGCGCTTCATAGAAAGTAAAGTTTTGGAAATATAAGAGAATAATTCCCAGATTATATTCCAAAATATGTTTGCGACAGACATTGCTCGCGACTAACCGCGGGACGGAAACAATGACCGCTGGCCTTTGAAGGAGGTGGGTGCTTAAGCAAGTTTCACTGCAACTAAAGAAAACGGATACGAAATCAGACGCTAAAATAGACTGAATGACAATAGGATACGATTGATTAAAAGGCTCACATCGCCTAATGGTCAGCAGGTTTCTGCATTGGAAAGGAGATGATAAGAACTTCCTGGATCGCGGTCGAGATGAACGCCAGCCGCAGCGGCCAAGCCGGAAACGCCCCGGGCGCACAACTTTCTGAAAACCTACGACACCGCGGTCACACGAGAAACGGCCAGGGTCAAAGATTAATCGCAGTCTCCAAACCAAATGACGGCCCTTTTCGCAGTGCCCACGAAGGTCACGTCTGAAGGCAGCAAGAGAGAGTGAGACATAACTGGGGGCCATTCGTCTCCTGCCAGGACGGCTCTCGCAGTCACAGCGATTAATGACAGAGCAAAAACAGGATCCAGAATCACAGTAGAAATTTACTAATGTTCATTCCACTTTTCGACCATCTTTTCGGGGAAACGCCGCAATTCACTCTTGGAGAGAATTCTTTTATAGACTATTTTTATGTTGAAGGATGATTTGTTGGAGAGGAACACAACGCGTCACCGTGACGCCAACGAGAGAGGAGAGCTTTCCTTCGTCACATTCGCACCAGGGGCCACGAGACGAGGCGACACTTCGGCAGGTACTTTCCAGAAACTGATCGAACAACGTCTCGGCGAAGAAAGTGAAGCGGTGAGAGCTCACTCGAACCCTGAATCGATCACTGCACCGTTCCCATTCGAGGATGCCCGCTCACGATGATAAAAGAAAACCCTACATAACCATTAGGGGAGTGAAAATTGATTGGTTCCCTAATTAAGAAGGTCGAGAGTTCAGAAGTGAGGTTCCTATTGGGTTTACGTGATGGAGACGTCGCGGAAGAGTAAGGCACCTCGGTGGAGAGATTGCAATCTCGCACGACATCGAAGGCAAGATCTTGCAAGGAGGGCGGCGGGGAACATGCATGAAATTTGTTTCTCAAAGATTAATGATGTACTCGACGCAAAATTTTCTTACCAATTTAAATAGTAAGTCAAAATTTTCTACTTCCACCACAAAGATTATTAAATGATGTTAAAATGTTCCCGGAAATTGACAAAAGTCACGTGACCTGAAACGCCTTATGACGTCACTGCACGGTATAGGTTCCATATTTCTACGGAGATAGACATTTATTTTTTAAAAGAAAACCAAGTGAATATATTGTGTTGAGGTTTTTAGCCGTTTCTCGAACGAAACGATGACTGAAAAAATACTTTAAAAAAGTACATTCCGACAAATTCCTTTGGTCGACTCCCTTATGGCGGCGTTCTTCATAAAAAAAACCAGCGATTGCATAGACGTAGTAGAAATTCTTGGGCACTAAACAGGCATTATATAATTCATGGGCGATTTGCTCGTTACCATACATACTACGTAAATAAAAATCGAAATACAATCGTTTATTGCATTAAACAAATGAGATAAATACACAAGTTATCGCCAAGTATTCATTTAGCTACTTACCTCCACGCATAAACAGATAAACAACGCCCATAGTGATACCGTGCCGTGACGTCATGCGATGACGTCGTGTTTTTAAGCTGCCGAAAAGGTACAATTTTCAAAGAGTAATATCTTTGCAACACAACTAAATTCTTCAGCAAAATTTTCACCAAGCACATTTTGGCTAATAAACTTCACATTCAAAGAGTTATAAAAAATAATGCATATTCCCCATTAGGGAATGGACGGTTCAAAACGGCACCTTCGCAGTTGACTCACGGCATTGGGCGAGTCAAACAATTCAGCGTCAGACACTCTGCTGTAGCAGGGAATTGTGCGCTTGATACGATTACCGTGGACCGCAAACGGGGGACAAGGAGGGGGGAGGGACCAAAAAAGGCTAAGTTACGAAAAAAGGGCTACCTAAAATCATTTAGCAAATCTTGTACCAATTACCAAGACGTTATCGCCCAGCGCAATGCCACCAAGAGCCACGATACAGCTAACAAGTTCCAACGGGGAAAAAACCAATGGTCATCCGTAGGATGGAACAGTTTGACCCCTAGGTCACCTCCACCACCACCTGCTACACTCCTTTCGCGAGGTTTGCCGCAGAGCAATGACGCGGCATCAGGCGACGGACGACCAAAGCAAAGTCACAAGAGAGCACTTCAGCACCACAAAAGCCGTCAAGAGCATCGATAAAAATAGGAGTGAGCACGAGCGCACGGAAAATAAGACAAAAAAACATCAATGCACGAAGAAGACATACGAGTGACTTGAGTAATCTAGGCTACAGGAGGAGATATCAAGAGAGAGCATGGTGACTTACACTTTAAAAATGTAAGAAATCTGCCGCAGGCACTGGCCACCGGAGGAGAAACCGCATTTAATGAACCGAGTACATGCTCTCAACTATTGCGTTACAATGCTGAGAAGCCAGTTGATTAAACGGGCAGCTATTTCAGATTTGCATCTAAAGGCAGCATTTACAGTTCATATTTGTAGATGAATACGAATCATAATCAATTCACACCCAAAATGTCGACAACCAAACCTCAAGAGAGAGAAATCCGCAAGACTCAAAGAGAGAAATATCAAGTGGAAGATGGTTAATTGACAGTTCCTCAATTGGCGTACAAAAGGATCTTTTGAATAAATTGACATTGAAGCAGACAAGCGAAATTCCATCCACTGTATGGAAGAAAGCTAAATATGGAATACAGACAAAAGTTACAAGTCTTTCCCGGAGGACGCTGTCACATGCGAGGTATTTCTGTGCGCTCCGTCAACACAATACACTTCCCGCCTCAAGGAAACAACGATTCGAAGTAATATACGACTACATACAAGCAGTTTTCTGGTAGAGAAAAAGAATTGACTTTTCGCCTTCCCTTTCAGAGACGATCAGCCAACGAGAGGCATTGTTTCATTTAGTGCAGCGAGAAATCCATACGATCACACACAAGAAAGAGGACTTCCTGGCAGGAAAAAGGGTCACTCACACGTGTCACATGATTTCACTTCCCAAGAATTTCCTCCCCAAAGGTTAATCATTCCTCGTGCAAAATTACTCGGGAGCTGAATGATATCATAAATGGGATAATATATTCACGGCGATGGGGTAAGTCATCCAATTACTCCTTTCCACTTCCTTCTGGTCTTCCAAGAGGACGTCATGAGAGTTAGGTCGTGCAATTTAGGACATGCCAGAGTTAAGACCAACAGTCAGGCAGGAAAGTCAAGAAATAAAGATCCTGCTATTCCGATACCATTCGACGAAATCCTCCCAACGACAGTCAACTCAGCGCAGTGGAGTCAGTCACCCGAGCGAATGTGGGCTCGCTGTGAAAAAGCCCTTCATCCACCAAGTTCAATTTCTGCCATGACCGCAGCACAAGCTCTCCTAAAAGATTGACCATCTTCAGGCAAACACTCGACCTGAGATATCCGGAAATCACACCTACATCTACGCAATGTCCTGCAAGCCACCGCGAGGGTGTGTGGCAGGGGGTGAAGATCACCAAACATGCACTATTGACAAGCAACTTGGCTACTACATGGAAACGCATTAGATGATAAGGTCACAGGCAGCTAAATAGTAATTATCTACATAGTAATAAAGGGATTGGTTGTTAATACATGCATCACGCACTCCAGACTTGTCTAATAATATTTCCCCTACCGATCCCTTTGCTACTCTGCCCATTATGCTCTCTTATAGTACGGGGGAAAAACGATATTTTGAATCTATCAGTATGACTGTCTATCTCTCTAATCTTATTTATCTGGTCGAATCTCGCATGATACGCTGGTGTTTTTAATATATGCCTCTCTATCTTATAATATAATCTTATTTATCTTTAAATCACAGGCACAACGAAGAACCGAGTGGCGTTCCAGGAAGGGAGCTGCTACACTCGAGGAAAAGACAATTCAATTGAGGGAGAAATGGAGGAAGGGAGGACCTAACGCTCACCCGCCCACCACGCTACGTGGAAATTGTGCGTGGAGACGGGAGAGAATAGCGATGGATGCGGGAGGCCGCCCGAGGGGTGCGGCAAGGGATGGGAGGAGCGGCAAGGCAAGGGAGGGGGGAGGAGTACAAGGCCTCGAGTCTGGGCGTTACCATGGTGATGGCGAGGGCCATTCCACGCAAAAGTGACTGCATTGGGAGGGAGGGGACAAGGAGGCGCGGAGCAACACAAAAGGGTACAACTCTAAAGGGAGTGTGGAAATAAATTCCTGGAGGAATCAGGGTCGGGGAAGACTGCGGAGGGGAAAAAACGACGGATTACCGATCGTGAGAAGGCATGGAATCGTCCAAGAATCGAATTAGTCCCATTCACGATCAAAATACATGCAGATGCGGATGCACAATCTGTGAGAGGAAATTTCCGCCATCGCGCTTCGAATCACATTACATCTCACGCTAGCGCAAGTTGATTGCGGCGCATCACTCCCATGACTGCAAACCTCAGGGATTCAACGGCACCTCTGCGAATAGATGAGACAGCGTGTCATGCGTGGCGAGTAGGGACCCGACAGAAAATCAAACGGTTTGAAATGAGAGACCGGTGTATTACACTTATTCCAGGGAACTGTCCTCGAGAATAAGGACTGTTTTGCTTGGCATATAACAGAGGTTCCCCACCCAAAAAGTCCCATTTCTCATCTTCAGGAAAACCAAGTTCCACCCTAAGACATGGAGTAATTCAGCTATTCCGTATTTCCGTGCATTATTCGTTAAATACGTATGTTATTGACGTATTGTCGACATCCTCGCAGACGTCAAGGGTGGCCAGCGTATGCAGTCGGCTTAAATCCCACACAGTGAAATTCCGAGGACCCACGCATCCCATCATTTGGGAAACATTGGCGTTTAGTACGCAACATGCAGCCCAGGAAGATGGAGGTAAAATATCCCGAACGATATTGGAACAATTCAGCAACATTCCCAAATCCATAAAAAGGAACGAGTATGTAGTGCCTATTATTTTGGTGTTCAAACGGATAAGGTAAGTTAAGATGGACATGAACTGTGTCCACATATTACCAGAGGGCCGGATACATACATAACGTACCACTAGTTCCATAGACTTACAACATCTCCTAAACGATTTAAAAATCCTCTTTTCTCCCTTGAAACTAAAATTTCTGAAACGTTCTCCTTTAATTAAACAACTAAATTGTAGCAGGCATATTATTAATAATGGGGTCGTTTACCATATTTTATTATTGACGAATCTGATAGAGTTTGTAAAATAAAAAGACCCGTATTTTTCCGTTTTCTGATCCGTCAATTCAATTACTCGAGTTATAAGCGGCGAAAACTGATGTTTTTAACCCTGTCGGAAAAGTGGGAGTGGTGCAACCTCTGACGTATATCGCCTGCGTCCAATCACAACTGAGCCCGCGAAGCTACTTTGCCATATCGCAAAGGGGGGTAAACAGCTGACTCTGCCAATAGAACAGTTGCGACAGCATCTGTGCAAGCAGACCTTCCGAGAATCCCCCTCCACTCCCTTCCCTTCCCCTAAAAGCAGTCAAGGACGGGAGGAAAGTGACGCCTTGTTATCCCAGCAGATTTTTCGGTGGGCGTCACCTTTTGCTTATTTTTATTTTTGATTTATGAGTGAATGGTTGTGGTTAGAAGATTAATTTTTTCACTAAAATTCTTTTTTCTGTTCCATCTAACGATTTCGTGTACAAAATTGCGATTTCTGTTCCGAGTAAACGCCCCCATTAAACCCGCTCGTCGGCTTAGAGCCTTGAAAACGGCTCTACCGGACGGGTGGGCCCCCTAAACGAAAGGTGTCGCCGCGACGACGAGGAAGGAACCCTTAGCCGTAGATAAGCCCCGAGGGATGCACCACCAGGTCGCCCTCCGCCTCGTAAATTGACCCGTCTCATTGAGCCGAGGGCGATTCCACAGGAGAGCCACGCCCCCTGAGGAAAGGCTGGCCCCTTGTGTGGGTGGACTCTGCCCGTTTTTGCACGGCCTAGACGACATTCCCTCGTCGCCAAACCGCATTCTCGTCGGCCAAAAAAGGGCTGAGGAGATTTTCGAAAGAGAATAAGACTAGCACGTGGAATAGTGATTTCCACGAGCAAAATTAAGGCCAATCAATCATCAATTCGCACGAGGCAGGGCACTAGTCAGGACACAGGAACCTGAAGCCGAAGCTGAGTGCGTACTCCCGAGACAGCCCGGGCGACCACAGGAGGGGATGATGTTACAGGCCCAGACAGAAAGTCGTGTCTCGAAACATCGGCAGAGTTATTTAAGCCCTAACACACGATGAAACACACGAAAAAACATTCATACACATTACACGCTGGGAAATCACCGATTCTAACATAGTTTCACGTTTCTTTAAGCATGGAAGACTTAAGATTTAAGCTTAATAAGAAAGGGTAACATAAGAGATAACGTCACGGGAAAGTAGCGTGGAAACAGACCACTAGCATTTGTTTTTAAACTTGAGCTCACCAATAACAACACACGGTAAACATGAAACCACCACTACTATTCACAAATCACCAGAAAGGATCAAATTTCGGATTTACAGATAAACCCAAAAGCGATGGTCGGAGAAAAGAGTAATAACATTCCATAAACTAAATGTACATACCATCTCCTCTGCCATTAAACGTAATCAGAACTAAAGACACTAAGCGAAGTACCGCAATACGAAAAGCCATTGGTGGTAATATGTACCCTTACACCGATTTTTTACCTTGACGTCAGAAATCACTTTTTACCAAGCACCTTCGCCACGAGGGCCAGTATACCACAAGAGGAAGTTAACGTTTCTCCATTCGCAATATACATCCAGGTTAATTTTTTCAATCAGATTAGATAACTTCAACGTAAAGCGCTGGATCAGGTTCGCACGCCAGAGCAAACTCGTGACTTCAACGTCAAGCATAGTCAGTGCCTTTCGTGATTCTCAACAAACAGAAATTTCAATATAGCAATACAAAATAATTGATTTTTAAGAACAGGACAGCGATCGTAAAAGATATGCAAGCAAATGATTATTTCAATACTCAACGAATACAAGCGCAGCTCGTGATAAAACAAAGTAAACATGTAATAAACTCTTTTATGACACTTAGACCTCACCATGAGAATTTTCCCGAGAAGCTGCTTCTTTTTCCTCGCACACCAAAACCAGCACTAAATCGCAATTTTCGGTGTTATCCTATGATGATATTTTTACCCCACCATATGTAGTTCAAAGAGCAAGAATTTGGCATTCCCACTCATCGGCGTGGCCACTGAAATCATTCAACCGATTTATTCGCGTGCGTAATAGTTCAAGTAGTATACAGGGTCGAAAAGAAAGATTCCGCAGCAATTGACTTTTCCCGTAAATATAATTTAACACTATCAATATCAAGGCGTAACTGGTGAAATTGTTTTACATCCATAATTTAAAAAATGACACAGCCTGTTGAAACCTAGGTCGGTTGTCTCTCAATAAAGTGTGCATTATACACTGCGAGTTTACTTGAATATGAATATGATTTTACGCAAAATAAGTAATATTTTAATTAACGAGTTAAAATGTGTTTTGAATACCCATTCAGATTGACCGCTTGTTTGGTCTACCAGTAGCATGGTCCCTTGGCAGTCAAATTACAGTCATTAGCCTTAAGTCATTCATTTGATTCATCATAAAATCTTCCTTATATTCCATAAACGTGGCACGATTTCCCCTCCAAGTTTCGACAGGGCGGGTAAAACCGCAGATACCGATGCGACGAGGGGAGGTATCGACTCGATGGGAAATATCGCAAATTGAGCATTCGATCGCTGTGACACACGCACTCCTCCTCTCGCGAACGCTCCCTCCAAGGGAACACTACCTCCCATCAGCGAGTTCAATTTTCGAAGCTAATTTGTTCCTCGTTACGCTGCATTTTTTTAACTTCGAGCCGAAGTTAAAAAAAAATCCATTAATGCAAGCCAAGCTTTCAGCTTCGGGCTATTTCATCGTCGGGCGACGGCGAGCCACCCACAGAGCGCGAAAAAAATCAACTTGTTCTCATCAAGTCCGGCCGTGATAATCAACGCAGTTAATATACATAGTCCTTTCATTATCAAGAGCCAAGGAGTCATCCGCTCCCTGCCAAGCGAGTATTCACATGAGAGACCGGAAAAATAGCTAGATTAGAGCAATGCGACCGCCGGCTATAATATGAACAGTGCCCACAACTGTCAGAGAGCGAGCGCTAAGGGGAAATGAAGGGCGGCCGAAACAACGAGATTAGAGGAAAGGTGACGACGGAATTTCCGTGGCTGACGGAGCGTCAAACATCACCAAAGCGCACGTGACGCTGACGCATGGATGACTGCGACGAACGAGGAGGGCGGAATGAGCGAGTGCGTAGGAACCTCATTTCGGCCAGAGCCACCACCAGCGGCCCTTCTCCAGCAAGCATTAATGTTGTACCCTCGGATGAGGGCAGTGGGGGGGGGGGGGGGCAACAGTAGCCAAGATCGCATATTAGGTCGCACACGCACAGACGTTAGCAAAAATATGACGAGTGTAAGCGAACACGAATAAGGAAATACATTTTGATGGAATTTATTGCTCGAGAAAGACTTGGTTTTAATTTTAAAATCTCTTTTTTTTCTAATTTCCTACTTCAAGATTTGTTCTTAACAAACTGGAAACGGAAACTCAACGGAAATCACTTGTACCGTTCAGTGGAAACTGTCAATAGATACAGAGCAATCACTCGACGAGGGAATCTACTCCAGACGACTGTTCCTAGGGAAATATTTGATTGAAATGCCGCACAGAAAAGAAGTTATAAAATGATAAATCTCCGTGTAGGCAATACCTGCACGAAATGTGGATGCGACAACTTTTTAAAAAAATGGTATCCCGCGTCAATCCGCGCAGCCTCTCCAACCGCTGATATTTTCGAACGTAAAGAGGAATTTTGAATCGACTTGAATTCGATCGTCCAAATTTTATACATATTAATGACGACATACCTTAAATTGCAATGAATTTCCCAAATAAGCTACGGGGGTCGTTCAATAAGTTCTTAGAAAATACTTTTAAACAAACATTTATTGGGTAATTTTTTTTATTTTTCAAACTTAAAACCAATAACTTATAAAACTAATAACTTAAAACCATATCGTGGATTTTGTCAATCGTTTTGGGGGTAGGCACTTCCGTAGGACGAGCGGAGCGGTGTTTATATTTTGTGGAGCCACGTTTACACTCATTCACCTAATTGTAAACAGCTGCAAACGCAGGAGCAGATGTGCCATGAACTTCAACTCAGCTTTGAGTTCTTTCGACGTTAAACCTTGTAAATAAAAATGTTTTATCACCACGCAAAACTCACTTTTTTCCGTTTTTATAAATAAACAAAAGTTGTTGACTACAATCGACGACAACAATGAAACTATGTGATGGATACAGCTGAAACTCTAACAGCTGACTAGTTAGAGGTGCAGCTTATAGTGAAAAATTAATTTTCGATTCTACGAGCGCAATGTCTTGGATTTTCTAATGACTTATCGAACGACCCTCGTATTAACTTATGCATATAGTTCCACTGGAATCAAGGTATGCTTAGTGCTCGACCTTCTGAAGGGCATTTTCACCAAGGCACAACATTAGGAAAAAAGAGTTTGAGCTCCGAGCTTCGCACCATTCTTTGGGTATCTGATGCGAAAGAGAGCGCAAAAACCATTTACCGCAAATGACATGCCCGCAGCATCTTAGCTGCAGAGTGACTTATACCGTTAGCGCACGCTCTTTAAGTCCCTCATCTCCTTTAGTCCAGAGCTTATTAATGAAGCAGACTACGCCACAACAGGAGAGAGAGAAAAGACACCAACACACCTACGGACGAAACATCTCCTGGATTATGCACGCGGGTGGAATGACTCGGCTGAGAAAAGGAGACGCCAGCGCATTAATCTGCGAGGAGAAGAGGGCCCTTCAAAGGCTTAGCGACGTCGAGGGCCCCGGGAACGACCGCGCATTAAGGAGGGAAGGAGGGGGAGCCAGCCAGCCCAAGGCCCTGGAACTCAACGTCGGGCCCTTGTGCGGGGACAAATCACTGCCCAAACAACGAGAGTCGAATGAATCCTTAACAAGCTCAACCACACAAGAGGGTACGAGAAAGAACTTGACGCTGGACCTTGATAACGCATTTATTGAATTGAAATTTGGCACTCGAAATCAGTTTTCGAGGTATTTACGCATATCCTTGAAAATTCTCGATTTTCCACTCTTGAAAACGTTATCAAACGCAAGAAAGGCATAAAAGCCTAAAAATGCACCTCTGCCCTTCAAGAGAAGAGGGTGGATGTCAATCCGGAGCATTCCACCAAAACACATCGAGAGCGGCAGAATACCAAATGATTATAAATGAGAAGGCGCGGAGTGCGAGAGCAGAGACCGCACTCGGCTACCGGGAAGTGGTGGCCGCCCAAGTGGGGTCCGAGCGAGACCGGGAAAAGTGGGGCAGGTGGAGGAGGAGGGGGGGTCAAAAGGTGACCTGGATCTTTACGCCGTCTTTACACAGGAGAGCGTTAATGCCTGGCTGGAGTCGCCGAGGGAACAGTTTCCCCAGAGGCAAACGCATCCCCCCGACGCTCGATAACCAATCGCTGTGAGAGCACGGCGAGGACACACGCGGATGAAGCGGCCGATGCCCCCTCCACCGACGTCACAAGGCTCTTGCAATTGCAAAGGCTGTTCACCTCGAGACGCCATTACGTCGGAAAGGAGAAGGCACTTCGCGCACACGCGACAAACTGAAAATCCCCTGACACACCCACGGCATCCTCACCCCATCAACACCCTTTCTCCCCCTAAGCCACCGAGTGACCGACGCACTTGCTTTCATTGCACACCCTGGCCTCAAACCGAGGAACCCTGGCCCCAAAACCCCCTCCATCCCTCCCCCCACCTTCTCATCTCCTTTTACGCCCCAAATCATTAAGCCCCACTCTGAAACGCGTGCAGTCGAATAAAGCTTTCAATATTAGACGCAAAAGGGATTCGGAATACCAGAGCACCAACTTCTCATCGCAGGCGGCCCACGGCGAAGGAACGGAAGATGTTTACGTTAGCAACGCACTGGCGCGAAAACACGCACGAACGAACACACACCACAGCCTCGTGAACAACCGTGAGAACAAAATTTCGGGGCTAAAATTGGAAAAGTTCTGCCCATGCGTTCGTGCGTGACTTCTCCCTGCCATATGATCGAGGTCTTAAGGAGGATTGAATCATAAGTCCAACTACGCGATAGCGAGCTATTGTCAACAAGACGGCACCCTGATCAATTTTTATTTTAACTATCAAAAATTCCAATGATACGAGCACGCTTCCTCCTTGAAGCAGAATGCAGGCAACGAATTGATTTCTTGGAAGGAGGTGCTAACCAGAGTTACATCTCTGTCCAATTCCCAACAAGGGCCGAAAATCAGTGTTCAGCGAATTCCTGGGCGAGCTCTCACGACCAATGCTCC
This sequence comes from Platycnemis pennipes, assembly GCA_933228895.1. Lineage (NCBI taxonomy): Eukaryota > Metazoa > Arthropoda > Insecta > Odonata > Platycnemididae > Platycnemis > Platycnemis pennipes. The sequence continues at coordinate 6,504,161 of OW121851.1, read as the reverse complement.
AGACAGACTCAAGAGTCAGTAAAGTAGGCACAAATCGGAACTGAACTAGGTCAGATTGCTCAAGGAGCTGTGGGGCGAAAGAACACAATGGCGCGCTTCCTTCCTCCATCCTTGCGTTTATGCAGCCCCTCTCGCGCCAAGAACAAAGGGTGCAGCATTCCGAAAGTGAAGCGGCGGCAAGATGTGTGGCGTGTGCGACCTCGGGAAGAGTTTTCCCGCAGCAGCGATTTCATTCTGTTGTTCTGTGCGGGAAATAGCGATCGCATTGTGACAACGAGAACAAATCAATGTGGCACGGACTCACTCACGGCCTCACACCAAAGAAGGTGCCACACACGCGACTTCAAAATGCAATCTCTTCAACAAATGGAAGAAATGGGGTCTTTAGCATATTTTTTTAATTGCCGAATATGATAGAGTTTGTAAAATAATAAGACCCGTATTTTTTCGGTTTTTGATCCGTCAATTATTTTTCGAGTTATAAGCGGCGAAATACTGATGTTGTTAACCCTTTCGGAGAAGTGGGTGTGCTGCAACCTCAGACGTATATCGACTTCGTCCAATCACACCTGAGCCCGCGAAGCTCCTTATCGCAATGGAGGGGACACATCTGACTCTGCCAATAGGAGCGATTGCGACAGGATCTGTGCCAGCAGACCTTCCAGGAAACCCCCTTCTCTCCCTTCCCCTCCCCTAAGAGCAGTCAAGGACGTGAGGAAAATGACGTCAATGATATCACAGCAGCTTTTTAGGTGGTTTGATTTATGAGAGATTTATTTATGAGAGTTTGATTTATGAGCGAATGGTTGTGGTTAGAAGGTTAATTTTTTCACTAGAATTCTTTTTTCGTTTCCATCTAACGATGTGGGCAAATTGCGATTTCGCTTCCGAGTAAACGCCTCCATTGTGCGAGGAAAGATGTACATTTTGGTCTGTTAGTTCGGAAATCAAAATCTCTTATTTTATGATTATGGTCCAGGTCTACCTTCGGGTTGATTTTAAACTTATCAGGTTACACCTTGACTTCAGGTTTACGTATCCAGCCGAAATTTCTCTGTTTCGAAGTGACGGGATGATAGCCTCAGGCGTATAAACTTGCACTTTCCTTTTGGAAACGTTCCTGCGGTTAGAGTTTGTGCAACGGGCTTCATTTTATTCAACAATATTGAAATATTAATCCATGACGTTGTCCGTCACTCATTCTTAAATTTTTATTATAGTGTGGTATAGTATAGATTTATAGGTGAAAATTGTTTTAAGGCAAACCAACTGTGAATTTTCTTATGACATTTGTAATAAATTCACGCGGTCCGTACGAAATGTTGTGAATTACCGTATCTTTTTGCGTTCTTCGTATTTCATAGTGATCCGTATAATAATCGCAAGTATTCTACCGACATTTGGTTACTACCGAGTTTTGAGCATCGTCCCTTCAATTCCCAGCCATTTTCTTCTTCTCCTGCCTTTCTTCCTAACCACCCCACATTTCTTTTTCCTGCCTTTCAATGTGCTTCTACTTTTCCTCGATCACCCGTCGACCTTCAGTAATTTTATGCACACATTTGGTTAATTTCCATTTTTTTACGGTTTAAATTTCTCATCACGAGTCTTATTTTCACGGCTAATTGTTCTAAATGACCCGTTCAATATAAATAAGGGGAGGAATTGAGGAGTATTCATTCGGTGATCTGATCAGGATCGACGTACGAATCCTGATGTTACCCCCTGTCTTCCGCGGTGAAATAAGTGATCCAAGGGCGCCTTTGGGCGAATCTTATCCGGTCACCCCGCCCCTCCCCCTCCGGGTTTTATGCTGAGACTTGCCCATTAAATCCTCTCCTAACTTTCACTTATGCTTACACGAGGAAGGGAGAGGCGCCGTCCGAATTCTATCCGCCTATCGTGTTTGTGGACGGAGTAGTTCTCGGAATAGAACTCGCGGCCAGAGCCCAAGTCCTTATCGTCCAAAGGAAAGGTGATTTACGGCAGTTGTGCGCTTCTGTTGCTTTATCCAATCGAATTGGGCTATTGGTTCATCTGAAGTCCCAAGGCATTATTTTAATCCCTCTGTCCTTCTGCAAGTCTTGACGAACAGATGTAAGAAACTTCATTGACAAGATTCGACCGCATCCGCTAATATGTTCCTCACGGACCAATAAAACGGACACCACTTCCCCTTGGAATTGGGTCGTTTACCATATTTTTTTATTGGCGAATCTGATAGAGTTTGTAAAATAAAAAGACGCGTATTTTTCCGTTTTTTGATCCGTCAATCATTTCTCGAGTTATAAGCGGCGAAAAACGGATGTTTTTAACCCTTTCGGAAAAGTGGGCGTGTTGCAACCTCTGACGTATATCGACTTCGTCCAATCACAACTGAGCCCGCGAAGCTACTTTGCCTTATCGCAAAGGGGGGGACACAGCTGACTCTACCAATCGGAGCAGTTGCGACAGCACTGTGCGAGCAGACCTTCCGAGAACCCCCCTCCACTCCCTTCCACGAAAAGCAGTCAAGGACAAGGAGAAAAATGACGTCAATGATATCAAAGCAACTTTTTTGGTGGGCGTCACCTTTTGTTTATTTTAATTTTTGATTTATGAGTGAATGGTTGTGTTTAGAAGATTAATTTTTTCACTAAAATTCTTTTTTCGTTTCCATCTAACGATGTGTGCAAATTGCGATTTCGGTTCCGAGTAAACGCCCCCATTGTGCGAGGAAAGATGTACATTTTGGTCTGTTAGTTCGGAAATCAAAATCTCTTATTTTATGATTATGGTCCAGGTCTACCTTCGGGTTGATTTTAAACTTATCAGGTTAAACCTTGACTTCAGGTTTACGTATCCAGCCGAAATTTCTCTGTTTCGAAGTGACGGGATGATAGCCTCAGGCGTATAAACTTGCACTTTCCTTTTGGAAACGTTCCTGCGGTTAGAGTTTGTGCAACTGGCTTCATTTTATTCAACAATATTGAAATATTAATCCAGGACGTTGTCCGTCACTCATTCTTAAATTTTTATTATAGTGTGGTATAGTATAGATTTATAGGTGAAAATTGTTTTAAGGCAAACCAACTGTGCATTTGCTAATGACATTTGTAATAAATTCACGCGGTCCGTACGAAATGTTGTGAATTACCGTATCTTTTTGCGTTCTCGGGTTTTCCACCGGCTCAGATTGCTGGCCACGCTTGCCAACGTTTCGATGCTCGACTCGGGCATCGTCTTCAGGGCAGTTGAGTGCTCAATTCGTTCATCATTTCTAGATCTGCTCGCCGGGAAAGTATGCGCATTTGTTTAACAAATACTCAACCTATTAAGAAAACGAAAACGTCCACGTAAAACGCCCGATTGTATTTTATCCCTCGTGTGTGAAACTACAGCCAAGGAAAAGGGCGAAAAAATCCACCTCAGATTTATTCTCTTTCGTGTGATGCAAATCAACGGGAAGATTGGGAAAGGCAGGCCTCGTATGAGATACAAGGAGCAGGTCGTGAAGGATGTAAAAGAGAAGAATTACGTCACAATGAAAAGGTTGGCCGATAGAAGAAGTGGAAAGCTGCGTCAAACCAATCCTAGGATTGTTGACCAATGATGATCATGATTCAAATCGAGGTGATTCCAGGAGATAGATGCCTTTTCATAAGTCAGTACAATATGCATAAACTTCTTAACTATGCATGGTGTGATAATATAATGAGTAGGCACTACCACACAATAAGGTTTGAAATGTCAAAGTTTGGGCAAATACATTAAATAGGAAATTAAAAATATCCCAAGAGGGACCACAGTGAGAAAGTATCTAATAATGAAGTATGACCTGGTGCTTTCTTGGCAACTAATCCGGGTGAAAATATCTCATGATGTAAAGGCAAGCAGCTTCATCGGAAGAGCAATTTGGATTCCAGGAACCCGGAAGACGGCGGGCCAGGCGGTTGTCGAAGCATCCGAGGAGGAAATGAAATAACAGTGGAAAACCCAAAAATATAGACCCATCTAATATTGAAAATACTAACAACTTTTACACCAAAACTACTCTAAATTTTTAATGGCGCACAAGTGCAAATAAAATCGTAAATTGAAATTATTTATATGAACCTGGGATGGAAATAGAGAGCAAAAAGTGTACTAATCGGCACATGTAACAGTATACATAAAATATGATAGTGCATCAACTACGAAAGATAGATAATACCTACTAATGGTAATTAGAACAATAACACCGCTCGGACACACGAAAGGAAAAGAATTCCCTCGTGAGTAAGCTAAGGTGTTTCGCAATGAGATGCTTAGTCAATGACGAAAACACCGGGGGAAACAAAACTGCAACCATAATAATTTTGTCTCTCAAATGTTCCACTCATACATGATGGTAACGAATCTTAGTTGGCCGAAACACGAACTCCAGCCTTCAAATCAATCCACCGCTCGGAGACGCCATCCCACTGAGCAGATATCACTCATCCACAGTATGGAAGATGGAAACTGACATCACCGCAGCATGTCAACTCTGGCGCTCCAAAACACAGACACCAATTATTTTCAGAATCAATAACTGTACAAATGAAGTTGGGGCGGGTATTCAACCGTGCGCACGAATTCGGGGGAATAAGTATCCACAAATGCAATTGAACATTCTAGAAAATGGGGTCGGAGCCCATTTGCGTGCAAGCCTACGTTCGTTTCACAACACTCGGGACAAACCCAGGGATGTGGCCATGGCCGACTCGCACGAAGCAGAGGGGCATTTCAGTTGCTTGCATTTCACGAGTCAGCGTATTACATTCGTGAGCACGTTACGGCCGACGAATTCGAAACTCATTCAATGAATTGGGCGGTGGCAAAGCAGGGGGAACAACATTCCAATGTTGACATTCTTAGCTACTAAACTCGTAAGTCATCGAGTCGTATTCCGTTGCAGATAGGAATTCCATGTGACCAACGAGTCACGAAAAACACCGCTGCTTTTCGCATCACATCCTGATCAATAAGGATTGCATCATCAGTAAGGATGACAAAGGTGGGCATTCTTAGAAAAGTGGGAACTTGCCGATAAATTTACTTTTTGCATCGTTTCATCTCCAGAAGGTTCTTATGTACATACTACCCAAAAGTCGATCCAAGACTAATGAACTTCCGAGGGGGATGAAGCATTACAGCAACGCTCGCACGTATTCAGCTGCGACGCTGTGCAATAATGATCTCGGAGACGAGAGGAACTCCACTTTGCAAGTTGCTTTCGCGCAATTAATTTGTTTCACCGCATAGTTGTTTTCATTTTGGGCTTCAAAACCAAAAATGTATTATCATAGCAGAAGATAAAGTAAAAAACCTCGCCAATCAATATTCTCATACCGAGAAAAGGAAGTCCAAGGCCTCCTGCCGGCCACGAAGCATGTGCCTTCCAAAAACCTGACATCCGGCTGACATGCTAACGGATACATCATACACGAAAGTGGGAGGACGCAGGTGGTGACTTTTATTCCCTAAAGCCCAAATTAGCTAATAATTTTACCCCAGAAAAATGCGCACAAATTGCGTGGCGATAACCGTTATCTCTCATCGTTATACTCTCTTGGAAGATTTTGAAGTCATGGCCACTCAATATTAATTTTGAAAATAAAATGGAGAAAATTACATACTTATGACGTAGGGACTGACGTAACGCTAGATAGGCAATGGTTAAGCGGCATTTCGGCATTCTAAGCGAACTCTACAGTCGTGCGGAACGTATGTCGTAAATACACGCGCCAAGAGATATTTAAAAGCCCCAAGGAGTTGACAAGGAAGGATGATAGCATTTTTCAACTACCGTAAGACACACATTTCGGTGTGACTATTTAAGGGCGAGGACTATAAGCTACCTAGCTAAGAAAAGACGCGTTTACACGGAGGCGAAAGTTCATGGCCGGCATTCGATGGGGATGGCTTGAAAGGAAAAAGTTAAAGCTACAAAAGCCGCTAGTTTTACAGGATACAAAACTCCGTCTTCGACACCTGATAAAAGATTATTGAGGATTACGGAGGTGGAGAGGAGAAGGGTTTGTCGCGGAGGAAATAATCTGAATTGGTGGGGAATCACCTTCGGCGAGCATACGGTAGAAGGGGAATTGACTACAGAAATTCTATAGAAGCAGAAAACTGAAAGGACAACCTATTAGAAGGCCACGATATCCTCCGATTAAATTATGGACGTTGGATAACAGGGTAAAATAAAACGAGAATGGGATGGCTGGAGGAAAGAAAACATTACGGAATGAATAGGAAAGCAAGGTTGGCCAACGGTGAGCAGTAGTAGGTACTTCTAATCTCAAGTATTCCTAAGACGAGCACAAAATTCATGTCCTAAGTGGGATACAAACCCTCGGCCTTTGGACTACCAGACCGCCCACGTGGATCGGCATGCAGCCGGAAATATATACATAACAACGAAAAGATTTTCAATTACGTCGGAATCAAGGCTCCACTTGCTCAGAATTCCTTATTACAGAAAAATGAGGTAAATTTCACGTCTAAATGTAGCAAATTGTCATGGTTACAAAAAAGGGTATGGGATGACATCCTAATAAGACACGAGATCGGCCACATACATAGTACTCGGGTTTCTTTAAACGAAGAGGCGCAAACAAAAGACGATTTCAGAGTAATATGTTAAAACTAGATGAAGAGTCCTGCATACTAGCAAGTTTCGCAAGAGAAAAAAACATTATTGAAAGAAAAAAGGAGGAAAATTTAAAACGCAGACAAAAGAACTCATGCGCCCAATCGCAGGTGTTACGTAACCCAAGTGCCAAGTACTTTTCCATACCGTTCACATTAATGCCCATGTAACGTTCCACTACAGAACTAAAACGATGTGCTGTTAGAGAGATCTTAATTTTCATGAAGAAAAGGAAAAAGAGAACTTTAATTGAGGATCGACAGTGAGGGAGAAAAAGAAAGCGAGAAAGACACATTGCACGGGTGCAAACCTCTCGACTTCCGTGGCACGCAAGAACTGGCACGCACGCCCCGCGACAGTGGCATGACTCACAGCCGTGCACCACGGGGCGAGGATCCGCGCCCAAGCAACGGCCAAGATGAGGAAAGGCGAGAAGGGGATTTACCCACGGGATGGACGCGAACTGGTCCATTGGGGGGGAGCGATGAAGCATTGCGCAAAGCGTGACCGCGCGCGCGCGGGGCAAAAGCGGAATTACATTTTTGGGATCCGGTTTGGCCCAAACCGAGGGCGCTCCGAAAAAGGGGGTACGGAAATAGCAGGGCACCCTTTCCAGCCGCCGCCGCCGACGTCGTCGTCGTCATCGCCAGCCTTCGCGTCCTCTCTCTCTTCTTTTCCGCGGTTTAGGAGGGGGGGGGGAGGGAAGTTGAAGGAGAGAGAGAGAGAGAAGGGTTGAGCAAGCATGTCATCGCAGCGAAATGTTGCAGCACAACTCAAATGCAAGCTCCTCCTCGCACCACATGTCCCCGAGTCCTTGGGACAGAGTGAATGTTCAATCGTTTTCACATCAAATTGACTCACTCAAATATCTTACCATAAAAATTAATAAAAATTACATTATTCACCACGTATCACGTGCGGGCAGCAGTCACCATGACAATAAACATGGTAAATGAAACCAACTTTGCACTTTCCACACAGCTTTATGTCTTCCCCGATCGATTTCAACGACTAAGCGTCATTGTCAAGGGGGTCAACCATGACGGTAGCTTGACAAGCAATCACCGAATCACTGGTGGGAATACAACTGTCCGCAACGGTCGTGCACGAATACAAATACTTTCTGCGAGGATAAAACTACGACTAGGAGCACCCTGGTAAGGGGGCATTGAAGCGGAACTAGTACTTGACCGGTTATTTCACAGATGACCAATGCCGGTGGAAGCAAACCTAAACCAGTCGGACTGTACGGAGCAATCCATCGTAGACCCATTACAAAGCCGCTAGTTTGAGATTTGGGATAAACACTGATCGTGAAAGCAGGTTAAGATTCTCCGCGGAAAAGGAGCCGAAACAGAAGAGAGAGAGGAATTATTTTACTACTAGGGTAGCATTTTAGAGGAAGATCGGACGAGCCCTACCGGTGGTTAGACAATTACCACAAAAAACAGGTACTTCTGATAAAAATTACGGCCAATACCTCGAGGAAGGTCGTAAGGAAAACGTTTCTGCAGAGATAGATAAGGAGTACGACTTTTTACGGACCCTAGAACTGGGCGGTTGTGTTTGAAACCTTCGTAATTAGCTCGAATAGGTAACCAAGGAGTCACGTGGTACAAACACGAATGGTTTGCAAATTTTATTTCTCTGAATCGTTCGATACATTATCAAAAATTGTTTTCACTTGAGTTTTTCTCATCTCTCTCGACTATAGATCCCACAAATGAGATAAAACAAGTGTAAACAAGTAATCAGCGAGTTTGTAATCAGCGGTTTTAAATCATCAAATTTGCGAGCCATTCTTGTTTGTACCACGTGATTCCTTGGTAACCTATTCGAAATAATCTCGACTGTTTCAAACACAACCCCCCCTGCACTCATAGGAGGGCAGATAAGGAAAACATATACGTTTGTTGGAGGAGACTCAAGAAAGTACTGTGGACGACGACTGATGGAGCGAGTGAAGGGGGGTCAATGACGAATGCTGGGGAAGGGAGACTCCATTGGAGGCATTATTGACGAGAGCACGGTGGTGAGGGAGGGAGGGAGCACCCTTACTTGGTGGAGAAGGAGCAAGCGAGTCCCTCCTGTCACAGCGGGGCCGCCACTGCGGCGGCGGGTCCGTTGCACACTCGCCCACGCGGGACTGAGGAGAGGGAGTTAGGTTTATGGGTTGAACCGCGGAAAGAACAACGCGGTGACGTCAGCAGGGCCCACGGGCTCATGCGGAAAACAAAAAAAAGAAGGAAAGTCTTCCTTTTCCACGGGACTCCATCATCAAAGTTACATTTCCTTCCACAGGCAGCGCATATTAAAATGCTGCAAACATATCCGGTCCGGATGGAATGGACTCGCATAAACAGCGACTCACATATGGCTCAAATATTTACGTCAAGCGTCACTAATGGATATGAAGGCTGGAGGTCAATAAAGGCTGCCGGGTAACTTCAAAATAAAAACACGGCTGTGTGCTTTACGATCGCATAATGCGCTTCCTTGCCTCCCCGCCATCTCGCCATACGCCAGATATCATCCCGAGCTCGAAAATGCGACGGGCGAGCACGAGGAAACCATTGCGATTGCTAGTTTCTAAATTACGTTCCTCACTCTACCACTATCATTCTTTGAGGATGCGACTAATCGATATCACTCTATAACTTACAACTAAAAACCAATGTATGTATCGCAGCGACAGAGACACATTTACACAATTCCGCACTTCCGTAGCGCATTTTATAACCAAAACTCCAGCCGGTCAAAAGATCTTTAAGAGAGTATACAGATATCTTCCCCTAAATGAGTTGCATCGGAATAGATTTTGTAGCACAGACACAACATTAAAATGGAGAAATTAGTACTCCCTACACCACGCATACGATCACGACGCGCTCACGGCATAAGCGTATTTTAGAGATTCAATTCACATGAAATGACGCAAGGGCGTTGAAACTCGTAAGGATTATACGAACCATATTACTAAAATAAGTGTAAACTAGAAGACACCAAACGATATTATAATCTCTCAGAGAATTACGGCTGATTAGAAAAGGTGAGCGTTAATTTCTCCTTGAGTTTAACTTATCGTCGTGTGAAATATATTCTACAAGGCAGGCACGTACCAGTCCCTCGGTACCTGGCAATTCTGGAGATGAATTGAAATGTGATGCGTATTTACGGTGCATGCCCAAGGCGGCACCGCCCAGTTTAAGACCCTGAGAACCAATGCCAAAATGCTCTAACCATTGGGCTCGCGTGAGAAGGATGACTAAAAGATGAAAATAACTTGTAAGACTATAGCGCATAAAACGTGTAAGGACTTAAAAAGAAGAAAGAATCCGTTTTCAGGCAACCACGCAGTAAGCAAACTGCTGGCCAAAATATTTAAGACCCGAGCTAATATTTACGAGGAACCATAAACAACTACTTCTTACAAACAACGAAATGAAAGAGGATGCCACGAACCAAATACCCCACTTTCAGCAGCTTATTTGGAACTTCCAACCACGAAATAGAAACGAACTCCTGAAAACTTTGTAGGAATGTGAGACAGGAATCACATTCGTAAACAAACGAGGAACAGGGCCTCTGGCCACGTAGAGAGATCGCGAATCCCCACAAAAGAAGCCAAACACGTTCGCCATATTCACTGCACTCATCTCCCAAACTACAGGGAACAGAAGCATTTATTCAAATCCATACAGTTTCGTAGAGTGAAGGGTCTCAATAGATCTCAAGTTCTTTCAACATTTGGGGGAAAGATTCAGTGGCAATATCGCCCATGAAAAATCATCGAGCCATCAATAACACCAAGTGTTCCTCAATATGAAACTGAAAATTTTCAATATGTTACCTCAAAAGGCCAGAACTGTAACCTACTCGAAAATTAAACGTGTCTTGCACTGTTGGCTGGTATCAAAAGCCTTTAACTCTATCGATAATTTTTTGAAATGTAAAATTGACATTGTTTTTTGAATATTTTAAAATGTATTCTTTGACGAAGACCACTGCATGCACCTTTGTGAACGTCTAATAAATGGTATTAATATTAAAACGATAATTAACGAAAACAATTCATTCATTAGGCTGCTTCGACCGTCTCAACTCACACAGGGGAATGTGGTGTCCGATGAGGAGCCGACAAATGATGGAAAAAGTATTCAGCGACAGGACTAACTAAGCATACATATCATCCATTCTGTAAAAGACACCAGAAGGGCTGGCAGCGGGACAACTCTCAACGATCCCCAACGGGAGGAAGCCGGAAAAGGGTACCTAGAGTCATACCCGCAGGAATGAAGCCGTCTACGTGAACATGGCAGAGGGCGGGACGAAACGACTCGCCCGCGACGATGTCTACGGACACGCCGGGATAAAGCGGACTCGCTTGCAGGAGACGCGCGCCGCCAAATTGCACGGGGAGAGTTGCACCGATGATTTGCCTGCACGGGGACACCGCACTCACTAGCAGCGAGCACTACGAGCAAATCGCGCTGCTATTACCTTATTTAAATCGGTAAAAAAAAATAATAATATAATTATGCGCAATGAATTGCCTGATTCGCAAACGCTACATCTTACTGTTTTCACTGCATGGTTTAAATTACTATTGGTAATAGTTCGGTGTTGTTACGCTTTAGTTAGACATGATACGTTTAGATACGACAAAAAAGAATAAGACTATAAGTAACACTACATACAGTGCAAAAACGAAGTTCTAACAGCCGCCCAGGCCCGTATCTTAAGTTGGGCAGCTGCAATTATGGGAGGCGAACGACAAATGCGCCACGGGGGCGAATTCTGAAGGACAGACGAATTTCAAAGAGGTGGGACCTCGTTGTCGATATTAGCCTACTCCTGAGTAAAGGCGCCGAGGCATCCACTGTCTTACGTTCCATCCAACGGACGCGGGTGGGATTCATGAATTACTCCGCAGCAACGTGCTTACAAATTTCTGTTGGCAGCAACACCTATTCCATTACTCCCAATACGACAACCAATTCCAAAATAAAAACACCAATTGCACCAGGCGACTTCAAATAGAAGCTCTCCCACACTCATGATACACACCCCTCTAATGGATACCATCAACTCGACCTATCGCTGCGCTGCGATTGATCGAAGAAGAGCGTGCACTCCATGCTTAATCGTTTTCAAGTGTGTACCCGCACTTACGGGCACTTAAGACCGGGAGGAAGGGTACAAGAAGGCGGAAAGAAAACCCGAGTCGGCAATTGCCTATTCTTTAACGAAGGGCGCCAAGAGGATCCTCAACGTCCCATCTGACGGCCGGAGTATTGAACTCGAATGCCTTCCACATAGCACTCAGGTAGGAGACGGCTTGCCGAAGAAACATCTACGAATACTTGGAGATGAGGGTATAGCACACGACACAGAATTTGATTACATTCTGAAATTGGTAGAAACCGCTATTTTCCTCAATCACACTATCACCTTGACATCTAGAAGAAATCAACTTTTAATCTAACGTCAGTGAATGACCCGTGAAATGAGGGCTTTTACTCGGAACCTAAATCGCAATTTTGTGCACGAAATCGTTATATGGAAACGAAAAAAAGAATTTTAGTGAAAGAATTAATCTTCTAACCACAACCATTCACTCGTAAATCAAAAATTAAAATAAGCAAAAGGTGACGCCCAACGAAAAAGCTGAAGTGAAAACATTGACGTCATTTTCCTCCTTGTCCTTGACTGCTTTTCGTGGAAGGGAGTGGAGGGGGGTTCTCGGAAGGTCTGCTCGCACAGTGCTGTCGCAACTGCTCCGATTGGTAGAGTCAGCTGTGTCCCCCCCTTTGCGATAAGGCAAAGTAGCTTCGCGGGCTCAGTTGTGATTGGACGAAGTCGATATACGTCAGAGGTTGCAACACGCCCACTTTTCCGAAAGGGTTAAAAACATCCGTTTTTCGCCGCTTATAACTCGAGAAATGATTGACGGATCAAAAAACGGAAAAATACGTGTCTTTTTATTTTACAAACTCTATCAGATTCGCCAATAAAAAAATATGGTAAACGACCCAATTCCAAGGGGAAGTGGTGTCCGTTTTATTGGTCCGTGAGGAACATATTAGCGGATGCGGTCGAATCTTGTCAATGAAGTTTCTTACATCTGTTCGTCAAGACTTGCAGAAGGACAGAGGGATTAAAATAATGCCTTGGGTCTTCAGATGAACCAATAGCCCAATTCGATTGGATAAAGCAACAGAAGCGCACAACTGCCGTAAATCACCTTTCCTTTGGACGATAAGGACTTGGGCTCTGGCCGCGAGTTCTATTCCGAGAACTATTCCGTCCACAAACACGATAGGCGGATAGAATTCGGACGGCGCCTCTCCCTTCCTCGTGTAAGCATAAGTGAAAGTTAGGAGAGGATTTAATGGGCAAGTCTCAGCATAAAACCCGGAGGGGGAGGGGCGGGGTGACCGGATAAGATTCGCCCAAAGGCGCCCTTGGATCACTTATTTCACCGCGGAAGACAGGGGGTAACATCAGGATTCGTACGTCGATCCTGATCAGATCACCGAATGAATACTCCTCAATTCCTCCCCTTATTTATATTGAACGGGTCATTTAGAACAATTAGCCGTGAAAATAAAACTCGTGATGAGTAATTTAAACCGTAAAAAAAGAGGAAATTAACCAAATGTGTGCATAAAATTACTGAAGGTCGACGGGTGATCGAGGAAAAGTAGAAGCATATTGAAAGGCAGGAAAAATAAATGTGGGGTGGTTAGGAAGAAAGGCAGGAGAAGAAGAAAATGGCTGGGAATTGAAGGGACGATGCTCAAAACTCGGTAGTAACCAAATGTCGGTAGAATACTTGCGATTATTATACGGATCACTATGAAATACGAAGAACGCAAAAAGATACGGCAATTCACAACATTTCGTACGGACCGCGTGAATTTATTACAAATGTCATAAGAAAATTCACAGTTGGTTTGCCTTAAAACAATTTTCACCTATAAATCTATACTATACCACACTATAATAAAAATTTAAGAATGAGTGACGGACAACGTCCTGGATTAATATTTCAATATTGTTGAATAAAATGAAGCCAGTTGCACAAACTCTAACCGCAGGAACGTTTCCAAAAGGAAAGTGCAAGTTTATACGCCTGAGGCTATCATCCCGTCACTTCGAAACAGAGAAATTTCGGCTGGATACGTAAACCTGAAGTCACGGTGTAACCTGATAAGTTTAAAATCAACCCGAAGGTAGACCTGGACCATAATCATAAAATAAGAGATTTTGATTTCCGAACTAACAGACCAAAATGTACATCTTTCCTCGCACAATGGGGGCGTTTACTCGGAAGCGAAATCGCAATTTTGTACACGACATCGTTTGATTGAAACGAAAATAGAAATTTAGTGAAGAAATTAATCTTCTAACCACAACCATTCTCTCATAAATCAAACTCTCATAAATAAATCTCTCATAAATCAAACCACCGAAAAAGCTGCTGTGATATCATTGACGTCATTTTCCTCACGTCCTTGACCGCTCTTAGGGGAGGGGAAGGGAGTGAAGGAGGATTCCTGGAAGGTCTGCTGGCACAGATCCTGTCGCAATCGCTCCTATTGGCAGAGTCAGATGTGTCCCCCCCCCATTGCGATAAGGAGCTTCGCGGGCTCAGGTGTGATTGGACGAAGTCGATATACGTCTGAGGTTGCAGCACACCCACTTTTCCGAAAGGGTTAAAAACCTCAGTTTTTCGCCGCTTATAACTCGAGAAATAATATACGGATCAAAAAACGGAAAAATGCTTGTCTTTTTATTTTACAAACTCTAAAATATGGTAAACGACCCCATTAGGGATATGAATAGCTGTAAATATATCCAATAGTATAAATACAAGTGTGAATGCTATCTTATTTTAATCAACTGTGACAGTGATTAATAAATGGACGCCACTTTTCCATCTCGAAACGAAACAACAGTCTGCGCAAAGGTAGCACACACACATCACCGAAAAAATCCGGGTTACCGACAGTACAGACAAAATTACTGCGGCCTCGTTTTGGGACAGTCGTCACTATGTTTCAAGGAGGGCACTACGGTGAGGACTGCGTCGGAAGAACGTGTGCTGAGGACAAAGCTCCTTCCAGCAATGCAAGGAAAGCGAGCGGAAAAGGCTGGACGGGAGCTTTTCCCTCAGATAACGCTCATCGGGCGATCCTCGGAAGTTTCTTCGTAGCCACTCTTGAAAGTCTCGTGTTTTCTGCTCACCTGACCTCGCTGCTAGCGATTTTTGGCCTTTCCCAAGGACGAAGGCGCGGACGAAGTGAAAAAATGTATAAAGGGAGGTTATGTTGAGAAGTAATAGGAGTTACAACTTTCTAGTGTACCTATCGCTGGTCAGAAAAACTTCGACCTTACCTTGACCTTAACTTGAGCGCACCTCGTATTTTCGATTCATGGACTTAGTTGGCATTGCCGTGAGTCTGGCGATGCCAGGCACTAACTATTACCCGAGATATTACTTATGAAATTGAAGACTAACAAGTCGTCGATGTGCGCTCACGTGCCAACCGTCGACGCTGAGCCAGCAGTTTTGATGCGACAGAGCCATGCGTTAGTGCCGCTTCAAGTATCCTCAGGATCCCGCACCGTACTCAGCTCTGAGCGTGGTTCTGAAGTCAAGCAAGCTAAGCTACGGCACACCAGAGTAGAGAAAGGGAGCTATATATCTCCCAGGACAGGGAAGGAAATGTTGAGGTTCTCGCAGCGATTCTTCATTTAAGGCAACCAATTACGCAAAATGATACTTGAATGGAAATTATGTGGTAGAGAAGAATGAAGAGACGGCAAGGGTACTTGGCACTATACGATATAAAGGATAGGAGATCGCACTCTGGGGGATGGCTGGGTAAACAACGCTGGAGCAAATGCCCCACTGGAACACTTTTAAATTACGCTTCCTTTCGCCACGCCTGAGCATGTGCACATACAAATAACGCCTGCAAGAAGTGTCCCGGAGGAGGCGCTAAGGAACTCGAAACCATTTCGCCCCACCGTCCTCATGCACATCGGAACGGGAGCAAGTAATCCGGCTGGCAAGGGAGTTCAAAGGGAGCGGAGCGGGAGCGTTGACGACGCCTGGAGGAAGGACACATGGACCACGTCGGATAAAAGACAGACGACATGCGGAGAGGAGGAGAGAGGGCGGGAAGCGTCGGGTGACGTCCTTCCGCGCTTATATTAGACCGCATCTAGATGGCACGAGGAAATAACGCGGATTTCTGCGGGGGGCTGCGGGGGGATGGGAGCGCCTCTTTTGCTTGATGGGAAGATGTCTTTGGAGCCTCGAGGACAGATTTCGGGGAAGATATAAGCTCTGCGTCTCCGCATGCGACGCCTACACCCTTTCCTTTAGTCAGGACGTAGTAAATTGACTCCCCAGTTGACTCGAACCGCCGAAGCCCCTGGAAGAAATATGACTGCAGCTGAAAATAATCCGAATCTCGAATGTTATTTCAGGTGATGACGGGGAAGACGGCGAATAAGTGAATTTCAATCAGGTTACCGAGATTTCGAGCGAGACCCGAAAAGCTCACCAAAGCCATGGCAGATGTTAGGGAAAAAGAGTCTTAAAGACCATGGGGTTGATTTAAAATCCTACAAAGGAATTAAATTTGTGAAGGTCAGGGAAAGTTGAAAGAAATGTTGGCGAGCACAAAAGCATAAGGATGCGTTTAAAATAACAAAGATTCCGTGTACTAAATAAATAAGTTTTACTCACATTTATCGTACAAATTTCGAGAACTGAGACATTGTGACAAGAAATCTATTGCCACTTTTCGAAAAACTTGGCATGAAAAATAAAATAGTCTGGAAATGACAGCTCTCTGTGACATGCTACGCTACATCGTAAACTCATTTCCGTAGGAAGTTTCCGTATGACGAAACACAGGGAGGGACTAACTTTTCTCATGGTTAAAGGAACAAAGTGCAGACACGATTTTTAGTCATACAATTAAACTCACATAAGTGGGTTCTCACTTCAGCATGAAGAACTGAAGAAACCATAAAGGTACACGAAAACTGTCTGCAGATCAAAGAAAAACACGGGAAAAGATTAGCTTTGGTTTCAAAAGTTACATTACCATCTAACCGAATACAAAAACAAAATAACCACCACATTCATCACATTAAACGTCTGTTGGTGAGAACGTTTTTTTGATGAGAATCCACCCCCTGCCACACACCTTTATGGTGGCTTGCAGGGTATTATGTAGGTGTAGAAACGTCAATAGTCGTCTAACGATCCTTATGATAATCCTGTCATTCTCTTGAGTGCACGGGATCTCTTTTTGTCACATCTCTCGAGCCTTGAGAGCATATGAAACTTGGCCCTTACTGGAAAAATATACTTGATACTACACAACATTCATTTTCAGGGCTGAATATTTAAATAGAACGAGTACGAAGAAGTGATGCCCAAGGTGGCACCAGACTAGCAGAGTCAAGCCAAAGGGAAACACGACGCGCGTGAAGCCTTTCTTCCGCCGCCCGACGATAAAACTTGGGCGTCTTCGTCGGGTAAAAAGACGGGCGTTTGGTTGCTCAATGAATTCATTTCCCGTCGTCCCCGGAAGTTCTGCGAGGTCTCACGAGGAAGACGTGTCATTAGAAAAAAGGAGTCGAAAGCGACATGAGACGAGGGACGTTTCGCGAAGAGCACAGGAAAATATACGAATTCACGCGCGAGACGTCGCACAGTGGTCGGAAATCGAAAATACCTGGCCAAAATTCAAAAAGTGATTTTTTCAAGCCAGGAAGCTGAAACTTTGCATAAATATTCTCAAAAGACCTGTGCATCCGATAATCCAAGGCAATTCCCTTAGTACTCAACAATTAACAATTTGCATGAGGTCAAAAATGCACAAATTTCGCAAAAACTGTCTACCCTCAATTTTCTCACGAAATCTTCAAAATCAAGCCCTTGCTGAACCTTTATGGGTGGTTATTTGGAGTAAAAGGTGATGTAATTAGATAATACAGCTTTTTATCTTTGTTTTAATGTAGTTTACTTACATTTTTGTTATTATTTACCAAAGATATTAAACAAAATGGCGGACCCTCATTTTTGGTCAATTTTTTAATATATGTAGAGAAAAAGTAAATTGCATCGCCGAGCATCACGGAGTAACTTATATGGGGAATCTCTACAAAGCTTCCGTAGTGCGAATCCGATGAGTTATGCTGCGACCGTTTGCGACGCCGAATTTCACATTAGTTTTTCGATCGCGCGGTCGAGTCTGGTCCAACCCGCCTGCAACGGGGCGGCAAGTGTGTGGAATGGATTGTAGCCGCATCCACTGCGCTATGGAGATTTTCGAGACACAAACATTGACAAGAGCCTTCATCTATTACATTTTGATGAAAATTACGCGTAAATCGCGGTAAAAGTTACGCATTTTATTAAGTGGAGTAAGGTCTATTATTTAAGGTATATTTATATTATGCTAGGTTATTGAATTTCTGGAAATGCATTCCAAGTTATGCGATACTGAATGATCAAGTACACTTTGAAGTTTAACTTCACATGATTCCTCTAAAATAGTAACTTCACTTTAATCATCTGTAATTTTTCGTAAATAGGATATAATTTATGGCATTGCAATTCTGCTACTTTTCGAAGAACTATGTATATACTGGTAAAACTATGTACATACCTGAAGATGTGACCGAAGGCTTGGTCTACAAGGCGCCACACGCTACTGCTCCCGACCATGACTCATGAACAACTAATTACTGACTCCTCGAGAGTTCCATGGAAATAATTGGCAATAGGGATTCTTCCTCTGACTTAGCTATTGGAATCATGTCAGTTTTCTTCCACTTTGAAAGTACTGTTCTCAACCTAATTGGTGTGGTCTTGCTAATTTCTGCCCTGTGTTACATACACTCCGTCACTAGAAATGAGAGGAGTATTAGAATGCACAGAGATACACGTGTAGCGTCTTTGGACTGGTCGATAATGTCCTCATACTTACTATTACTTACTTACATACTTACTTACTAGTAAGTCTCGATTCGAATTTCAACTTATCTGCTGGTGTCGATATTATCATAAGATTATTGATAGCTAGATGGTTCGATTTTGAAATTCCTCCCTCCCCGTTAGGAGTTATTTTAATTGCTACGTAATAACCAGATAGGTGGCTGAAATTTAGTCAATAGTATGCTTATCTGGAAATTTTTCTTAAAATCATTGTCTCATTCTAACTTCACCATCACAAAAATGAAATAATAATTGTTTCGGAAAGAAACGAATGCGCAAACCATTAATAAAAATGTATGCCACGGAGGCGATGTATGTATGATAATATCAAATCATATACTCTAAAAGCAATCCTAATAGAGTACACAAACCTTGAATAAGCGAGAAATCTTGAAATGTTTAGCAAAGTATCCACACCACTAGGAGTTGTAGAGAGAATTACGAGAGATCGAATACCGACACCAACACTAATGAAATCCGAGCTAAAGTTTCAAAAAGTTTATGATTTACACCACTGCAAAAGTGAAACTGAACGCTCTAGTGCATTTCATTGGAGGGTAGAATACGTTCTTCCAAAAGAATCCGCAAAAAAACGCGTAAAAAGCTCCTTGGTGCCATAAAACGACCCTTAGCCTAACACCCAACCAGAGTGCAGGGGGCGGGGGAGTTGCAGCCAGGCGACACCAGCTGTGGGTCGGTGGCCTCGAAGAGACAATAATCCTGTGTGATACGCATGCTGTCTCCGTTAAAAGTGTACGTATTCGTAGGTAGACGATGTCAAGATGGTAAGAGGAGAAACGCCCGTTGTGCACCCGAAGAAAGCAGTCTTTCAGTATCTCCTAGACCTTACTCCACTTAATAAAATGCGTAACTTTTACCGCGATTTACGCGTAATTTTCATCAAAATGTAATAGATGAAGGCTCTTGTCAATGTTTGTGTCTCGAAAATCTCCATAGCGCAGTGGATGCGGCTACAATCCATTCCACACACTTGCCGCCCCGTTGCAGGCGGGTTGGACCAGACTCGACCGCGCGATCGAAAAACTAATGTGAAATTCGGCGTCGCAAACGGTCGCAGCATAACTCATCGGATTCGCACTACGGAAGCTTTGTAGAGATTCCCCATATAAGTTACTCCGTGATGCTCGGCGATGCAATTTACTTTTTCTCTACATATATTAAAAAATTGACCAAAAATGAGGGTCCGCCATTTTGTTTAATATCTTTGGTAAATAATAACAAAAATGTAAGTAAACTACATTAAAACAAAGATAAAAAGCTGTATTATCTAATTACATCACCTTTTACTCCAAATAACCACCCATAAAGGTTCAGCAAGGGCTTGATTTTGAAGATTTCGTGAGAAAATTGAGGGTAGACAGTTTTTGCGAAATTTGTGCATTTTTGACCTCATGCAAATTGTTAATTGTTGAGTACTAAGGGAATTGCCTTGGATTATCGGATGCACAGGTCTTTTGAGAATATTTATGCAAAGTTTCAGCTTCCTGGCTTGAAAAAATCACTTTTTGAATTTTGGCCAGGTATTTTCGATTTCCGACCACTGTGCGTCGTCGACTATTCTCTGCACGGGTTATTTTAAGATGCAAGAAGCAACCGGCAATATCTTCGACCGAGTGCAGACGGGCATTTCCAAAAATGAGAGAATGTCTGCGAATTGCACCGCAACCAGCGTCCCACTAACCCCTAAACTCCCGCCCTGGAAATGGGGGCGTTTATTCGGAACCGAAATCGCAATTTTGTGCACGAAATTGTCAGATGGAAACGAAACAAAAAAATTTAGTGAAGAAATTAATCTTCTAACCACAACCTTTAGCTCATAAATCAAAAATTAAAAAAAGCAAAAGGTGACGCCCACCGAAAAAGCTGCTTTGATAACATTGACATCATTTTCCTCCCGTCCTTGACCGCTTTTCGGGGAAGGGAAGTTAGTGGAGGGGGGTTCTCGGAAGGTCTGCTCGAACAGATGCTGTCGGTACTGCGAAGTAGCTTCGCGGGCTCAGTTGTGATTGGACGATGTCGATATACGTCAGAGGTTGCACCACGCCCACTTTTCCGAAAGGGTTAAAAACATCAGTTTTTCGCCGCTTATAACTCGAGAAATAATTGACAGATCAAAAAACGGAAAAATACGAGTCTTTTTATTTTACAAACTCTTATCATTTCGGCAATAAAAAATATGGTAGACGACCCAGTTGAGGGCTACGACAAACGATAAAACTTCAACTTAAAATAAAACTAATTCATTCATACAACACGAAATATGGCGGAACTGGGGATTAGACACCACCAAATCTTCTTTTTATCTTTTTTTTAACAGTGAAGTTTAGAACAGTGTATAAATACTAATCCTTTTTTATGCATGCTATGTAGTGCATGTTTGGTGAGAATTCACCTCCTGCCACACACTTTTATGGTGGCTTGCACGGTATCATGTAGATGAAATGGTAATGCAGCGGTTGAGCTCACATTCCGCCTAATTGCAATTATTCAGAGGTGTATTTGAGATCGAGCAGGAACGTAAGGCCAAACGTACCACCCCTCGGCCACGAATGAAGGAGGTGATCCTTCCGAGTGTGGTCCTCAAAGCCATCCTGCCCGTCATACTTCCATTACTTCGGCCTACCGGACGGAAAAAAAATACTTCGAACCTCAGGTTCGAGGCGCAAATCACGTTCGTTGGTCTGAATTCTATTCATTGGCATGATAATGGCGCAAACGGGGGCAAATTGTACGAATACATATACGCATTCAATTAACCTGATCCAATAAACTCGCGAGGATTACCATACCATAACGCACCATCCAAAAATACGGATACGGAAAAAAAACTCGATCCACCAGCCTTGATGTTAAACTATATATTTCCCTTGAGTTATTTACGGAATCCTCGTAACTGCATTGACTTACTTGCCAGGCCAGAGATTTCTATGAGGAAATCTATTACGAGTGTTTCTATTACGTAGTAAATAGCCCAACAGGAAGATGCATCAACAAACAGAAATGACGCCATAACTAAACGCCGCGCCTCCTCCGTTTATCAACAAACCAAAATCAATACCAATGACGACATAGCGACCCAAAGTCTTGGCCTCTCCAACTGCTTTCAAAACGAGTTTAGTTCGGGCGCAAAAATGAAATAAAACGTATTTTGGGTAATTTCACAAAGCCTTCACATAAGCGAACTAACACGGTGTGTCTACATAGTAGAAAAAATTCCAGGTCTTTTCAAGGTTTCTAAGGCAGATTACCTAATTCTCAAGATTCAAGTGTTCAGCCCATACAGGAATAAAAACGACTCACTGAGAAATGCCTTTTGGTGGTTACACTGTAATTAACACACAATACAAAAAAAGTGAAACCCAACAAAAAAATTAAAATTGAAATTTGACAAAATGTTATTGTCCATACCCTATCATTGGGGACAAGACTGCAAAAATGCACGTTCGCAAAAATATGCACTCTACTGGAGCTTTATTAAAATGAAACAAGCCATTTCAGAAAACAAGCATAACAACTAGAATATAATCCACAACATTTGGAGAAAGATCCCACGAGATATTTGCTCAGCAGTCGGCAATGGGGTAGACACTTAATAAATCCCATTTGTCACAGCATTTGGAGAGCGCTCAGAAGAGGGGTTTGTCTTTGTTTCCACGCATGAATTAACCTTCATACAAAGTTACCGTATTTTCCCATCAATAATGTTAAATTTAATGAAAAATGAACGTTAAGTTGAATAAAAAATTAAGTTGAGCAATGAAATATGGAAACTTTACTTTAAGCTACCTGCGAAGTATTTCCCACCTTGCGCAGATATGACAAGTCACTCAAAATCATGAAAATCTTCCTCTAGTGACTAGCCACCAAACTTGAGTCGGAAGGATGAAATTTGAGAGTTAAAATCTCACAAGAGAGACACATTAGCAGTGTTTCCAAAACTGAAGGCTGGCAAGTACTAGAGGACATAACATATTCAGTCAGACTAAGCCTTAGTTTCTAAACATTCACGGAATATACATGGAGATGTGTCAACCACAAAAAATTATTTAAACAGCTATGAATTCAACCAGCCTTCGAAACCAGCACAATATTTCTTGACCTCATGAATTAAACATCATAGTAAAAATAAAATAAAACGATACTGGAGAGTACATAACATTGTGATGGAACAAATTCTATTGGTACCTTTCCCATTACCTATCATGGTGTAAAGAAACCCTCCTTCATTGAATACATCCACAAGAAGACGGCTACGGGCACAAGATAGCAAAGTGCTGGTTCCAACTCATTTTGAGAAATCAAATACACACAGATGGACTAGAAACGGCAGAGCAAAGTTATCCTCCGAGCCAAAAGGGAAGAGAAAGGGAACTAACTAACTTAACTAACGAAAACAAAATAGGATTATCATTGAACTAACAATCACAAAAATTTCAAAGAAATGAGACTTCGAAGATACCATGAATCATGACATTTTTTTGTAAGACTTTACAATAATATCACTCCCGATTTGCTGCCAAGACTTATTCACTCACTCTGAAACACTAGAAATTGAAGGGCAATTGATTCTACCAGTCAGTGTAATGTCATGAGTTGGCTCTGCAATCCACTTTACCCACTCTTCGTGCATAAATCCCTTGAATGGTTTATTAACTGACGCGCCAGAAGTAAACTCCCAGAATGCCCAGGAACTTTCCACCAGGAATCACAGAAAGGTGAGTCTTCAGCTCAGGGGCAAGGCTTTTTGCAGTTACATGTGCCCTAAAATAGTCACACGCTAATAAAGATGGTTTCTTCAGAATACCTCCTGGGCCTGATAAAAAACAAACACCTTCTCTAGCCACAACTTCATTCCTTCTCCATATCCATCCTTTGCGAGGAACCAGATCATCAATTCCATGTGGACGAGTGCATTTAGGCAGAATTTCTCTCTTGAAATACACGTGAGGTTTGTACCATCAGCACAGCATGCAAGAACAATGGCATAATGCATCTCCTCAAAGTCAAGAGTCTTTATCATCACAGCCTTAGCACCCCTTACATCCATTGCTTTATTTGATGGAACATCAAACGTCAAAGGGATCTCCTCATCCATGCTCCCCATTTGCCCAATTTCCTAACACATTTGTTTCTCGTATTTACGACATATTTGTGGAATTCTTCAGTCTTTCTTTTGTATTCAGCTGGCAGTTTCTATGCTACTGTAGTTACGGTACACATGAAGAACCATTTCTTTTCATACATCTCACAACTAGGACATCGTTTCAGCAAAATCTGTAATTGACCTATCCATCAATAATTTTCTCACTTCAAACTTTGGTTGAAACAGAAACAGTCCTTCCTGCCACTGATAATCCAGTTAACGTTTCTCCAGCTCTGGCCAGTTAGGAGCACATTAACGAAAAATGTTTCTACTTCTACTTGCATATTGTCCAGTGTTTCCCTGTTCCACTAACTAATTTGTGACTTCAAATTTAAATGAAATGCTGTATGATTATCTTCTCTTTAGGTCCCAAAAGATTATTCAAATATCAACTTTCATGGGAAACACTTGGTTCTGTTTGAAAAAGGAAAAATGGTCACTAAGAAGTCTTGGGAAGGATCGTGTTCCTGAAGAAGAGAAAAACATCCTACGGGGAGATTTTGGAAAAAAAAGAAGATTGAAGGGAAGACAAAGGAGAAAGTGGATGGGGAAGGAGAAGGTTTGGAATGCAAACAGATGTCAAGAGAGGAAGAAGTTGCCTAGATATGAAGCAAGATGCTTAGGACCGAGGGAAACCGAATTCTTCATCCAGTTGATACCTATCTTCAGACAGATTTACAAAGAATAAGGGCTGTGTTGCGCACTTACTACTGTGAGCAACACCCTACTACCCTACGTAGCTGCAAAGTCTTCCACGGTGGCTAGAAGATAAATACCCTCCATTCAAAGCACAACATTGTTCACCACTGCTATTTAGTCTATTCCGTATGTCAGAGAAAATGCTTACCCTCGACCCATAAGAGGAAACAGCCAGGCCAAGAATAGAAATCCCGTGGAAACCTAAGCATCAACAAAACAGTGCAATCCACCAGAAGACACAAGGTGCAAAAACCACAATCATATTTTAATGAATTTGCAGTGGAATTTTACAAAGTATGCACATTTACTCCTCACTAGATCGACCTGAGATCATCTGGATCAGATGCCACGTTCACATGAGACCACAGGGAATCTATCTATGCTGTGTACACATAGAATGTCTTGATGTCAACACAAGAGTGGTATACACCGGTAATTATTTACAGGCTTTGCATTACTAATGGAACCAAACAGCTTTACAGTAATTAACCCTAATCCACCCATCAATACAAACTGGGGCAGAGTTGTACTATGGACAGCAAAAAATATTGTGAAACTATTAACAAAAAAGAGGAATAAGAAAGAAATGATGCTTATCAACAGACATGCCATTACCACTTACACACCTCAATGAGCAATGAAAAATTCAAACAATATTTTAATGAATTTGCCTAAAGCCACAATCTTTCAACAAGTATAATAAATTAAATGCTTTCTTAAAGCATTTTCATCCTCCTGTCAATGACACATAATGGGCAGCTCAATTTACATGCCCATACGGAAGAAAATAATAAAAAGCTGCAAAAGTAAACTCAACTCACCGATCAAAGATGCGGGCCTCCTTCAGCACGTTGCCCAGGTTAATGTAAGCGTCGAGGAAGTTGGGATCCAGCGCCACAGCCTTCTCAAAGTGGTGAATGGCCAGCCAAATCTCGCCCTGGGCATTGAACACACATCCTAGGTTGCTCCAGGCGACGGCAAAGTCTGGTCGGGTCTCTATTGCTTTCAAGTAGCATGCCTGCGTTGGGGTGAAGGGGTAGAGGAGGGAAGAGAGAGGAGGAGGGGGGGCGGAAGGCAAACGGGAGGGGGTGAAACATGTGGGCGGGAGGGGGTGTTCCAATGGTTCCCCCAAGGATGGATGCACACCACAAATGGAAGGGTGTGGAGGATAGTCATGTTTTCAACAAGGATTAAACCGTCAAGAACGGCCGTGGGTAATATTTTTTTTTAATGTTTAGAGACCACGCACAGTGGCATTGCACAGAGTGCGCAGCGATGAAGTGAATGTAGGAGGGGGGAGCAAAGAGGATGGTGGGCGGAAGGGGGGAGGAGACAAAAGAACGAGATCAGTGAGGGCCCTCAAATAGATGGGCATTTGCTTACGGCTCGCGTCGTGTGAAGAGTGAGGGCCACGAGGGGAAAAGAATTATTAAACCTACGCGCACGTCGGCAATGCACTGCCTGCCCCGACCCACTGCGCAATGGAAACTACGCTAGAGTGTTTCCTAATGCCACAACACCCACCCAGCTTACGCGCGGCAGCGCGGCACACCACGAAGACGCGCGGATGGCCTGCAACGCAAGCGATGGCATTCACGAGTCCTGAAAGGGGGGTTTGAAATTTTGACGACACAAAACGCAAAAGAGGTTCTCAAACACAGGAAAGTAGCTTCCTTGAGCCCCTGAAGGAGTCGCAACACTGCCAAGAGCAACAGTCAACCATCCAACTCCGTGGTGCCCATTGACAAATTCCCAGCACGCAAAGCTTGTCCCTGGCTATGCAAGTGCCAAACTTGCAAAAGGCACCCTAGCTAATGCGCAGTCGCAAAAGGAAGCATGCGCGAGGGTACTGCAGCACCAAATATCCCCAGTAAGTGCGCACCCGCAAATAACGTCACATTGAGAGTGAAATGAAACCGAATGCTAAGGTCTGCCCACAATGAATCATGAACCCGTTTAAATAGCACCGGGATATTTCGTGGGGCAGAGCCCTCTGGATCTTGCCCATACGTTACCTTCATCTTCTTTTTCTTGGTGTGGCACCATCAATAGCGTAGGGAAATCAAAACCTGTCACAGACCTCCTCTACCATTGCAAACGATGGAAAGTAAGACCAAGCAGTTTTCCAAATACAAAACTTATCTCATGCTGAGTACAGTCAATGAACTATTCACGAACTTTAGGCAAAACTGCCCATGAGCCCATTCAATTTTATGAAGCGCAAAAATGAATGGGAGAGCAAACAATCAAGGAGTGAGCATTGTTTTCTTGCTTATGCGCTCCGGGAGAGGAAGTCTGGATCGCTCATCTCTTTTTTGGTCTTTATATGGATTGCGGTCTGGCCGAGGAGCGTACTTGGCACCAGTGTCGCAGGGAGAGCGTAGCGCCCAGCTGGCTCTGGGTGTGGGGGGGACCGACTCTCCTGCCCGAACCCCCCCTCACTCACCACAACATCATCTACAACAGCTATTCACAGTGGGTGGGGAGAAAAAATGAGAAAGTTGGCATTAGTAAGGAGTACATGGTATGTAATCAGTCACCAAAAACGTGGTGGGAGCCCTAGGGGGAATGCTTGCAATGTGAGTTTACAGGGATGTAATGCACTCCTCTTAATTTAAAAGTTCAGCAGTCGAAATTCATCATCCGCTCAGCCCTGAATTGGCCACTGACACTTGGCACTGGTGAGCCATTTAAATTTTAGTGCCCACTAACTACAGTTCTCATCAGCAGTTTCAGACATTTCATGCTTTTCATAGAATAGACCACTTTAATACATCAAAATACAGGAGCATTACCATATTACTTTTGACAATTTCATTTCAATACATCTGAAGAACTTGTAGTCTTCCATTTAACTGATCTTAGGTCTTAAATTTTTGGTGCATACTCTTGAGCATTTAGAGACTTGCAAAAAAAAAAGTTATCCCCCAGAGCCAAGCAATGGAAGTCCAAAATCCATTTCTTAAGGCTGACTTGTCAATTCAATGTGCATTTCACTCCCCCTAATGCACAACATATTGCTGGGCTTTCCCCGACAACAGAATGAAGACACACACATATTCACTCTTCACTGGACTCTGGCACAAGCATCGGAGCACGGTGGGCCAACATTCACCAGCAGGCAAGGCCCTGTTTCAAGGACCTTCTATGTACCAAGAGATTCCAAAAAATTTAGATTTTCTTCACTGGCAGCAAAGGCAGGAGCATAACTTGGCCAGAACCTTTCCTCCGGAAGGCAAGGAAATGGATTAGGATCAACATTAAACCTTTCAAAAAGGCCACGTACCATGGGCAAAAGCCCCGTGCATTCTCGATAGAAGGATCACACCTCCTCCAGCTACGCAAGTAACACAAGCCGCGCAAGTATTTCCGAGCAAATCAGTCAAATTTGAAAGGTTTAAGGGGCAGGGTTTTAAAAAATTCAAGGATTCATCAAGATTTTTTGCCGATGAGGTTGGGTAAGGAAAAAAAAGCTTGATTGACGCAACTGCGCAGGCAACCCTCTCAAAGCATTTTCAGGCAAGAGTCGTGCGCGTGGAGGACCCGACCAAATGTGATCCTGGCTCTCTCATTAACTCCATGCGCAACCAGGGAAATGCCAGCGATTTGAGAGGGCCACCTAAGTCTCGGTCAGAGTCAGGGTGGAGGAGCAACGCACGCGCGCCCTTGTGAGAGCCAAGGTGACAGAGCGAGGACTTCCGTGCTCCTCCCTCGGGAAATGACACCAGAGCTACTTTCCAACATAATTGACTGCACTGCAGATTAAAGGCACTTTAAGAGCCGAAACCATGCGCTCTCTCACCTTCCTCTCACAGGAAATTATCGCACTGCACAAATGGGTGGCAAGCGTGCGACACCCAGCCAGTAAGGGAGACGACCCAATTGACTTCCCCATCACTCTCAAACAACAACTCCAACTGGCAGTGTAAATGGAGATAGCAAAGAAAAAAAAAGAATAAACTTAAATGTCTAAGTATATTATACTTTCACAATGCTGATTTTACATTTTAAACTTTGTCATGAGATGATTTAAAAAGCAATTGGCAGTAGTCTTCCTTCGCGCAATATCACACCAGCTCAAACTTCTTTCTGCGCTGTCAGCAGAGGAGATGATGGCCACTGCAGATAACAAAAACATGGGGAAGTAGGCATATCAACAGCTGAAAACAGGTTCAGGTCATGATGGTTGGGATAGAGGTTTCAAGGTGATGACAGGATATACGGCATGCCCGAGGCTGTGAATATTAAAGCAAATGGGTTTCGGAAGGGTCGGCAGGGATTGGAAGAAGTATTCTGGCCAGGTTGGGAAGCATGAACACCTACCAGCACTCTCTACCTCAGGGTTTATGAAAGGAAAGGAGTTAGGGTTCAGGAGTGGAAACCCCATTTTAAGTCCCTCGTGCAAAAGACTTCTACTAAGTGCTCGGGCCTCTCTCACTAATAAGAACACAATAATCATCTCCACGACTATCATTCATAAAACTTCCAAAGAGTAGTATTAAGGTGGCTAAAGCAGCAATTGTGTGTCACAGAGTGCACATTGCAATAATTTTTTCACATGTGGAAAATACTGGGACCACACTTCATTTAAGTGCAACTAATTACTTGGTGGCACTCACAGTACACAAGGAAATTACACAAAAGTTGTATATTATATTTTTGACTCAATGAAAGCACATTATGACTCAGGAAAACAAATAATGTCATGGCTACTATAACAGTTCTCGGTGCACTTCAAAATTAAGGTGAAAGTTATACTTAAATTTTCTTAAGTTGGTATGACACCATGATATTTGTCATTATCCATCATAATAATATGATATTTGTTATGTTACATTTAAAAGAAAATCTGTATGCATGTTATCAAACTACAACGAAATGTATCTCATGTACCATAATGTTGAAAAACCATCGAATGACAAAAAAATCAAATCAGTAAAACACATTTTTCATCACCTTTACCCATAGCTATCACAAATAAGCACATGTATGTTAAGTTTCACGCAAATCTGTATATCAACAATATTGCTCCAGCCACCCTAAGTACTCAAGTAAATGAATACTTGGCATAAAATCCATTACATTCTTTTGGGAACATCAAATAAATGAGATTTAAACAAACATATTTGAATTGGGGATTTTTGTTGCAATTCCATTTAGTGTCCAGTGTTGTTGGTCAGGTTTCCTAGTGTCTGCTGAAAGCATTCGGCGATTTTTTTGAATTGGGGCTCCAATTCTGCGATTTTAAAATTGTCGTGAATGTAACTTTCTGATGAACCATGGGGCATCTGTACTTCTAACTTGGCCTTAAGTAACAGCGGGTAAATTGTCAGCCTGGGACAATGTCGTCTATTTTGCACAAACCATGGAAATAAGTTTACAATAAAGAGAGTTAAGTAACCATTTAAGGATGTTTGGACAAACTGTTAGGTCCTGAAATTAGCAAAAAAAGTTTGTGAAATACCACCTATTGAGATTGACTGACTACATCTGCAATGAATGAAAATTAAAAGAATTTGGGGACAGTCAATGATAAAAAATAGAGCAACAGGTTAAAAAAATGTGAATACATTACTAAGTATTCCTAGAACCCATAATGCATATCTAATTCATGGTTAGAAAGGTCCTAATAATATTTTAGCCTTTTTCATGCTTTTCAAGATTGGTGGACACTAAGATATGATAAACACCATCCAGCAATTAACTAGAAATAAGCAAAAAGTATTGCTAAGTTAAGTAAAAGAGGGTAAAAGTGAAAGACAAATTAAAGCATTGGCTATGCGACCTAAAATTTCTCTTCATCTATTTTTAGTTCAATTTAACCTGATCCTGTTCCTTATTACCAGTAAATGTGAATTTCCACATTTTATAACAACTCAATAGTAAGGAAAGGAAGGTTATTGTGAGAAATAAGCACTCCCTCAAATTAAGAATTTTTAGAAAAATTTAATTCCCAAAAGAAAAATGGAGAGTAAGTCCAAGAAAACAATTATATTACTGGAGCCTTTAGTTTTGTGTTCCTGCAAAGAAAGCCTTAAAATAGAGTAACGCCAAGTCTAGATTACACTGAAAATGGGAATTATGAGAAGAGAGTTGCGAAAATGAATCACAGTGGCCGTGCTCCGAGGACTGTGACCAAGTGTGTGGGAAGCAGCAGTTGAGGGAAGGTCCAATTAAATCTGTTATTCAAGAAAGCAAAAATGAATTCCAAACTGGAGGATAAACAGAAGGTTAACAATTGAGATGATGACAACAAATGTTTTGCAGTAAAACATTTCTCCTATGCTTCTCACACACGTAATACAAGCACTCACGCGCACACACACCAAGCACACAAGAAATGACTATCCTCTCTGAGTGATGCCACCAACAATGGTGCATGCATTGCAGGGCATCTGCCAGGGATCGAGGATTTCAAAGGGTGCAGCACCTAGGTTGTTTAGGGTCATGGGTAGAAGATAGGACTAAAGCCTTACCTTTGCCTCATCCAGACGACCAAGAGCTTTCAAAAGATTACCCAGATCACTTCGTACACAATAAAGATCCTGTAAACAAACAAAAATTAACTCTAATTACACTGATGATCATACATCCAGTTAATATACCTGATAAAATTACTAAATATTTTTTTAAAAACTGCCAACCTTAATTTGCAAAACCTTAAAAATTAGATGCTAACAATAACGCAAAAGTTTGGACAAGCTAAAAGTTATGAAAATGAAACATATAACAGGACCACCCCGTAAAAATCAATGAAACATAGAAAAGGATATTAATTTTGTCCAAATCAATCTGCGTATTTAAGTAGTAGTATATTTTTATAAGCTGTGCAATATATACTGAAAAACGACATAGAGTTTGAGACTGTTTAAGGAAGTATGAAAGCCTACAAATTCTGACAGACTGAGAGCAAAATACCATAGCAAATGAAAAATGAAAATACCAAAAATTTAGGTGTACAATAAATATTCAAAAGAAGTCTTGTTTTTAGTGAAGTTAAGGCAATTCCTCAACAAAAGTAATGCTAAAAATCACACTTATAAGAACTGATCTTCTCACGAGTACCAAAAAATATGATACAGTCAAGCCCGTTTATAACAAAGTTGAGGGGGCCAAATATTTACTTCATAATAACCAAACTTCGTTATGTGTGGACAAGTTTTTCTCAGCCTCTCGTTGACGGGCAATAGCCTTTACTTCGTTACAACCGGGACTTGGTTGTAAATGGGTTTGGCATAAGTGGGCTTCACTGCAGATGCAATATATAAATATTTTCAGTGAAATATGCAGAAGTGACAATATTCCAATATATTATCACCTAAACTCGGTTAAACATAAAAAAATAACATAACATACTAATCACATTCAGTAACCACCACAAAGATTTTTCAACCTTTTAATACCAATTTTTATCAAATATTTGACATCGAAATCAGTTTTACCTATGATTTCACTTTCTCGAGAAGCATATTTCAACTTCTGATGAGTCTGGTGTCGCCGCGAAGAGAAATCAAAAGAAAGTTAGGGAAAACTCAATAGAGAGGACGTGAAGACATATTTTTGCAGGCCACACAATATTCTCTAGGAGTAGTTTAATAGGCCAGAAATCAAGAATTTCTTCAATGACTTAAGTGAAGGTAAGAAATATCAAAACACAGAACAACCAATCAAGAGTAAAAAAGATGTCCACTATAGCGATAGTATCACCAAATTGAATGGCATTGTGGGGCCACGTTAAAAAGCATATTTCATGTTGTCAGTTATGAGGAGAGACCATTTCTGTCATATGGCCAAAACTTCGACCTGATTATCATCCTGGTTGCATAACTGAAGAACTCAACACCTTGTGAAAGACAAAGTTAAATCTTACAAGGAAGTTATTTCAATGAAAGAGAGATAAAATTTGCCTAGGTGCACATGTTACATTGTGATGTCTCGAGGGATTAAATTTAGTCAATTTTGCCGTGATTGTCACTCCACTTGCGTAACTTTATCTCTAAGTGAGTGATCCAGCAAGAAATTGCAGCACAGCAACACATTGGCTATTTAATTTGTTTTTAGTGTATTTCATACCAATTATAGATTCAACAATGATGTGTCTTAACTTGCATTTAGTGTTTACCCACAAATTATGCCCTGTACAGCCATGAATGAAAACAACAAAATTTAGGGAAGAAAATACCGAAATGCCCAAACAAAAGGGCCCATTTTGTGCATTTGAACTTACCGAAATTATCAGGACCCACTTACATAACAAAATAAATTCTACTGTAGATTATTTTTGTGCACGTGTGCTTGGCTAATGGAGGCATACCATGATACCGAAATTGTAATCGAAGAATTCCAAAGTAACTAATGATCAATGCGATGACGACTCAGGGTGTATCCACACAAACTTTATTTAATCTTATTTTGATAACAGCTACATATGTTGTAAGTAGAGATCGGACGAATAGCAGATTTCTCAAATTCAAATATTGAATTTGAATATTAATTATACCTTGTATATTTACATGCCTCAAATAATTGAATTACAATTCATGAATAAAATATTTTTCCAGTCAGTTTATTTGTTGTGTGTAAATAAAAATCCACTGTGTAAGTAAAAAGCCATTAACCCATTCGCATCCGTGAGCATACTGATACACGATCTGGATCTGGCCTCAAACACCGGAAGCACACTGGTACACATAACGCATTGTGTTCACTGTAGGTTGATGCTACTGTGATGTTACATTGTTTTTAAAACTTTTTAGTCAGTCCTTTGTACATGTTGCAGCTGCTATCTGATGGCTTCATTGGCAAGTTTTTCTATTCGTCAATGTACAAACTACATTTGTGATTAAATACGTCACAAGTTGGTGGTGTATGTGGTCAGTTTAAATCTCCGAGAGGGGTTGCGAATGGGTTAAAGTCTATAAAATTAAATATTTAAGGTGGCTCCCTAGCTCGGCTGAAAGTGTTCCTGCACGCCATTTCTAAATACATTTTCGAAGCTAAACTATAACTCGGAGGAACTTCTAGTTTTCTCTCTTATCTTAGAAAATGATGGACCTTCGCACATATTGCGCGACATTATCATTGTAAATTACATTGTTGCATTAATTTAGAGGAGAAATAGTGTGCCCACTGACGCTTTCTCTCGTTTTTCAGCACGCTTTAGTTCAGTTTCTGATGCGTAAACCAAAAATATTACGCAGTGTTGGTAAAGCTTCTTCCATCTTTGAAGCATAAGTATTTTCAGTACTTAATTTACAAAAATATAGCTATAGTTTTGAAAATAGGACGGCATGTTTCCTGTCTTTTCACTCGCGTGTCCACAGCCAGTGGCGGGCTGTCCCCACCTCTAACCGCTTATATCCCCACCTCCAACTACTCTCTCACTGCCGCAGCGTGGAAGGGGCACTCACACGACCACCGAGAGCGTGTGAGGGGGGAACGGACAAGGCGGTGCGGGGGAATCATAGTTTATCGCAGAAATATCGGTCTGCTACATGTGTAATCGGAGCATTGCTGTTCCTGATTTGGGAGTTTTGGTTTATACCCAAGGGTCTTATTCATTTGTTTTATTCATGCAGTTGATGAAGCTAATAGGAATGATTTCCTTGCGTCATTGTCTTTGAGTAGAGACCACAGACTATGGCTGGAAGCCGATACTAGGACTCAATATCTCAGCTTGTCGTGGGTGTCTGAAAGGCATAAAAGACTAACGGCGTCCTTATTCAGTCAAATATGTAAGTTGAGGGCTACTACCTGTAGAAAAAAAGTAGCAGAAAGGATATTGTTCCCAACTCTTCGAGGGAATAAGGCCACTTCTTACGGTAAAGCATTTGAAAGAAATGCTGTTGCAGAATTCGAGAAGATTAGCGGAAATACAGTATTGCCTGTAGGTCTTTTAGTGGATGAAACCTTGTCTTTCCTGGCTGCAACACCTGATGGAGTTCTAGAAGATGGCAGAGGCATAATCGAAGTGAAATGTCCAATTACCTGCATGGATTTGTCTCCATCGGAGGCGGCAGGACAGAAAAACTTAACTTTTCAAACTTTCAGGACAGAAAAAAAAACTCTTCAAAAGTGTGGGGAGAATGTCACGCTAAAGCAAAAGCATCTGTATCATTACCAAATACAAGGACAGTTGCACCTTTGTGACAAAACGTACTGTGACTTTATCGTTTGGAGCCCATGAGGCATTTACATTGAGCGTATTAATAGAAATTATCTCTTTTGGAAACACCAAATGGAACAACCATTAGAAAAATTTTATACGGGGGTACTTCTGCAAAAATACTTCGCCTAAATATCAATTGAAACAAATTATTTAATGCTTAGCCATTACATAACCCTAACCTACTATTTTTCTTGATGTAATCATCCTTATGCTTTACCCCACACTAATTACCTTACAGGTCGCTCTTCATAATTTTGTACGAATCAATCGTTTTTCTCTTAGTCCAGACCCAAGCTGTAAAATCTTTGCAATGGGTAACTTTTCTCCCACTGGGTGATGGTAATGAAATTGTGATGTTTTGAGATCAAACCATGATGAATAACGAAAACATTGGTGGTAAGAAAGAAGAAACAGTGGAAGGCAAGGAGACATTCTGGTAAATCGTGAGTCTGGTTATACTGCATTTCCCCATGTAAAATCACTTATTTTCACTGTACGATACTGAAAAATATCGACCGTGGACTAGCGGTATTCGTGAAGTATTCAACTACTATGATATTAGTGCAATATTGTGTTCCACCAGGCATACTAACGCCTTGTGCTGTAAATGCACAACGGAATAGTATATGCGAGATAACTGCGACATCAAAGTTATGCCATCCGTTCACACCGTAAAGCCAATCATATATGAGGAATTTAATTTGCTATATAGCCACGTACACCCCTACAAAAAGTTGCACTGAATACATCGTACAAAGCAATTTCCGCACTCTCTGGAGGGTCGGTTTTTTGATGAACGCCAAGGATTCACGCTGCCGCATTCAGGTTCTCAATGTGGACACATCTGCCACCCGAATGCACGACTTGAGCACAGACACGCGCCGCAAGGCATTAATATTTGTTTGAATATAATTTTCAAATTGTGACAAAAATGTTCATGGCAACGTATTCAGCACAAATTTTTATAGGTGTGGGGGCAGCTTAATGTGATAAAATTTTTGAATCGATGCCTCTATTACAGGGTTTCCACTCACTTTTTGATACAGAAAAGTGAGAAAGTGAGCGATTTTTGCCAAAAATGTGAGGGGAAAATGTGGAAAAGTGAGAAAATTGGTGATTTTTACCCCATGTTACACTTCTGGCAATAACTATAACCCTACATTATTCAATACTTTAAACGGGAACTCTTTATTTAAAGCAGAAGCAGCAGGGATAAAAATTACAAAACAAAGAATTGGACAATGAAAACATGTATTTCAGACTCAAGAAAGATTGAAGAACGAAAAAAAAAAAATTAATCTCGACTAGAGATGGACACTACAAAATAGATGAGAAGGAGGCACATATTGTACCGTACATTAGGAGATCAAATAAACAATAATAATTCAAATAAAGAATAATACTTTTACTCTAGGCAGGGTCCACCTGCTCCTTGAGATCATCAAGATCTTCATCCCGCCGCTTTTTGTGATTCTTAAAAAGCTGCTCTAGTAGAGACGATGTCCTCTTCTCTACTTTCTTTTGTAAAGGCTCCTTTTTCTTAAGCAAGTCATCCACCCATGACCGCAGTGTTTGGGCACCCTCCAGCATACCTTGGGCGATCTTGACTTTTGTCATCTTTGTTGGCAATGGCCTCCTCCAGTTTCTTTTTAGCCTTGTTGACTAGTTGATCCGAGGCCTTGCACTCCTCAATCTCCTTCTTACTTGCCGCATGCAGGTCATCCTGTAGCTTGCCCTGTCGTTCCTTTAACTGGGCAGCCTCTTGCCTCTCCCTCTCCAGGCGAGCGTTCTCCTCTTCTTGTAATCTCTTCAGCTCGTCTTCCTTTAGTTTCCTCTGAACCTCCAGGTACTCTTCATACTTTCCACGTGCTGCTGCTGCGAGCTTGAGCAGTTGCGACGTCATGGGCACATGTTCAGGGATGCCATTGTAGTCTCCAAGGCCATCCCTGATGTTAAGCCTTTGTAAATTTGAACTAATGGTGTCATTGATAAAGTGAGCCGTATCATTTATATACATCAAGAACAGTACAGGACCAAGTGTTGAGCCTTGAGGGACCCCAAGTGCACTGTGAGCAACATTTGAGTGGAAATATGCACTATTGGCAAAGAGAGATACAAAATGAGTTCAACTAAGAAGGTAAGATTCAAGCCATTTGTATGGTATACCTCTAATGCCCAAGGCATAAATTTCTTTGAGAAAGCGATGTTGACTGACCTAATAAAAAGCCTTAGGGAAGTAAAAAAAGATACCAAGGGACTTCTGCTTGTTGTCAAGTGAGGTGAGGATGAAATCTAGGGCTGGGCGGTTTTCCAGTGCACCAGTTCAGCGGTTCGGTTTTTTCAGAACCGGTAGGCCGGTTCAGATAAAGGAAAAAAACCGAATGCCAGGTCGTAAGCCAGGATGGCTTACGATCATGCCTGTGAAATTCCCTGTGCTCTAAGTAGGGACCGGAAAAAATAGCATGTTGCGATAAACACAAATTTTATGTGTAAATTCGGGATAAAAGCGAAATGTCTGCGAATTTAGTAAATATGTGAAAAGTATGAGAAATGAGGTTATGAATACAAAAAAACTAGTAGGAAATGGCAATAAAAATATCATTATGTGTTTTTCTTTATGAAATATCCCTTTTTTATCCATTAAAACTATGATTACTATCATATGAACATATCAAATTAGCATAGTTTCAACTTAAACGTAATAAAACACACATAAGTATGTGAAATGATTATACAGTGAACTCTCGTTAGTACGTTCCTTGATAGCACGTTTTCCTCGTTAGCACGTTCATTTCCTCAGGTCCGGGTCGCAGTGCATGTAAATAATCCTGGTTAGCACGTTTTGGTTACCTCTTTAGTACGTTCGTAGGAGGACCAAACCAAATTCGTTCCGGCAAAATAACCGCCCTATAGGTTAACATGACGATGAATATCACTCAAGAGGTTTGATTCTCGCATTAAAAAAGATCGTTATTGTTTACAATAAAATTTGTTTAATACATTATGGTTAAAAATTGTTTATGAAGAAGTAAAAATTCAGCATTCACAAACATTTGTATTGGCCATTCAGCATTTGGCACCCACAAGCAGACGATTTTATTACGATGTTCGTTTGTTTTATAAATGTTCGCTGGGCAGCCAAACTGTGAAAACACTTCGAGAAATTAACAGTGTGACAAGTAATTAAAGTGTTACAAGTGATAAGAATTAGTCATGGAGAAGCGTATGTTGAAACGACAAATATCGACGATCGAAAATCTCAAACTCCTCCGAGAAGTGGACGAAAATCCACATATGAAGCGTGTCGAAATAGCAGCCAAAATGAAGATTCCACCGTCAACATTAAACTCTATTGTGAAAAATAGGAAAAAACTTGAGAATACATCGCAAGAAGGCACGAGCAAGTACAGGAAAAGAGTGCGAGGTGGCAAATTTTGTGAGTTGGAGGATGTCCTCCTTAAGTGGTTCAAACAAGCGCGCTCATCCAATGTGCCATTAGATGGTGTAATATTACGTGAAAGGGCCTCGTACTTAGCCGATAAAATGGGCATCAGTGATTTTAAGGCTTCGAATGGATGGGTTGAAGGATTAAAAAAAAAACGCCATGGCATAGTTTACAGGTGCGTTCGAGGCGAGGCAGCCAGCGTGGACACTAACGTTCGAGAAACATGGAAAGATGTCACCCTCCCAAGCATCATTAAAAACTACAGCCCGAATGACGTTTTTAATGCCGATGAGACCGGCTTATTTTTCAACCTTCTGCCTGATAAAACTTTGGCATTTAGAGGAGATAAGTGTCATGGAGGCAAAATGAGTAAGGAGAGGCTGACAGTCCTCCTATGCTGCAACGAAAGTGGATCGGAAAAATTGATTCCATTAGTAATCGGGAAATATAAACGCCCCAGATGCTTCAAACATGTTCGGACATTACCTTGCACGTATGAATGCAACTCTAATGCCTGGATGACCACAACAATTTTTGAAAAGTTCCTGCGAGCACTGGATGCCAAGATGGGTGGACAAAATCGTAACGTTTTGTTGCTCATTGATAACTGCACAGCACACCCAATAGACACTGCATTTTTAAGAAATGTTAAAGTTGCGTTTTTTCCTCCTAATTGCACGAGTGTTTTGCAGCCCCTCGATCAAGGTATCATACGATGCATGAAGCATAAGTACAGGAAACTACTTGTCAATGAGAGATTGACCAACCTTCAAGTGTCAGGTCAAAAAGTAAATATCCTAAAAGCGATGCATTTTGTGAAGTATGCCTGGGACTTGGTCAAACCCGAGAACATAAGAAATTGCTTCCGTGCATCTGGATTTCTTCGCACCACAAATGAGGACCGTACTGCATCGTTGACTGATGAGACAGCGGATGAGCAGCCCGTTGAAGGCTGGGATCAGCTGTTTGGAGAAGGGGAGGGGATGTCCTTCGACGAGTACGTTGCTTGTGATGATGGCATCGAAGTTTGCAGGTTGGTTGGTTGAATTTGTGAGACTTAAAAACTGAGGATCATTTATTGAGAGAATTATTAATTAAATTTACAATAACTACTCCAAAAATTAACTTTCATACTCTGAAGTCTTTCAAAATTTGATTGAATAAGACGGTGAATCTCATTGTCACCTATTTTAATCTGTAGATTGATGTCAATACACGAAGTCTGTGAGCAGGAACTTCGAAATGAAGAAGAAGAAGATGAGAATGACGAGGTGGAGTCCAAATCGCCTCCAACATTTGCTAAAGCCGTCGAGGCGATGGACACAGTGCGACAGTTCGTTACAAGTCACGAAGTTGATGAAAGTGTTCTGAATGCTTTAGTAAAAATTGATTCAACTATCAAAGAATTGGGGCTCAGTATTAAGAAACAAAGCACTTTACACAGATTCTTCTCGCCCTTATAAGTTATTGTTTCATCTTTTAACGTATGTTTGTGTGTGCTAAATATAAGTAGAGAACAAATGGGAAGTTCCATTTTTGTTTTGTTGCAAGTGGTCAAGTAAAGCCATATGCGCTCCGGAAAGTGGAATGTTTTTGGGCCAAGTGCCCATTTTGTTCATTTTTTTGAGGAATTTTGACAATCCTCACAATATATTTTAATATTTGTTCATAAAAAGTTTCGTCATGGTTAATATGAAAATATAATAATTTTCGTTGCATTCATCATAATAATCGACTTTTATTTTTGTCCATGATTTGCAAACCATGAAGTGCGAAAGAGTGCGGTGTGGGGCATTCGCGCTGTGGATTCATCTATCCTGAGACATGTTAATTACGTGGAAAGTACGAGAAAAATCGCCGGGCGGCTCCGCTAACTATGATGCTGAATTACATACAAAACGTGCTGTTTGGTTATTATCGTCATAATTAACTATGGATAACGCGTCAACCTAATAGGTATTTTCTTGGAAGGCGTAATAAGTGGAAGTGAAACGTTTTTACAATAAATGAACGGCAGCTATCTACCAGAATAAACTAAACGAACGTAGCAATTCCCCTGAACGTTACGCAACTCATTATTACATCTTTAACGTTCTCTGGAAGGTCAAACCTCTTTAGCACGTTTTCCTGGTTAGTACGTTCAGAATTTCGGGTCCCTTCAAAAACGTGCTAACGAGAGTTCACTGTACCTCTCATTGAGCAGAGGAGTGTTGTTGCGCATTTCGTTTCACCCTTGTCAGTAAACAAAAGTGTTTGGGCGTGCACTTGCATTCACATTGCGCATCAGTCTTGTGAAGCAGTGTAAATGTGAGACAGTACGAGGATTCAGGCTTTAAAACTTAGGCGCAACTGGGTTATCCTTATTATCGACAAATCGATACACAATTAAACTTCGTATCTGCATTACAGGAATTTACGTTTTCCCACGATTTACAATGTTTTAATTGGGTCCCATCCCATTTCTTATATCTCCAGCGTATGTACAACCCCATGACATTTTCCGTTTCCCACTGCTTGCATTAGATGCGGGTTAGAATGTGATAGAATTCAAACTATACATAATTTCGAAAACAAAATTTCCTTCTATGACAGTTAGCCATACATACTAGTGTATATAAAACACTTTTTTTCCCCGTTTTGTGCATATACACTTCAAAACCAGGAGAGAGAGCAGTAATGTACTCCGTTTCACTGAATAATTTGAACTTGGTGGCATAGCTTGGCCAGTCTATTAAATGAATTAAATTGGGAATCATTGTCAGATCGCAGGTTGAAATTTAGACATAATCTCTTAAACAAATTCCAAGACCATATTTTCAGTGGCGATGTTAAAAATATTTTGCGGACCCCAACTTACTATGGTAGACTGGACCATAATCACAAAATTAGAGAAATTGATTGCCGCACTGACAGATTCAAAATGTCCTTTTTTCCTCGTACTATTAGGGATATGAATAATGGTAAATATATCCAGTACGAGTGTAGCAATGGATAACATTGGTAGCTGCATGTTGGTATAAGGACTTATAACTAACCCAACTAATGGCATGTTTTTGCATGTATGTTTTGCTATTTTTATCTTTTTTTAAATAGCGTAGTTTTGAACAGTACCTATAAAAGTGCTGATCCTTTTTTTATGCATGATATGTAGTGCATGTTTGGTGAGAGTTCACCCCCTGCCACATACCTTTATGGTGGCTTGCAGGGTATTATGTAGATGTAGATAGATGTACACAGCACCACTAGTGACAGAAAGATGAAATTTTTACACCCAAAATCCTTTTGCCAGGAAAAGCTTCGTACTATGAATGAATGCGTGTAGGATGCAATTTATAGTTTAGGAACACCTGTGGGAGTATATTAAAACTGTACCGAAGTTCAAATTGAGAAAAATGAAAATAAATTTTTAACCAGACATTATGAAATGTTAAAAATGCATTTACTGAACTGGTGGACGATAACAGGGAATTATTCATTAGACCATCATGCTGAATTGGTTACACAGTTTTATTACAAGTTACTACAGAACAAAATGTAATGAAACTTGTTTTATCGCGTGAAAATCGCATTGAATAAATAAAATTTGTGGATTCTCATAATGCAACTCGCACTGATATAGGGCAACATCAGATTACTGTTCTCTACAATACATACAACGACCGAGTAAGTAACGAGGAAGTCCTAAGAAGAGTAGGAGAAAAGAGATGTCTGCTGACAACTCTAAAAAGAAGAAGGGACAGCTTAATCGGCCATATCTTGAGACATGATGGCCTGATGAAGACAATCGTCGAGGGAAAAGTGAACGGGAAGATTGGAAAAGGCAGGCCTCGTATGAGATATATGGAACAGGATGTGAAGGATGTAAAAGAGAAGAATTACGTCACAATGAAAAGGTTGCCCGATAGAAGAATCGAGTGGAAAGCTGCGTCAAACCAATCCTAGGATTGTTGACCCTTGATGATGATGATGACAATACATACAATTTTGGAAAATCGCGATGTGATTCAGAAATATGCTAGACATACTCCTACCAATAATGTGGACAGTGAGGACTATTTTTTCGCACTATAAGACAGTTATGAATGACAGTACAGACATCTGTTGAAAAAAAGAAAACGTCAAGAAATCTTGCCAAAAAATCAAGAAGGAATGCCAAGTTGAAAAGTGGTTTTTAAGTTCTAGATCATAAAATATCACCGTGAATGGCTTCGTCATAAGAGAAAAGGCATTAAAAAATTTATAAGTTTGAGAATTATGGACTTGACAACGTCCAATATTTCGAGTTCAACCCAAACCCAACCAATCACATAGTTGGTTGGGTTGGTTAAAACAGTTCCCCTTCCCCATGACTGGCTTGCTTTTTATGTAGGTACTTGAACCTGAAAACAATCTTTGATATGATCAGTAGCTATTAGCATGAAGTCGTATTGGATTCTAAAATAAATCAGCCATAAACTAGGTGACAATTTTTTAAAATAATCATTTTTTTCTAAAGTAAATTAGCTAAAAACTTCGTGACAGTTTTTTAACCCATGTTCTAATGTTAGAAAAAATTGTTAGTGTCAGATTAATTTGTCATAAAAGGGATTGTATGGATTTTAACAAACTTAAATATTGAAGTAATGATAAATTGGCGAACTGTGCAAAAAATCTTAAGAATTTATATTTAATTCTAGGTTATTCGATGATAAAAAAAATGGATGCTAACTTCAGGAAAATAAACACTAATTTTGTAAAAAATAGATGCTAATTTTACAAAATATAGATGCTAATTTTTCCGGTCCCTAGCTATAAGTTGTCCACCTGGCTGTCGTCTTACAAATAATCGGCCGCTAGTGTGCAGAGCGAGCACTAACCCTGTAAAGTATTGTCACACACATAACTCAACAGGATGTTTGTTCATGTTATATCGTTTTTTCGACAATTACAACGAATAAGAAAGAGATTAATCCATCAGGTTAGTGCAGTACCAATTTTTAGTAAACCAACGCTGTTTGTTTTGGGAGACTTTGTGGAGGAAGGAGCATTGTATCAATTTACTATCTACCTCTGCCACACGCAAAAAGTGAGAGGATAATGCAACTGCTTACGTCAGCCTCAAAATTCGTGTCCGCAATGCATGCATGAATGGGAATTATCGTACATAAGATGCAAACGAAATTTGAACATTTTAGCGTTGAATCTTAATGCTCAATTTTGTAAGTTCTTTCGAAGAGTATTTTACAACAAAGGATGGTGAGATATTTTCAAATGAATAATATTTTTAATAATGGTAAATTTGAAGAAAATACAGTTACCTAAATCAAAATTTGATGTGAAACCCTGTGTCGCAAGAAATTTTCTGGTGGTTTGCTGGCTGCCTATTCTTAACAATGTTTCAAAAAAGTCATCAAAGTCAGACCCTCGCCCCATAATTGTTGCAATGATGAAAGATGAAGAAAGGTTGTCTAAGAAAGGCAGATGAGCCACAGATGAAAGCAATCAGCCTCTCCATATCAACTCTCTGGAAGCAAGTAAATCACAATTTAATTGGAGAGATTTGTATGCAGACACCAGTCGCTCAGCCTCTAGAGAGCTTTTCA
This sequence comes from Platycnemis pennipes, assembly GCA_933228895.1. NCBI lineage: Eukaryota > Metazoa > Arthropoda > Insecta > Odonata > Platycnemididae > Platycnemis > Platycnemis pennipes. The sequence continues at coordinate 6,460,417 of OW121851.1, read as the reverse complement.
TTCACCAGGCATGAGTTAGTAACTTAGCACGATGCATATTGTTGTTACAACAGCATTATCAAAAAGGGTGCTCGAGGAACTTGATAATGTTGTTTTAACAACGAAATGCATTTTGCTCAGTGAATAAATATCTGTGGAAATTTTTCAATATCTTCCTTCAGCAATAATGCGAATTTCATCGCCATTACAATTACAAAAGGCAATTTATATGTACGCCCAGGGCTCGCATACAAACCATTGGGTCACACAAACATTCTCACTTTTTACAGTTCAGTTCAGGAAAGCATACCTACATTATTAAGAATTATCTACCTTCTGGAAAAACACATCTTAAAAAACATGTTAAATAAAAATTTTGGATGACAAAAAACGTAGTTCGCAAGGAAAAAGTTCTGCAGAAAAAACTTTTAAAAAAATGGTTCAGTAGAAAACACAGTTTTAGCAGATAAAGCTGGTTCAAGAGAAAACTTTGGCTCAGGAGAAAACATGGTTTCAGTAGAAAACACCGGTTCGATCTATTGAACTGGTGCACCACCATCACAAATAGTTTTTTTCAGAACCAAGAACCCGTTCAGTATTTCTTGCACCACACAGCCCTTATGAAATCTATAGCTTCATAGATGGCTGTGGTTGTGGATCTACCCTTCCTAAAACCATGTTGGTATGGAATGAGTATTGAATTTTTTTCCAAGAAGGAAACAAGCCTAGTGGCAAACACCATTTCAAATACCTTAGCTAGTATGTTCTGCAAGGGAATAGGTCATTAACTATTAATGTCATTAGGACTTCCTTTATTTTTGTAAATGGGCGCTATTTTAGAGTGCTTCAGGGCAGAGGGGGAAACACCTTGAGATAACGATTCATTAATCAAATATAACAAAGGTTCCCTTGTTGCGTTCATTGATGAGATGCTTGTGATTTCCTTGGGCGCCCGGATAGTTGTCACAGTTTCGTTGCTGAAGTCACAGTTCATTTCGGTGCCAGCTTTCGTATATGGGGGTTTCGGATTTGGACTAAGAGTTTTATCAACAGTGTTGTTTGTTTGCAGCACTTCAGAGACAATCTTTTTTTCGCACTGACATCGATATTAGCTTTAATTTGCTCAAGCTCCGATTTCAAAATCTCGATATCCGTCACCATATTGGCAATGTTAGTCCCACTGGACCTACAAGAGAAACACTTCCAATTTAAATCATGGCATTCGGACAAGGCTTTCAGTGAGATATCATTCAAGTTCGTACATTTGTAGTGATGTGCACAGTTACAGATATCACATACGATGGATTTATCTCGCATTTCAAGAGGTATTTTGCAGGAGCCAAGCATGGCCATTTTAGAGGTGGCCAGAAGTCGAATCCTGACAGAAATTGGGGTATCATACGATGAACGCAGAGTTATCCACAGCTTGTAAAAACCAGGTGACCATAATCAAATCAGGACCCATCAGTACAGAAGCAAGGAAAAGAAAGGAGTGAGGCAAGGATATGCACTGTCTCCCGTATTATTCAATGCCTACATCGAGAAAGCCATCCAAGAAGTCAAAGAAAAGTCTCCGGGATTGAATATACACGGGGAGAAAATCAGCATGCTACTATTCGCTGATGACATAGCAGTCATGGCAGAAACAAAAGGTTTAAAGATGACACTAGGAAATATGGAAAGAGCAATGACCAGATATCATCTGAAGATCAATAAAAAGAAAACTAAGGTATTGTTATGCAGTACGAGAAAGGAATCCAGGACCAATTTTCACTAAAATCACGTCTTTTTCCTTGTTTTTTTGGTTTTTGAGGTTGGTATACACCCTAAATATGTCAGCAGACAAAAATACAGAACCTAAATGTACCAATTCCCTCACAGGAACAGTCTGATGGCAGTTAGACATTTATGGCGAAGAAGACAGGAAAATCTCAAATACATAAGTAAGACATGATAAGGTTTAGCATAATTTACTATAGTCACTTGACACGATATTTCTGCACTATTCTAAAGCAAGAAGACCTTTTTATAAGAAGCTAATTTGTTGCGTTTAACATCATCAGCTACACCCTAAAATTTTTGAGTCATTTATTTTGTCAGAGAAAAAATTTATTTACAATACCCCAAGAACTACACTATTCAGCCTTTCACCCTTCGGTGTATAACACAAGATGTGAAGACACACATTCATGCGCTGGTTAGTAAAAAAAACCCACCCTGGTAAGACTTGAGGCTTACTAGCAAGGCTAGCCCTTGGCTTTATCCCACCCACACCAAGGCCAGCAAAACTCTGTTTAGAAATAAATTGAACAGGACAAAGTGTGGACCTTGTGCAAATGTCATATTCATTTGATAAAATGCCAGCCAAGAGCATTGCTAACCACTTTATGGCAAACAAGTTTGTTCAAATACATTTATTTTTTCAGATTCCACTTTACTAAACTTAGCTATATGATGTCTGCATTGCTGGGAGCTTAGGATCCCACTAAAGTAAATGATATAAGAACGTCTATGAAAAGTAATTACTGGGTTGTATTGAAGAGCAGTCACATATGCTTGTACTGCTTGTTCCATATCTCCAGCCGCAACAAGAGCGGCAGCAAGATTGATGTAGCCATCAATGAAGTCCGGCTTCAGACGAACTGCATGTCTGTAATTCTCTAAGGCTTCCTGCAACTGACTCCTCTCCTTGTAGACGTTTCCTAGGTTAGAGTATGCTTCAGCCAGGAGTGGATTTTGCTTGATAGCAAGAGTGCTGAAATGGGCGGACCTAAAAAGTAGAAATGAATACATTAAGCATGAATCAAAGGGAAATGGTTCCACTAAATGCATCATACTTCAAGGGTATTCAATAAGAGGAAGAGTGCAGTTTTCCACAAGGATTTTTATTACGCCTACAATGCATTGTGGCTACCAGGCCACCTTGAGGTAGAGACATGGATCATGAAATTCAGTCTATACATAGAAAGGTATGGAGGAGTCGGCAGGAAAGAAGGAAAAGGAGGGATAGTCAAGTAAGTAATCGAGGTATTTTTTTATGGGATTAAAAATGTTGGGGTTTGGGGAGGAGAGAGCATAGTTGGAAAGTCATGCCTTGGTTTTTGGAATGGAATAGCAAGGAGTGGGGAGTGACTGGGGAACAAGTGGTCGTTTAACAAACTACTTTGGTCACATTGGATAATTTCAAAATGTCCAAATATTCATCCACTGATACTCTCGGACTGACATGAAGGATCTTGGGCTCAAATTAACAGATTTGAGCTGTTTCCAACGCATGCTTGGCCATCATCAAAAATACATCGCCCTCTCCCCAGAACTTCTGGTGCCCTTCCATTCTCATTGAAAGATTCCCAACCATCAGTAACACTTTTTACAGACACTGCATTCCATTTTGTACCCTCCCAAGTGGCAAGTGGTTGGGCAAATACTATCTGTGGACTTGCAGAAGATCCCTTCAAGAAATATAACTGGTTTAACCAACAACCTTGTACAGTGACCTCTCGTTTGGATATTCCTTGGATAGTTCGTTTTCCTCATTCACACATGCTTCCTCAGATCCTAGTCACAAGTCACGTAAATAATTTTGGTTAGCAGTTTTTGCTTACCTCTTTAAGCACGCTTGGGAGGACCAAACCAAATTTGTCTCAGGAAAATAACCACAAGGCTGCTTGGACGACAGATTTCTCAAAAAAGTTTTAAGTTTAGCATTAAAAAATATTGTTAACACGCAAAACTATTGAAATAGTTATATTATGGTTTAAAAAAACTACATATTAAGAATTAAAGGGGACACCACAAGCCATGCAATGCGATGTTTGTTCATTAAGTGTCCCCTGGATATCAAAACTATGCAATCACCAATACTTTGTGACAGTAAAAGTGAGACAAGTCCTTACAATTAACCATGGGAAAGCCTGAGACAAACATCAATTGAGAAGCTCAACAACCTCTGAAAAGTAGATGAAAATTTACGTTTGAACCATATTAAATATCGGCAAAAATTAAAGTTCTGCCATCAATAGAAGTTTGCTCTACTCAACGCAGACGTCGATCGGCATTTCTGTCTTCCCTCCGAACTTGTTTTCAAAAATATTTGAAATTCAAATAAAGTATTGCAGCATGGTCAAGTATTATGGCATTGATTTGCATTAGAAATGTTTAAATGAAAACAAGTGTTTTTCGCCAGACCCCAGGAGGAGTTAGAAGTGGAAGATGTGAAAGAGAGGCAGGAGGAGGTATTCAGCACGGAAACAAAGGTGTCAAGGGAGTTTGTTCCGCGAGTCCAGAGGAGGAATATAGCATCAATATAGCAGAGCCAGAGGAGAGGTTCTAAGGGGTAATTGGAGAGGAAAGTTTCTTCCAGGTGGCCGAGGTAGAGATTGGCATAAGAAGGACAATCTACTACCCATGGTGCATCCTTTTGTTTGTAAATAGAATTTTCCATTGAAGGAAAAAAGAATTATGTGTCAAGATGATTTTGGAGAGGTCAATGAGGAGATCAGTGCTGATGATAATCAGTGATCTAATGCTAAATATTTACGAAATATCAATCCTATGACTGTGTTTACACCTTCCTCGCTTAGCAATATGATCATTGGACAAATCAGAGTGAAATGGTGGCTTTATGATCAATAAAAGTACACGTTTCAAAGAAATAAGGTTAAGGGATATAAAATGTCAACCAAAACATCGTATATTTAAGTCCTTTAAATATCTGTGGAAACGCTATGGCAATTTAGCAGGTTAATCGTTGTCCTCTGAAAATCCTTCGGTTGTCATAGAACTCCAAAGTGGCATAGGCTTAAATGTTAGGTGTTTTCTGAAGAGGCAATTAAAACGAGAGTAATTTTCAATGATTTTACTACTAGAAATGTGGCGAGCAACATTTGGAACTCATCTCGTGCCCCTTCTGACCTGTGGCCATGGGGACCTATGTGGCTCGGGTGTCTCATCTTCTAGCAGAAATCGCAGACAAGGCGGCTTGCCCTGGCTGTTCACTTGAGAGAGGCGAAAAGGGTAATGATCTCTCCAGGGATGGGTACCCTTCCCAATACAAGGCGAGAGCCAGGGCTCTGGGCATTTTAACTCTCTGCGCCAAGGGACAGTGTTGCCAAATCTCCTTCAACTTGGGACAAAAAAAATCGCCCTCCGGAGCAGTAACATTTACTGTGGATGACTATTTGTTGAGTGAAACCACAAAACAAAATTTACTCACTTGTCCAGTCTCCGGCACTGAAAGTGGATTGAAGAGAGCAGGAGTAACACACCAGTGTTGTTACTTTCTTGCCTCCACAACTGCATACAGTGTCTTTCAGCATTTTCATAATCACCAGCCTGGTACTCACGGTGTGCTAATTCTAAGAGCCCTGAAATAGAATAAATAATGGAAAAATTGCTAAGACCATAATAGGAAATTTCATCTCATATCTCATCAAATTTACTATGGCCACAGTAATTACAATCCGAAATTTTGGGTTTCCTTAATCATTCCAGGCTTTTCCAGAAAAAAGCTCTTTTTCCAGGAAAAAAATTTCATTAATTCACCAAAAAGTGTCTGCCATGCTAATTCACCCCTTTAGCATTATCAGCCGAAACAGAAAATATGATAGAAAAGTTCCTGGCATAGAACACAGTATGACGTGATGCACTGTCGTCAGATTCAAACGATGCACTGTACCACAAAATTCTACAAACAAGCACTTAAGAGAGTCAAAAGGCATATGTTAGTGTCCAGTGTCCGCCCAATGTTTCACACAACTGCTGGTCACTTTTTCACGGGAAATGAAGACCCACTGCCATGTTACTCCCTATTTATGTCATTCTCGGATCTATACTCAAAAGAGGGAGAGGGAGGTGATGGGGGTGGGGAATTTTTTGTATGACAGGGTCCCGTGAGAGGCCGATTTTCAGGCCACCACCAGTTCCTATACACATTATACTTTTCTCCTCCCTATCTCGAAGGTCTCACTGATTAGTTGGGGTTTTAATCTTTTGACCTTGGCAATGATCCTAGTTCTTTCAAAGTCAATCATGTGCCTTGAGTCAATATGCTGGTGTTTCCAGCACAGTTTTGATGGAACATCCTGTCTCAACGATACATTTTTTCTCACATGTTTCACAGGGAATTTCATAAACTCCTTTGACTTGCATTGGAGCTCTGCCTTTTGCATGTCTTGGTAAAATGTTTTATTTGTGAATGTGGCTATAAATAACCTTAATTTCCTATCTGCAAAGAAACACATCTAATTTAAACACTGTTATAAATGTTTCATCCAAAAGCCCATCGGGATAAGCAACAAGACCACTTCCCGACAGAAAAGTAAAATTGCAAGCCATTCTATGCTAAAATTGGTATGATGACAGAGCTGAAATTTTAGAAAAGTCATGACAACATCGGCAATCTATCAGAATGAAGTGTTACACAAAATGGAGGTATCAATACAATCCCAGAAAAAAAGCCTCTATTCCTTACATTAAGGAGACAATGGACTAAATAGGAAACATTCTCTGCAGATATGAAAGCAAGGTTAATGCACACATTCACAAATAAAACATTCTCCAAGAAGTACAAGGGTTAGAACTCCACAGCAATTCAAAGGAGTGCACGAAATTCCCAGTAGAATATGTAGAAAGAATTATATTGGTGAGACAAGATGTTTCATCAATCTTTGGCTGTAAGAACACTATAACCAACTGGGGTAAACATTGCTGACAGCAGTTGCAGAACATGTCAACTCAGGACACATGAATCATGAATGAATACTTTGGCATAAACAATTATTGTTTTTCCTGAAATCCTGATGCTGATGTAATGGTTGGCAGTCCAAAAGTACGTACAAATTTTGAATTTATTTCACCGCTGAATTGGCAAGGGTTCCCAGACTAGTTCAATTGGATCCATTCACAGTTCAATGACTAACAATCACTGATTATCTCCAATTTGTTTAGTACTGTTTCACTGAGAGCACAAAGTGTTTGTTCATATTCTCATTTTATTTTCACAGAACAGGTGACATTTGTCTTAAGTCATTGGGAAAAATCACTTAAAATCATCACAATTTAAATTAGAAACTGGGGAAAACAGCAATTGTCCCACAATTACCACTTAGGTTTAATGGAACACTGTAATTAATGCTTTGGAGTGTTATATTCAAATGAGCAATTTTCATAAAAATTTGTGAAGAAAAAAAGACCAAAATAGTAATATCATTAAACAAAAGGTAGGTATCAAACATTGGCATGGAATGCAACATGGAGGGCTCACTTTCAGCGATAACGCCTATTGCCACAGCTTTAGACAACGTACAACAACAAAATGGTTACAATTTGGAAAGAACTTTTACCTAACCTGCTCAGGCAGCTCATAAATTCAAGTGCAATAGAATGCAAGATATCCCGATGGCCATGACTTCTGCACACTACTTGGCTTATCGTTTGGATCTATGGCAGAAACATTTCAACTGGACAGATAAGAAAGAAGATTCTGCCATGGGTTATGCAGAAGAGGCTAATCATTTCTTATAAAACGCAGGATATTACGTAATATTTATAGTTTACATTTAATCAGTTGATGTTTTTTCATGCAAAAAATGTGCCTCCACGTATGTGACATCATAAAATTTTGTTTTGTGCAATCACTAATAATCCATGCAAATAGAATGATTATTTTACGGATCCCCTTTTGCACTCTTTGCTGAAAGACTGGCTCCTCACTTATGTCAGCTAAAAATTACCTCATTATTCCTATTATCAGAAATTTTAGTTTGATAAATTGTCCATGGTGGTAGGTATACTGCATTGAATTAAAACAGGATTAAATGCATGACTTCAATCAATTTGATTTTAATCAATCAAAATTTACCTCCTCAGACCTACTGCCAGTCATCTAGCACTCCAGTTAATATATTATGCATTTATATTAGAAATTTTCCGATCCCTAACCACTAGGAGAGAAAAAGAGCAACCACTGGATGATGAAGGGATTCTTGGGAACACAGTCAAGTTTCACTGAATTCACAGGTAAGTTATAGAGGAATTGCCAGGCTAATAGTCATTCTAAATCTTCAAAACAATTTCTACACACTTCTAATTTACTGAATATGTAGTTAGTACTTGGTAACTAAGTATACTATGGACAAACATTGATAATGGTGAGATATGGTCATTAGAAAGATCAGATTCCCAATGAAGACTGAGTTGTAGGTACAAAATAATCATGAATAAATTACAATAGGAAGAAGAGAAACCAAACTATGAACATAAAATAAGAATGAATGCATGTACTTTCGGTATTTGCCTGCACCAAGGATGTGGCGTTTACCTAAAATTAGTCTCTCAATTTTATAGTGGGCGCCCAAGGTTGAAGGCTACATTTTCCGTATGCCCATGCTAATTCTTGAAGAAATTTATCAGCAACACAATAATGAATGCCCTCTATCGCCCGAATGTCGTCACTACTACGCAGAGGAATGCTACTTAATGCCTCACGATTAACTTAATGAAATGTTTTCATTATTGAACAGAAAAAAGGAAAACTTGCATATTCCACAGCATAGGCTTAGTTTATTTTATATATAGTGAAGTAAACAAATTCTCCTTTTCTCTTTCAATTATCGCGGTGGAATGTTTAGAAAAACTGGAAGAAATTTCTGGTACTAATTTTGTTGACATGAATTCCCTACCCATCTTGTTAACAGGATAGCTAAGTAACAGAAACTATCTTTTCCTTAAATAATTCTTCAATGTCATTATTAAAGCCGCTATGGATGATTGAAAACCACCACTTTTCCTTAACTAATAATCGGTCACTGAGAAAATACCCCTAAGTGCAGAAGCCAGTAACATAAAACGGCAGAAAGAGGTTCTAAACATTAAAAAAAAGGCATCATGTAACTTGTCTTCGCAACTGAATGTGCTAAACTTGCTACTTATACCATACATTCTTATGGCAGTTGATTTGCTAAGTGTGGAACAAAGTGGAAAATATTGTCGAGGTCAACAGAAGCCAACGAGGTTCCATATGTATCTTACGGCATCATTCTAAATAATATCACGGGACCTCAGATTTAAGTCCGTGAAACAAATCCTCTACATCTTCTCTGCATACAAGTATGGCCACCTCGTCTCCATGAAATATCAACTGCGCTACCCAAAACGTCGTCGTAGAGGTACGTCACCGCAAGATAATCGCGGACTTCCCGTGTCATTCCCACATTTTGATTTGCCATTGTTGCCGATTGTTCGAACTAACTGCCGAACGAAGAGGCACACCACGCTACATATAATATGCGAGAACAAAATGATAAAAAATTACGGTCACTGAAATTAGCTTCAGGCAGCGACAGCCTCGTATGTGCATTAAATATGATGATGCTGACACTACAAAACAACAAAGTAGTAATGCTCTACTAACTCAACGACATACTTATGCATCTATGAAGGGAATCGTTGCAACAATATTACATGAAAAACCAACATCGCACTGAAGTAGGGGGGGGGGTTGTAAGGTGTCCAACGAACACTACGCCGAAAAGAACAACCACTACAAGTATATCCCGGAGGTAACACAAATGATAACAAAACCGATTGAACAGTAAGTACCGCCATGGCACGGGAATACCGCTGAAATTATTAATTAATACACAATATTTCTATTTCAGACTAAGAGATGTGTTGCACATCGATGACGATCGTTGACTATGAAAATGAAAATAGTTTACAGCACGGGATTGGGTCATACCCATTATAATATATTTCTAAGGAAACTAATGATTACGTCAAGGGTCACCTTGACGTAATGTCTTATGTCTGCAGCTATGATCACTATAAATACTAAATTAGTGGAATATTACCACTTCACTTCCACCATGAAAACATCGCATACGGCATCAAAATTACTGTCGCCAAAACTAGAACAAGTAATAAAGTATTCCACGAAGAAAAATCGCACTTAATCATTACAACTCCCTATAGCCAAAAGTGGCATACCTATTCAGAAATCAATGTGCAAGATGGCATATAAATAGTAATTAACCACCGTCTCAATATGGCGTCTCAATAGAGTAGTATTTCCTGAGATAGTACAACATTCAGACACTCCCACAAATAAATATTCTTCTATTTGTGAAACTTAACAACTTGTATATTGTACACATACCGACAGTTGAGAGTTGCTGAATATCATTCATTTTTAGAATGACATTGGCCCCGGTGATTTGTTGGTGCTGGGCTGCCTGCTGACCTTGCTGCGCCTGCATCGGAGAAACCCACGACTCCAGAATGACGACGATATTTAAACTTCAATCACAAATAATGGCTATGCGAAGAAGTAAATAAACAATTTACTTCCGCGTAACTTGGGACACACGGTTTAACCAAAATGGACACCAGTTTCACTAGGCTTCCCAATGCCAATGCAGCGCTTGCACAGATGGCGTTCTCTGCAGCTAGCGCGTGTTCCTCAAGCTAATTGGCTGCAAAAACTACCTCGGTATCGCATGCTTTTCGAGATTATCATGCTAGGCAATACCAAGATTAAGCAATCTGGCTGAGCCTTTTACACAGGTATTTTATAATAAACTCAACAATTTATAATTTCTCCGATATAAATTTCACAAACCATGAAAAAATCGCGCAATTGCACGTTGCTCACCTTGAAAACCCGCCAAATTTGAAATTGTAAATGCACAGGATAGGATTCGATATGTGACAAGAACCCTGCCCTTCGCTTTTAGTGGGATTTTGCCATCTTCGGTGGGGTAGATAATCACTATATGTTGAAAGGATCTATATCGGGCAGCCTGGAAATGATTAAATGGATGTCTCTACTTCCAAGTAATTCCCCTAATACCGCGCCTTTATACTCTAGTCTTAAAATCCGTTTACTGCCTACTCCTCAAGAACAATATGGCGGACTTATCCTTAAGTTTGTACCGCAGCAGATAAGAATCATGAAAAAGGTCTGAGAAAGGACGTACACGCTTAAGCGTAATGGCATTTCAAAACTCTAAATTTTACCGGAGCTTATAAGAATAGATTCTGGTACGAACATCCGTGATAAATTAATTATATCAGCATTTTAAAATAAGTAACACTTTGTATTCTAATTACTATGAATGGGGGTGTAGTTAAATACACGGCGGGATATATTGAAGTATGTAATTTAGGAAGGACTGAATTGTGAGTATAATCGTTATAGATAAATTTGGGGTATTAGAATTTCACATGGTAATTAGAATTTCAAAGTGTCATTACGATGGAAAAATCATTTTAATTTTTACTTCAATATTTTATTATTTGTGCCGCAATGAAGGTACACTTCAGGTGTTCAAGGTCAACCGTAGGTTAGCACTATATATATTTAATAGCGCTTAGGTTGTTAGATCCAACGCTAGGTTGTAGGTTTATTTTATGGTTTACCTACGTTTCTTTAGTACGACGGGATAAGAAGACTCTCTGTGCTACGGAGCTATCGTATGGAGAACGCAGACTGCAAGTTCTCCAGGATTCCCTGGGGCCGATTATCACGTTTCCATTTAAGTTATTCATCAACATAATTCCGCGAAAAGGCAGCATTGCTCATGGGTGGTTGCATATCAGAGGCCGGCGTGAGTTCCGAAACGCTGCTCCTGCGCTGCCAATGCGCACCTGACGTGTGAAAAGCGGAAAGGGTGCCAGCATGGGGAATATATGCATCAAGAACCGCCAACACACATGGCTTTTCAAGTGAAAGCTTTCTCGTACTGTAGAGCTAAAGTTTCCGCACAACCGAACTCTTCGATCAGAACATCGTGAGCATGCAGGCTGAACACCGCGTTATTACCGCTATATTTCTTTTTCGTTGTCAACGAAAGTTATCGATGTTTAATGCCGGGCTCTATTAGCCTTAAATGTAATGGATTAACTAAAACATTAATACGTACGGAGCATAATACTCTCTGGCGTGGAGGCATGGACGATAACAGCAGCAGAGAAGTCAAGGCTGGTAACATTAGAAATGTGATGCTACAGTTGCTGAAGTTGCTCTTAACAAGAGAGGACTTGGTTTAAAAACTATTTTTGCTCAGAGATTGCCGTCTATTTTCGGAAAGTTTGGTTCCAAGTGGCGTAGGGATTCCAATGAGAAAGTGACTATAGAATCTCTCCGAAAACTGCTAAGTGATAATAGCTTAATAATTGAAAAAGCAGACAAGGGTAGCGCGGTTGTGGTAATGGACGGGAGGGACTACTTGAGAAAATGCAATGACTTCATCAACATTAACAACATAGTGAAACTTCCCGGCGACCCCACTAAAAATTTTAAAAAAATATTAAGGAAGTCCGTGAACTCCACCACATCAATCATAAAAAGAAACGAAACATACAAAGTGACAGTGATGAACCCGAATGCTCCCAAATTTTTTGGTCTCCCAAAAATTCACAAAGAAAACATTCCAGTACGACCAGTGAGGCCACTGTCTGCCTTCTTCAATTCCTTATTCAGGGAGTTCACTGGATTTCATCCAAAGTTTGGAGTGAAAAATTCTATTGAATTTTGTGATCAACTATTAAAACGGAACCCCCCTCCCTCCAACCACATATTAGTTTCCTTTGATGTGACCAATCTCTTCAGCAATGTCCCAGTCTCGGAAGCCATTAAGATAGCGGAGGACGTACTACAAAGTGCAGGAGCAGAACCACGTTTCCAAAATGACTTTGTGACACTTTTGAAAGTATGTTTAGGTGAAAACTACTTCCAATTTAATGGTGACTATTACAGGCAGATGGACGGCCTAGCGATGGGGTCCCCATTATCCCCTCTCCTAGCGGACTTGTTCATGAACAACTTTGAACTAAATTTATTTGATAGCAACAAAGTGAACACCAAAAATATTCATAGTTGGTTCCGCTACGTTGACGATGTTTTTGTGATATGGGCAGGCACAGAAAGGCAACTCGACAATTTCCTAAAGACTTTGAACTCACAGTGCAGCAATATAGTTTTCACGTGTGAAAAAGAGAAGGATGGAAAGCTCAACTTCTTGGATGTCACGGTATCAAAGGCAGTGCACGGATTCGAATTCTCAATTTTTCGAAAAGATACCACCACAGACCAGATTATTCCCCACAAGTCTCGACACCACATCTCACAAAAACTTTCTGCATTTCATTTCACGTTAAATAGGCTGCTAAGTATCCCCCTTTCGAGTTCAAACTTTGATCACGAGCTACGAACCATTAAATTCATTGCCTCTCATAATGGTTACAATAATAAATTAGTTGACAGGATGTTGAAAAAGAAAATGACACTCAAGGTCAAAGCTATACTATGTACAATGAAACAGAACAGAAAGATTCGTTGGTGTAAACTACCGTAATATGGAGTCATATCCCAAAAATTTGGAAAGCTCTTCCCGAAAGACCAATTCGGGGTGGCCTACTACAATAATAATAATTTAAGGTCACTCTTCAACAAAACTAAAGACAGGACAGACCCATTGGATAGAAGTGGAGTGTATAAATTAAAGTGCAGAGATTGTGAAGCAGTCTATGTAGGACAAACGGGAAGGTCTTTCCGTACCCGTGCAGAGGAACATAGGAGAAGTTTCCGGCAAGGAAATTAGTCTCAGTCCCACTTTGCGAGACATTTGCTAGAGGAGGGTCACGTAAGTGACTTTGCGCCCGAAATTTTGCACCTGAACTTAAAGGGGTACAAGATGGAGGAGTTGGAGATACGGAGACACGCAAGAAATGGGCTTGTAGTGAATGACAATGTGTTTGTGAATCACTCCCCACTGCTAGAGGCCTCCCTTTCCTGGAGGGATAGGAATTCCTGACCTCCACAGTGGCCTCCCTCACGACCCATTAACACCACCTATTGGTTTCACCAAAAACAATTTAACCCCTTCCCCCAACCTACCCCTCCACCTCTATCCCTCCCCTCCTACCCCCCCTCCTTCTTTTTTGGGTATATATGCCAGCGGAAAAGAAATATTGACTTGTACCTGAAGATGACGCCTATGCGTTGAAACTAGTTGTACCTAATAAATTCAAGTGGAAATATACATAGTTACTTGATTCTTTATTTGAATTATATCTGCATTAATATAAGAGGAGCCGACCAGGGGAAACAACATTCTAGACTTATTAGCAACAAATATACCCGAGAGAGTTCTAAATACAGTTACAGACACAGGAATTAGTGACCATAAAATAGTGCATGCGAAATTTATTGTAGGCGTTGAAAGACATTATAAACCAAGGAGGAGGGTGTACTTATTTGGCAAGGCAAATTACGACGGTATGAAAGAGGAATTAAGGGAAGCGTTTAATGTATTCAGGGAACAAAGCAAAGGATTAAATACAGAGGATTCGTGGAGAGAATTTCTTGAGGTCACCCGTAACGCTGTTCATAAATACATACCAAGTAAATATATTAGTGATAATACAGAGCCAAGGTGGTATAACGCGGAGGTTAGGAAATCACTAAAGCGACAAAGGGTATGCCACGCTAAGATGAAAAATGCAGGACGGGGTCTATCGGTAGAGGAAAAAAATGAGCTAGTTCAAAACTATAAAAAATCGAGAGCATTAGCAAGGAAATCATGTCGGCAAGCGTTATCACATTTCAAGAGCAAGATGTTAGGAGAATATTTAGATAGCAATCCTAAAGCGTTTTGGTCATATGTGAGAGAGCTTCAGGGAAATAAGTCCACAGTGCACACACTTAAAAATGATAAAGGAATCAGAGTCACCAGAAGTGTAGAAAAAGCCAACACTTTAAACACCTTCTTCCAAAGTGTATTCAATTCATCGTCACAAAACGCAGTGGAACCACCGCCGAACACTTTCAGTGAGCAAATGCCCGAAATAAACATTTCATGTCGCGGAATAGAGCAGCAGTTAAAAAGCATAAGTAAAAACAAAGCACCAGGTCCCGATCAAATTCCTTCCAGAGTTTATAAAACATTAGCTTCTGAAATAGCCCCCTATCTATAAATAATATTTAATAAAACACTAAAGAACCACACAGTACCCAAGGATTGGAAAGTGGCTAACATTACACCTATTTTTAAAAGCGGTGATAGGGAAGAACCAAGTAACTACAGACCCATTTCACTCACGTCAATCTCTTGTAAGATATTTGAGCACATAGTAGTCAGTTCGATCATGGGGCATTTGGATAGTCAGGGATTACTCATAAACAGCCAGCATGGGTTCCGGAAAGGTAGATCTTGCGAGACACAATTAGCTTTATTCGTACACGATATTTTAGTCCACGGCGAAAGCAGTACTGAAGTTGATGCGATATTTTTAGATTTTAAAAAGGCTTTCGATAAATGTCCTCATGACAAATTAATCTTGAAGTTAGAGAGTTTTGGTATAAATAAAGACGTTGTATGTTGGGTAAAAGAATTCTTAAGTGGGCGAGAGCAGAGGGTTGTCATAGATGGTATCATGTCGGACACAATCGAAGTCACATCGGGAGTTCCCCAGGGTAGCGTAGTAGGTCCGCTTCTATTTCTTTTATACATAAACGATTTGGGTACCGTAGTTAGTAGTAACCTTAGACTTTTTGCAGACGATGCGGTGGTGTACAGGGGTATATCAAACGAAGAGGACACGAAATCACTTAGCAAGGATTTAGATGCAATTCAAGAGTGGTGCGACAAATGGCAGTTAGAACTCAACCTTAAAAAGTGTGTAGCTATCAATTTTTGGAGGAGGAATAATTCGATAGAGCGATCCTATAGAATTAATAACACGAAGATCGAAAACGTTGAAACCGTAAGATATTTAGGTGTAACAATCACTAAAGATTTATCGTGGGGAAGACACATAAGGGAAATGTGCGGCCGAGCGAAGAGAAAGCTAGGATTTATAAAAAGAGTACTTGGGAAATGTGATGAGAAGACAAAAGAGCGATGCTACTTTTCACTAGTTAGGCCCCACCTTGAGTATGCAGCCAGTGTATGGGATCCTAATGAATTAGGTTTGATGAGAGAACTAGACAGTGTGCAGCGTAGAGCAGCTAGGTTCGTCAAAAGGTGTTACGATAGGTTGAGTAGTGTATCAGAATTAATACAAGAATTAGGGTGGGAATCATTATCAGAGCGTAGATTAAAGTTCAGATTTAATCTATTGCAGAAATTTCAATCGGATAGCTTTACTGAAGATGTTAGGCACATATTGAAAACACCAGCGTATTATGCTAGATTCGACCAGATAAATAAGATTAGAGAGATAGATTGTCGTACAGATAGATTCAAAATGGCATTTTTCCCCCGTACTATAAGAGAACAGAATAGGCAGCATAGGAAAGGGATAGGTAGGGGAAATATTTTAGAGTATTCTGTAGTGCATGATGCATGTATTAACCCCTCAAATACTATAGATACTAACAATCTAGTTGCATGAGACCCTTTAGTTGCTTGCTTGCATGCTAGTAGTGAATGCTTGGTGACCTTCACCCCCTGCCACACACCCTCGCGGTGGCTTGCAGGGTATCGTGTAGATGTAGATGTAAGAAAAAATCACCTAAAATAATGCCCTCGTTGGTTTCGTAGTGTGGCAACAGGCCGCGTTTTTTATTTACGTCATCATTCCATGAGTACACATCAATGATGAGCTATGGCACAACAATAACTGATAACGATGCATGCTCTTGTAAACTAACATATGGTAGAAGTTATACGAAGACTTCCGGCGATGTTCTCGAGCAACATTTATTTTGTCATGGTTTATTTCACGTTTGCGCATTTTCGACAATATGTCGCCATTGCTCCTGCTGGCATCGTCTAGTCAGCTGAAGTGATGCTATCTAGATCAACTCACGTGCTATATAGGACGTCTGTATTTTTTTTCAAATTTTAAAAATAAATTTTGAAAAATGCTTCATATTTCGGTGTAATTTATAATATTTATTTGGTGTAATTTATGTATCCCTTATATAAAGTCGTATAAAGTATATCGTTTGACGCTATTATTTCTTTCCGCTATTTTTTAGCCTCCTCTTGGGAAATAGCGGTCCTCTTTTGAAATCAATTTCATTTACCCCAAATTGATGTTCTGCATTGCAGACATGCGAATTTTGATAGCTACCTGATGTTCGAGACGCATTTTTAACGGTCTACAGGTCTGACCGATCTACTCGAGTGACCACAACTGCACATTATTTAGTGTACTCCTCCGTAAAGGTCTTGTGGAAGTGGATCTTTGGACTTCAGGAGGATGCCCGCTGTCTTGGTGGCACATGTGTACGTCCGGACACGACTTTGTGTTTGGGAAAATTTCAGCAATTTCCTCCGTAATGGTAGTGGGACAGTGCTTTGGGTTTCTCTCTCTATTTTTAGAAGGAGTTCCGTGCAGTTTCTATTCATCACCGTACGAGAATTTTGTGTATCTTTCCGTGCCGTTCCTATGGTGTAGTCGCGGCGGAAGCCTTTTCTCTGAAAGGCTTTCAACAGATCTAGCGATCGAATCGGCATCGCAGATTAAAAAGGCTTCAATAGCAATGTGCGCGGGAATTCCATGGAATTGAAGCTGTTCCAATAGGTGTGCTGTACCAAGATCCCGACCTTCACCATGGCTGACTTTATGCCATTCATCAGCGGCACGTCTCTTATCCTCCGTACGCAAATATTTCCGCAACAGCAATCATCATTCATCGACGCCACTTCACACGCTTATTCACCCGTGCTCATTAAGTTTATTATTAGGAATTATTATCTCATTAAAAAGAATTTTTCCATCGTCCTCATTGTATTTCCACGTCCCTCATTCAGTGTTGAGAGTTATTTAATAAATAGGTACCTACGCAGTGGGGCTGGAAGGATAATCACAGCAACATGCTAGCTAGTGATTCAGTCGAAGATCACGAAGAACGTCAGAGACAGTGCGAGATGACCGAAAAAACACATATTTCAGCGTGTAGCAACACGATGGGCATTACTATGGCAGACTGGACCATAATCATAAAGTTAGAGAAATTGATTGCCGAACTGACCGATTCAAAATGTCCTTTTTCCCTCGCACAATAAGAGATACGAATAACGGTAAATATGTCCTATCGGAGAGTAGCAATGAATAGCATTGGTAGCTGCATGTTGGTATGAGTACTTAAAGCTAACCCTACTAACAGAATGTTTTTGCATGTTTTCTTTGCAATTTCTATCTTTTTAAATAGTGTAGTTCTGACTACTATATTAATACTATTCCTTTTTTATGCATGATATGTAGTGCATGTTTGGTGAGCAATCACCCCCTGCCACACACCCTTGTGGTGGCTTGCAGGGTATTATGTAGATGTAGATGTAGATGGGGTGTCGTCGGAACTTGAATGATAATAAGTTTTCTACCGGTGCGAAGGTAGGTCTATGGATGCACAATCAATGGAGGCGTTTACTCGGAACCGAAATCGCAATTTTTTGCACGAAATCGTTAGATGGAAACGAAAAAAGAATTTTAGTGAAAAAATTAATCTTCTAACCACAACCATTGACTCATAAATCAAAAATTAAAAAAAGCAAAAGGTGACGCCCACCGAAAAAGCTGCTTTGATATCATTGACGTCATTTTCCTCACTGCCCTAATGGGAAGGGAAGGGAGTGTAGGGGGGTTCTAGGAAGGTCTGCTCGCACAGATCCTGTCGCAATCGCTCCCATTGGCAGAGTCAGCTGTATCCCCCCATTGTTATAAGGCAAAGTAGCTTCGCGGGCTCAGTTGTGATTGGACGAAGTCGATATACGTCCGATGTTGCACCACACCCACTTTTCTGAAAGGGTTAAAAACATCAGTTTTTCACCGCTTATAACTCGATAAATAATTGACGGATCAAATAACGGAAAAATACGGGTCTTTTTTATTTTACACACTCTATCATATTCGGCAATAAAAAAAATGGCAAACGCCCCCATTCTTCCCACGACCCCTGCAAATCTCGCAATGTCCTTCTTCAGACCAGCGTGCTTCCTGCTTCCCATTATTCCATCCAAATCATCTGGTCTTCTCCTCGCTTTACCACGCTAACCCAACATCGCCATACCCTTAATCACTTCATTCAAAACACCCTGATCTAGCCACACCTTCTCCTAATTTCCTCAATCAACTTCCTTTCCTCTTCTGCCAACTCTAGAACTTCTTCGTTCGTCCTCCCTTCCAACTACCACACTTCATCCATCGTTCTCAACACCCACATCTCAAAAGCCCTAAGTTTATTTTCATCTCATTCCCTTTAATGAGGTTCCACCGTGACACCGCGATTCAAAATCCCGTAAAAGACCTATGTTATATAATGAATAAATACCGATCCAGAAAAACTCCTATAACTCGTGCTAATGCGTTATCGCCCTATATGTATAGGGCGATAACGCATACACAATAATGGTAGGATTATGCTATTATAATGCGCGTTGTAGTTTCATTCTATTTTTTACAAGCTCTTTCAAATCTTATGACTTCGGAACATGACTGACGTGTTGTTGCCACGTTTAATTTACAAAGTGAGAATTCATGCTCAATCCCGCTAATACGTATTCAAAAATAAGTTAAATATTTCCTTAATTACTTGCAAATAAAATTCTTTGTTTTGAATTTATTGATATTCATATTTTTGAAAATCGTTTGGCAACAATGACGCTGTTACCATTTGGAAACATTGGTGTTAATTACATCATATCAATAACCAATGAAATATTTAAATTACATAAAAAATATAAGGAGGGCCTTGGTAAGGTATATTTCTAAATAAGTTAGTAAATAGGCTCATAAGGACGTTCCGTCACAAGTACCGTTGCCAATGATAACAAGATTACAACAACTGTAGCGCCACTTTCATGTAACTAGGGGTTTTCTGTTTTTTTCGAGCAAACATTTATTAATATCAATTAAACAAGTGTGGTAAGCCGAGCACTTAATTAAAATGCTAAATTCTATATGAAATTGCGCATCTTATATTAGTTTTTCGTCAAAGCGACATTTCTCTTTACATTATTAATCTGCAGATCTTACTGCAAGAGCCATGCTCATTCGTATAGCCACGTATAAAATATCTGACTTTCACCGTCTTTTTTCATCAAATATATGATGGAAAGGCCTCATTATTTTATTGCCAATCGGTAGAGGGGGGCAAAAACTGATGTATCCTGAAATTTTCACACAAAAGATAGGTATCTACTTCATAATTCGAAGGAGACTCCTTAAGTTCATGTTCCAACACACAATATAGTGCCCCACTCCACCTTAGACTTTTCATTAGTCTTTTCTTTCCTACGAACTTGTCGTTAGTTCTTACCTACGAGTAAAATCTTCTTTCGCCATCGCATTACTCCGTCTGATTTCAATGCTGCTATACCCCATTCCCTCCGACATACTACCTATGTGACTAAATTTCTCCATCAGCTCTAGCTAGCGACTTCCTACTTATAAATTGAATGCAGCTCTTTGTGTTCTTGAAAATCTCGTAACTTGAATAAATATCTCAATTCCCACGAAAATACTTACAGCGGACATTCGTCCGAGAAGTCGGGAACTGTAGCGATGATGCTGCGAAGTGGAAGTTATCCGGAAGGGAGTGGAAACAATTAGGATAGGATGCGAAGGAAGAGGTTTTGAGGATTCCTATGAAACTCCTGACTTCCATGATTACTATGCCGGCGTCGTGCATCGTAACTCTAGTTCACATCGCTTTTATAGACACTACAAAGAGTATTTTTCCGTCAGCTCCACCCACTGCTTACAGATCGGGTTTATGAAATACCCTGTTCGCGAGGGAGAACTTAGCCTGGCCAAATTGATCTTTCCCTGGCTTGCAGATTCAAAGGGGCAATCACCCTTGGCAACGCCAGATTCTGCTGTCGCGTAGGTACCATCCTCATTCCGGAGGTGACAATATCATTTTGTACTGCTAAGACCCGGGTATCAGCCAAAGATAGATTTAATGGGGTCGTTTGCCATATTTTTTTATTGCCGAATCTGATAGAGTTTGTAAAATGAAATGACCCGTATTTTTCCGTTTTTTTCATCCGTCAATTATTTATCGAGTTATAAGCGGCGAAAAACTGATGTCTTTAACCCTATCGGAAAAGTGGGCGTGGTGCAACCTCTGACGTATAACGACTTCGTTCAATCACAACTGAGCCCGCGAAGCTACTTTGCCTTATCGCAATGGGGGAGACACTGCTGACTCTGCCAATAGGAGCAGTTGCGACAGCATCTGTGCGAGCAGACCTTCCGAGAACCCCCCTCCACTCCCTTCCCTTCACCTAAAAGCAATCAAGGACGGGAGGAAAATGACCTCAATGTTATCAAAGCAGATTTTTCGGTGGGCGTCACCTTTTGCTTATTTTAATTTTTGATTTATGAGTGAATGGTTGTGGCCAGAATTCTTTTTTCTTTTCCATCTAACGATTTCGTGTACGAAATTGCGATTTCGTTTCCGATTAAACGCCCCCATTTTCCCCGATAAAGACGCGAAACCCTGAGGTAAATTACCCTAAGGGGTAATTTACCCCAGGATGAGACACCGGGCAGAACATGCCCGTGAACCATCAAGACCGTCATGCATGGTGACGAGCCTCACCCTCTCCACGAGGTCCCCCTGGTAGAATCCACTATTGGTTCGAATAAAACAACCTATATGTGATAATAATTCAGGCGTAAACGGATCACAGCTTTTCCTATATTTTGTAACATTTTGCAGTTTAATTGCATCACTTTTATTTTTACATTATTTATTCACAAGAATATTGCTCATTGTCCCAATATTTTTCTTATCAGCTTTTCTTATTGCAAGTGATACTCAAATACAAACAGCTCCGACTCAAAAACATACGGCACACAGCGCTTTTTCTCCCCATATGAAATACATGAGAATATTTTTTACACCCCTATTATTATTTTAAAAACATGCAACAGAGTAAATACATAATTATATCTTTCGACAAGCGAAACTAATAATTTACTTAAGTAGACCATAAAAATGGTTTTATGTAATGCGGGGGCATACAAAAGTCCGTCAAATTTAAGCAACATTTTTAAAACTACCCGACCGCTTCTCAAATCCCTGCCATACACCTACGTCCCCCCCTCTCCTTGCAAACGTCCGAGATGTAAGACTTGCCCTATATTCTCTTCTCCTCCTGCCTCCTTCCTTCCCACACTCGAATCTCTGCCAATTTTTCCTTCATCCACCTGTGCTTCCACCAACATCATCTACCTCCTCCAATGCAATTTCTGCCCGCCATTCTATTTATGGCAATGCACCACCCCTCTCGACATTAGAATTAATAACCACCGCGCCTCTTGCACTCCGTCATCCCCCACTCATCTCTCCCAGTACCTAAACACGCGTCCTCTCATGACGCGCTCTTCAACCAATGTTTCAATGTATCGATCATAGTCTCCCTCCCCCCTAGCCACCCTTGAACTTACTTGCATTCTGCTCCTCAGGGCATGCACCCCCCCTGGGCTCAATGTATCCTTTTAACCGACACTTTTGTCCAGGCGACTACAATGTGTCCTCACCACTTCCCCTCTCCGCTTCTCCTTTTTACCTCTCCTTTCCCTTTCTACCCCGAAACACCCTGTCCCCCTACTGCTCTTAGTTTTTCCCATGGTCCTTATATACCTTGGTTTTTCCTTTGGTCTGAGAAAGACAGAAACGCTTGTCGAAAGCTCCTATTTTATATACGTTTGTGAGTGTTCCTTATATAGTTTTCCGATATTTCGGTGGCCACTACCACCTTTTGAAATTACCTAGTTTACTAAGATCGCGTTGGTCGCATCGCTCAGGGCATATTTGAGTGGAAGTACAGAGTTGAGAAGCTATTAGATTATTTTGTCTTCTCTGTGGAGTTTTTCTCTGCATGTGAACGTAACAGTCTTTGAAATCCATCGAGAGTTCAAATTTCTACGAAGTTTGTGTTCTCTGTGTTATTCTTTGGTGGTTACGTGATCAACAACCTAAGTTTCCTTCTTTTTT
This sequence comes from Platycnemis pennipes, assembly GCA_933228895.1. Classification (NCBI taxonomy): domain Eukaryota; kingdom Metazoa; phylum Arthropoda; class Insecta; order Odonata; family Platycnemididae; genus Platycnemis; species Platycnemis pennipes. The sequence continues at coordinate 6,437,481 of OW121851.1, read as the reverse complement.
TTTCTTTCAGCCTGGGGTTCCCGTGCTTCAATACCACACTTTTTATAACGTGCGATTTTTTCTGTTGGTGTCTGTGTGTTCGTTTGTTATGAAGTTACTTTTAATAATTCTTAAGTGTTTCTCAGTTTTTAAGAATAATTTCGTTTGTTCTCCTTGTAATAGGTTTCGTTTAAAGTCTCTATTAAGTCAAACTCTTGTGGTCCGGCTAATCCCGTGTTAATTTCTATCCTTTATTCACGTGAATTTTTTGTGATGGTCTAGGTGGTTTCTTTTCGTGATACCAAGTTTATTCACGTTAAAATAATTGTTTGCCGATAGAAGTTTTCTTTGATATAACCTTAGGCATTGTCGTTTGGAATTATGTGTTGAACTGTTTGATGAGTGTTTACTACTTATTCTTCGTGTAAGTGAGCTCTTTGTTTTTTTAGTATCCTTCTGTTTCATGCTTGATTATTCGACAGTAGAACAATTAGAGTTTTGAGATATTAGATTATTTTGTCTTTTCTGTGAAGTGATTCTCTACATGCGAGAGTGATAATCTTTGAAATTCATTGAGAGTTCAAATTTCGGCGAATGGGTTTGTGTTCTCAATGCTTTGATCGGTGGTTATATGAACAACACCTTAAGTTTCCTCTATTTCTTTCTCTGAGCCGGGGTTGCCCGTGCTTTAATATCGCACCTTTTTTATGAGTTGATTTATACGTATTGCAACGTGTGTTCGTTTGTTATTGGAGTGATTTTGAATCATTGTAAAGCGTACTAAGGCTAAATCCGTTTGTTCTACTGGTATTAGGTTTCGTTAAAAGTCTCTATTAAACCGAACTCCTGTGGACCGGGTTATCCCGTTTTAATATTTACCATTTATCTCCGTTAATATGCGTGTTGGTCTAGCCGTTTTCTTTTCTTGATACTGTGTCTGTTAATGTCAAAATAATTATCGATAGAAGTGTTCCTTGATAATGCTTCGACATTCTTATGCGTTCATAATTAAGTTTTATTTATTTATTTGCATATATTAGTCATCTGGAGCATGTTTCTTTACGGCAGTGAATCATGGACGATGACAGCAGCGGAGAAGAAAAGGGTAGAAGCATTTGAAATATGGTGCTACAGAAGAATGCTGAAGATTAAATGGATCGACCGAGTAAGTAACGAGGAAGTGCTAAGAAGAGTAGGAAAAAAGAGAAGTCTGCTGACAACTCTAAAAAGAAGAAGGGAAAACTTAATCGGCCATATCTTGAAACACGATGGCCTGATGAAGACTATCGTCGAGGGAAAAAGTGAACGGGAAGATTGGAAAAGGCAGCCCTCGTATGAGATACATGGAACAGGTTGTGAAGGATGTAAAAGAGAAGAATTACGTCACAATGAAAAGGTTGGCCGATAGAAGAATCGAGTGGAAAGCTGCGTCAAACCAATCCTAGGATTGTTGACCGATGATGATGATATTAGTCATTGGTTTTGGTCGTTCTCTTTTATGCTTTTGATGTAATCTTTGGAGTGTTGTCACATCTTGTCAAAAGTGTTTCTTTAAATTCCGTTAATTTCTTTGACAACTGGATATTCAATATTTCGAAATTCAAACACCACTTGGGTTTAGTTGACGCATAGGAGTTGTCGTATAGGAGTGCGAATTATCGTCATTGCGGTGTCCCACTAGTACACCAAAATAGTGTTTCCCTCACGTGCCCGGAGGCCGAGTAGCATGGCGACATCAACGAGAGGAGGGAAGGACCCTCCCCGTTTGCAACGACCTTCGTCTCCCTCTACTCTGCGGGCTGGATCTATTGCACCCGCCGATTTGACCATCGACACATGGGCTTCCCGAGAGATCGATGAAAGGGACTCTTCGATGAGAAAGAAGCAACCACTACGGGGGCCGCCGACTTGGATGCCAGCGCTTCCCCACCCAGCGTGGGATCGTCTTCTTCCACCAGTCCCTTACTGCACCCTCCTAATTACACCGATACCTCTAATATCCGACACCTCACCCCTTCGCCATCATTTTCCACCACGGCCCAACCCCCCGAGGAGGCGAACCTAACCACCGTCACAGTCAGCTGGAGGCTTCGGACGTATTCAACCCCATCCCCTGCTCCTCTGACTTTCATTGGTATCCAGTCTTCCTCTCCACCCGGCTGGTCACACGCGAGGACAGTGAAAATGCAACCGCCACGGCTTCAACTCACCAGCAATGCGCTTATCGATGGAGACTCAGAGGTGCCCAACAGAAACGCGGCGGTCGTGTACGACACCGTGGAGGGATGGACGCTGGACGACAACCTAAAAAAAGAGCTGCAGTCGCCGACTCCCGGTCCAGACGGTATCGTGTCCCAGATGGTGCGGATTCTCTTACCGGCACTAAGGGAGCCCTTGGCCGACACCTGCAATGCCTCCGTCTTGGCGTCTACCCGATCCCATGGAATGAGTCTCCAATTATTCCTCTCCCCGAGGTTCCCGTCCTTACGGAATGTCGCCATTACCACCCCATCGCCGTGGGCAACTGCCTGGCCAAAGAGTTCGACAAGATATTCCTTGGACAGCTGGCAGCTCACGTGAACAAGAGGGGATAATGAGTTCCAATCAGTCGGCCTTCCGTCCCAACCACTGCACCCAACTGGCACTCGTTGGGGTTCTGGACCCCGTTCGAGAGTCCCTGGATAGGAGAAGACTCGTGGTGCTGACGGCGCTGGATCTGACCAGGGCATATGACACGGTTCGACACGATCATCTTCTGGAGGTGCTGGCATCCCTGCGCTTCAGCCTGCTTCAGGTGGTCCGCTGGGTGGAGGACTACTTGAGGGATCGTCGCGCAACCCTACAGGTGCGGGATGGCCCGCGCCCTCATGGCAAACCTTCCCCCCCATTGGTGTACCCTAGGGTTCCTGTCTGTCCCCACTTCTTTTTAAACTTTTCATAGACGGTGTTACCAAGGTTACGCAGTAGAGCCGCATAATGCTCTATGCAGACGACGTACTCCTGGTCGCGGATTCTGACGGCCCTTCCTTGAATGAACGTGGACATTGCGTGTGTGAGTGAATGGTTTGCAGGAATGCGGATGGTCGTCAACCCCGATAAATGCTCTGCCATGATCCTGGGCCATCAAAGAATCCGTCAGAGATTCGTCGGGCCACAAACCCAGACCATTTCTATCAACAGAATCTCTATCCCCGTCTCAGAAAAGGCTAAATACCTCGGTGTTATAATTTGCCACAACCTCTCCTGGGGTTCCCAGGTGTCGCAGGTCGTTTCCAGGGTCCACTAGGGCTTCCAGCGACTCAGGCTTATGCATTACCGGCCTGGAAAACGAACTAAAATCCTCCTCATCAAAACTCTTCTATTCCCCATCATTGACTACTGCTTGGTGCCATGCAGCGCCCTTTCCGGTGAGGACGTGAGGAGACTTCAGGTATCTCAAAATGCGATCTCTTGCATGCGATACGCCCTCAGGCCAGACTGCATGGAGCACCTTACCCCGTGCTACATCCAGGAGGGGATACTAAAGATTAAGAACCGGAAAACGCTCGCCATAATCCAGGCAGGGATTAAAGCCTGGAAGAAAAAATCCCCTGGCTATATCTCATCCAGGCTACAATCGCTCCAGACATCGGTCCACGGCACTAGGAACGCGGCCTCGACGACCCAAATCCCCTGCCACCGATCATCCAGGATGACGGGATCCTTTGCTGTAACATTTCCACGGGCGTACAACGCCCTGCCAAAGGAGTTAAAATCGGATTACTCGAGAAAGAGGCTTCATAAGCTACTACTCAAAACTTACACCACGTGAAAATCAATCTGTATCCTTTTGATTTTTCATCAATTATTATTTTTTATTTTAATTATTTTTTTCCATTCCTCAGTTTTATTTATTAATTTGTGATGAATTCAGGTTTTATTTATCGTATAATCACATAGTTTTTTCTCCACTGGTTGTCATCCTTGATACGGTTTTGTTTTCATTCAAGTTTTAAAAGTATTTCTGTTATTTTTGTATTCACTTTATAGGGCTATGTACTTGTAATATTTTAATAGAATCAATTTTGTACTTAAGGGTAGATACGCTTTTTCACAATTGTACCTTTTTTAATAATATTTTTTTTTCACATGTGCAATTCAATGAATCCCGCCTGTAATATCTTTGATTTTTGTAAGGTAAAAATGTTTTATATTTTTTTAGATTGTACAATATAACTCTAAATTTTTACTTTGTGCTTGACCTAATAATGTAATACGACACATACATGTACCTATTATGCCCTGTGCGGGGGGGTGGACAGAACGGCAACGTCCTATCCCGCCAAGGTAAAATAAAACTCAAGCACGTTTAGACTGTGACTCAAGTCAAGTTACTTTTCTCAGTCTGTTCTCTCCTCTCCTTCGAGAAAGGTGGTGGTGGCCACCAAAATATCGGAAAACTATCTTTGTGAGTGTCTTTTATTTCTGTTCTTTTATACTTTTGTCACGCTTGTGACCAGCTTTATTGATGTCGCACATAATTTTCGTTCCATGTAGCAGACCTGTATATCGAGACGGCCTTACTAGATATTACAAAACTACGCGATTACCAATACTTCCCGACATTAAAATGTGAGACAACTGCTTAGCATTAGCATGGGAAGGTCTGAGGTGAAAAGAAAACTATTAATTGAAAAGCTCAACCTTCTTCGTCTAAAGTTGCATACTTACGGAGAAAACCCGGTTTCGTAAATTTGCTACAATAACATAAACGAATATAAGTAAATCATTTGAACTCAAAGGACATCACGACAAAGGTACACTTCATATTCTATCGAAAGTCCCTTTCATTTATGCAGCGTAAGGAGTTTGCCCCCGTGAATCCAGAGTGTTGTTGCACCGATGTATGCGATATTGCAAGAGCAATTTCCTCCCAAGTCTCCTCGACAGCGTTCCACAATGGGGTCGTTTACCATATTTTTTTGTTGCCGGGTCTGAAAGACTTCGTAAGATAAAAAGACCCGTATTATCCGTTATTTGATCCGTCCATTATTTCTCGAGTTATAAGTGGCGAAAAACTAATGTTATTAACCCTTTCGGAAAAGTGGGCGTGGTGCCACCTCTAACGTCATTGACTTCGTCCAATCACAACTGAGCCCGCGAAGTTACTTCGCCTTATCGCAAATGGGGGGACACAGATGACTCTGCCAATAGGAGCGATTGCGACAGGATCTGTTTGGATCAAGATCATGCCTGATTCGCTACGCACCCTCAGAGCAGACCTTCCAAGAATCCCCCTCCACTCCCTTCACCTAAAAGCAGTCAAGGACGGGAGGAAAATGACGTCAATGATATCAAAGCAGCTTTATCGGTGGGCGTCACCTTTTCCTTATTTTAATTTTTGATTTATCAGTAAATGGTTGTGGTTAGAAGATTAATTTTTTCACTATAATTAGTTTTTCGTTTCCATCTAACGATTTCAGGTACAAAATTGCGATTTCGGTTCCGAGTAAACGCCCCTTCTACATTTTTGTCCATGTCTCCTTCAGAAACTCGCGAGCAATTAGATTACAGACATTTCCAATGTGATTTAAATCAGGACTTCTCGCCGGCCAAACATATTTACGTGTTTTTTTTCCGGGACCAGTCTCGAGCAAGCAAGCATGTGTGGACACGTTGGTTGTCCTAGAAGGAATTAAAGTATAAGGAAAAAACAGAAATATCAAATAACGAGGAAGAGATGTTCGAATGAGGATTTATATTTCATTTCACGGCTATAGGAATTATAAAGGTTAGAGATGTAATTTAGTAAATTTAAATCTATTTTATGTAATTTGAAGTCAGATGGGATGTGGCGTAGATGAGTCACTTAGGTCTATCTAAGGTAGTTTTCCACTCTATACCTAAGAGTATTTTCTACGACGTACTGAGCACCATTCAGGTTTCCTTGGAGTCGCCAGCACACATCGGGTTCATTAGCACAAATTCACGCCCACGCTTGGTCTGAAAATACGGTCGCTTCTTCCTCTCTCTTTGACATATTTCTGGTCAAATCTACAGTTTTTCGGCTGGTAAACCACTACCTACTGGCCCGACCAAGACGTTTGTTCGTCGTTGAACAAGACCCTTTTCCAAAATGGGGGCGTTTACTTGGAACCGAAATCGCAATTTCGTACACGAAATAGTTAGATGGAAACGAAAAAAGAAATTTAGTGAAAAAATTAATCTTCTAACCACAACCATTCACTCATAAATCAAAAATTAAAATAAGCAAAAGGTGACGCCCATCGAAAAAGCTGCTTTGATAACATTGACGTCATTTTCCTCCCGTCCTTGACTGCTTTTGGGGGAAGGGAAGGGAGTGGAGGGGGTTCTCTGAAGGTCTGCTAGCACAGATGCTGTTGTAACTGCTCCGATTGGCAGAGTCAGCTGTGTCCCCCCTTTGCGATAACACAAAGTAGCTTCGCGGGCATAGTTGTGAATGGACGAAGTCGTTATACGTCAGAGGTTGCACCACGCCCACTTTTCCTAAAGGGTTAAAAACATCATTTTTCGCCGCTTATAACTCGAGAAATAATTGACGGATCAGAAAAAGGAAAAATACGGTTCTTTTTTATTTTGCAAACTCTATCACATTCGGCATTCAAAAATATGGTAAATGACCCAATTCTTCGCCCTCGCGAACGTATCGCCTCGTAAAATTCAATCGAGCCACTCGTTGATCATCTGTAAGTATTTCTTTGATAGCTGTTCGTCTTGCCTTAAGTAATCGCCGACGTACAGTGCTGGACGAGCCAGGAAACTCCGCGGCATTCCTCGCCCCTCGAGATGATTTTGCAAAAGCGTACAGTGAGCCGCCTTTCCCCTTCTTCAAGCGAGGCCTTCTAGGCCCCTGTTCACAGTCAGCTCTGCACTCCAGCGCTTTTCTTTATATTTAAGACAGTGACATGAGAAATGCCCAATTCTTTTGCTATTTCTCTCACCGACCGGTTTGTACCAGACCAGCAATTTGATTTCTCCTCCTTGGCATGAACTGAGGCGTCATCACTCGTATCTTTTTCAAGTGCGACAGTTTCTTCGCTTCTTTCCGCATGCAATACCCAAGCACAGTTTTCCAGACTGCCAAGTGACATAATTCTGGGAAGTTATTAGTTCTTCCGGGTCCAGTTTCCCCAATAAACGAAACACTTCCTTTCGTACACTCTTCCGCAGTCCACCCACTCCTCCTCCACCGCTACTTTCCCTAAATCCTCCAGTTCAATCGGCTTTTTTCGCCCTCGTATCGGTGAAGCCAAGATCAAATGGTAGTCCTCCACCGGACAATGCCCTCTCCATAAACCCTTGGACCCTCAGAAGTGCACAACGGGGGATTCCCGCACAGGGACGAGGCTCCTTCCCATGCCCTCACTCCACCAAGGAGGAGGACGCCGCAGACCTCTCGCGAATTCTGAAGTCCACAGTGAGGGTCCCTAACCCTTTGCTTCGCTTATCACCCTGGCGAAAGCGATTGGCAGCAAAGATTGGGCTTCTTTACCCCGGCGTTGGCTTGACAATGCTACTTGGGTCATGACTACTCATTTCATAACATTCAACGCTGGCCCAACAGTAGCTGCCAATGTTTAACGTTGGTCCTACGCCAGCCAACATCGGCTCAAAATTGGAAAGTGTTAAAATTTTGATGTTGTGCCAATGTCGGCTGCCAACATTGGGACAACGAACTTACAAGGGCTGCCAATGTTAACTCGAAATTAGCACAATACAGTTTTGCTGCCTGGGGTATCATCATGGGTCAACAATCCTAGGATTGGTTTGACGCAGCTCTCCACTCGATTCTTCTATCGGCCAACCTCTTCATGTTAACGTAGTTCCTCTCTTTCACGTCCTTTACGACCTGAGGATCTATATAACTCACACGAGGCCTGCCTTTTCCATTCTTCCCGTTCACTTTTCCTTGTCTTCATTAGACCATTGTGTCTTAAGATATGGTCGATTAAGTTATCCAGTCTTCTTTTTATAGTTTTCAGCAGACTTCTCTTTTCTCCCACTCTTCTTAGGACTTCTTCATTTCTCACTCGGTCGATCCATTTTATCTTCATCATTCTTTGGTAACACCATATTTCGAATGCTTCCACCCTTTTCTTCTCTGCTGCTGTCATCATCCAAGCCTCACTGCCATAAAGCATGCTCCAGATGTAAGTTCTGATGAATTGTTTCCTTACTTTTAAGCTTGTATTTCCAGCTGTAAGTAGATTCTTCTTTTGATAGAATGCCCTCTTTGCTTGGGCAATTCTACTGACTATTTCTTTCTTGCTTCGTCCATCGTTGGTTACTCTGCTTCTCAGATAACAGAACTCTTTCACCTCTTCCAGTTTCTGTTTTCCCAGTATGACGTTGGTTTTGGCCTCCTCTCTCTTGTTGCAAACCAATATCTTATTCTCCTTCTTATTGATCTTCAGCTGATGTCCGGCCATTGTCCTGGTATTGCCTAAGAACAATCGAGAAAGCATGGGGGAAGCAGCATGTATCTTTGAGGATATGCTGTGTGGAAATTATTTCGGCTTCCGAATGCGCTATTGCAAGGGGCCTCAAAGACCCTGAGGAACCAACTGTTGTTCATGACATCCTATCTCCATGGGTTTGGAAATCAGAAAAGAGTATGTCAATCAGTTTCTAGTGGGGAAACACAGGGTTGAGGAGACAATGGAAGAGTTTCAGCACTGCAATCAGGTACAGCAGAAGACGTTTATGCAGGGGATGTTTCTTCAAGGGAGGCCGAAGGAGACATGGACATTATTTCCACAGCTTAAATCAAGGACCTTCTCTGCACATTGTCAAAAATCCAGGCAGTTATACAGGAAAGGCACCCAAATGAAGGCCTTGTTAACAGATGTGTCAACTATTTCAATGATAACATCACTGAACATTTTAGAATATGATCAAAAAGGTCAAAAACATCAATCTACTCTGGGGCATTGGTTCTCAGACAACAACATGACCAGTACTCCCAATCCCTAAACAAATTGCAGGAGGGAGCATGGAAAGGCAAAGAATGCATTCACAAGAACCGCCATGAACGGAGAAACCCATTGCTATGAGGGAAGCAGACTCATCCCCCAAACAATTCTCAATCCCCTTCTTCTACATGCACCATCATCATTTCAAGGGTGAATACAGCTTCTTATGCATTAAAAAAAATTAAAATCTATCATAATATAATTTATTTATAACTGTTAACTTAAATGCAATGTACTGTCTGTTAAAACAATTTTGAAAATTCAAGCTCCTGAGAGCCAGTAATGAATCCAGTTTCTTCTATTTTAAAGGGGAAAAATCGTTGTGCGCCTCAAATGTGATTCTAGAATGGATTCCAAGATACCATTGTATCATCATATCATAACTTCATGCCTATTTTTAGCATTCCCTCCCTTATACTCATCACCACTATTCTTAATGGTGCCTATGAGCAGGGGGGTCTGAACTATTTTCGCTTGGGAGGACCTGACTCCTAAGAAAAGAGCCTGCAATTTTTTCGGATAGGAAGGGTTACAAACTAGAATTTCGCTAAAAGAGGATATGAAGGTGTGAGAATGTGTGTCAGAAGGGAAAAAACAACATGTAATAATAAGTGAAATTTAATTTTTATCAATGAAGACTACTCATTTCTCAAGGGCCCAGGGCAAATTCTATGGGTGTCTTCAGCCCCTCCTGCCCCCCACCGCTGCCTATGAGGTATGTCTCTTCCACAGTGTCCTTAAGATTGGTACATATGTACTGTAATAAAAATAAATTGCCTGGCAATGGTGTTTCATGTTGCTTATACCTACTCCCTTTTGCCAAGATAAGATCCTGCAATGCCATTCGGCTCTTTTTTTTATGACTATTCACTGCTCCTTCCCCTCGATCCAAGCCCTTCCCTTCACATTTGTCCCGACTGGTGGTTGTATTAACAATGACAACGGAGTCCACAAAAATAACCGTAAACAACTCACATGTATGTTCATTTTATACGTTTACTTGTTATTTCTGTGACCGTAAGCACATACAATCGGTTACAAATAGGGAAGGGAATGGTAATGAGCATATGGTCAGAGAGGAAGTTGGAAACGAGCTGAATTTCAACAGAAAAAATTCAACTAAGACAGAAAACATGTCTGTGAAATTTCATGAATGATAAAAATGAAAAACTTTTAAGGTTTTATTTCCTTGTTTACACCAGGAATTACATTACATGAATATTATGATGTGTTAAAACCAGCAGGTATAAATGTTTCATACACTTCAGCTGCAGTAAACAAGAAGCTTTTTTTATTTAAAAATCCAGTCATTTGTGCAAAAAACATTACATTAATACCACTAGAAAGGCACAATTAGTATGTACACAGGACGGCAAGCATGAGGTGAATTGTTAACCACTTAAGTTTGAATTAGCAATCCATTAACGCAATAAAGAAATCTAAAAATTATGTGCTCCTCCAACGTAAACTGCTTCAGATCATATGCTGACAAATTTCGCACTAAAAACAGTTTACACAGGAATAACAGAGACCTCTCACAATTATCTCCAAGCTTGTATGAAAATAATATTTTATAGTACATAAAAACATCCAAGAAAATAGAATATGTGACTCATCATTTTGGCTTAGTTTTTGTAAGAGAGTAATGCACATGCTCTGAATGAAGTTTTCCTTTAAGGAAAAAGGATGGAATAGCGGGACTGAGATTCTTATTCAGATATAGTCAAGGGTGGCTAGTTCATACTTGCGGCCAAAAATAAATGAGAGCTAATGACAATGTTGGTGGGCAGACAAAAAAAGAATGGGAAAGGGATACGGCTCCTCATGTTTTGTTCATTAGTTGAAGCAACCCGCTAGCATTATGAGCACTTAATGTATCTATTCCTTTTCCTCATCAAATGTTTAAGCAATAGATGATCAACTGCCTTGAGATTACACTACACTGAAGCTGAGATGGTGGTTTGAAAATTGTGATATTAGCCTTTCGTTGGGGCTATTTACTTAGTCTTCCCAAATAAAAATGACACCAATATAACCAACAAAATTTGTGAATGATTACGAAGATCATAAATTATTTTTACAACAAAATATGGGTGCTCACTGCAGCAAGCATTTAAGCCTGAGAATAACTCTCCTTTAACCTTTATAAAAATTCTTGAAGTAAGTGTTTAAGTCAATATTTCAAAGGTTCAAACCTTGTTTATACACCCATTATATTCCTTTGGCACCAACACAATAATACCATGAGATTACATGTAAAACATGTCTCTATGCTAAAAGAATACAAGATAAAGGTGGCCAAATCTTAATGTCTTACCCCAAAAAAAATAGTATTCAACCTGAAGGTTGGTTTTTGATAGGTGAGCGTAGAGCTCACCCTATACTAAGCCATTGGCGTGTGAAATTCGCACATATTTAGGGTAGAGGGCCTCTCCCTGGGCCACCTGCAATTTCCTATGAAGTTCTGACACGAATTGCGTGGACATTAGGTGGGGGTATCCAGAAAGGCCTGGGATTTGAACCCAGGACCTAGCCGTAGGGCGTAGCCTAGCGCTCTACCCACTAGGCCACCACGACCTTACACAAAATACATTTTATGCCAGCACGGAAATGTTGCAGTTTGCAGGCAGAGAATGCTTTTAAAAAATACACATTTTGTAACACATAAATTGGAAACTGAGAAGGGAAAAAAAAGAAAGGCATACAATATGAACATAATGTAAGTGCATAATGAGAAATAGGTCCCCACCCCAAAACATAAGTTAGCCACCCGGAATAAACTCCAATTTCGTCAAGGGAATGGTGCACCAACCCCATTAAAATATAGGCGAAGACTTCATTCTACAACTCTACTTTATCACAGCGTGTCAACGTGTCTTTACAAGACATGACAAGAGTTAGTTGCCAAAACTGATACTAGCAGATAGAGGGTAAATTTACCTTATTTCTTGCCACTTACTTATACCTTCCATGCACGTTTACTGTTATGATATTTTACATAACCAATAATAACAAAAACAATCAGTAATTCATAAAACGATTTATCTCATTAACTTAAGGCAGTTAATTTTAATTAAAACTACATGTAGCATTATCTCAAATCTCCAGGCCGACTGAAAAGTTAGGTAATTTTGATAGCTTTGAGAGTAAACCCCATTAAGAATGGGTACTGTAAAAACTTGTCATTCTGTTCTTACACAACCATGATGACATGCTAAATGTATGTTCAGGGGATAGAATTCCCACAGAAATATAGCAAATAAAAATAAATATGTGTTCCAATAGGGGACATTTTATTCTTTCTGTTGGTCAGTGACCTTTATTTGTGCATGAAAATAAACTGCAATCATTCAGAATGAAAAATCAAATAAAAATTATCCCCATAATGCAATATAAAAGCAATTACCAGACATACAGCATTCCCTCATCAGAAAACTGAAGGCAAAGGAATGAAAGACGGCTTACAGGGATGGAAGAGCAGAAGTGTAAGGGGTGCTTTCCGTAAAATCAGGGAATTTTGTGGAATATACTAAACACAGTATGTATGTATATAATCGTGCATAGTAAACTTTTAAAAACCTAATGAACAGGCAAATATTATGGGACAAATAGTGTAATGCCTTTTAGAATACACTTCAGTTTAAGACACTGACACTAAAAATTTGCAATCGCTGTATGATTATTTTTAGTCATTTGAATTTAATTGACTAGCATTAAATTGACCAATTAAAATCCTTCCCACACTCAAATTGTTTGCTTGACTGATTTGTATCTTGCTCAAGTGTTACATGACCTGCAATGTGTCACAAGTGTATCCAACAATATTGCCTACTTTGTAGATACTCAACAACCTGGTTCAAAACAAATAACTTACAAGGGTTGTACATAACGACAGCATTGCAGATATAGTTAATACTTATTGATTGAGTAGGTAAGGTGTGTAGTGAACATTAGCTAAGTGAGTAAACATACCTCTCCACGGTTTTTGAGGAAAAAAGTTTTTATGACCACGTAGAAGACAAGTACAAATTACCCAACAAAGCAGTTAAGCCCCTGGGGAAAGTGCACTACTCACAATTACCCTTTGCTGTAATTATTGCATCGCCAAAAAATTGTAGAAGTATCGATTTCTGAAAACCCTTACAAAAGGCATCCACAATCATGTAATTTAAAAAAGAAATATATATTTAGCAACATGCATGTGAGCATCCACAAATCAAATGAAAGTGACAAACTTGAAGAGATCTTGGATCCCCAAAATGCCACGGTCAAAAGAAATATGAGATGGCTAAAAGGTCAAATAATTATGCTGAGAAAATGGGGTCAAATTACATGCAAGTATAAATTGCTATTTAGATCAAAGGTTCTCTAAAAAAATCTTCAATTCAGGTAGAATTACCTGTGCCAAAATACATAATATATCCCAGTAAAAAAATATTGTTCACTATGGCAAAAGAATAGAGGAGCAGTTAACTATTTAAAATGAACCAAGAGATTAGATGCCCTTGCCTATGAATGTAAAGTCACAGGAGATCATTTTGAAATAACAATATGGTGCTTTTCAGAATAAAAGAAAAGTCAATTGATTTAAAATGAGTCAATAAATAATATCCATCCAATTTCTCTTAAAAGATGACCCAAAAGAGTCAATTGCCAGTCTACCCCAACTGTCAATGCTATATAAATGAACAGAATGAAACACTTGACATATTTGTTCAACATGAGTAAGGGAACTTTATAAAAATCTTGGACATTTAGTTCAGTCGGTCCCTTTGGGTACATAGAGATGAGACAATCAAAGTTTAACAAGATTAACAATGAATGCAGCCTCTGTTTATCACCAAAATACCACTGTGGCATACTGTGCAACTTCTTCCCCAGCAAAAAGACAGGAACCTCAACTGTAGCTTGGAGCATAAAACTCTCCCATGGTTAACGCACTCCCATGAGTGTACAATAACACACTCAAAAGCATGTGCAGGTAGTTATTTCAATGAACAAAATATGAAAATGCAATATACATGCCTGAGAAAATAACATCCAGGAGCCTAGGGAGAATTTAAGTTAATCTGAATTAATGAAGTCCATTCTCAAAAATAAAAAATAATATACATTATGTATGTAACAAAATATATCTGGAAAAGTTATCCAACATGATAATCAGAATAAAAACACTATCACTCAAAATGCTGCCGCAAATTAGCTGTCAGGATCCTCTATCATTACTCTAATAACAATATCAAAAAGTCAGTATTTCCTTCCAAAATAAAAAAAATAAATTCAAATTAATGCTTGCTACAAGCTGTTGTACAAAGAGAGGGGTAAAATCACCCAATCCCTCAATGATCATTACAATGATTCCTCTGTTCTAGTTAACAAGTGGTTGAGAGTACACACTGGCATCAAATATGTGGATTAAATACTTTCAAAAACTATTTCTATGAATTAAGCCACATCAGCATTCCAGAGAGATAAATTTGGATAACAACTGTGGCCCAAATCTATATCTGCAATGATAGGTACTGAGATTCCACTAATGAAGTAAAAATGATTCCAAAAATGTACATGGTTAAAGTAGTTAGAGATGTCCCACAACACCACCTAAAATAACGATAAATAGTTTGGTGATTATCGTCGGAAGCGTCCCAGATAAGCCTTGCAATTGGGACAATTATGGTGAACGTCCATGCATTCGTCAATGCAGCAGGGGATGAGGCAACAGCCAAGCCAGCACCTGCAGAGGGTAAGGCACACATTGCTATCAGGTCAACTGCAATCTGAGAAAAATTAAGCCTAAGCAAGCAGGGCAACACTCAACTGGACCTCGTCATGAGTAGTACTCGATTGGACTCCATGTCGGAGTGCACTGAAACTGGGGAAGAGCCACGGAGGAAGTAAAGGCAATGGGAGGAGAAAGTGTGTGGTTGGACGCATCAACACAAAGGAAACTGTCCAAGATTAGGGAGTACATAATATAGGCTCCATGACGAGCAGCATTCACTCATTTGTCGAGATGCTACTTTTACGCCCTCTCTAAAGCCAGCTAACTCATCGTGAAACCATACTCATGGAATGCCAATGAGTGCTGCATAATGGAGGGAGGCAAGAAAACTGAGGAAAGCTCCACACGCAAAGAGTGGTACGGCATTTCAACTTCAGTTAAATGCTCAACCAACTGATGGGAATCAATCACGAATCTTATAATTAGGGATGGGTTGGTTCGGTTCTTTGGTTCTTGAGTTTAGAACCGGAACAGAGGCCAAAAATAATCGGTACCGAAATAATTGGTGCGAAAACTAATTTGAAATCTGCTCACATTGTGAAAGTGGAGGCTTCACATTAAAACCTGGTGAAATAGTGTACTTAGATGCTTCAAAGTTGCCGCGAATTATTCTAATCCAGTCGTTAAAATGACTATATGATTTATTTTATTACATCCAATTCTATTAAGTGATGAAATACCGCCGTAATAAGGATATTCTGATTGACAGGTATATGTTAGGTCCACCTCCTTTGGATGTTCGAGTCCTCATATCATTTTCGTAAATTATGTCATAATATAGTATATATAACACAAAAATATAATGAAGTAGGTATTCTTTTCCAAGCAGTATGTCTCTGAAAATGATTACTGATTATCTTATCTTTCCACTAAGCAATGCAAAGTAAGTGGTAAATTAAGAACCCGGAACCGAGAACTGAAGTTAAGAATCGAACCGGAACCGAAAAAAAGTGGAAGCGACCCATCCCTACTTATAATCGAAGAAGTTTTTTGTTTGACACATTCTTGCAATTATATGTTATCTTAAGCAGGCACCAATTGCATAAAAAGATTTCCTTTCCTTTCCATTCTTAATCTATAAACAGATTTCTGCCATTTATTTAATCAATTTTCTTCATGCCATAAAATGGATTATACCACATATATCCCCCGCTTGCAAATTGCAAGCACCTTTTTACTAGTTATTATTATAAGGTAGGAGTATTCAATGTATGCTCTGCAAGCTAAATATGGCCCAAGAAAGGTTTCTTTTTAAGTTTTTTAAACACATATACAGGCCTCGGGATGTTTGGGATACTCTTTAATTGCTATGGCATCGCAGAATTTTAGGACATTACATACTTTAGATGTGCTATCATCACTCACTCTAATAAGTCCGTTCAGAAATAACTTTTTTTACCCAATCTAATTATTGTTGCATATATTGATACCTTTTCAATCTTTTAATTTCTTACAAAACTTTTCCATCCAGTCATTTCTTAGTATGCCATGAATATTCATTCATCATTATCAGTTGACAATCCTAGGATTGGTTTCACGCAGCCCTCCACTCAATTCTTCCACCGGTCAACCTCTTCATATTGCAATAATTCCTCTCCTTCACAATTTGCTCCATATACCTCATACGAGGCCTGCGTTTTCCATTCTTCCTGTTTACTTTTCCCTAAATGATTGTCTTCATTAGTCCATCGTGTCTTAAGATATGGCCCATTAAGTTGTCCCATCTTCTTTTTAGGAATACTCATTAGGCTCATCAATCTTTCACAGTCAGAGGAGTTTTTATCCTCAAGTTTTCAGCAAAAGATTGATTTTTATTTCTCCTGTAGTTTTTCCTCACTCCTGTGCACGTTAATTGATAAAAATTTCTATGATAAAAATTGCATTAATACTTCCCATCTGAAGACACATTGCACAGTAATAAAACTCCCCCCCCCACGCCCTCTCTTTCCCTGTCTTATTCAGATAATATTCAGTGGTGGCCGAGAATTGGAAAAAAAGCTCAGAAGACACATGACACTAATGCGGGAAGTGGCTAAGGAAAAGACGGCAGCCCTGACTCTACCATTTATAACAGCCCTCCGCAATCATGAATCACTCTGTCTCTCCCCCCACACAAACACTCCCTCTCTCCCCATGCCCACGCTCAGAGCATCTCATTTCTACTCGTGCCTGCCCACACTCCACCATGCCCACACCTCAAGTGCACCCTAACTCATTTCAACGTCATTCCTGAAGTTGAAATAGCCCTGTTTAATAAGTTCTTGTTCTTTCCTGGTGTATTAACTGCATAGTTTCTTCTCGGGTCTTCATCCAGGTTAGGTTCTCCATCTCCGCCGACGTTTCGATGACCGACTCGCTCATCGTCTTCAGGGTTTCAGTTGAAAATTGGCCGCTACATATATCCTCCTCTCCAGCTCAGGTGCCTTCTGATTGGTCCGTAGATCTAACACTGTTTACGCGTACCTCTCATCGGTCGATGGTTTCACCTGGTTTCTTGGATGCATCTCAGAATGGGTTTCCAAGTGTTGCTGAGCAGATATTCCGTGTCTCTGTTAAAATTATTGTCTTTAAGCTGGATTTTCGTGTGTCCTCGATTTCGGGGAAAATTTCCAAGATTCTCCGAAGATCCACATCGAAACCATTCACAATTCGGCAACGAAAGTAAGAGGACTCTTAGTAAAGGCGAGGGATCCTGTCGGACTCAGAACACCAGGAATCTAAGAAATTCCATGTGAATGTGGAGAGGTTTATGTGGGAGAGCACTATCGACACCGGACTTTAAGAGAATCGAAGACATCTTCGATTGGGAGAGCTGGAGAAATCAGCCGTCGCTGAACACAGCATTACCCATGATCACGACATCAGATGGGAAGATACGAAACTGCTATGCAGAGCGCAAGACTACTGGGAACTCCTTACAAAGAAAGCGATTGAAATCCGGCTTAAAGAGATAATAATTTCAACAGAGACACGGGATATCTGCTCAGCAACACTTGGAAACCCATTCTGAGATGCATCCAAGAAACCAGGCGAAACTATCAACCAATGAGAGGAAGCGTAACCAGTGTTAGGTCTACGGACCAATCAGAAGGCACCTGAGCCAGAGAGGAGAGATATATAGTGGCCAATTTTCAACTGAAACCCTGAAGACGATGAGCGAGTCGGTCATCGAAACGTTGGCGGAGATGGAGAAGCTAACCTGAATGAAGACCCAAAAAGAATCTACGCAGAGCCCTGTTTACAATTGACAGCACCTCCTTAAACTGTGTAATCCATCATTTAAGTTATTCAGTGGGAAACAGACAAGACTGAGTTCACACATATTAGAATCCCACGGACATGAATATACAGCAGAACCTCGGTTATACAACCCTTGTTCATGCGATGACCTCATTTATACAGTTTTTTTGGTCCGGTAAA
Organism: Platycnemis pennipes; assembly: GCA_933228895.1. Lineage (NCBI taxonomy): Eukaryota > Metazoa > Arthropoda > Insecta > Odonata > Platycnemididae > Platycnemis > Platycnemis pennipes. The sequence continues at coordinate 6,419,307 of OW121851.1, read as the reverse complement.
TAACTTCATAAGAGACCCCAACCTCTCTTATGAAACTTTTCATTTGCACGACAAGCTCGGTTATAAACCGTTTTTTTTCCAGTCCCTTGGTAGGAAAGTCCTCGTTAATACGACTTTTCGGTGACTGACCGACGGATAGACATCTACAGGGATATACAACCCTCTTTTATATAACGACCTCATTTATACATCGTTTTTTTTGGTCTGGTAAATAACTCCATAAGACCCCATGTATTTCCAATGTCCCTTATGAAACTTTTCAATTACACGACGAACTCAATTATGAACTGTTTTTTTTCCAGTCCTTTGGTGGGAAAGTCCTCACTTGTATGCCTTTCAGTGACTGACCTACGGAAAGACTTCGAATTTGAGTTTCTGTCAACGACTGTTATAAGTCTCGTACTTTCATTTATGCACCACTTCAATAATTTGTAAGAAATATGACTTTTTCCCCATTATCCTGTTATCAAGAGGAAAAAATACGTAGAATGTCATGCAGGTAACCTAAATTCGCCGGCATCAGGCACACAACGAGAGATGCATGAAGTTTGATTTCTATCACAGTTTAATTTTATCTTTCAGTCATTGCATCGAAAATTTTATCATCTTCAATTTCCAACCATTGCATCTGAATACTCACTTTTTTATACTTATGTTGTTTAAATTAGATTTTCGAATGTATTCTTAAAAAGAAACTTAAAACTATTTTCAGCTAGATCTCTGTTCATACCTAGTGATATTCTGTTTTAGAAGAATAATAGTTGGTAAAGGAAAAACATTAGTAACAGCCGAGTTTTTAGTAATCAATACTGCATTAGCTGGTGCTTGTATGTAGAAGACAAACTGACAATAGACACCATTACGAAATGTGCCAAGCATTAATTGAAACTAGGCCCTGCGGGTCAAGTGCCAGGAATGCTTACTATTAGACCAAGAAATTCAACTTTGGGAACAGATCTTACATTATTTCAGGATTGCAAATGCACACTGTTTCTGTCTAGGTGTCATGAACATACATTTATTTGTATAGTTGCTTGTAATACAATAAAGCATTAGGTTTCATTTGCCTGCATCTAAACATGCAACTGTAACCATGAAACAAAAAAGACTAAATTGGACATTTGAAAAGGGTTTCATGTTCCCTTACTATGAAGCCTCTGTTATGAAACTTCCTCACTTCTGAAACTTTTTTTGGTTGTCCACTGAAAGTTTCATAGGTGAGGTTCCACTGTATTTAGGTTTTTATAATTTTTACAAAAATGGAGCTGAAGTCATGAAATAGGCACACACACAGATGTCAGAGGCCATCAAGACATTTACAGTGGCTAAGATGGAGGAAAAAATAGACAGGTTATCTCACACACCAAGCAGAGATTTCAGTCTTGGTGATTGACTTTCACAACTTCTCACAAGAACACCAAAAATAGCTTACCCAAGGAGAGCAATAACTATTCCAGATATATACGCAATAATGCCAGGCTGTGTTTTGGTCGCTGTATCTATTTCAGCATGGCAATGAGGGCATATCATGTGGGTTGGCTGGGGCCCTACAGGTACTACGGTTGTTACTATGGCAGGTCCAGGCAATACTGCAAAAAAAATAGGTCATACACAGTGTTTGCACTACTCCAGGGTAGAAGCATACGGTAACAACAGATTTCAAATGGGTTTAAACTACAACATAAACACAAATCTACACAACTGAAATTGCCAATCAAAACACAAAGCAACCTAATTGTAAGCATGCATTAATGATGATAAAAATAAAAATGTTTGAGATACAACAAGGCAAACATCTTGAAGTTACACATAAGCAAGCATGAAACTGATACTACAAAAATACATCAAATTTCATCAAATAGCACCATTCATTTTCCAAATATTATTATATGTATAACTTATGCCTGTATACCAACATTACTGCATTAAAATTTATTTTTACAAAAATCTACATTCATATTTTTAATAACACTGCTAAACAAGCACATTTGTGCAATAACTTACAAGATGTTAGGGAAACAAATTTAGTCTCTAGACATCTGTATTTTATTCTAATTCTTTCATAGGCAGGATGAATCACCAACGAGATACTTTAACAAGATGACACTAACTTGGATTTCCAGGTGTAAACGGACTGGATGGTGGTACACCGCCAACGGCTTGAGAATAGCTGGGAGGAGCTGCCGGGGGAGGGCCATAGGGAGCTGAAGGCTTGGACATTGCTGCGAAGGAAGTTTCAATTTTACACACACATCACAAGGAAGTGTAACCCAAGAATGCAGTACATTTTCTAGATATTACCATAAAGGGAAGAAAAAGCTTAATAAAAATCATAACGTTATAGGTATGTTTAGGGGAGAAATATGCACACTGTATATATCGAAGACACATCCTAAATTGAAGCCATAACAGAGGAAATGCATAAGTGAAATAGGTCCCTCAATGCAAAGGAATGAAGGGAATTCTGGGCCAAATGGAAGATAGATTAAACTTTACGTGAACGTTTAACCACTTAATTCGGTTAAGCAACTATAGTCCGGTGCTGAGTATATATGTATTTCTTGGTAGGGTAGGCCCGTTTCACACAATACCTACTTGATCCAGCACGAAGACCTAGTGTGCTAGCAGCTACATGATATTGATGACGGAATCTGGCATGATAGGAACCATCCTAGGAGGCTTCACATGGTCATTGATCTTGTGCTTGCTATGAAGCAGTGTTTCATACCACTTAAGAAGACCGCCAGCAACTGAAACGTGATATGATTGGTCGATGACCACTGGGAACTAGCAACAAACTGGTACTGCATCAACTGTTCTAGCCAGCATAGTGATTCTATTCATATGATATGGAAAGATAGCATTCTAGCAAGTATGTATTCTCGACCTTGAACTGGACCAAGTATTGAATAAAAAAGGCTTTAGTCTAAAGCAGGACAATAATTAGCTTTGCTAACCACCAAGTAAGCAATGGAATGGGGCCGTTTACTCGGAACCGAAATCGCATTTTTTTGCACGAAATTGTTAGATGGAAATGAAAAAAGAATTTTAGTGAAAAAATTAGTCTTCTAACCATAACCATTCACTCATAAATCAAAAATTAAAATAAGCAAAAGGTGACGTCCACCGAAAAAGCTGCTTTGATAACATTGACGTTATTTTCCTCTCGTCCTTGACTGCTTTTAGGGGAAGGGAAGGGAGTGGAGGGGGATTCTCGGAAGGTCTGCTTGCACAGATCCTGTCGCAATTGCTCCCATTGGGAGAGCCAGCTGTGTCCCACCCTTTGTGATAAGGCGAAGTAGCTTCGCGGGCTCAGTTGTGGTTGGACTCAGTCCATATACGAAGTTGCACCACACCCACTTTTCCGAAAGGGTTAAAAACATCAGTTTTTCGCCGCTTATAACTCGGGAAATAATCGGGACGGATCAAAAAAACGGAAAAATACGAGTCTTTTTATTTTACAAACTCTATCATATTCGGCAATTAAAAAATATGGTAAACAACCCCATTATGCCTTGATATACTATTCATACCACCATGTTTTCACCAAACCATTATGTTTTGACATTCTGTGATGATATTCAGGTAAAAAAAAGTTACATGTGCTGTAATTCATGATTTTGGAATATCCTCATTCAATTACTGAGGCTTCCACTTTCACAAAGGCCTCGAAATATTTCCCATGGAACGAAAAAGTCTACGTTCCAAATCCTGAGATTTGAGAGAGAGAGAGTGATGGCCTTCCCTCCTCCTGCCTTCTCCTCTCGGCTCCCAATCCTCCAGATACTCAAGTCTTCCTTTTGCACATGAGGATGCAGCCGTTCCACAAAGTGTGAGCTGCCCCAAGGACTGCAGACTGTGCCTGCTTGGTAATCCCTTCAACTCATCCTCTTATTTCTTGCTATCAAGTGAAAACCTGGGTCAGCGCATGCAGTCCCATTACTTGGCATTGTCCCAAAAAGGGGAGGGTGGCTGATTGTCATTTTGTGCATTGCTGTGGTCACTGACGTTTTGGGTCCTCATTCAAACGTTCTATTTGAGAGTGGGTAAGAGGAATGTTAACCATCTAGAATTTGAAATATCCCATTACCTGCACATGCCTGCAATTAATCCTGACCATAGAACTCGGGCAAGGGGTTCTCCAGTACTGGAAGTTTCTTTAGCTTTTCTGTATTCAAAGCCCGTTTGCCTACATCTGCTGTGCTGAGCAGTCACATGAGATACGCTCATCGGTCATGAAAAGTTTTCATAAATATTTGCTTAAAAAGTTCATCAGTATGGGAAAGAAAATTAGCTGAAATTGATACAGCAGAAAGGTTAGATTAAAAAGGAAGGCCTCAGGCTTTACTTGGTGGAACCGCAAGATTGTAGCAAGGAGAATAAAATCACTTAGTAAGATTCCGCAAGTTTATTGAGACACCGACCTAGGTTTCGATTGTAGTACAATCATCTTCAAGGTAAGCGTGAAGAGTCAGCGAACTCCTTAAGGGAGTAATGTTTTGGTGTGGTAGGGAATTACGTATATACAGTCAAACTCGGATATAACGAGATCTAAGGGACCAAATGCTTTTGCTCGTAATATCCGTTACGAGTAGCAACATGCACTGTCACTCACTGTCTTTCCCTCTGTCATGCTCACACACATACTATTCTAATGCAGAGGTAATAAAATAACAAAGATTAATATAAGATGATTGAAATTACAAAATGAACAATTGATTCAGTAAACTATCCACATAGGTACATGCTAAATTTACAAGAAAAAGTCCTTGGTAGGACAGTACAGCCACTGCTCATTCATTTGGACTAAAGATTTTCTCGTTATAACCATAAGGCTCTCTAATACAGTCCCCTTTTAACCATTATATATTGCTCATAAAATGCATTATTTCGGAACAACCCTTCTCTCTTTCCTCACAATAGCCGAGATCTCGTTTTAGCTCGTTATAAATGAGTTTGACTGTATATATATAAATTTATCCACCTTTATAAGTGGCACAAAGTCACTTATATAGGAGGACATGATTATTTTAGAATTTTAGAACAACAATAGAACCCTTAATGTACCAACAAACATAAGTTTTAACTTCTTGAAATGTCTGGTGTTGATTTAAACTCTGACACATGCTCTTGCTGTGGCCTTGACAGCATTGTGAGCATGAAGATTACTTCATTTCTTGAATGACATGAGATTCTCATCAACATATGAGAAGTTCTTTGATTCTTAAGCCTTTTCAAGCAACCACTTCTTTATGGAACCAAACGTATTTCCCATGCAATACATGTAAATTTCCCTTCCTTTCTTCCTTCACTATCTTCAGCAGCCTACGGCCAGCTATTTCTACCTTGAACACAGTTCTCATCTGCTCTATCATGAATTAACTGCACCTGAGAGCTGAATCTATCTCAGCTGAGAAACCAGAGCAAACTATTGCCAACCTACACCCAGAAGCAGTTATAGGGTGTGAAATCATCAACATTTGGTTAGCAGAATTACTCCACCAGTTTATTCATGAATGAGATAACAATCATGGAAGGTATGGATTGTAGACAGCTCATGGCAAGGGTCTAGGTCACTTTACTTAGCAGCTATGAAAGACTGTGTTGTAGTATGGAAGGAAAAATGTTTATGACAATAATTGCAGTCAAAAAACACCAAGGACTTTTTCAAGGCAAGTGAGGGACGTCATATAATGGGGAGGGAGAATGAGGCAATATTACCGTTTAAATAAGCTAATTGGGATTTCATTATTGGTGACGTCATGGTAAGGCCCAAAAAAGTAAACAATGAAATGCTCCCAGACTAATAATTACCAGGTTCTTAGCTCTTGGCCTAGGAGAAAAATATTTTTCCGCGGCAAGTTGGAAAATAAACTCAATGAGAACTTTCATGCCGGTTCGGGGCCACAGGCAGTAGCACGCTTCGCCCACACATCTACCATATAAGGGAGCATAATGGTAGGAGGATCCCGAGGTTGGAGAGCAAAGACAGAAAAGGCAAAAACACTGAAATGCTATAACAGGACAGTAACGATTATATAACAGAAACAGTCAACCGAACATGTAACCGCGAAAAGTTAGCACAAAGAGTACATCATCTTGTTTGCAGATATGACAAAAATAACTTTTTCCAAGTCGGCCGCCGACCCAGATATGATGATCACGTGACTTGTGTTATAATATCATCTTATCTCGTGCGTCACACAACGCGATTAGATCATACGTTACAGAAGACAATGACACTGAACACAGCTGCAGCACAGTTGACAGTTGTGTTTACAATTACATTGTTTACAAAAGAGAAGCAGTATCTTAGAATTCCTAATAGATATTGAAACCAGCCACCGGAGTGAATATAAATAATAACAAGCAGTTTACAAATACTACATTCCCAACTCACGGCATTGTACATCAATAACCTAGTTTAAATTACCTTAATGTTTTAAAGTAATGCAAATCACTTTTCACTGAAGATTTTCGCTATCGGATTTAAGTATCACGGTACATCCATCGGGAAAATATGAAGGTAAAAAGGGCACAAAGAACAGATCCAACTAACATCACGCAATATTAACTACAGAGGATAGATCTAATTCATTTACCTGATGTTGCTGGCTCCCGAAAACCCCGAAAAACAGCTCTAACAGATGAACAACGCCCTAATGCACCACCGGAGTCATCAGCCAGCAATGCCCCTACTCCCCGTACTTCCCATTCCCCTACTGCCCATCTGGAGGAGACTGCTGGAAATCCGTGCACCACGTAGGTCAATTTAAAATACGCCAATCAAAAAGTGAGAAAGTTGGGTCCTTGTTGGTACACGTATATCAAATCAACTGGGTGCGTGATGTTACGCGTAGTTGTTACGGTAAAATCGTTTATTTTGGCTCATCTTCTTGAATGAGCCATAAAATGGCTTAACCATTGTTATAGTACATTCAGTTTCAAAAGGCACGCAGAGAGCTTTGTTACTTTATCCGAGCAGGTTCTCTCCTCTTCTCTCCACTAGCATTTGAAACTACGTTTAAAGAGCAAATACAAAGATGAAATATTTAATTCTTCTGTTATCAAGTCTATTCATTCTGCGAGAAGTAGTCGGACCCCCAGTTACCACGAAAAAGGGGGAAGAAAGCAGCAAGGAAAATGAAGTGACTGACGAGGATGACTGGGTAAGATACACAGATTAGTTCCATAAGTGAATGAAAAAGAAAGAAGTTGACACGACCGCTTAGAACTTGGTCTATTGAGCGATGGTCTATTGAAATCCTGTGGTTTTATCCTTTTGTTAGGGACACGACATAGAATACAAGAAGTACCTTAAGGAGGTAGTACAAGCTCTTGAAAGTGATCCCGAGTTTAAAGAAAAGCTGGAACAAGCCCAAGCAGTGGATATTAGGGTAAGTAATCATATTGGGAACTTAAATGTGCAACCATTGTTCAGTGCTGAGAATGTGCCATTTACAGACGGGGAAGATCGCCAGAGAGTTGGAGTTTGTAAACCATCATGTGAGAACCAAACTCGACGAATTGAAAAGGCTGGAGCTTGAGAGATTGCGTCATCTCGCAGTCATGAAGTTCAACGAAGAGCAACTCCGAAAGCAAGAGTTTGGCGAGGCTGAAGCTACAGGTGGGGGCCATAGAGCAGGTGAAAGACAAAAGCTACACATTGCTCCCCACTTGGATCACAAGAATCCACATACATTTGAGGTGGAGGACTTAAGGAAACTTATAGTACAGGTATAATAACTTTTTTGTTGTCATTTTATCTGTTCTTTGAGGAAGTTTTCATGTTAAAGCAGCACTTGCCAGTGATAAATACTGCATCATAGTTGTGATGCTTTATTTATTGACGAAAAATGTATGAGAAGTAAGGGCTCAATTTAGTTGTGATTTGTTTCTTCAGGCTTATAATATTATGTACTTACTACACTTGTTATGACACCCCAAATGCTCCCACCGCCATTGTCTGTTGTGTTGGTTGAAGAATATTTCAGCCAGTGAAGATCGAGTTGTCAAACCTGTCAAAATTATTTCAGACTGCCAAGGAGCTAGAGGATGCCGATCGTAAGCGGCGAGAAGAATTCAAACAATATGAGCTTCAAAAGGAATATGAATTGCAGGAAAGGCTGCGGTGGGCTAAGGATGAAGAGGAAAGAAATAAAATTAAACAATCGTATAATGAATTAGAGCAAGGGCATAAAAATCACCCTCAGGTAACTAATCTTAAAGATTCTATGATTGAGTGGAGTTACATCCCTCGTTCATATACACATTTATTGTTTTGAGTGAAATACATTATTGTTGTGAATCAGTTGTTGTAGACTAAGTAGGTAAACTGTATATGAATCTTTCGCCATTTTACTCATCTTTTGATGCATGATTACTTTTCATTGTTCACCTTCTAAACATATTCACAAAACCTTTTTGTCTGTTATGACCAGCCCATGTGGATGTGTCTGTATCCTTCCATTTCTTTCAGCAAGTAAGACAAATGAAATATACATAAGTAATATTGCATCTGTTGTTCTGTAACATATGTTAATCTATAATATTATTATTATAGATTAAAAGTAGATAAGTAGAAGTAAAATGGGTGCTCTACCAGGTTAGGGTAGCTTGGGATGGGCACATTAATTTTCTGTGCTCTTCACTGCTCCCTCAAACATGTACTTCGTTTGACTGTGTTCTTGCTTTTCATCACCTCAAATGCTTCCACTCTCTTATGCTTTTACTTGGCACTCTTCCTCCTGTTGTGATCATCATTATCCAATTTTTATTAATGTAATGAAAATTAATAATTCAATCTTCAAAAGTCCATTTAAAAATTCAAATTATATAAAAAAAGGTTACAAAATTCACTAAAACTTAATTATGTAGCAAAAAACATTTCTTAGACATTCATCATCGTCATTGGTCAATAATCCTAGGATTGGTTTGACGCAGCCCTCCACTCGACTCTTCTATCGGCCAACCTCTTCATATTGACGTAGCTCCTCTCTTTTACATCCTTCACAACTTGCTCCATATACGAGGCCTGCCTTTTCCCTTTCTTCCCGTTCATTTATCCTCTAAGATTGTCTTCATCAGGCCATCGTGTCTTAAGATGTGGCCTATTAAGTTGTTCCATCTTGTTTTTAAGGTTTTCAGTAGACTTCTCTTTTCTCCCACTCTTAAGACTTCTTCGTTTGTTACTCGATCGATCCATTTTATCTTCATCATTCTTTGTCTTAGACATTATCAGCATATAAATAGGGGTCGTGGTGGCCTAGTGGGTAGAGCACTGAGCTACTCACCTCAGGGTTTGGGATTCCAATCCAGGGTAAGAGCCTTTCTGGACTCCCCCACCACAAATCCTCGATATTTGATTTTCTTAGTGTCAGAACTTCGTAGGAAATTGCAGGTGGTCCAGGGAAAGGAACTGGCCCCCTTACCCTCAATATGTGTGAATTTCGCACACGCCAATAGATTAGTACGTGGTGAGCTCTACCCTCACCTGTCAAAGACCAACCTTTGGTTTGAACACACCTTTTAGCATACAGATAACTTGTGATCTCTTAGTTTATAATTTAGACATTATTAGTACCTATATATCTTAAAAGAAATCAGATTTTATGTCTGTCAGGAAAGTCTGAGATCATAGTCGTTGACAGTAACTTGTCAATAACACAGGTTATTAATAACAAGGTTAGTAATAACGATACAGGTTATTGATAATAAGAGTGACAACATAAGTACCAAATTATTTTCTATTCTTTTACATAGCGTATTATGTTCATCATTTCTTAATGACAAGTGTCCCTTTCACTAACGTAATGCTCCCTCCAGTATTGTTTGCTAGGAGTAGTGGTTGGGGTGATGGTTAGCTGAGGTCATTTGGATCATGCAAGTTGGTTGGGTTATTTGGTAGTTTTAGGAATTCTAACTGAGAAAGAGAAACCTATTAGGCTGCTCTGAATGTGAGGCTGATAGGAGTCGACAGGTTAACTGCCCGTCCCATGGAGGACTGATCTCAAAGTGCTCTTCACACTACATTCATGCCGGGTCAAAAATAACAATGAAGAGTCTACCACAGACAAGATTCAAACCTGGGCCCTCGGGGTGGGAGGACAGTGCATAAACCTAATCTCCAGTCTTGATTGTTATTTGGTTTTAATACATAACCTTTGGTTAACCCTATTTCTCTTATACCTATGCACTAACCAAGTTACTCATTGGTGATTTCTCTCATTTTACCCAGGAATATGTTGGCAATATTTTTCAATCCTATCACATAGTTTTAAGAGGTATGTGCATTTGTTCCTAAATCATCAGCTGATGCTATTCTTCTTTGATTTTGTGAACTAGAGATTTTGCCAAGTCAGCATCTTTTCACCGGCTTACATCTTTTAGTGCCACCAAGTAGCCAGCAAAAACAGGCACAGGGATTTTTTGAAAAAAAAGGGAACTCTTCAGAAAAGTACATTTATTTTTTGTAATATCAATTTGTTTATGAATAAATAACACCAATCATTACCTATAAAATTATTTTGTTACAATTTCAGTCATAGCCAATCTTTTAATTAGGCATATAAATTTTTTCGAATTCGCAGTTTCCTTCACTTGCCCTAATTCCAACATCACATTTTTAGATATAATAATCCTTCTCCATGGTAATAATGTCACCACCTCCATTCACTAAAAGCCTGCACACAAGGAACGGTAGCTCCGTATTCACAGTTGTCACCCAACCAGTGCTAAACATTCCACTCCATTTCCCCTTTCCATTCTCGATCTATTAGAGGTGTGCGTGTTTTGGTTTTGCATGGATATGTTGTCTCCAACCAAGGTTTCATAGTTAAAATGGTGTGATTATTTCAGTTTGAAGGGAATGTTATCACTTATTGCTAGAATAATAACACTTTTTTGAAATGAAAGTCATATTTTATATTACTGATTTCATAGTATTTAGTCGTTTGATTTTAAAACATTGAGTATTTTAGAAATAATGTTTTTGCAATTTGAAAGAAAAATATCTCTCACCCAGCTGCCAGAGGGATATGTTGTTACCTTTCCATGTCTAATTGTCCGCAGCTGCACCACCCTGGCAGTAAACAGCAGCTGGAGGAAGTGTGGCGTGAACAAGATCACATGAATCCTGATGACTTCAACCCAAAAACCTTTTTCCATTTACATGGTAAGTCAATTATAAAGTGGTAGATGGTAGGCTTTTGCAACAATGATGTAGATTGCTAAGTTGGATTCAAAGCATGGCCAAGTATGCAGTACATTACAGCTCATACCATCTCTGTGAATAGTTTCTGAAGATTTTTAGTGTATGTACACTTACTTCACTTCTGAAGTAAGTGTAAACCCTAACATCGCACGGTTTCACAAGACACAATTTTGTTAAGATACGATTGAAGTAATACATATACCCGATTTTACAAGATGAGATCTTTCTATCTGGTAGGATGCGGTTTCAGATGTCACAATCATAGCAAACCTGCGAATCACCCCCATCATAAGTCTGTGCATTGGTTGAAGGATAGGAGTAATGTTTGAAGTAGTGGACCTGTCTAATCGAACCACATTGTGAGTAAGGAACATCATAATCCGATTGCATTGCAGCTGATGGTGATAACACCACAATGATCCTCGTGATACCCTTCAAGACCATTGTTAACTACCCTGGATGAATGAAGCAACTTTTTGCAGTGGTTGAGTTGTCAAGCATGGCCCCATGAATATCCATTTTTCCATAAATGAAGCCTTGTTATGGAAAAAGATGCTGGGAAGAATGGATATTTCAAAGGAGTAGCAATCAGCACCAGGATTTAAGGCGTTAAAGATCGCCATACATTGTTTATTGTTCAAATGCTTCAGGAGACAATGTGTTAGCCGATGCTTAATCATTGTGCTAAAAATCATGCCACCATAAAGAGAATAAAAACAAGGTGCTCCTATCCATGCAATGGGAATCGAATCGAAGACTTGGGTGACCACAGCAGATCCTACTGACACTAGACAATGCCCCTGGATATCCAGTTACTCCATTAAGTGCTGATGAAAACATTGAGTGCCCTCAAATACAACTTCCATTTTACAATCCCTGGATCAAGGAGTTATGAAAACTTTCAAATCCTATGACTGACTCTAGGTGCACTTACAAGAGACTGCTGCAGGAGTTGGAAGATGAACCCCTAAGATTGATTATGGATATCCAGTGTTCATTAACATCATGAATGCAATTACCATCATAGTCGACTCATGGAATGAAGTCTACATTGAACACTTGCTGGAAAAGCTTTTGTTCAGAGGTGGTGCATAATTTCATCGGGTTTTCTTGAGATGAAAAGGAAATCAGAAAAATCGTAGACCTTGCAAAAGCTCTAGGGGGAGAAGGATTTGATAGCATGAATGAGAAATAAGTGGAAGAATTATTAGAATTACATTAAAAGGAGTTATTGGAAGAGGAATTGCTGAATTGAATGTGGTACTGAAAATAGAGATATGAATGATGGCAGATGAAAGTGAGTGTCCTGAATTGACCGTGAAATCTCTTGAGGATGCTTTTAATGTGATGGACGAAGAAGAAAAATCACATGGACTTGATTCGTGCTTCGAGAGAAGCTTGAAATGCAAACTTGAAGTCAGGAAACTTTATCACCTGATTGTGGAATGTACAAAAACATGGAGGTTAGGCAAAACAGGGCTGCGCAATGTAGATCCTCGTCCTTACTTCTCAAAAGGCATCTTTTCCTTCCTAAGAATCCCTAGGCTCTGACGATTCTACATCATCTACATAGGTCAACACTGTGCGTGTTAAGTAATGCTCAACTCCATGGGAATTAAAACATGTGGTGCACCAGAATAAATGGCATTAATTTTTCGTTACTATAAGATAAGCAATATTATTTTTACGATCCTTGAAAATTTCATCGCTGATTCTCATAATGCGTGACCTTTTCTGCCACCGATGCTCACTTGAACTTATTTTGTGACATGCAAAATTTTGCTAAAGTTTTCTTTTTTTTTTTTCAAAAATTTGTTTGAAGCCATTTCACTTAATCCTCTTCACGGTCTAGAATGCTAATATGATCTAAAATATTTAAATGAAGTACTGACTAACAAATTTTATTTGAAAAAGGTAATTTGGTTTAACCACACGCCTATACCAAGGATACTAAAAAATCTCATCTAAACAATGTATAATTGAGAAATTATTTCCCGTAATGCAGGGTTACTCAGGAATCACAGAATGTTGAGCTGAAATATATGTTAAGTTTTGTGATTGTGGAACAAAACTTGGTATTTTACATTTTATCTTTGTTTCACAGAGCTTGATTTTAGAAGACCTTTTACGAGAAGATTTCAAGGAACTTAACCCAGCATTATGTGAGGGTCTACTGTACTGACGTGATATTTTTTTTTCAGAACATACTCTTAAAAGGTGATGAGGCATAACAAACGTACAGGTGATGAGGTTTCCAACCAGGTGAAGGTGTTGACAGGCACTGACGTTTCCTTGGCATAGTGTGCCATTGCCTTCAGGGTAAATGGTTTGAGCCAAGATGTGCCTTAGGTATTTAATGGGTCCTCTGAGGTATCAGGTCAGGTCTGATTAATCAGCACCTTCCAGCTTCAGTTGTTTTGAGGCTGGTTTCCATGCGCTGCTTAGCTGGAAACCAATGTCTCTGCTAAAATTCTATTTCTCCATTCTAATTTCCACTGCCTCATTTACTATGCAGTCCCAGTAGTCCTTTGCATGGCACATATGCCTTTCGGCGACAAGGAGAAACTGCCTGAGGAGAAGAGCCTGCATTATCTTCATCTCAACGGTCTCCAATAAAATCTCGAGGATTCTAAGGAGGCATGATATTGAAACTGTGCATCGGCCCACGAGAAAATTGAAAAATATCCTGAGTTCTGTTAAGGATAAACTTGAGCTCAAAACACTTGGTGTCTGCCGTGTTCCCTGCGAATGTGGCCAAGTTTACATAGGAGAAACTGGCTGAACAGTAGAGGAGCATGAGAGGAGCTTAATACATTTTCACCTTGAGAAACCTGCAGTTGACCAACACTGCCTGGACAATGGTCACAGGATCGATTTCAACAGCACAAAAATCCTGTGCCATGAAAAAAACTATTGGGACCGCATAGTAAAAGAGGCAGTGGAAATTGGAGTGGGCAAAGAGAGCTTTAACAGGAATAGTGGTTTTCAGCTAAGCAGCGCCATGTAAACCAGCCTCGAAATAACTGAAGAGAGAGCTGGAAGATGCTGATCAGTCGGACCCAACCTGATACCTTGGAGGACCGTATAAATAAATACCTGGCACATCTTGGCTTAAACCAATTACCCTGAAGACAATGGCAGACTGTGCCAAGGAAACGTCGGTGCCCATCAACACCTTCATCTGGTTGGAGAGACATGGAAATCTCATCACCAGAATTCGGTGGGAAATCCGATGTATTTTCAGTAACTCCCTTCATTCACACTTTTCTGGGGACCCTAGAAAAAGTGCAAATTACAGGAAAATGCAAACGAAGGGAAAAGGAGAATTTTCAGTTTTACTCTGCGTGAATATGTACTCGAGTAAAGATAAAAATAAGAAACATACTGGTAAACTGAGAAAGAGCAGCATCATTAATTATTTCTTAAACCATGTAAATCCCCCTATTTATTTTTGTGTGATATATTTTGATCAATTTTTCAACCAATCCAACCCATTGGGCATTGTCAAATCTTTTATTCCAAATCCTTTGGTGATCTAGCACAAAAGAGCACTATAATTATAAGTATTCCTTCATAAAATTTGAATCATACGAGTTACTTAAAAACTTGTGAATTTTTTTCTGCAAGGGAAGTATTACTATTTAGTAAATGAACACCTATATGACACAACAATTCAAATACTTTTTGCTACTGTATTAGTTGTGCTATACTGTAAATATTGAAAATGTATTACTGAAATATTGTATTTCTTACTTATTTTTATCCTTGTTGTGACGTAAGTTTTATTTCATTATTAATATTTTTTTGTGTGGACCTACTATGCTGATATTGCTTAAACTATGTTATTTCGACGTGTCATATATTTTCTATGTAATATCCATGTACAAATGAATTACATATGTTATATTGTATCATACTTAGAATTCTTGACATTTTCTAATGTTAGCCAATTGTCTCCACTGGTTTTACATGTTTAAATACATATCACAATGCAATTTATCGTAATTATATCCAGCGTAGACACTCGCAATCTTAGTTGTTTTGCCATATCAATGTGGGTTGTATCATGAGATCCACTAGTTCCACATTTTTTATTTGAGCCAAAATTGAACATATTCCATTTTGCTTTGACTGTTTATTGGCAAGTAGTATAAAATTTACGTTCTGAAGTAATTAAAGATGATATTAACAACACGAAAATCTGAGCTACTGCCTTGCTGGTCAGGTAGTGCAGGAGTTGACATACTTTTGAGATGGAAGAGTTTTCGTCGTCTGCTGTTTCGTGTCATGTGAAAAGTGACAGCTGTGATCTGCTGCTCAGTCATCTTGATTCACTTTTCCAGCAATTTACTTAACGACTATGAAGTTATAATGAGAATAACATTCACTAATAATGATGGTTAGGGTAGCTACCATTTTATGGTGTCATTACTGAAAAAAAGTGTAAATTATACTGCCCATAGTTGCAGCAAACATTTTTATTTCTTCAGAATTAAATAAAAGGAATAGTCATTTAAAAATATATCACATGGCTTCAATTTAGCAGTGACAAAAAATCAAGTTAAACTGGGAAATCTAGTCATTCTAATTGAAACAAGTCTCAGAATACCAATTGTTTTTGAAAATATCATGATAAGTGAGGGATTCCCATGTGGGCTTCTTTTTAATTTGCCTGCCATCTCAAATGTTGTTCGAACATAATCTTGTATTTGTTGTTATAGCTGTGCACCTCCTTTATATTTAGAAAGCCAACTTATGAAACATGGTGGGCTAATTGCAGGGTTGCAACCACCCGACCAATTAAAAGCTTTCTTTGCTTTTAAACAGTAGTGTCGGAAGTGGGGGGCAGGAGGGACCGAAGGACCCCCCCAGAATTTGCCTCGGGCCCTTGAGAAATGAGTAGTCTTCATTAATAAAAATTAAATTTCACTTGTTTCCAGCATGCTTTTTCCCTTCTGACACATATTATCACACCTGCATATGCTCTTCTAGTGAAATATTCTAGTCTCTACTCCCTCCTATCCACAAAAAATATGGTTCCTTTTCTTAGGCACCGGTCCCTTTTCAAGGTTCCCCCCCCCCCAGAAAATAGTTCCGACACCCCTGCTTTTAAAGCTTAAATTTGCTGCATCATTTAACTTAACTGTAGTATAATAGCCTAAGTTTGATGTAAAAACTTATTTTACCAAGTAATAATAAGATGTGAAATAATCTTAAGGCCTCATTTTATTTTCAATAAGGAAGAATTCCACTTCATTGTATGATTGATAGGTTGAAGCAATTAAAATAGAATTCTTTGGCCATTGTTACTAAGTCTAAATTTCAATCCTTTTCATTACAGACCTGGATGGTAATGGTGTGTGGGATGCTGATGAAGTGAAGGTGTTGTTTCAGAAAGAACTGGATAAAATGTATGACCCCAAGAATCCCGAGGACGATCCGTTTGAGCGGCAGGAGGAATTGGAGCGAATGAGAGAGCATGTCTTCAATGAGTCGGATACTAACCACGATCGACTCATCAGGTGAAAAAAAAAAAAAAAAAATTAACTCGAATAAGCAATTTTTTTAGTTTCCCCCTCTTTAAAATGTTTTTAATTCCATCTAAAGTTGCATATTGTTGGATATTTAAAACCTGCCGTGTGAATGGTGGTGAAATGCACATTAATTGCCATGTGAAAAAATTCACCTGGACCGGGAAATGCCATGCCATAAAATTGCCAACCGATCCTGGATAGCACTGTGGTCTGCGCAGTGGCCCACAAAGCCAAAGGCCCGTGGTTCGATTCCCGGTCCAGGTGAATTTTTTCATATGGCAATTAATGTGCATAAGGTTGCATAGAGCCTTTGTATTACTGCTCTAGGAAATTCTCTTTAATTCAGAATCCCCCGTGGTCAAGATTCGTGTGTCTCATGGTGTATGTTCTTATTTTTTTTTACAGTGATTCATTTTTGCTTCATGGCATATTTGAGGTTGTTAACCACAATTTAGGTGTGGCTCAAGCCTGAGCCTGGTACTACTTTGAGCATTTTAAACAAACCCCATTGCTCTTGTGAGTCCATCAAGATTTGAACTGCCTTTTCGGAAGCCCCTTGGATGATCACTTGACATATTATGCTCACATAATATGCATGAAACCTATTGAAAAACATAAGTTCATATAATTTTGAAAATGGCGAGATTAAAGATAAAGCAGGGCCGTATTTACCATTTGGCGTACCTGGTGGCCACCGGGGCCCTCGTGAGAGTCCTGAGGAAGCGTGTTTTTAATGTAAATATAGTTGTAAGTAACCTGGTGCCTACTAGCAGAGTATTAATACTGGTAGATATTTGTACTCATGTATTGTCTTCATACGCAAGGAAAAGTCTACATCAAAAGTCTGCCAGGTTGCAAGACATGGGGGCCTCATTCTAGATTCCACCTCTGAGGTCATAAATACGTCCCTGGATATGGCCTAGATTTTTATGTCATTTTTGTCACCTTCTTGAAGACTCGAGTGACTCTGCACACTTTCAGTGCTTCCGGAAAGATACCCTGTTGAGAAAATTGATTGATTAAAACAAAAACCAGAGGCTGCAAGATGGAATTGCTATACTCCTATGGAAGTTTTCCCAGTAAAGCATCAATCCCAGGTGCATCATTTGTGCTCACAATATGAGTCCTTTTTTATCACAAGGATATGAGGAACTAAGAGAATCTGAGCACCAGGAAGGAATTACATACATAGTTTTGCCATCATCAGTAGAAAATGGAGATGGCGGTGTCAAAAAGTCTTCATTTATCTTCTTATGTATGGAATTAGGATTAGTTTTTTCTCCTTCGTGGTCGTTAAAATATTTTGGTATATGCTTATCATATAAAGCGTTCAATTCCCCATCAATGATGTTCATGTTTCTTTCATTTTATTTTTGGCATCGAGTCATCCATTGTCATAGGTTTTCTTAGCAAATTTTAACATGTTACGATTGAAAATTTTAATGTTCAACTTTTTTTTTTTGATACTCCAGGTTTTTTTTTAATGGCTGGGTTACTACATTTCTACTCTAATCTAGAAATGGAGACCCTCACAAAGTGCCCCATTACTCCTGGCATTCATGACTAATAATTCATGATACTTATGTCTTTCATTCGTCGCCATTAGTTTTACCTTTTATTTTTTAATTCTTGATTTGCTCCAATTAATATTTGATTCTTCTGAAGAAGAATTCATGTTTTTATTGGTCATGCCAGATCCAACCCAATGTGCCACTTGGCATGCATCAAATGTTACCCACCAAGCATCTTGATTATTTGTCTATAACATCAATGGAAGAGATAGTTGACATTGACAGAGAAAAATTCATAGTTACTGAATCATCCTATGGTATATCAAATCATTGCATAGATGTCTTAATTTGATCCTTATTTTCATATCAATATTTTGCTCTTTGACTTTATAAGTTTCTGGTATGAATTTTGGTTGCTATATCGGTAGATATCAAGAGTTATGAAGGGAGGTGTTTCATGTTGGTATTCATGTATAAATGAGGTCACAATGTGTCAAATCCCAGGTTGCATCAATAAATAATCAGTGGAATTATATATTGAATTATCATTTTATCCATAACGGATATGTTCCATAGGGCCAGAAATCATTTCAAGTTCTGTTTTATTTACTTACCGTTGAGTAGAGCTACAATGTCATTGTCAAAAGTTACAATGGCATTGCATTCTGAATATCAGCCTTGACTAGATCATGTTCAGTTACCGAGGAGTTAGGATAAGGATGACAAATGTATTGTTTAACTATTGTTAATATTGGAAGACATATTTAAACAGTTCTGCGTCCTACCCTTGGAAGAGTAAAGAGGTCTAGAAATACTGTAGGGGAGTAAGCATAATATTTCATGTTGATAAAGTAATATGTTGTATTAATAGAAACTAAGAGGAGAGGTGAACGACTAATTTTTGAAGATGCCATTGCAGTAATGAAAATGCTGGAAGACTGAACAATGTTAGTACAAACAGGATATCTTTGCTTATTTTGTGGGTTTTGAGAAGCTGAGAAGGCATTTGACAAATTTTACTGGGAAACTGAGTGTACTGCAAGAGATAAAGAGAAAATTGGAAGGATAAGTAACTCATTCTCAATGTGTTGAGAACCTGAGTTGGCGTAGATAGGGTGTAAGGGATAAGGCAGGGCTTTACATTGTTGCCAGCACTCTTTGAAGAAAAGGCATGCTGAGGAAACAGTCAATTTGAGGTGTGGAGATGATTTGGTGCAGGAATGAAAGGTAATAAGAGAATGGATGTTTGCCAGTTGGAAGATATGAGAAAGACAAAGCGTTAGTTAGCCAGCCAACCAAGGATTTGCATAGCTAGACACATAACAAGTTCAATACATGGGGTGTGGGGTGAGGATAACAGTACGAAAGTGATGAGATCATCCTGGAAGAAGAATCTGTAGTGAAAAGTAATGGTGAGTCAGAAACTGGAAAGTGTGGAGAAACTCGCAACTTTGGTAGTATTTTCGACCTAGGCAGATGTAGCAACAAAGATATTCATGGTTGTCATTCAAGTTGTTTGCAGTGGAATAGGCAATGGTTCTCTGTGGAAAGAATCTGTACTATGGTTGTTTAAACCTACCTTAAATGGTAGAGCAGTGTTAATAGTAAACTGCACTAATCATTCTTTATTTAATCCTAAATTATTGCAGCTTTGAAGAGTTTTTGGCTCAGACGAAGAAGACGGACTTCCAGCAAGACCCTGGGTGGGAAGCATTGGACCACACTCCCGCTTACACTCACGAGGAGTACGAGGCGTTCGAACGGCAACGCCAGGAGGAAGTGCAGCGGCTTGTGGATCAGGGATACGTGAGTTATCTCGTTTTTGCTCGAGACTATTCCCATCCTGCCATTTTTAAGTTATGCACCAGAAGTGAAGTGTTTCGAAATTTTAGCTCACATTTTCAAAATATCTAAAAGCCTGCTAGATGTAAGCAGAGTTTTGTTTTCTTTGTTGTACTGTGACAACTTGTTTTAACTGTGGTGTGTCCACACATTTCAAAAAGTTTATTCATTTGCTTTGAATATTATTGGAGGAAACTGGCATATTTAAGGAAATGAAACTGTACAACATTTGTAAGGAGGGAATGAAAGGAGGAGTCCAAGTGGTCTTCGTCTTCAGGGCTTCTTCAGAATTCAGAAGCCCTGAAGACGATGACCGAGTCGGGAATTGAAATGTTGGCGGACTTGGACGCAATAACCCGGTGGAGGACCTGAGAAACCTTCATGCAGCAGATACGCCGGGAAAGCACCAATTCTTTCTTTACAAGTATACTCATTATAGTAATCATGTACTGCATGGAGTACTCTCTTGATTACGTGAAATCATTGTTGCAAGCAAGGCCACAAACAGGCGAAAGTTCCTACTTAAATTTCATGGAGAAATGTGTAATATTTTCTGACACAATTACATCTTCTGCCTGCTGCAGGAACATTTTGGCAATAATGCCTCCCTACCCAGCCACTTTCATATTCATTAATTATATGAAGTTATGCTTTTAGATCCAATGACTTATATGTTGCCCAGCCACTAAGTCAGCTTTGAGACTGAATTGGTTACAGATATGCGAGGATAACAAGAAAATAACAGAGAGCACATAGGCCGTCGAGAAATTCATGTGGACATGCGGGTGTGCCTGGCATGTTGCAAATATATACACTTCACGATTGGGCGGAAGTTCGTAGGAAAATTTTGTTTTCATTTTAATGCAAATGATAGATGTATGGGTGGACACAAACTTGTGCACACACAATGTGCTGTGTATTACTCTTAGTATTAAACGACCCCTATGGAAGCAACTTCCTTTGTTGTTTCTGATTTATTTAGCGTGCAAATCGTAGGGTAATAAATGGTGTCTAGGCCATCCCTTGCTATTTCAAGCTTCTCGTTATATGGGACTTCCACTGTAGTGACTACTCCATCAAAGGAATTTTGATATCATTTCCAAGTTTATGCAAAACTCAATTTTGTTTTTTGTTGAATCATTGAATGCCGATAGTTTGGATAAGAAAACTAAAGTAACGGAAGTTACCAGGGGAGAGAGCAAATATATTTTATGGGAAAAGTGGGCTTGCTTGGTGGATGAGGAGTTTCCAGAATTATTTATGGAGGAATTGTGTTTGGACAAGTTAAGGAGGAAAGAAGTGTTAGCTGATGGTAGAAAACAATGTCAGCCATTTTCATGGAAGTTTGCTTGTCATGAGAATTATTTCCAAGTTCCTCTTTCAGATCCCGCCGAAGCCAGTGTACCCACCTAATCAGGGATATGGTCAGGTGCATCCTGGTCAGGTGCATCCAGGTCAGGTCCAGTATGTGCACCACGGAAACCAGATTCCTGTGCATCACCCCATGGCGTCCAACCAGGCGTTCCACGCACCACCTCCTCACTTGAATCAGCCTCCTCAAGCGTACCACCCTGGTCAGGTGCAGTACCATCCAGGAGAGCCAAACCACGCCCCACTGCACCATGCTCAAGGTTATGCCAACAGCGCTGGGCACCATGGCGCTTACCAACCAGTGCCTCACCAAGGCTACCCTCCTCACGTTGCTCCGGCCCAGGCGCATCCGCAAGGGCATGCCCAGCAGGGATATGTCGAGCATCAGCCGCCGGTGCACAGTCAGCAGGTGCCGTCTGGGGTTCCTCAGAGGAATTCTGAGGTGCATTCTCAAGGCCAACCGCAACCAGGGCTTCATCAGCAGCAACAGCCGTCAGGCCATCATTCTCCACCACTGGCTGAGCAGCAGAAGCCAGCGGCCCACGACTCGCAGCCCGTTGGCCAACAACATCCAGTTGCTGGCAGTCAGAAAGCAGAGAGCCCTCAGCCAGTGCAGCATCATCAAGGTGCTGCAGCAAACGTAAATGAGCGCCATGAGGACGCAAAGCCATTGGACCCGAACGCCGTCAACATTCCACACAATCCAGAGGGCAATCCAAGTTCAGCCAAAGCTCCAAGCCCACACGTCAGCGAGCATTCACTTGGCGGCAGGGAGCCAGTTGACCATGCCAATAAACTTCCATCTCAACCGTGAAATCTCAGGAAATGATTGCACAATAATTTATGTTCTATGATTCTGTGCAGTTCCATATGCAAATTGTTTCATGACATTCATTTTGCATCTCTTGATAAGTTTGAACAAATCAAAAAAGAAAAGAAAGGTGTTGCATTTTGCTTTTTTTGTAATTATTGTAAATTTGTGAATATTTTTATGGTGATGGCTGTGTTACTTTTGTATTGTTGATTGGTTATGGATCTGGACAAAAATACTTTTCTATGTGTGTTAATTTTGCATTGTTAATGGGCTGTAGATTGAAAAAAACCTTATTGCCTAATTGATTCATTTGGGAAATATTATCAAGACTTGGTCATGGAATGTGAATTCTTGGTAATATTGGTCTCTCTTGTGTAGTAATGCAAATTTCGTTGAATTTTTCTATAAAATTTTAAAATATATTCTTCTATTTCTTCCTTGCACTATAATTTATGCCAAAATTTGTCATCAATTGTTGATCACATGTTTAGTACCTGTTGCTGGATTAATATTTTATTACTTTCCCCAGGAGCGAGCTGGCGTGACAAAATGATAGAATTTATTGAATAACTTAAAGAAACTTTTGAATTGGCTGTGAAATTAAGAAACTCACGCCATCCCCAAAACTACAGGTATTTTCCTATATATGACATGTTTCCATGTAGTTTCCTCTTTTGCACAGCTTTTAATATCCTCTGCTACATACAAAGTGGTGAGTCAAAAGTTTAAATGAATATGTAAATATACAAAGTCAGCTGACACTAAAAATAAGGCTGCTTGAGTAGGGAGAATGAAGGTAGCAAAAATGATCTAAGAAATGAAATGTCCTCTATGAATGTGTATTCCTGATGTGCAATAGCTTCCTGTTGTCCTAGGAGTTACAGTATGATAAGTGAACATTACGATATACGCACTAAAAAAACTTGGGCATCTATTTTTCAATCCTTGCTTTTTTCTACGTGTCCATTCTGAGCAGGCAAGGGGATATGGCATGAACACCTAAGCCTTAAATTTTTTCCAGTAAGAATTGCTGCTCTGACAGTAAATTGATAAATACATAATGGACAAATTACTTTCTATTTCTGGTTTATACTCCATATCATTCTGGGCATTGGAAGATATCCTCGTGTCAGAGGCAAGCAGCAATGTGTTGTCATCTCCAAGGCATTGATGTTCATGAATGTACTTATCGCCTCACATTCTCCAATATAACCCTTGTGTCTGTGGAAAACCTTCCACGGCTGAAGTCTCACAAGAGCTACCACCATGCAGTGGTAGGTACTACACACAAATGGAGAAAGACTAGTTTCAAGGTAATTCATTTAAAGGCATCATTGGTAACCCCGGACAGCTAAACCTAGCTTTACAAATTTATGCATTTCAACCACTGCTCATGGAGCACGAGTTTTTAAAGTGAAAAATGACTACGCATTATAATTAATGCAAATAATGAAGTTTCTTGTCAATGCAGAAATTCCTATTAAAAATCTTTCAGAGAAAATATAAAACTGCCTTCCACCTTTGACAAGCCCAATGCTTGGTATCCACACAATCGTGACCAGCACTGCAATGAGCAGCAAAACAATTCTCGTCAATGGTCCTGATCAAAATGGTGCAAACAAGACAGTCATTATGACACTGAAGCAGCAGGAAGCGTAAAAGAAAAAAAAGGGGCTCCAAGGTTATTGAAAAGAAAGTGTAAGTATAAAGACCCACCATTGGAGATATCAGATTTCCCAAATTTGAATACAGTTCTCTCGATAATACAAAGTCAGTGGGACTGGCACTTCGTAATTTTGAACATTTTCAATAGATAATGAAAAAAAAACTATCTTTGTTTTCTGTAACTTGTTGTGTTCGGCAACATTGCATAACTTTTTTGTTCGTGAAAGCATTCTTAAAAGCCTTTGTGTCATACACTGCATTGCATGTCTTGAAAGATCATAAAATAAGTACATACTTGTATTTCCTAAGTAAATGGTTTACAGTCGGTGGTGTTATCAAAATTTCGTCCGACTATCGAAAACTTATTTAAACCAAAAGTTGAACATTTTGTCATAAGATTTATTTTCGTAATCCGCAGTCAGTAAGGGGCAACCAGTACGGATGCTAAAAATAGACATTTGCTTCTAACATCTACGCTCTTATGATGGCAGTTGGCCCAGTTTCGCTTGTAATTGCCCTCTATTGCCCAATCATAGCTTAAAAAAAAAGGCACGGAACTAAGCCCGTTTCCAGAAAAAAAACACTCACAGGTTATCATTTGCGATGTTTTCCATATCGCCAGCTAAACTGATCTTTGGAGGTATCATTGTTTCGTTTCCACTACTAGCGTAACTATGCGCGTACATACACGAGACCAAAAACCGCCGTAAAAATTCACGTGAATACTATCGTAACAACGCAACGTTCATTTATTTTTAATATTTACGCACACACACCAGTAAAATCCTCAACTATCAATAGTCACGTAGCTCCAGTATATATCGATAGTGGCAAGGTCGAAGTAGGTATTGATAGCGCACTGTCTTTACAGATAGTTCCTCTTACACTTGGCTGGTGGCTGTCTATGGTTAAAGAAGTTTTACCCTTAAAATTGCTGAAATTTACCACCTGTTTACCCAATATTTACCCAAATTCCTTCCAGGTAAATTACCAATTAATGCATGCGGCTTCCATCTTTTACCATCGTCACTTCCGTGTAACTAAGGGATGATAATCGAGTAAAAAACCTTTTGTGCTAGCTGGGAACATATTCAATGAGGAAGTAATTATTGTTACTCATTAACAATGTAGAGTTTGACAAGTGCTCACTTATTCTAACACGACATGCCAGAGCAAGAGATTGGGGTTCCCTTTGTTCTCTGAGTCATTATTCCATTCAGTGAATGAAGGGTAAGAAAGAATACAGCCAGTGGTAACAGATCACACAACTACATGAGAAATAACTCAGTAAACTTTCTGCAAAATCAATTTATTTAGCAGAGGCTACCCTGTTAAAAGCCTCTTAAAATCTGCAACACCACATAAGACAAATAAATTACACTAAAAATCCCTTTTATTAGCGTACCTACTTATCGCCGATCTACTCAGTCACATTCATCTTCTCCAAGGCAATCGATCTGTTTGTAAAATCTCTGACATTTCATACTTTTGCTATACTCTCTTTTGTTGCCTTTGAAACAGGCCACGCCTTTGCCGCATGCAAAACCAAGCTAATTGATCACCAACTGAAGCAGAATGGTTGCTTTCCTCTTCATAGGGATATGTGAATGAAAAAGGTGAATACATGAACTACTAGTGGTGATGCATTTGATTTCTTTATTAAAAACAGATAAAGAGCTATCATATACATACCTGGAACATAAACCTACATATGTCACATGAAATAATTATAAAATGCAATAATGCAGAAAAAGGAGCATTTACTGAGGAAAGAAACACTCCAACCAGCAACTAGTGTAGAATATGGTAAAATTGTGATGGGGTTGAATTAAATATTCAGTTCTCTCTCCCTTAAACAAATCTACTTATTCATTTTGGCTTGCCTGTAAAATGATGATCAAAGGATTATAAATAAATGGCTTAAATTCTACCATTGATAAAAACAGGGTGAATACATTTGGATTGTAGATAAATGACTCATACAAACGTGTTTCAATGAAAATTAATGGAAAATTCTTTCTCAAGTCAGGAATCTGAATTGTTACTTTCATACAAAACAGAATGTTGTGACAAGAATGAAATGCACGCATACTGACCTCTGGTTGGAGAGCAGAACAAGATTTTGAACAGCCGTAAAGGTAGATGCCTGGTTTTGACCAGTCACTAAATGTCTGTCCACCTGCAAACAGATGAAAGAATATCGATAAACTCTGCGTTAAAAAGAGATGATTACGAAAGTGAAGCTGAGAAAAGGTAGGAGTAGATTACCATCATAAAATTTTGCAACAAGGATCTTTAAAAGCATCTGAGGTTTAAAAGTGCAAAATAGGAGCCCAAATAATTTGCCAAATATTTGGATGATACTGGTGCCATAAGGTGACACTGAGAACGAGAACTGCACAACTTCCGACATCATCTGTTTGGGCAGAATCCATCTTATCAACTCACTATGGAAACTGAAGAAAACAACAGCCTGCCATTCCTCATGTTTCCCACATTTAAATTCTTAAAATTGCATGAAAATGTCAATTCCGATGCAACATAATTAATGCAAATAACACGGTTTTACGGTAGTTGCACCAGCAATGGTCAACACACATTATTTTGGCCATCACATCAAATTTTGAAGATATAACACTTAGAACCAACGTGGGCTTGACAGGGCAACATCCAGAATCACATGGGGCATGGTCATGCTACCCCTCACACCACATTTTTGACTTCCTATCAACCAGACTTCCAACCTGGTCTTCAAAATAAACTTGTTTGTAAGTTTGGGAATAGGAGTAGAAGTAAGTGCAACAAGAATCAAGAAACCAATGGTTGAATCGGAAATGAGGAAAACTGAGGAGAGAAGGAAATGGAAAAATAAAAGTATTGTAGCAAACATAGATTCACCGAGAAAACACATCATTCAATTCAACACCCTGCCTTGTGTCGCCTTTGGCAATGCTGTGGAATGAAAGGAAAGGAGGAAAAAATATGTTTTAAGCAGAAAATCCTTTTTTATAGCAAAGCTAGTGGATTGACTACATTCTTTATTGTCCGTTTTCTGCATAAACATAAAGATCAGCTGGTTTACCAACTCTGGAGCATGTGTTGCATATAACTGCCCCTTGCAGAAGAGCAATTGTTTCCTGAATTCAAAGTGCACACTTGCAAAGATTGCCCTTGCGCTTTGTTGATACTCATAATGAACAAAAAGTGTATTGGGAATTGAAGTCGCTTTTGTTTTGATACTATGTATAACAAATTGAAAATTGGAATTGGTTTTTAATAACAAAAAATATTGCTAATCATTTGTATATTTGTCTTGATACCTGTTATGATTTGGCATGCTTAGGGTTAAGGTATGATTTGTAATATTCGTTAGACTTATATCCCGTTTTGCATTTTCTCTATTTTGGTAAATCAGCTTACAATTTAAAATCTCCTTACATGGACCTTATGTACTAATTTATCATATGTAAAACTGAAACAATTACTATGATTTCTTTATTGTGTATATTGTATTATTTTTCTTCTTTGCAAACAAAAATATTTTATAGTGTAAGTATACTTTTTAAGAGCTGAATGTGCTGTTCTCCATTAACGTGGCAGCAAGGCCTGAAGAAGCAACATTTATGCAATATGGCCATTTGAATGGATTTTATCCAGGATCAAGGGAATTAAGGAAGTTTTTCCTGTTCCATCATTTTCCACAACATTTTTTACTATATAAACATGTGCGTATTCGAATGCGTCATTGTGTCAAAATTTCTAGTCAATTGACTGACTACTTTTTGAGTTTGGGGAGCAAAAAACGTACGAAAGCTGAATTTTTGTACACAAAGATTGGCAAGGAGATGAGTGGTCTATCACTCACTCACTCAGTGATTCAACCCGAAGGTCGGTCTTTGATAGGTGAGAGTAGAGCTCACCCCGTACTAAGCCATTGGCGTGTGAAATTAAAACACATGTGGAGGGTAGGGGGGCCAGTTCATTTCCCTGGGCCACCTGCGATTTCCTATGAAGTTCTGACACGCAGAAAATCTGAATGGTGACGATTTTGGGTGGGGGTGTGCAGAAAGGATCTTGCCTGGGATTTGAACCCAGGATCCTTTGGTCAGTAGCTCAGTGGTCCACCCACTAGGCCACGAAGACCCCACCGAGTGGCTCAAACAAAGCCTTTTTCAACGTCTATTGCAAACTGAGATTGCAATGAAATAACACAATATAAATTGATATCAGACACAATCCCTTTTCTTTAGTGTGATGGGGTAACTTTTGGTATCTACAAATGATCAGGAGACAGACTCTGAAGGAAGAAATCATCAATAAATGTCAGCAACAAAGGCTTTATCACTCTGAAACAATGAGCAGGTAAAAGGTAGACTTGTATCAGTGTGTAGATAATTTAGCCTTTCCTATAATGCAGGTACCAGACTTTTTTTTAGGCATCTTTCGCAGCAAGGATGAAAAATCACACATTTTTTAGAGTCACAGAGGCTAGCATCACTTTGGAGATAACAACAATATGAAAAGCACAAATGAAAGGAAATATTGATAGAATATGAATTGTACTTTTGCCAAGACGTCCCTCAAGTTCCACAATATTTACTTATATTCCTTTAAGTTATTCTAGTAAATGTACTAAACCGGGTTTTCTCCGTAAGTATGCAACATTGGAGGCATGGGACAAACACCTACGTCTTCATTTTAAAATTTCTAATGCGAATCCATTAACTTCATAACACTTGACAATGCCATGTTATTTGAATTTTATATTTTTGGAAAACAAGCTTGGAATGTAGGCGGAAATGCCGAACAAAGTATGTGTTGAGCAGAACAAACTTGAGTTGATGGCAGAACTTTAATTTTTGCCGCCATTTCAGCTAACTTTCTTCATACACAGATTTTCATCTAGTTATCGGAGGTTGTTGAGCTTTTCGCCTCAGGCTTTCCCATTGGCCAATTCTTGGCACTTGTCTCACTTTTACTGTCATGAACATCGCAGCTAAGGAAACAAATACGTGACACATTGGTAAGTCAGCTGAAGAAGGAGGAATTTCAAAATTATATGTTTTTAGATGATTTTCACCGACGCGTTATTGTATTGTAGTTCATAATTTACTCTTTTATATACTGGATGGTTTGAAAGTATTTTCGCTGCACTGTCATCGTTTATCGTGAACCCAATGTACATTCAGCACCAGCTTACTTTGTCTCCTATCATCCTCCTATTTGATACAGTATTGCTGAGACACCTATTCATGCCAACATAAAAAGAAGAATAGATAGAGATAAAGATACAAGATAAAGAAAGCAATATTATACTTTGTATATCTGATGAGTGCCATTCGCTAAACATCAGTGAAAGATACCCAATATCTTCATCTTCAGTGAACTTGCTACTATGCAAAAGATAATACAATCTTTTCTGCTGTCTCACTAAAGTTGCCTTTCATCTTTTCCTATTTGCTGCTTCATCAACAAAGAAGGGAGAATTACTGAATGAAATCGTGATGATGTAGAAAAGTTTATTTTTGATAGTGACATCACTCAGGGTGGCTACTGAGACCCAATTTTTAAATTCCCTGACGGACTCACAAATTTCCCTGACCGATCGCCGAAAGGGCTCCTATTATCTGAATATTTTATTTCTGCTGAATTAAATCTCCGTCAAAACTCAGAAAATGTTAAAAGCTGAAATCAAACCATTAAAAGCTACAAGTATACCCCAATGAAAAAGTATATTAAGCCTTCATAATTTAAACCCTCATGCAAACTATACGCACTTTTCATACACATTCCATGGCCGTATATCGTATTTCCGTGGCCGTGTATATGTTTCCTTCGGTAAAATTACAATGAAGATGTCTAATCCTTCAACAATGAAGTTGTGTGTCATGGTACTTCTGGGAAGTTGAGGATTACCGATAAGGCATCGAAGATAAAGTTAATGGCCGATTTACTGGCGGACTCTGGTAGAGGTATCACTAAGGTACGCGAAAAATACAAACCAAAGCCAAGTTGTTGAACTGGATCAAACTCGGATGGCATGAGTGACATTCAGAAGCGAATAACAAATTGATCCCTTGATTGTGAGAGGGAACCAAAAATGTACAAATATTTGTATAAACAAACAAAACGTAATCGCACCACATCGATCGAGGCAATTAGCAACGGCAGCATCGTATTCAGGAATATCATATTTCAGGTGGTTTGTGACATGACTAAATTACTTTGAGAGGGAGCTAAGGGGACCATTCAATAATTACATCGAGCGTGAAAGGTGGGGACAGGACGATGACCCTTCTTACTGTCTCACGAATGGAGGGTATGGGAATCGAAGATGATCTTACTTAAGATTTTGTTTGCATGTGTGATCGTACTTGTATTACCATTCTAATAATCATAGTATCGTATTTTTATAACTGCAAGCACGTATTTACTACGAGCTATTGTGCTCCACCTGCCTCTAGATCTGAGTCTCAGAAGTTAAACAAAACGAGAGGTAGAATTTTCTGAACAACATAGCCTCGGATTCCTTGTGATGAGCGGAATGCATGTGATCATGAATTTTGAACTCTACTAGGCAAATACGGCATTAAGGATGTACACAAGGGATACATTGTACCTACGTCTGATTCACAACTAAGTAATTAAGAGACACAACTAATAAGATTCACAACTGAATGTTCCACGAATTGGTGGGGCTTATTCCATGCACGTCAGCGACGGATATTAGTTTTAGTTGGTTAAATAAAGGGCGGGAAAGACTGGCTGATAAACGTAATAGTGGAAAAATAACGAGAATTTTGATGTTTCTCCCTGACTGTCACGATAATTCCCTGACTTTTCCAGAAATGCAAAATTCCCTGACAATTCCAGGTTTTCCCTGTCGATCGCAACCCTGTCAGTGTTAGTAATAACAGTGAAGAAAGTGACACCGATAACTCTGATTGTTCAGAAAGTGTGAGTAGTGAAGAAGACCATACAGAATTTTACAGCGAAAATGAAGGCAGTATTTGTCCGGCGGATCCAAAAAAGGCTAAGGTAGAAAACAACTGGCATTGGTGTAAAAGCAACCAGAGTGTGAAAGAATTTAGATTCTCTGGTAAACCTGGCGTAAATGAAAGAATTCTCAGGAGCGTGGGAAACAATCCTAGTGAGAGAGACTTTTTCTTCCAATTTCTTGAAGGTGATTTTTGGGAACTCATCGCAACTGAACCAACAAGTATGCAGATGCCTTTTTGAACTCCGACAAAAATAGAAAAAGTGATCTTAGGAACGGGTGGTTTGAAACAGCTAGAGATGAGATTCAGGCCTATTTCTCATTGTGTGCGCTAATGGCACAAGTGAAAAAATAAGCTTAAAAAATACTGGAGTCCACGCACTGTGACTGAAACTCCTTTTTTCGACAGAGTTATGCCATATAAACATTTTTTGTTGATATCAAAATTCTTGCATTTTGTTGACAATTCAAAGTGAATGAAAATGATCAGCTCAAAAAGATATCTCCAGTGATGCACTGCATAAATACAAAATTTAGAGCTATGTACATTCCGAAGAGAAATCTTGCCGTGGATGAAAGCTTGATGAAATTTCATGGCAGGCTCTGCTGTGTCCAGTACAACCCAAGTAAACGCGCTCGCTTTGGAATCAAGTTCTACAAATTATGTGAAAGCTCATCAGGGTACTGCCACCATATTCAATTTACACTGGGAAAAAACCATCTGGAGCAAAGGAAATTCCTTCTAGTTCAGCAATAGTACTAGAGCATTTGCATCCCTACTTTTGCAAGGGTTACACTGTGGTGTTAGATAATTGGTACACATCACCTGATCTATTGCTCCAGTTGATTGATGAGAAAACTAATGCCTTAGGCACAGTTAGAATAAACCAAAGGAATATGCCGGCAGAATTCAAAAATATACAGGTGAAGAAAGGGGAGGCAAAAGTAGTTTATAGCAATGGAATCACTGCTGTGAAATGGAGAGATAAAAAAGACGTGCATGTACTAACAACATACCACAAGGCCTTGGAAATGACTGATACTGGAAAGAAATCAGTAAGAACTAAATAATCGATCATAAAACCAAAAGTCATTCTCGATTATGACGTACAAATGAATGCTGTTGACAGGCAGGATCAGCAATTAGCATAGTTTCCAGTTATGCGCGATTATGCAGAAGGTTATAAAAAGATATTAAGTCATAGATATGGTTTTATTCAATACTTATGTATTATATAAGAAAACAACAGGCAAGAAGATTCAATTTGATGACTTCAGAGAAAATTTAGCCGATAAAATTCTAGAAAATGTGAATATGCCGGACTATAAAAGATGCGGGCGACCAGTATCAGGCCCCTCACCCATGAGATTCCAGGCGGCAAATTGGGGTCATATCCCGCCAAATCCAGTGAAGAAAAATCCATCACGTAAATGCGTGGTGTGCAAAACAAGAGGAAAGAAGAGCGAAACCAGGTGGGAGTGTGAAGAATGAGGTGTCGCCCTTCACCTACCAGATTGCTTCAAACTCCATCATACGAAATCAACCTTAAGATGAAACGTACGATTTGTTCATAAAGAATTTACAATTATATCACATCATCATATAGTTTCCAATAATTAGAATTCGGGTCAAGTGAAATTTAAGACAAATGAAACAATATCGAAAGAAGCTATTCAAGTTTGGGATAAAATGCCAATGACAGTAAAAATTTTTTTTTCAGTATTCTGCCAGATTCATTATAATATATCTCCAGAACCCTTTGGTGCATTTCAATGCAACATTCAAGAATGAAAGAAGATGTAGTTTACAATAAGAATACATACAAAATTTAAATAATTTTAAAAAATATGCATGAAAAAATGTATATAATTTTGCAAACCTAGCATAATTGTTAATAATACGGTTCAACGAAAAAAAATTATCGACTACTAACAACAAATTATAATTGGCAAAATATTAACCTAGATTAATAAAAGTTTTAAAACATCGTAGAATCCAAAATCTGGACAGGAACTTTCAAAGGCGAAGATGTCCTCATTCCTCGCATTCCTATGTATCCAACAGATATGTCATTTCAATTTAAGTGATTTTATTCCCAATTCGATTGGTATTTGCATTCACCATCAACAAAGCTCAGGGCCAATCTTTAGAACTATGTGGTTTAGATCTAGACATGGATTGCTTCTCACATGAACGTGTATTTTGTTGCGTGTGTGTTACGTGTTCTACGTGTATGTTGCGTGTTCTAGAGTCGGCAAACCAGACAATGTCTATATCTGCACAGACAATGGAACAACAAAAAATATTGTATACCCATAAGAATTGTGAAATTAAACATACTATAAACGTGCCCTTTCCATTTAACCAGATTAAGCCACAGCAACGCGTGGCCGGGTCAGCTTGTTGTTGATAAAATTTAATGAAAATAATCAGATTTGACTTCAAATTATCATTAAGCAGTACAACAATAAAAGAGAATCTTTATCAGTTAACTTCTTTAAATCTAGTCAAACACACCTGAACGTGTACACTGTTAGGTTCCGAACTAGCAGAATATGCCCCTCCAGCGTCTTTCAGTGAATCTTCTGCAATGATAGGAAGTTCAGTGAAATCAGGCCACCGAGAAAGCTCCATCACAGATGACTGTCAAAAAGATAAATTTGAAAAAGTGACAACCGAGAATGTAGAGGAGTTCACATCGTGGAAGTTCATAGGCAGAAAAAATAACTACTTAGTACTTTTCCACAATTTAATTACCAGCTGCCTATGCCTACATACTTAGCAACAACATTAGAGATTATCATACATTCCGATGGCGCAATAAGCACACAGGAACCAGTCGGATGTTAATAAAAATGTGGTGTGAATCACAAAGTAGTTTACTTCACAGATATCAGAAAACTTTAAATACTTTTCATAATAGCCAATAATTGACCATTTACTACACTGAGCCATGAAATGGATTCTCATGATCATGAATAAACTGCCGCATGGTATTTAAATGCATACACATTACCATTGATCATGATAGTGAATTTGTGCAGTCACTTAGAGAATACTTTTCACTCAGGCAATAGTAGCAACATGCACAAGGCTGTACACCACAAACAGTAGGGTTAAATATTCAACAATATCTTCCTTGTGCCACAAAAAAAGGCGTTAGTGTTAGAATGCATGTGGTAAACATCTTTTTTTTATTTACCTACAAGTGGATGTCACCCATAACTTGTGTTGCATGTGTAATTCTATTGTTAACATTTTCATGGTGATGACCCTTGCCATGGTAATAAAACATAAATAAAACGGAATGTAAAAATGTAATCCCGTTGATTCATATTTAATGTTGAATCCTGCACAAATGGCTCATACTAAATAACCTGATGAGAAAGCCTTGTAATTTAATCTGGTACGATGAAATTGCAAACTCTAAATAGGAACATTGTACATAAATGATTTCCAATCTCCTTGTAAGTTCCTCAAAATTTATCATAATGTTCCAATGTGTGTATAATGATGAAATGTGTTCTTCAAAATTCTGTGACGTGACAATTTGTATGCTCAAGGAATCATTATTAGGTCCTTTTTTATTCCTAATAGTGATTCATGACTTACCCAGAATGTCAACTGTGAAACTATGATTTTTTGCAGATGACACTCTGTTTATCACTCATGTAGATGAATTTGTAAAGGTGAAAAATCTTACCAATAAAACTCCTTTCCATTAAAAATAATTCTCTTCATATAAATTGTTCTTAAACGCAGTAAAAACTCAAAACCTTATTTGTAGCCTACACAATGCACCCCTTGACCTGAATGAGCCTGTGCAAGTTTCCTATTGGACGTTTTTAAAATTACTAGAAATGAATTGGTGTCTGCAGTAAGCTGCCTCTAGCATTGCACTTTGCAAGGAAAATCAAGCCACCCATACCAAATGCTTATTCATATTATATATGTAATGCACATTTTCATTCTCGCATATTGAACAGCCTTAAACTGTGAGGAAACTCAAGTGCGGTAATAAGCATTTTTGGGCTAAAAAAAGGCTGTAAGATTAAACAACAAGTGCTGCTTCTGTTTGTTGGTAAGTAGTATTACGATAATATATTGCGAGTAGTGTAATGAATGTGGGTTCAGAATAAATGCGTTGGTGGAGCCCCCTTCCTCCCTCTCCCATGATCACCTGCCTGCGTGCAGTCCCTCGCTTCCCAGCCTGTATGATGGTCGCTCCATCATGCTAACATAGAATACGGATTTGCTCATTTCGGGTCTCAACCACCCTAGCTCCCTCACCCTTTTGGCTGTCAACTCGGTGACCTGCCAAGTAGGTATCTATTTCAAATGTTCATCCATGTGAAAGACAACCGAAATAATTTACCTAATAGATATTATGAGCATCATTATGGTACAAGAAATGATCAAATTATGTAAGTTTTCATAGACTGGTAAAATCTAGTCTTTCACCTACTTAGGATATAAACTGTTTACTAAGCTGGGACAGCCATAAATATGGTCATGCTTTAGTTCAAAAAGATAATTTATAAATTGTTTACTGCTCAAGCCTTATATTCCAAACAGGAATACTTTTATTCCGATGTAGAACTCAGTTTTACACGACACCAACAATTGTTTAAATGTATGTATATATAAAATGCCTATTGTTTCTTGATGTTCTTGACAATGTTTATTGTAATTGTATTTAATGACACATTTAATTTATTATTATTATCTTCGTAGAATACCATGTAATTCTCATTCCTGGAAACCGAAGGAAAAAACCACTACATTACTATAAAGAAATAAGTTGCTTACACCAGTGATTGCATATCCTTTAAATCCCCATGAATCAGAGTTCACATCCTTAGCGGACAATAGTGCCGTTACGCCCATTCCAATAGCACACACTAGTTCTATTTAAAACAAAAGAAAATATGTTAGCATGAGGCAGAGAGGCAACCACATTTGCAGGTGCCCTATTGATGAGCCCCGCTAGTAATAATATTATACCAACAAAATTCACAATGTCACTCACTTTTTTCCTTTATGAAATGCATTAATATTTCGCCAAGATCAGAATTGTTTGCTAAATCAACTGAAGCACCAGGGGCATGAGGTAGAAGCAGGCAGGAATACCTATTAGCTGAGAAAAATTATATAGTAGCGATAGCTCAACAAAATCAAAGCTAATAGTTAAGACAGCACTGCTCACCATCAATGATTTCAAGACTGAGAGGTACGGCATATGCTTTCGTCCGAAATTCGTTTAACCATTTCCGACTCGGCTCATCCTCAGTAATGAATTCCGGATTTTTTCCCTATCATGGTAAAATGCGATTTAATAATGTCAAATGTAATAATTGTATACATGCCGATGTAAAATATACTTACCCCTGGGGTAGCAATTTGAACGGTGAACGCCGAGTGCGTCAACGTGAAACATTGAATAAATGACTGGGATGAAACTCCTGAAAATATGAATAACATCATACGGTTTAAATAAAACATCCGCGTACTAGAAATCGGAGAAAACTATCGCACGATATATTTCCACATTACCTTCTTTGCAACTAGGCAAGACAATTAAACAATTTAAACGACCACCGCCTATAGTAGACATCTTGATTTACTAATACCACTAATACCATGCATCACTCCATAAAAAGAGACTATTTATTCTTTCCGCAAATAACAGCTTTTTTCATGCATGACACTAAAAACTGCGCAATAAATTTATCCATGGAGTATATATAATATTCATGAATTCATATTTGCTTCTGACGCTTTATATTATGTTGATGTTTCCGCTGTTTGTCAGCTGTCCCAGCATTCTCCATTTTCTTTTCCGAGGTATAGGCGCGAAAGTTTAAAAGGGCTTAGTACTGCTATTTTCTCATAAATATTTTTTTCTCCTGAAAATTTCGTTTTCTCTTGTTACACAACATTTTTCCTTTCATTATTTTCGTCTCATCCCTTCCTGCCCCATTTTTGTGCTCCAGAATTTTCGTTACCTCATCCCGATACCTTTTCATCCTGAAAATTTCTTCTCGTATCCTCCCAACATTTCTCTCCGTCCCAAAATTTCGTCCAGTCTCATCCTGACGTAATTTTTGTCTTTTAAATTTCATTTCGTCTCGTCCCAACAATTCTCTTCGTCTCAAAATTTTCGTCCCGCTCCGTTCCAGCAAAATATTCGTCATTCGGACGATTTTTCTTCTCGTCCCGAATCGCGTTTATACAAACCCTGGTGTTGGTTTAATCAAGGCCTGTCACACCTACGACATCATGAGAGTCATCCGACGAGAACTCGTAGCGCGGAGAAATGCGAGATATTTTGAATACGATTGACTCTTTATTGTTGTAACTCGATCTGGTTTTAATTCCACTAATAATAACTTTCCATCGTTTACATGCTATACACTTACCACCCTCATCATGATTTGAATAAAATCACCTAAATGTGATTTAAATTCAGATGTATACCGAACACAATTTTTGCTACGATTTGCAACCATTTGCCGTTTTATTTCATCACTTTTATTCTTACAATCATTGTTCAAAAGAATGTAGCTCTTGTCCCAATATTTTTCTTGTCAGCATTGTGTGACACTCAAATACAAACCGCTGACACAAAAAATAATGGCACACAGCGATTTTCCTCCCCATCTGAAACATGTAAAAATTACTGTTTACTCTACTTTTATTATTTTAAAAGCATGCAATGGAGTAAATAATTTTATTTTTCGATAGGTGGTAGAAAAATTTACTTTATTAGATATTAAAAATTGTTTTTGATTTTATTTAGTTTTGCATTGTAATTTTCCATTTCAAGCTTTTTATGCTAAAATTTGTAATGTTACACAATATACCTTATTCACACACATGCTTGGATAAAAAACTTTTTCCCCATGGCAGCTTTGGCCGACCTTTCTGCTGGCTTCATCACATAAAAATCTAGCACTTAATTAAATTTTTATCAGTGTTACCAAAAAGTAGAGCAAGCGTGAACGATAAAAATTGTCATCAGTAAAATTTGGGAACTTCATTTCATTCTAAGTGAGTAGCACTGCATAATATTATTATATTGTTGACGATTCTGCTGACGATTTCTATGTTACCTGGTAACCAACAGAAATAAAAAGATTATTATTATTATACTAATAAGGTTTTCTTAGTTTAGAATATAATTCTCGGTAGCCATTAAACCAAGAATACAAAGTGAATGACAATGGTGATAAGAAACTAAAAGAAATTCAGCTGTCAAGCTTAATAAATTAGAGAGCTTAAAGGATTAATATTCCAGTGCTATTCTAACCGTTTTATATTCCGTTGTAAATTTTGCTATAATATGTTTGGAAAAGCTTTATATATTTCTAAGATTACCATTACAGATTAAAGATAGTAATGTTCAGTTATAATTTATGACTCATTGGGATGTAGGAAAACCACAATGATAATAGAATGTCTCTCTTATAGTGAACATTCTTTTATAAAATGCCGAACATTGCACTCTTGTCAGTCCCAGTCAAAGACACAAGCACCAGTAGTGAAAACCAAACCAGTCATCATATTGCTTTTCATTATCTCTTCCTCTTTATTCCAGGAATCCAGTTTCCATAAGGTTTGAGCTCTAAGGGAAAGTTTTTCTGCGTTTTGTGGTTGCCAATGGCTTTAGGATCAATCAGAATGTGGTTCAGCGAATGAAGACAGGGTTCGTGTCCAAGGGATTTTTTTGAAATAACGGCCTGTCCATCTGGTAAATATTGTGACTGAAGCACCCAATAGGATGCATGTAGTCTTTAGGGATCCACCACCACCATTTCATTGGTGATATTTTTGGTGTACTACTAACCTCTTGACTTGATCCTTCTCCAGTACTGATGCATTGTAGCTTAGAAGTATTCTCCTTGAAATGTGTGCGTGTGATGCGCAAAGTGGTGGAGTAGCATCCCTTCGTCCCATTTCCAGCCAAATGCTACCAGATGATGAGAGACCGATGCTGGGGACAGACGAGATTCGTAATGTCTCCAGAATCTTCTTAGCCCATGGTACTCCCATCTCTGTGAGAGCAATGGTGTTTCAATCTCATCCTGCTGGGAGTCTGCCTTGTCCTCATGATTCTCCCGTGGCAAGAGAGAGCTGACCATTTGACGTTCATCTGTCTCTCTCGCCTATGCAGGAGCAGAAGACGACTTGTATTGACGACATTTGTTTCTTTCACGAGGTCAAGTCTTCTCTGCAGCACCCATTTGGTTTCTTGCAAAATAAATAAGCATTGGGCTCGTGTTGCTTGGCAGTCTCATTGAAGGCAGTTGGATTCCATTGTTTTGAAGTGAAGGCACACTACTACGGCATTACAGCCAAGCAGCAGTCATCATTGTGACACTGACACCTACCTATAAACGTTTATGCAAAGATTCAGGTTGTGAAAAATTAGATAAAGTAAAACTATAGAGGAAATTAAGATTTAAAAGAATGCATAAGAAGAAGACAGTTTTTTGAGTCGTGCTGCCAGTCTTTACCACTTTTGTTGGTCAACTTACAGAATAGAGCCTACAAGAAGGCTACCAATTACATAAATCAAATACATTAAAGTATTCCTTTCTGCATAGGGGGATAGGGGATTGGATTGGTTGACCCAAAGAAATGTTAGAGCCCTTCAAAAATAGCATTCAAATGTTGATGACTATGGAAAAAATGTGAATTGTTTTCTATTTTTCATTTTCCTTCTTATATACCTGGCTCATGTCTATGTTTCTTGTGAGCTTGTTCATTTTATTGATTGAATTTTTATATTTTGGTTCGTAACCACTTATGTTCTCATCTGACCAAGTAGTTCACATGTAGTTATTAATGTAATAATAAAATAGAAAGAAGTATTTTCTGTGGAACCGTGTTGGTGTGATGGGTACTCTGCTGGATCTGCGTTCAAATGTCGATAGTCACTGAGATTTGTCAATGGTGCACTGGTCCACAATCGAGTGGTGCACTTGAGTACAGTCCTCTGGCCAATGGATGGGTCTTTAAACCACAGACCCCCTTTCACAGAGACATATGTATTTCCCTCCACCCTTCCCCTAGAAAATCCCAACCCCTCCCAAATCACTCAACTATCCTAATTGGCACCAATGTCCTGAAGCTGTCAGTCGCCTCCCCTTATAATAACTAACTATCGAAGAATTATTCTCAGTTGAGAGGGGAAGTGGGTGGAGTCGATGCACAGGGGGAAGAGGGACGGCATTTGGTGCAGCCTTCGGCATTGTGTCACACCAAGGCCCTTGCCACCTCTCCACTTCCCACCTCCATTTCCGTCACTAATTCAGATGAGGCAATGAATGAGTGGAGTCCTTGAGTTTCAGAATAGAAGGCATTTTTTTTATTCTTATTAATTTGTTCCATGTCTCTTGCCCTGTGAACATATGAGGTATTATTGCTAGTATGCCTATATTAGTGGTGTATGCATTAGAGGTGAAAGTGCCAAGTGATTTCAGTCAGCCGATTGCATTCCTTTTGCCGCTTCACAGGTTGCCTCAATGGAGGAGTGCAGATTCATCCGGCAGATGGGAAAACGTCAAAGGAGTTGCTGGGCAGAGTTGGAGGGCCTCTACGGACAGCTCTACTATCCAGGGACCCTGCACATGCAGCTTCTCTTCCACTGCTGGTCCATTCAAGACGAGGAGGAGATCCTCAGAAATCACCCAATTGAGAAAGCCCCCAATGCCCTTGATACCAAGTGGTTATGTTTCCATTGGAGAGGATTTGGTGGGTATACTTCTTTTTAGTTTTTGTTCGTTGTTGATCTTAAATAAACAATCTGTTTGAGAGTACTATCTTTGTGCATTGCTTTGAGGTGAAGTTGAATGAAGGGTGTACAATTTTTCACACACTCATCTAACTATACACCAAAAAATAAAAATTTACCTTTCCTTTTAATATTAGTTAATGACTTACCACACAGAACATGCATAAATGCAAATTATCTTGCACACATGATCCTTCCATCCTTTCCTCTGATTAATGAATGCTGCATCTAATGAATACTAACGTCTACAATGAGTATGTACAACTGGTGTTAAGAAAATGATCTTCAGATAATTTCAATACTTGATAATTTAAATTCATGGCAAACAATCCTATCTACTTCCAGCATGAAGGGTGCTACCATACTGTTCACTATGCTCTCTCAAATTTCTGGAAGTTTAAATCTGGATTTAAATACAGAGTAACCTTTTAATTTTATCAACTAATAGCTTCTTCCTTCAACAGGCAGCAAATCAATCTGCATAAAAGCATTTAGCACGTCAATTGGAGTTCTGGTATTCAAGGTATTCGAAATTTGAGATCTTTATAGAGTCATCATTTAATATTCCAATTTGAGGAAACTGCTATTCGTCCCATCTCTAGTATTTATCACGGCTGCTCTCAAGTTTCCCCAATGCAAAAGAGGGCCATCAAATAAAGAGCTAAGGATTCAGTGTAATAACCAGATCAGCCCTTTACAAGAATTAAGAATAGGGATGGGTAGGTTCGGTTCTTCGGTTCCACTGGTTCTTGAGCTTAGAACCGGAACCGAGGCCAAAAATAATCGGTACCGAAATAATTGGCGCGAAAACCAGTTTGAAGCCTACTCGCACTCCGAAAGTGGAGGCTTCACATTAAAACCTGGTGAAATAGTGTACTTAGATGCTTCAAAGTCACGAATTATTCTAATTCAGTCTCTGAAAATGATTATTGATTACCTTATCTTACCATTGAGCAATGCAAAGTAAGTGGTAAATTAAGAACCGGAACCGAGAACCGAAGTTAAGAACCGAACCAGAACCGAAAAAAAGTGGAACCGACCCATCCCTAATTAAGAACATTAACATTTCCCCCTTTATACTCTGATTGTACTCTCCCACAAAAATCGTTGCAATTGCCATGGAAGACTATTGATTACTAAAAATCCTTAAAAGACCATCTAACAATCATTTGTATATGTGAACTGTGTGTTCTTTTAATGGGGTTGATTACCTACAAAAGAATCACTAGGCTTCAATTTGTTTGAGGGTATGTGAAGTAGGAATGAAACAATAGGACAGCATATTGCACATTTGATTGTCTCTTACTGTTAAAACGAATATATTTGAATGTAGTTTTCAATTCAAATACAATACAGCCAGTACATAAATGAATGAACATTGCAATTTCTCCTATAATGACTGGTTGAGACAAATGGGAATCCCATTCTGTATACTCCAACCACACTCAATGGGAATTCCCATGATTTAAATCATTTTGTACAAATAGAAACAATGGCTCAAGATATTATGCAGGAATTACTGCCATGTATTTACTAATAGGAATAACCATTAACTACTAATTACAGGAAAAACTCTAGCAATGACTAATCATGCTCTCAGAGAAATTCTGAAACCCATCATGCATTTATTGTTCTAAGTTGTTGAAACCATTGGCTATAGTTCCTGACCCCATGCCAATTACCTTTGAAAGTGTATAATACCATTTGTTTTTGGAATTCCGATCCAATTATGACAGGCCTCAAATGGTTCTCATTCATTGATGTGGCTTATCCATCTCCGTCAATACTGCAGTCGCAATCATCTTGCGGCAATGGCTGGATACCTAGAATGGGAAGATTTTTCATTATAATGAATGAACGGAATGATCATTTATTTGGAGAAAGGAGTAATCCAAAATGATCTTTTAAATAGTTTTCAAATAATTTAAGTAAACACACAATTGAAATATTTCCTTGTCACCATCATCATCCTAAAATGATCATTGTTTAGTATTATTATTATTTTTGCCAAGCAATAATTTCAAGTCTCTTTCTCATGCATTTCAGTATTTTTATCAACTATTTAATCACAATATTTATCGAAAAACAAAACACTAAATTGGCATTAATTAATTAAATTGACAGTAATGCACCATTCTGTTCAATGATCTATGCAATTCTTTTAACCTGAAAATAGGTTAACTACATTAGTGTGGTTTTGGAAGTGATCACATTGGTGTTATAGTCCATGTATGTATTATTGCTGTGGGAGGTAGTTGCGCAGATTGCTTGCTCAGTGTCAACCAGGTACAGT
Source organism: Platycnemis pennipes (assembly GCA_933228895.1). Lineage (NCBI taxonomy): Eukaryota > Metazoa > Arthropoda > Insecta > Odonata > Platycnemididae > Platycnemis > Platycnemis pennipes. The sequence continues at coordinate 6,376,271 of OW121851.1, read as the reverse complement.
CCGTGTTGAGAGCACGGAGGCGTTTCGTTCAGTTTCCCGCGAGCTGCAGTTGTCCCTAATGCAGACTCGTTGTATTCTTTATTTGTACTCGCAACTAAGGTACATTTGGAACCAGATGCTTGAGTTTAAGTCCAGCCCTCATGTATGTACAAAGTGGTGTGTATGTATAACATACACACCACTTAGTACTCAACCCATCATCTTTCTTTCTTTGGCTATATTGGTGATGCAAATGAGATTTAAGGACGCAGAATTGATTAGAAGAGTGTGATTGAGGGAAATGCATTGCTAAGAGGATTGAGGAACGTTTTAGGTCCCGTAGATAATCTTCCGTATCAGGTTACATCATCGGAAAAAAATTGTCTGCCACCAAGAGCAGGGTAAACGTGTGAGTAGCTTGCCTAGGTATGATATTTTACTTTTAAGGGTTTAGGAAAAAGCTTCAATATTGACATGGGCGAAGTGGGAAAAGGGGGGTGGAACTACTGTAATGTACTTGCAGGGATTGAATTCATCTGAATAGAAGTTCCATCGCAAATTCTTGAAGAAAACTAAGTAATAGAGCTAAGTGTCATTCGTCTTGTCCAGAAAGAAGTGGAGAGCAGACATCTTGGTGTCACTATCTAATAGAAACAACTCTATACTGGGCAATGCCATCGTTAGCAATCACAATAAGCTGAGGGCAGAACGATTCCGTTGAGCTTTAGAGTAAGGGGAGAAATGCATAGTATTGGGAAGATTTGTTTTGGTTGAGAAAGGGTTATGCATGGGCAATTGTAAGTTTCTGTCGACAAATTGTAGTGAGGTGCCAGGCATGTAATTTAAAGCACAAGGGTATAGCACAAGTTATCAGGAAGTCTGATGGTTTTACAAGAAGGCTGCACAACATTGTGCATTCTTTAAGTGGAAGTAAGTCTGACTTTCAATTCTTTGCAGGCAAAGATTTTTTTTGCGAGTGGTCGTATGCCTGTTATGGATACTGCATTCGAAAAACTTCATAATTAATGAAATTTGCATCCACGCTGCATTTCACTCGCTGGTTTTACTCAAGGAGGGCTGTGTTTCCTGAAGGATGCATTTGCATGCTAGCCTACGGGTGACAATGAATCCAGAGTGGAGATGCTTGGGAATGACAATCCCACTCCCACCAAAACATAAAAGAGTGTTATGCAGCCCCTTATGGAGACTGCATGTGCATTAAAGTGTAAACAGTGACATAGTACGAAATTCCATCGCAGCAACACCATTTAAGCGTGTTAAGGCTATTTAAGATATCTGTGGATGTTAATTTTGTTGCATGACAGTCAGCCATTCTGTATCCGTTTTGTTCCCTCCCAAGTTTTTAGGTAAAAGGATGAGGATTGCTGCGTCAAGTGCGGAGTCTGTGCCTGTATGAGATGGTAGTAGTTGTGGATTTTTAGCAGTTTCTGGTGCAGAGGAAAATGCAAAAAAAGTGGTTTTTGAGAGTGAGGGACAATATACAATGAAAATACGCTGTAGAAGAAGTACAAAAACATTCAGGGTAATTACAGTGGGACACGTTTCATTCTCATTTCCTTTCTCTGCATATGAAATGCTAAGGAGAAGTGCTTGCAAAGCAGGTCTGCTAGTGTATTAAGTAGTTGACTTACCTCAGGAGTGACTTTTATTCTTAAAACAGGCCTGAATTTACCACAGTTAAATATCATTTTTGGAATTATTGTCGTCTTCATTCGCTTTCTTCCGTTTCTTTGAGGAATTTTAATAATTTATCACATTTTACATGGTACTCTTTTATTTTTCACTGCACGAAAAACAACTTCACGCATGCAGGTGTCGTGTGTGGCAAGCTCCTACGCGGCTACCGAAGACTTAAGGTTTCTGGCTTCGAAGCCACGATACCTCCTCCAGTTCATGCTAACCACCTTGGTTGAGAGGCTTGGTTGATAAAGAGAATTTTGCCAGAGTATTAGCAAATAAAAAAGTGGGGATATAAATGGTAATGAAATTAGGCTAAGGTGCAGTAGCAGCCGCGTTACGACTTCGGAGGAACTTAAACCCCGGTATTTCCTAAAAGAGTTCACGCGCAAAAGTGAAGAGCACAAAATTACTGTTAAGAAAGATGAAAATTTTTTTCAAGCAGTCTAGCCGTTACACAAAACAACACTTTGATGGCAAGGAAACGAAATTAATTATACACTGGCATTCATTACTTCGAAAAAATTACAACAGCCGACTTCAATTCGTAATGAACATTGCATTAATGTTGAATTCGAAATATACTACCTACTCCTCACCCCCACAAAACAATGTAGGGTCTGTTTTCCTGAATGAATGGCATTGGCATTCTTAAACGCTGGCATTACAGCAAATGCGGACACCCAGTATCCAATAAACAGGGTGCAGATCTTGACCATAGCGGAGAGATATCCGTGTGATAGAACGCCAGACCAGGGACCTATGATACTCTGGCAATTGAGAGAAGATCCCGAGTTGAACAGGTGCGTGAGACAACGAGACAAAAGTAAAGGACGGGATAAATTAAATCTACGAAACATTTACCTTTGCGTTACGTCCTTACGCACATTGAATGTTAATGGGGGAATTTGAATTCCTTAGGAGACGTGAATAATATCAAGAGCTCTTTTCTAGGGGAAAGGATGTCGAGACGATTTCGGAGCAGGAAATGAGGGAGGATCGTTAAATGAAGATAAAGCAGCTGTAAGGAGATGACGTGAGAGAGAGAGAGAGGTAGAGATTGCATGAGTTTCCTGTGCTGACCCAAGGAGGTATCATGCTCAGCTCGCTGGGACCCACTTTTCGGCGCTCGTGGTTGGAATGGGACGAGCGCCGATGGCCGGCCCTTCACGCCCCTCACTGCAGGTGGAGATCTGCAGGGAGGGACGTCCTACTGGTGCCATGCTACAGCGACGCCCTCAAAACGGGCAACCGCTGCCTTCGGAAAAGAAAAGCGAATGCGAGCAAGAAGATGACGAGTGATGAGAGAGAGGGAAAGATGTGAGGTGCTGACATCGATCTTGACAATTTTTATTACAAGTTGCAGCCAAGAGTCACATGAGAAATACACTCTGGCAATACAGTACAATGAGGCAAAATGGCCTCGGACAAATTAGAACAACAATCTGGAATTTAATTTTTCATCACACCGCAAGGGTGTGGCCACCAACATTTCACCCTAGTTCCTTTAAGTGTCCTGCCTAACCAATTCGCCTAAGAGTGCCTTAATTGTCCCCCCAAGTCTCTTAAGTGTCCTGGGGCCTTTAAAGCCCCCTCGGAGGGCCCTACCCAAAACGGGGCGCCGTGCCTCGCGCTAAGCGTGTCCCTACGCCCTACCCACTATGCCCTGCAAAGAGGAGAAGATTCCCTACCTTGAGTTACTCCAAATGTCCTCCGGCGGCAGAACTTCTGTCGTTCTCTCCCTCGACGATCCCCCGTTGTCACAACACACACACACACTAACACATTTTAGCACTATTTACAATGACCATGCACTAATTCAGATGACACTCTTTTCACTGCACCGGACACACTCACAGCGTCGATACACGTCTCATTCTTCTGCTTCCATCTGGTCTGATTTTCCGAGAGTAGATATACAAGACAGTATGGCAATTTAGAGAGGACGTTCGACTGAAGGGAAGGAAGAAATGACATGCATAGAAATTGCCATTTTTAGATTCAAGAGGCAATGCCTTATGGAAAATGTGAGCATTGGTATCTCTCCGTAGAATGACGGGTAAAGGAACGGGAGTGCATTCATTTTAAGAACTGTTATCGCACAGAAATTCAGAATTTCGCCATAATGAAGATAATTGCATCAACATTTTGTTGCTAGGATAGGTTGCAGGGGACTATGATTAGAAAGTGAAAGGAAGTAGTTGGGCATAGAAAAATGGAGACCAAAAGTCTTTTGAGAGACAAGTAGCAAAAAGGTACGAGAGAGGCACTACAACCCGATCAACTCGTTAGATTGGGAGGGGAGTCTAACAGACGCGTAGCTGCGAGTGGAACAGTTGGACATCAGAGTGGAAAAGTTGGTGCCATCTGAAGAAATAGTTGAAGAAAACTGAATGGGAGGCAGTTGAAACGCCGCCTCCAAGGAGAACGTCAAAGTATCAGCGGAGGGAGTTTGAAGACAAAACATTCGAACGGACAGTAATATCTTCTGCGTGGGAGAATTATAATCACACAAACGTGAGAATAAAGAGTAAGAATTTGAGTGCGGAATTTGTTGGAGAGGAAGATGAAAGAATGTGGTTCATTTGTAACAGTGAAGATAGTAGAGCACGATCGAGAAAACGAACGAGAAGAAAAATTCCGCTGAGAGGTCGATGTGTAGTGTTCATATTTGTAACTCGGCGAACCATCACCCCTGTAAAATGGAATAAATGAAGGATGAAATACATTTAACATGAGATGAATAGAAATTACTAATCTTAAGCTATTTTGCTAATAATTTGCTCCTAAAACTCTGGAATGAACAAATCAGGCCAAATTATTGCGCTTAGCACTGCAATATTTGTTTCAAAGACTTAATTAAGACTAGAATGATGGTGACTTTAATCAGATTTTTCAGTCGGAAGTAACTCAATCCATTGTTCAACACGGACTACTCACATCTTCCTTGTCGGCTGGACGCTGACTCGGCTGAAACATAACATGCCTAAATTCTTGATCACCGATACAAGCAATAATCGCGACCACTCTCCTCAAAGACGATGTTGTTTCTTCCAGCGTTTCGTCGTAGCACATAGAAGGTAAGATCTGAGAGAGTGCCACTCTACCGCTGTGGCCTTTATATACAGTGAAATGATGTGGGGGGTTGCACGAGGAGAGGGGACGGAGGGGCAGTGCTGCCACTTTGTACTCCGATGTGCAGAGGGCCCTCACTCCGCTTCTCGCCGCATTCGAACGCGCGACCCCTCGAACACATTTCTCCAACTGCAGTCGGGAACTCTTCCTCCCCGAGTCGAGGGAATGCAAACCTATCTGCCGCACCCAGCGCCTTCCGAGAGAAAACGGCGCCCGCCGCCGAGGTGCATTTGGACCGCGTCTCTTTTCTCGCGGCACCCGGTGTGGGTGACCGAGAGAACTGAGAAGTCGTCGGCTCGATCGGTCGAGTTCTTGGGTGTGCGTTTTGATGTGCGGTGGAAGCGGCCGAGAGGGAAACCCGGCAATAGCTCACTCCTTAATTAAAAGCGTCAAGGGCTTGACATCCCAAACGACGTTCAGTGTTCAGGAATTGGAATGCTCTCCGTTCACATCTCACTAGTTGGAAAACAATTTCGCCGAAGCTCTTTACGAATTCGGACTCCGTCCCTCTGGGCGGAGGACCAATTATAATATAGCCGTCTCTCCCTGGCTCGACGACGTATCCACCCTAGTACGGGTACCATCGCAGGACGAACATCAAACGCGTGCAATTTCCTCTCCCGAATTTAATTGCCCACAAAGTATAAGTTTGGAGTCGAAGGTGTTTCAATGGCTGGAATTATATCTCACCCAAGATCTTATCCCTGCTGGAAATCCATAACTTGGGCGGGATTTGTACCCGTGGATGAATTCGACTATATTTCGCGTAAATATGCGGTGGGACAGCTTTTCAGCGATTACATGGAACTGCACGATTTGCACTGTACACTTATTATTTCATGTACACAACAAATGATTCAACGCGTACCCCGTTTCCTCCGTTACTAGCTGACTTTTTTATTGACGAACATTATTGCAAACTTTCTATTTCCAATTTCACCATTTTAAACTACGTATATATTTTATTGGTTTCGGTATGTGGACACAGTTTTATGTTGTTGCATAGGCAGCCACAGTCAAGCGGTTAAGTTTTGAATATTTTAAAATTCTTAAAACCCACGTATCAACTTTCCTTTGGAGACAGAATCGGAGGGACAGTTTAATTTTTTGGATCTCAGCATCTCCATTGGACAGGGCAACCACATCTTCGACATTTATCGCTACTCCACATGCACTGATCAAGGGACACCGGCTGATTCCTACCACTCAATGTCCCATAAAACATCCGCTTTTGACCCCACAGAGTGTTTTAAGAATCCCGTTTTCGTAAGACAAAGTTGACAAAGAATTGAACGCCATTAAATGCTATGCATCGTCCAACTGATGTGAGGCCTCCTCACATATGAGGATTTTTTGTGTGGAGGCAATAGAAGTTATCCATTCAACACATGCAACTTCCACCCAGGAATGCAATGAGGAGAATCAGAAATTGTCCAAGTTAACTTGTCTCGGACGAGAGCAAACAGTTGGAAACCTCCCCCGGGGACAAATTCAAAATCACATTTTACACTTCGCTGTCATTAACGGGCATATTAGACTAAGCCAAATACCTTTACTATACCGTGATCAAATCCGGAGTGTATACAGTACTCGTGACATGTATGATTCACGGTATATAGGGCAAACGGGGAGAAGTGTTGGAGTTTGAATAAACGAACATAAGAGATCGTGGTTAACAGAGTGACAGTGATTCCATTTTTCAAAACACCAGTTACAGGAATCCTATTACGAGGACTTCGACCTTAAGATCCACCATTAGTGAGAAAAAGGGATAAAGGTCAACCGAACCTACTGCTCTCCCACTCCTTCTTCCGATTCAACAATTTCTCAAGAACCCCCTTCCCAACCTCTCCCTCCCCTTCCCTCCCCGTTCCTTCCTTAGTACTAATTCCCGATCCTCGTATCCTATGGAACATCACGTATCACACTTACCCTCCTTTTTTCACCTACAAACAAACACCCCTCCTGGCCCTTAATTGGTCAGTTTTTACCACTTCCCTTTTTGTGTTTTTGTAAAAATGCATATTTGATATTATTATCGATAGTGCACTTGATGATGGATGATCCTTGGGCATTGACTCACGTGTTGTGCATAAATATAAGAGGACAGTATGTACAACTGCAGTTCAATTTAATCCGAACTTTTGGGTTTCCATACCAGTGCGTTACCGACTTCGCTGCCATGCCCGGGAAATTCACTTTCATCTAGCGCGCCTAATCATTGAAAATGGCACCTTTTTATGCTTGGTGATAGTTTAAAGTAATTAAATTTTCTATATTCATTAATATAAATTATTGGGAATGTCTTATGGAAGTTGAGTAAAAATTAGTTTTCCATTTTTATCTCTATCTGATGGAATGGTCTAGAATGGTCTCGCATAAAATCGATGGTATTAATTTTCCTTTGAATTTTGTTATTTATATGTGGTAAATAAAATAACTGTGGGTGTGTGATAGGGTCGGAAACCTAGTTGAAGATTGTGGAATTACGTGAAGTAAAGGAGCTGAATAAGATGCTAACAACCATGGAAAGGACAGTGGCCAGACATCAGCTGAAGATCAATAAGAAGAAAACTAAGATATTGGCGTGCAGCAAAAGAGAAGAGGCCAAAACCAACGTTATACTAGGAAAACAGAAACTGGAAGAGGTGAAAGAATTCTGTTACCTGGGAAGCAGAGTAACCAACGATGGACGAAGCAGGAAAGAAATAGTGAGTAGAATAGCCCAGGCAAAGAGGGCATTCTATCAAAAGAAGAATCTACTAACAGCTGGAAATACAAGCTTGGAAGTACGGAAGCAATTCATCAAAACGTATATCTGGAGCATGTTTCTTTACGGCAGTGAGGCATGGACGATGACAGCAGCGGAGAAGAAAAGGGCAGAAGCATTCGAAATATGGTGCTATCGAAGAATGATGAAGATAAAATGGATCGCCCGAGTGACAAATGAAGAAGTGCTAAGAAGAGTGGGAGAAAAGAGAAGTCTGCTGAAAACTATAAAAAGAAGACGGTGGCCTGATGAAGGCAAGCGTCGAAGGAAAAGTGAACGGGAAGAATGGAATAGGCAGGCCTCGTATGAGGTACATAGAATAGGTTGTGAAGGATATAAAAGAGAGGAGCTACGTTAATATGAAGAGGTTGGCCGATAGAAGAATCGAGTGGAGGGCTGCGTCAAACTAATCCTAGAATTGTTGACCCGTTGATGATGATACGTGAAGTAATGGAACGCTTTTTCTCCCCGCATCCCTTAGAAGAACACTTCTGAGATTCCTTCCTCTGCTCCTTCGGAAGGGAGACTTTGATGGCAGTCGAAGTCACCGCATCTCAAGTGCACGGCATTGGAATCAACTTTCGGTCCTTCCCTCCCTCTTCTCATTTCACTTCGCACGCAGCGGTGGCCAGAGAGAGGGAAACTCACGGTCTGCGCCGTGCACTATTCGTGATGCACAACCAGCGTGTCCGACGTTGATACTCCATAACGTGATGTGGTCTCTATTGCGGGTACTTTCCCAAGGGCCTTCCCCTAGAGTACTGTCTCTCAGCCTTTTTGGTTTTGAGGAACCTCCAGTCCCCAGTACTAATTGGTTTAAAGTAATTAAATTGTTAAAAAGTGAAATTCACTTTTTTCCTGGATCCTCCTCTTATATCTTTCTTCCCGAATGTCACCTTTTTCTTGAGTCCTGTATTGATTTTAGATGTAATATGTCTCAGTATAAAATGCTTTTTTAAGTAGTTTTTCGCGTATGCTATGCTTGCGAATTGGCTCTTATGCCGTGGATCCCCTTTTATGATAACAGAGCTATCTGCACTAATATCATTTCTTGACCTAAAGACCATTCATTGAAATCACATTTTACCTTAAACGTCTTCCATTAGGTAATTAACTAACATAGACTCGGAGTTTTTCATATATTTGGCCATTTTACAAAGTTACATTTTACAAAGGGTAGGTATATATTTTCAATAATTGTAAAAAGTGTCGATTTTTCGTGTCAAGCAATCTTGCAGGAAATTGAGAAGAACATATTTCTCCGCCCACATTTTTCGTTATTCTTGAATTTCTTCCAAAATGTCACTATCCCTTAAGTCTTATTTTTATGATTGGGAGAAATTTTCAGGCTTGAAAAATTTCCAAGTCTGTTGTGCCTGAGTCAACGTTTGTAATCCCAAGAACGATTTATCTTTAGAACCCGTTTATCTAGAATTCTCGAATTAGTAATCGAAATTCACTTTTTGCTGGATCCTCCTCTTATATCTTTCTTCCCGAATGTCACCTTTTTCTTGAGTCCTGTACTGATTATAGATGTAATATGTCTTAGTTTAAAATGCTGTTTTAAGAGTAGTTTTTCGCCTGTGCTATGCTTGCGTATTGCTAATTTCCAACCATGCAGTTTGTATGGCACCTCTGACGGCTTATTACAAGGATATGATTGGAGAGGACACCTCAATATTTGCATCTGGAATTCCTTTTTAATTATACTGCGCTTCAGGCTGATTTGCGTTTCATTGCAAGAATGTTCCGTGTTTGAAAGTTGCTATAACAATCGATTTAACCTTTTCAATTAAGGAGGTTCCACCGTGACTCCGCGATTCAATATCCCGTAAAAGAGCTATGTTATTTAATGAATAAATACCGATCCAGAAAAACACCTTTATGGAAAATCATCTATTGGGTTGATAACGCATGCACAATAATTGTATGAGTATGCTAATATATAGCGCGTTGTAGTTACAATCTATTTTTTACAAGCTCTTTTTACTCATTTTGACTTCGGAACATGACTGACGTGTTGTTGCCACGTTTAATTTACAAAGTGAGAATACAGGCTCAACCCCGCTAATACGTATTCTAAAATAGGTAAAATATTTTCTTACTTAGTTTTAAACTACACCCTTGCAAATACAACTCTTTGTTTTGAATTTTATTAATATTCGTATTTTTGAAAATTGTTTGGCAACAATGACGCTGCTACCATTTGGAAGCATTGATATTAATTACACCATATCAATAACCAATAAAATATTTAAATTACGTAAAAAATATAAGAAGGATCTTGGTAAGGTATATTCCGTAATTAAGACGGTAAATAAGCTTGTAAGCACGTTCCGTCATAAGTAATGTTGCCAATGATAACAACATACTGTAGCGCTACTTTCACGTAACTAAGGCTTTTCTGCTTTTTTTCGAGCAAACATTTATTAATATCAATTAAACAAGTGTGGTAAGGCGAGCACTTTTTTACAATGCTAAATTCTACGTAAAATCACGCATCTTATATTAGTTTTTCGTCAAAACGACATTTCTCCTTAAATTATTAATCTGCAAATATTACTGCAAGAGCCATGCTCTGCCGTATAGCCACGTATAAAATATCTGATTTTCAGTGTCTTTTTTCTTCAAATATATTATGGTAAGGCCAAATTATTTTGTTGCCAATCGATAGAAGGGGCAAAAAATGATGTATTCTGACATTTTCACAAAAATGACATCTACTTCATAATTCGATGGAGCCACCTTAAGGGAGATGTTTCCGAGCTCAAAAAGTAAACATCTTGCCACGAAACGTAAATCGTGTCGAAAAATGCAATGAAAAAATATGTTAATTGCACTCAATGTAGGTATATTACCTTGATTTCCAACCGAATTCCACAACCGTTTAGAACAATTTCTTATACAAGTAAGACCTTTTATCATGCCATAAGAAATGTGAGTTTGAAGAATAATTTTAGGAAGCTGTATGTAGTGTTGCTTAATGAAATTTTGTAGGCTAAATTATGAAAATGAACTTATGAAATCCGACTCATAAATTTTCGCATTTGTTTGTACAAATTTCCAAATGTCACCGCGTTTAGAGTTCTGATAGTTAGTGAACATTGAAATTAATGGAAAATTTCGGAGAAATGATCAATTCCTACCCCTCATCAAAGCACATCGACATTTATTCCGAAATTCAAGGAAAACACGAAAATGTTGTAGAGCGATTTGGACGTTCTTCAAATTTGACCAGTAAAATACACTACGGGGAAATTCTCATTTTATCAGAAAGAAACGGATAAATTATTTGGTGTACCCAATCAGTAGTATGAATTTAGGTTTTAGTAAAATTTTCAAATAAATTCCATATTCTACTAAAAAAAACGTACCAATCATGAATGCTGAGAGATATTCTGCGTACACCAGAGGGCCATGGTTTCCTGACTCTTTTGCGGTATCCTGAACAGTTATGATCCAAATTAAATCCCTCAGTTAGTGTTCAGTAGTAATTTCAAACTCATTCAAACAGGAAACACATCTTCTAAGAAGTTGAGTGATTCATAATCGAGGCTTATGACCGAGAGGGAAAGTGTTTCCTTCACAACAATGTGGGCGTTTACTCAGAAGAGAAATCGCAATTTTGTAGACGAAATTGTTAGATGGAAACGAAAAACGAATTTTAGCGAAAAAATTAATCTTCTAACCACAACCATTCACCCATAAATCAAAAATTAAAATAAGCAAAAGGTGACGCCCACCGAAAAAGCTGCTCTGATAACATTGACGTCATTTTCCTCCCGTCCTCGACTGCTCTCATGGGAAGGGGAGGGAGTGGAGGGGGATTCTCGGAAGGTCTGCTCGCACAGATGCTGTCGCAACTGCTCCTATTGGCAGAGTCAGCTGTGTCCCACCCATTGAGATAAGGCGAAGTAGCTTCGCGGGCTCAGTTGTGATTGGACGAAGTCGATATACTTCAGAGGTTGCACGACGCCCACTTTTCCGAAAGGATTAAAAACATCAGTTTTTCGCTGCTTATAACTAGAGAAATAATTGACGGATCAAAAAAAGGAAAAATACGGGTCTTTTTATTTTAAAAACTCTATCACATTCGGTAATAAAAAAATATGGTAAACGACCCCGTTCTCAGCTGACTATTGGCCCCATCACATCCGGAAAACCTCACACGATGGAAGCTCACCGACTCACCTTCTCTATCTGAACGGGAGAAGTATCGTTCAACTTGCCCAGAAAAGATTTGCTTTGACAACGCTCTTTCATCGTCACCAGGCAGTTGCAGATACCAAAAGCCTAGAAGCCAAAGTGAGGCACTAGGAAACAACTTTTCGCCTGAGCAGATTTGGGGGCAGGGAAATCCAGATATTCTTTAAGACAACGGAGAAAGTTACAAAGGAGGAGGAGATATCAAGAGACAAAGCACGAAGTCCTTTCATTGCAATATGGTCTGATAAGATGTCAAGAATATTGAGAAAACATCAAACCAATACTATAGCAACGAGAAAACTTAAGAACTTCCTGGGAACGGCCAAAGATAGCTCGCGGTTGAAAGCGTCTAGAGCCTACCGTATTCCATGTGAAATCGGACTAGTTTACTTTGAGGGAACATACACATATATTATTATCATGTTGCATACAATTTTATGACGGAAAATCAATGAAAGGAAGCGTGAATCGTCATAAAGCGCAGTAAAATTAGGAATAAAATCCAGAACATCTATCATCAGTACAGGACTCAAGAAAAAGTGACATTCGGGAAGAAATCCAAGGAAAACGCAAAAATAGGAAAGAAAAATGAATAAGATAAATAGAATTTTTACTCTTCTTATAATCACTCATCTCCCAGTCGGATAATTAGAGCAGCCAAAACGCGCGACTTCAGGAACATATTAGGGGAGAATGATTGAATAAGGAATTTGGATTCCATTGTCTTCGCAATCTTTCTTGAGATTACGAAAATTAACCCCATTAACAAGGGTTGAAGCCTGGAAATTTCTCTCAATAATCAATAAAAGACTTAAGGGAAGGAGGCATTTAGGAAGGAGTTTAAGAATTACGAAATTTAATTGCTTGCGACGAAAAACTGACGTTTATTTAGCAATTGTTGAAATTCATTTATACCCTACTGTCATCAGGGAAAAAGTTCGTAGAGTGGCGAAGTATATGAAAAATTCCGAGATACTGTTAGTTAGTTACCAAACGGAAGAAGTTTAAGAAAACATTTGAATACAATCACTGACCTTAAGGTAGTCCGTCCGAGTTTCTTGAGACGGTCAACAAAGCGATTTTTTCACCTCAATAGAACATTTATTGTATAAGAAATGGGAGTTGAGATTTTGAAAATATTTTGCCGGGTAAAAATACGAGAAAATTACGCTTTAAAATGAGGTCGTACATAATGGGCCTTACGAGGAATATGCTACGCGAGCACCGGAAAATGTATTTTACTCGGAAGTTTTCCGGTGAATCTCGAAGTTAAAATACATTTCCTTATTCTTTATGAAATTATCTATGAAACGGAGCCAAATGAAATGCATGTTACTGCGGAAATACCTGAGCAATCTCACGTAAAACGTTAGTTTTCGAATCGTTTTCGGAAAGTCTCAGTCGCCATTCGTAACATATTGGCAACATCGCGGAGAATGGCGCGGGAAGTACAAATCGAATTTGCGTAGCTTTCAGTTTATTTTACCGATTTTAATACATATTAAGGCATGAAATATTATTGATACTGATAGCTTGGAAATTAAATATGGGATTCGCGAAATCAGGAAAACATCAAAAGGGGTACGCGAAGCGATAAAGGTTCAGGGGAAGGGCTCGAAGGGAGGGCCCTTGGGAAAGTACACGAAACAGGAACCACATTACGCTTTGGAATATGAAACTCCGACAAACTTGTTGGGTGTCATGAATAGAACACACAGATGTTGAGATACCCTCGCTACGACAAGCGCTACGAAGTGAAATGAGGGGGGGAAAGATTGATTCCAATGCCTGCCTTGCACTTGAGATGTGTCGGGGAAATCGACTGCCGTTAAAGTCTCCCTTCCAAAGGTGCTAGGAATAATCGGCTAGGTGAGGCATGCGGGGAGAAAAAGCCTTCCATTACTTGAAGTCATTCCACCACCTTCAACAAGGTTCCCGAGCCCTACCACACCCACAGTTTATTTACTTTACCACAAATCAATTACAATAAGCTGAAGGAAAATTAATGCCACTAATCTTATGCTAGACCATTCTAAACCTATCTATCGAATAGAGATTGAAATGGGAATAGATGTTTCGCTTGCCTACAATATGACATTTACATTTTATATTAGCTAATAGAAAAAAGATGATTAATTTGCACAATCAACTAGCATAAAAGGTGCTATATCCATGATTAGATGCAATAGACGAAAGTAAATTTTCCGATGCCGGACATGTTAGTCACATGGACACTTGTCCGACAACCGAAATTGATTTAACTGCACAAGATCACCTGTCCACTTATAATGATTACACAACACGTACTCCAATGCCTAAGGAGCCACCATCAAGTGTGCAATCATAATAACATCCAATATGTATTTATACAAAATTTCAAAAAGGGGGATGGTAATATCCAACCTGTAAGACACAAGGAGGGGGAGGGGTGTTTGTTTGAAGGTGAAAAAAAGGAGGATAAGTGCGAGAGGTATATTTCATAGGACCAGAGTTTCGGGAGTGTACCCTAAGGGGGATGGAGTAGGGGAAGGGGTTTCTTGAGAAAATTTAGAGCAGGTCGGAGGAAGGAGGGGGAGAGTTTGCTCTCGTCCGAGACGAGTTAACTTGGACCATTTTTACGTGCTTTTTGATTCTCCTCATTGCATTCCTGGGTGGAAGTTGCATGTGTTGAATGGATAACTTCTATTGCCTCCACACAAAAAATCCTCATATGTGAGGAGGCCTCACATCCGTTGGACGATGCATAGCATTTAATGGCGTTCAATTCTTTGTCAACTTTGTCTTAGGAAATCGGGATTCTTAAAACACTCTGTGGGGTCAAAAACGGATTTTTTATGGGACATTGAGTGGTAGGAATCAGCCGGTGTCCCTTGATCAGTGCATGTGGAGTAGCGATAAATGTCCAAGATGCGGTTGCCCTGTCCAATGGAGATGCTGAGATCCAAAAAATTAAACTGTCCCTCCGATTCTGTCTCCAAAGGAAAGTTGATACGTGGGTTTTAAGAATTTTTAAGTGTTCCAAACTTAGTCGCTTGACTATGGCTGCCTATGCAACAACATAAAACTGTGTCCACATACCGAAACCAATAAAATATATACGTAGTTTATAAAGGTGAAATTGGAAATAGAAAGTTTACAATAATGTTCGTCAATAAAAAAATCAGCTATTAACGTAGGAAACGTAGGTACGCAGTGAATCATTTGTTGTGTACATGAAATTATCAGTGGACAGTGCAAATCGTGCAGTTCCATGGAAACGCTGAAAAGCTGATCCACCACATATTTACGCGAAATATAATCGAAGTTATCCAAAGGAATGGGGAGCAAATCCCAAGTTATGGATTTTCAGTGATAAGGATAAGATTTTTTCTTATTTTTGTCACCTGCAACCTATCCTAGCAACAAAATTTGGATGCAATTATTTTCATTATGGTGAAAGTCTGAATTTCTGTGCGATAACAGTTCTTAAAATGAATGCACTCCCGTTCCTTTACCCGTCATCCTACGGAGAGACACCAATGCTAACTTTTCCGTAGGGAATCTTCTCCTCTTTGCAGGGCATAGTGGGTACGGAGTAGGGACACGCTTAGCGCGAGGCACGGCGCACAGTGGTCGGAAATACCGATCTGGCTGGACAAAATGTCTGATGTGTACTGTATTGCTTGAAAATACACCAAACGTTCACAGAATATATGCATGACCTCTTAAAACATTTTACAATTTGGTTTTTGACAATTCTACCATATGGGAGGGGAGGGGAGAGGGGAAGGGCAAGGGAGTCTGGCGCGCGGAAATTACCCCATCTCTACTCAAATCTGACTTATTTGGAAATGATATATTTTTCAGAGATAAAAAGACTTAATGACTACAGTTTCATATTTCGCCTGCATCTCAACACCAATAGCTTTTTTAGCAGTCAGTGCCAACTATAGTTCGCTTGATATAGATAGATACAGCATGCGTTTCTGTTATGCCGATAAATGTGGGGCAGAGAATTTGATAAGTGATCTTGAAAATAATCTCAAGAACCAGTTATTATGGATTCAACTGTGATCTATTGGGCAGGAAATGTCCGTATTAATTGATTATTACATTTATACATATATATTATAGCTCGTTTGGGAGTATAGCATGAGAGTAGGTAAAAGCTAATAAATTCCACAGAATAATAAGATGGATGAGTAAAAAACTATAGCACTTTTCCACAATATATTTTAAAATAACCAAGTGTACACCTGATGATGGCTTAGTAAGCCGAAACACGTGTTGTGTAATTTTATTATTTTAAAATATATTTTAAAATATATTGTGGAAAAGTGCTATAGTTTTTTACTCATCCATATGTCTAAATTCCACTACGTGACGCCTGATACTGTGAACAATAATAAGATCCATTGTATTTGTGTAAATTAAAAGTTTATTCACATTCCTGAGTAAAATTTGTTATAATTGAAGTAGGTATCAGGTAATTTAAGCGATATTAAATTATAAAAAAACAAAAAATTGTTAAAAAAGAATAACATTATATTTGGTTGTTGCCAGAATTTAGTTCAATGTTACCACTCGAAAAGGACTAGACCATTATTGTCATGATGACTTTCGTGTACTTAATTATTCCGAAATTTCACTGCCATCTGAATTGAATCGTGAGTCTGACTCAACAGGGACAAGATGATTTAATATTTCAGGAGTTAAAGCTGTGGTTTTTTTCTGAAGTTTTCTTCGCGATGTGATAGTTGGATCAGACGAAACCAAGAGTATGTTCAGTAAATCTTCACTTACCACCTGCAGAGACATTTTCCTAGTGTTATATTCCCTGTATTTTCTGCAGCCCTTATTTCTTGATTCTTGAGGTTCTTCCGATAGCATTCCAATGGGCAAAGGAGCAGAAGCAATAATGTCCGCTCCATGCAACAAAAGTTTGTGGATGGAAGCGGGCATGTAGTACCAACTGTACAACTTTACACATATACTTGCAGCTGCATGACTATAGTCTTTAAAGGCTTCGACATCAATTGCACGCTTTGATGCAATTGCAGACAAAATTACGGAAAATATTTTAATTACACCTTCATCTATCCCTGTGATGGAAGATGATGAAGCAGGATTCGCAAAAAGTCGTCGGGCAGTATTTCCATCATTAGTTGTGCCACTACCTTGCTTCGGAATGTCTACAACTAGGCCTGTTTCCACCCTGAACCTATTGATGATAGATTGTTTCCTAAATTCCACATTTCTCTTCTCTTCAATGGTTTTTGCTTGCCATTTCTTTACATTAGGTCTATATGATACGTGCAACATGTATTCAAAGCTTCGTATCCAAGCATGAAGAGGTGATAGTCCGTAAACAAAAACTTCCTCATTGACAGGCCTAAGCAAAATATTCTGAATATCGTTCATTAGCCTTGGAGTTGCTCCGTAAACATTACATGTCTGGGATGGGATACCTGTTAGAGGTCACTTTTTTGGGTGGTAATTAATTCCTTTCCCACATCTGGAGAATAGTGTAGCCATTAATATTGTAAATAAAACAATGCCGCTTTCTACCAAAATGCTATAAAAACTTCTTTTTTGATAATTTTTATAATTTTACCTGTTGTTTCTTCCAAGTAAGAAATAAGGTGATCCTCCTGCTCCCTTTAGCCAACTTTTTCATAAAACATACGAAAAAGGTCTCGCCTTGTTAGAACTAGAATCTCCATAGCATCCTTGAGCAACCATCCGACGAAAGGAGACAGTAGTTAATGACTATACGCTCGTCCTCACCCGTTGATAAAATTGTTGATTAAAAAGTGTTTGGCTTGTGAATTTCGTATCATTGTCCTATAGACGCAGAAGAGCGACAGTCCAAATACGTGCGTCAGGACTTGGCGAGTGTTAAGATATAAACATTAATCAACAAAATACAAGCTGATGAATCTCCTTTCCCATATACATTTCATTAATTCTTATCATTGTTTATTGTGAGAATCATTATATCAGACCTAAAGTCAGCAAAGTAGCAAACAGAAAGTAACCTCTGACTCCGTTCCTCACGTTGAGATTAGGATAAGTGGGAAAAAGAAGAAGAGCAGTTTATAGAGTATTCATTTCTGCCTAACGCCTCAAGGAATTATTTGTCTCTTGGGCTAAATAGCCTAGGCGGCGTCTCCAGCCAAACGTTAGCTGCGGCGGCGGCGCGGCGCTTGGAGCCCGGTTCATACGGCTGGCGGTTACCTCAGTATTTAAGGCTTAATTAAAAAAAGCGCAAGTATGCGCAAATATATTTTACGCAAAACGCTTCTCATAACTTCCCGCTATGTATTAGTGTAAATATCACGGTGGGGCTCCGTGGGGCTTTTTTTGTAGGTCTCGATTCATGCATTTAGGAACAAATATTTCACTCGCTCTTACTTTCGTATTATTTAATAACTCCTTTGTAACTTTATCACCCCAGATATAGACACAAAATTGAAAGTGGTTCATTTCCCAAAGATGTGAGGGCTAAAAATTAGAAAATTGTATTAAGGAAAACCTGATTCTCTCAAACACGCTTCCGCATGCTAAAACCGAAAAACGTGGCGCGGATTGGAAGTCGTAACTTTCATGGCATGTGAATGATTGAATAATGCACAACCTGGAAAAATAATTATGAATTTATATAGCCTCAAGTATATTCTCTTCAGCAAAATCAAGCTTTTTCGGAAATATTCACTTTGATTTTTGACTTTTGTCCAGCCAGATCGCGATTTCCGACCACTGTGCGGCGCCCCGTTTTCGGTAGGGCCCTCCGAGGGGGCTTTAAAGGCTCTAGGACACTTAAGAGACTTGGGGGGGACAATTAAGGCACTCTTAGGCGAATTGGTTAGGCAGGACACTTAAAGGAACTACGGTGAAATGTTGGTGGCCACACCCTTGCGGTGTGATGAAAAATTAAATGCCAGATTGTTGTTCTAATTTGTCCGAGGCCATTTTGTCTCATTGTCTCACACTTAAAGGAACTAGGGTGAAATGTTGGTGGCCACACCCTTGCGGTGTGATGAAAGATAAAATGCCAGATTGTTGTTAATTCAAACTGTGCCAGAGGCCATTTTGTCTCATTGTACTGTATTGCCAGAGTGTATTTCGCATGTTACTCTTGGCTGTAACTTGTAATAAAAATTGTCAAGATCGATGTTAGCGCCTCTCATCACTCGTCATCTTCTTGCTCGCATTCACTTTTCTTTTCCGAAGGCAGCGGTTGCCCGTTTTGAGGGCGTCGCTGTAGCATGGCACCAGTAGGACGTCCCTCCCTGCAGATCTCCACCTGCAGTGAGGGCCGTGAAGGGCCGGCCATCGGCGCTCGTCCCATTCCAACCACGAGCGCCGAAAAGTGGGTCCCAGCGAGCTGAGCATGATACCTCCTTGGGTCACCAACAGGAAACTCATGCAATCTTAACTCTTTCACGGCATCTCCTCATAGCTGCTTAATCTTCACTTGACGATCCTCCCTCATTTCCTGCTCCGAAATCGTCTCGACATCCTGTCCCCCAGGAAATAGCTCTTGATATTACTCATGTCTCCTAAGGAATTCAAATTACCCCATTTACTTGAAATGTGCGTAATGACTTCACGCAAAGGTAAGGTAATTCCATTGATTTCATTTATCTCGTCTTTTGCTTTTGTCTCGTTGTCAGACGTAAATACCCGTCCAACTCCGGATCTTCTTTCAATGTGGTCGTTTACCATGTTTTTTTATTGCCTAATCTGATACAGTTTATTAAACGAAAAGTTTAACGAGTTATAAGCGGCGAAAAACTTCTGTTTTTAACCCTTTCGGAAAAGTGGGCGTGGTGCAACCTCTGACGTACGTCGACTTCGTCCAAACACAACTGAGCTGGCGAAGCTACTTTTCCTTACGAAATAGGGGGGACGCAGCTGACTCCGCCAATAGGAGCAGTTGCGACATCATCTGTGCGAGCAGGCCTTCCGAGAACCCCTCTCCACTCCCTTCCCTTCCCCTAAAAGCAGTCAAAAAGGAAAGGAGGAAAATGACGTCAATGTTATCAGAGCAGCTTTTTCGGTGGGCGTCACCTTTTGCTTATTTTAATTTTTGATTTATGAGTGAATAGTTGTGGTTAGAAGATTAATTCTTTCACCAAAACTCATTTTTCGTTTCCATCTAACGATTTCTTGTACAAAATTGTGATTTCGGTTCTGAGTAAACGCCCTTATTGCCAGAGTATCATAGGTCCCTGGTCTGACGTTCTATCCCACGACAATCTCTCCGCTATTGTCAAGATCTGCACCCTGTTCATTGGGTACTGGGTGTCCGCAGTTGCTGTAATGCCAGCGTTTAAGAATCTCAATACCATTCATTCAGGAAAAAGACAGACCGTACATTGATTTGTGGAGTGAGGATTAGATAATATATTTCAGTATCAACTTACTGCAATTTTCTTTACGAATTGAATTCGGCTGTTTTAATATTTTTTCAGAGTAATAAATGCCAGTGTATAATTAATTTTGTTTCCTTGCCAACACATAGCATCAAAGTGTTGTTTTGTGTAGTGGCTATATTTCTGAAAAACTTAATAATTATTTACAAGAACTTTTTACTCTTCACTCTTGCGTGTGAACTCCTTGAAGAAATACTGGGGTTTAAGTTCATCCTAAGCATTAACGCAGCTGCTACTGCACCTTAGCCTAATTTTATTTCCATTTATATCCCCAATTTTCTTTTAATACGCCGGCATTATTCTCTTATCAATCAATCCTCTTAACCAAGGTGGTTAGCATGAACTAGAGGAGGAATCCTGGCTTCGATGCCAGAGACCGTCATCTTCGGTATGTGCGTAGGGGCTTGCCACACACGACACCTGCATGTGTGAAGTTGTTTTTCACACGGTGAAAGTTTGAGTAGTATCACGTAACATATAATAAATACTATAATTCCTCAAAGAAAAGAAGCACACGAAGGAACAATAATTCCAAAAATGATTTGAACTGTGGTAAACTGTTTTAAGACTAAAACTTACTCCCGAGGTAATCAAACTGATTAATACACTAGCAGACCTGATGCCTGCTTTGCAGTCACTTTTCCTAATCAACTTCGTGTGCAGAGAAAGGAAATGAGAAATAAACGTGTCCCTCTGTAATTACCCTATATGTTTTTCTACTTTTTCTACACAAAATTCTCATTATATATTGTCCCACACTCTTAGAAGCCACGTGTTTTGCATTTTTCTCTGCACCACAAACTGCTAAAAATCCATAACTACTACCATCTCATACAGGCACATACTCTGCACCAAACCTCACCCCTTTAGCTCAAAACTTGGGAGAGAACAAAATGAAAAGGATAGAAAATGACTGACTTGACTGTTACGCCACAAAATTAATATATATATATATATATATATATATATATATAAACAATATCACAGGTGTGAAAATAAAACATAGAAACACAGAAAAAGAACACTCACACGTATAGTAGAATATTTCGGTGGTCACAGACACCTTCCTCAACAAGAAGAGGAATACAAGTGAGGAGACGGACGGTTGGAAGGAGAGAGGGAAAAGGATGGCTTGGGGGAGAGGGTGCTCGTGAGGGTAAGGGAGAGGATGGGGGAGAGGGTGGAGGGAAGGGTGGGGGAGGGTTAGTGCATCGCATTGATTCCAGGATATTTACATGCATCTAAAAGATAGATGCATGTTAGCTCAATAGTGTGCAATTTAACGGGTGGATCTGTAGGAGGGAGAGAGGAAAGAATTGAAACTTTGAAACACGAGTTGAACGAAGAATCATGTTCAGAGACATGTTTGGGGACAGGGAGAGGGAAGTGCGGAGAGGAGGGATTGCAAGAAGCGCGGTGATTATTCATGCGAATATTAAGGGGTGTGGTGCATTGGCCAATATAGAAAGCGGGGCAGAGACTACATTGAAGGTGGTAAATAACATTACTGGAAATACAGGAGGAAGATGGAAAGTGAGGGAGAGAGTTAAGAAGATGAGAGAGAGATGTGGGTGGTGCGGTGAAAATAGGGCATGTCTTGCATCTCGCGCGATTGCATGGAGTCGGGGTGGCTTTAATGCTGTGGGAGTCTTTGAGGAGAGGATTAGTACTTTTGAAAATACTGCTAAGGTTGGCTGGGCGTCTGTAGGTAACTGAAGGGCAGACAGGGAATATTTTGGAGGTGGAGCTGCTGTTGGAAAGGATGGGGAAGAGTTCCTTAAGTATAAGTTTGAGGGAATGTGAGCCAGGGAAGTAGGTAGTGCAGATGGAGGGGATGTTGTGGCGATTCGGAAGAGGAGGTTTAGGTTGATGCGGAGTTTTAAGGATTTTTTTGTTTAGAAGGGATTCTGGGTAGCCACGGCAGAGAAGAGACTTATGAAGGGTCGAAAGGAATTCATGTAGGGAGTCCGGGTTATTACAAATGCGGTGGCCGCGGATGGAGAGAGAGAAGGGAATAGAGCGTTTAGTGTGGGAGGGATGGCAGCTGCTATAGTGTAGATATTGAAGTTTATTGGTTGGCTTTATGTGGACTGCGGTTTTGAATTTATTGTCTGAGAGGGAAATGTTGACATCGAGGAAAGAGATGTTAGTGGTAGAGGTGGTTGAAGTGAAAGAAAGAGACGAAGAGTCATCAAGTGAAGAAATGAAAGTGTTGAGGGAATCAATGTCATGCGGCCAGAGGAGGAAAATGTCATCAATGTATCTCACCCATAGTAGGGGTTTAAGTGGGTAGTGGGGAAGAAAGTTCTTTTCAAGGAAGCCGAGATAAAGATTGGCGTACGAGGGGCTGAACCTACTTCCCATGGCACAACCTTTGGTTTGAAGATAGTGTTGATTGTTGAACGAGAAGGCGTTGTGGGTGAGAATGAAGTAGGATAGGTCGAGTAGGAATTCAGTGCTAGGGACGTGGGGCGTAGGACGTTGTGATAGGTAGTGGCGGAGAGCGGAAAGGCCTTCATCATGTGGGATGGAGGTGTAGAGAGAGGTAACATCTATGGTAGCCATGATAATGGGTTGGTTGGGGGGAAGGGTGATGGAGTTCAATATGGAGAGAAAATGATAGGTGTCACGGACGTATGAGGGTAGGGACTGGACATGAGGTTGGAGATAGTAGTCCACGAAGGCAGAAATGCGTTCCGTGGGCGAGTTGCACGAGGAAACAATTGGGCGGCCAGGATTGTTCTCCTTGTGAATTTTAGGAAGGAGGTAAAAGTGAGGGGTGCGAGGATGTGGGGGAGAGAGAAGAGAAATTTCTTCATTAGTCAGGCCTTCTGTAGGGCCTCTGTCTTTGAGGAAGGAGGTGATGTCAAGGTGGAAGTTCGGGTTAGGGTCTTCTGAGAGCATGGTGTAAGAGGAAGAGTCAGACAGTTGTCTTGAGGCTTCTTTTAGGTAGTCTGATTTATTAAGGATTACAACAGTGGAGCCCTTATCTGCTGTGGTGATAACAATGTTAGGGTTATTGCGGAGGGATTTGATGGCAGAAAATTCTGCTGGGGAAAGGTTCTTGTTAGGTTGGAGAGATTGTAAGAAGGAGTCGCTGGAGACTTTGGAGAGGAGACGGGTGATGAAAATTTCAACGGGATGATTGGCGGGATAGTTTGTCGGCTCGCGGGAAGAAGGTGGTCGAAATTTTAAAAGAGAGTCGTGAACGGTGGAGGGACGTTGCTGCTGTGTTGCCGGTTGGGAATCCCAGAAGACCTTCCACCTTAGGTGGCGGCAGAAGTTCAATGTGTCGGTGAGCAATGTGGCATGGTTGATTCTGGGTGTCGGAGAAAAGGATAAGCCTTTGTTTAAAACGGAGAGTTCTGTGGGGCTTAGGGCGGTCGAGGACAAGTTGACCACCTGGTCCGCCGGCGAGGCGACAGAGTCGTCAATGGGAGGGGGGGAGGGGGCGGAAGAGGGCTCGCGGTCTTGAGGAATGCGCTTCGGAAAAACCCGAGATCCAGGCGGGGGTGGGGGAGGAAGGTTTAAAAGGACAGAGAGATCGGGGGTGGATTGGTAGAGGGGGGATGGGAGCTTGGGAGGGGGGGAAAGATTAAGCGGCAGGGAGAGTCCCTGGTGAAAGTAGGAGAGACAAAGATTGGAAAACTTAGTTAAAAACTTCGTGCGTCGTCGTGTGAGACAACGTAGAGCTGACTGGAGAATGTTATTCACAGTAGGAAGGAGGTGTGGAGCGCTTAAGGATATGATGTTTATGAGGGAGAGCGTGGAATTGTAGTAATTGTTGGTAAGCACGGAATATTGATTGCATACATATTGGCAGAGGAAAAATGACTGTTGAAATGATAGTAAATGGAGGTGTGGGTGTAGTGTTGAAGGAAGGCCCGTTAGGGGAAATTTAATGCGAAGGCCATTAGGTATTATGCCTAAGGAGATGCAAGCAGAGAGAAATTCTGTATGACCCGTGTATTGAGCCAGCTTAAAGGAGGAATTGCGTAAATGTTTGAGCCAGAGGGTGGTTGGATCAATGTGACACATGATGAGGGAGGAAGTTCAGGAGTGCAACTCGCCCACGGAACGCATTTCTGCCTCGCCCACGGAACGCATTTCTGCCTTCGTGGACTACTATCTCCAACCTCATGTCCAGTCCCTACCCTCATACGTCCGTGACACCTATCATTTTCTCTCCATATTGAACTCCATCACCCTTCCCCCCAACCAACCCATTATCATGGCTACCATAGATGTTACCTCTCTCTACACCTCCATCCCACATGATGAAGGCCTTTCCGCTCTCCGCCACTACCTATCACAACGTCCTACGCCCCACGTCCCTAGCACTGAATTCCTACTCGACCTATCCTACTTCATTCTCACCCACAACGCCTTCTCGTTCAACAATCAACACTATCTTCAAACCAAAGGTTGTGCCATGGGAAGTAGGTTCAGCCCCTCGTACGCCAATCTTTATCTCGGCTTCCTTGAAAAGAACTTTCTTCCCCACTACCCACTTAAACCCCTACTATGGGTGAGATACATTGATGACATTTTCCTCCTCTGGCCGCATGACATTGATTCCCTCAACACTTTCATTTCTTCACTTGATGACTCTTCGTCTCTTTCTTTCACTTCAACCACCTCTACCACTAACATCTCTTTCCTCGATGTCAACATTTCCCTCTCAGACAATAAATTCAAAACCGCAGTCCACATAAAGCCAACCAATAAACTTCAATATCTACACTATAGCAGCTGCCATCCCTCCCACACTAAACGCTCTATTCCCTTCTCTCTCTCCATCCGCGGCCACCGCATTTGTAATAACCCGGACTCCCTACATGAATTCCTTTCGACCCTTCATAAGTCTCTTCTCTGCCGTGGCTACCCAGAATCCCTTCTAAACAAAAAAATCCTTAAAACTCCGCATCAACCTAAACCTCCTCTTCCGAATCGCCACAACATCCCCTCCATCTGCACTACCTACTTCCCTGGCTCACATTCCCTCAAACTTATACTTAAGGAACTCTTCCCCATCCTTTCCAACAGCAGCTCCACCTCCAAAATATTCCCTGTCTGCCCTTCAGTTACCTACAGACGCCCAGCCAACCTTAGCAGTATTTTCAAAAGTACTAATCCTCTCCTCAAAGACTCCCACAGCATTAAAGCCACCCCGACTCCATGCAATCGCGCGAGATGCAAGACATGCCCTATTTTCACCGCACCACCCACATCTCTCTCTCATCTTCTTAACTCTCTCCCTCACTTTCCATCTTCCTCCTGTATTTCCAGTAATGTTATTTACCACCTTCAATGTAGTCTCTGCCCCGCTTTCTATATTGGCCAATGCACCACACCCCTTAATATTCGCATGAATAATCACCGCGCTTCTTGCAATCCCTCCTCTCCGCACTTCCCTCTCCCTGTCCCCAAACATGTCTCTGAACATGATTCTTCGTTCAACTCGTGTTTCAAAGTTTCAATTCTTTCCTCTCTCCCTCCTACAGATCCACCCGTTAAATTGCACACTATTGAGCTAACATGCATCTATCTTTTAGATGCATGTAAATATCCTGGAATCAATGCGATGCACTAACCCTCCCCCACCCTTCCCTCCACCCTCTCCCCCATCCTCTCCCTTACCCTCACGAGCACCCTCTCCCCCAAGCCATCCTTTTCCCTCTCTCCTTCCAACCGTCCGTCTCCTCACTTGTATTCCTCTTCTTGTTGAGGAAGGTGTCTGTGACCACCGAAATATTCTACTATACGTGTGAGTGTTCTTTTTCTGTGTTTCTATGTTTTATTTTCACACCTGTGATATTGTTTATTTTCCACGATTGTGGCTTCTCCCAAGACTTGTATATATATATATATATATATATATATCTTAAATAGCATTAACACGCTTAAATGATGTTGCTGCGATGGAATTTCGTACTATGTCACTGTTTACACTTTAATGCACATGCAGTCTCCATAAGGGGCTGCATGACACTCTTTTATGTTTTGGTGGGAGTGGGATTGTCATTCCCAAGCATCTCCACTCCTGATTCATTGTCACCCGTAGGCTAGCATGCAAATGCATCCTTCAGGAAACACAGCCCTCCTTGAGTAAAACCAGCGAGTGAAATGCAGCGTGGATGCAAATTTCATTAATTATGAAGTTTTTCGAATGCAGTATCCATAACAGGCATACGACCACTCGTAAAAAAAATCTTTGCCTGCAAAGAATTGAAAGTCAGACTTACTTCCACTTAAAGAATGCACAATGTTGTGCAGCCTTCTTGTAAAACCATCAGACTTCCTAATAGCTTGTGCTATACCCTTGTGCTTTAAATTACATGCCTGGCACCTCACTACAATTTGTCGACAGAAACTTACAATTGCCCATGCCCTACCCCTTTCTCAACCAAAACAAATCTTCCCAATACTATGCATTTCTCCTCTTACTCTAAAGCTCAACGGAATCGTTCTGCCCTCAGCTTATTGTGATTGCTAACGATGGCATTGCCCAGTATAGAGTTGTTTCTATTAGATAGTGACACCAAGATGTCTGCTCTCCACTTCTTTCTGGAGAAGACGAATGACACTTTGCTCTATTACTTAGTTTTCTTCAAGGATTTGCGATGGAACTTCTATTCAGATGAATTCAATCCCTGTAAATACATTACGGTAGTTCACCCCCCTTTTCCCACCTCGCCCATGTCAATATTATAGCTTTTTCCTAAACCCTTAAAAGTAAAATCATACCTAGGCAAGCTACTCACACGTTTACCCTGCTCTTGGTGGCTGACAATTTTTTTCCAATGATGTAACCGTATACGGAAGATTATCTACGGGACCTAAAATATTCCTCAATCCTCTTAATAATGCATTTCCCTCAATCACACTCTTCTAATCAATTCTGCGTCCTTAAATCTCATTTGCATCACCAATATAGCCAAAGAAAGAAAGATGATAGGTTGAGTACTTAGTAAAATGTATGTTATGTTGTCGCATACACAAGGGCTGGACTTAAACTCAAGCATCTGGTTCCAAATGTACCTTAGTTGCGAGTACAAATAAAGAATACAACGAGTCTGCATTAGGGACAACTGCAGCTCGCGGGAAACGGAACGAAACGCCTCCGTGCTCTCAACACGGACATACCTGGTTGACACTGAGCAAGCAATCTGCGCAACTACATCCCACGGCAATAATACATACATGGACTATAACACCAATGTGATCACTTCCAAAACCACACTAATGTAGTTAACCTATTTTCAGGTTAAAAGAATTGCATAGATCATTGAACAGAATGGTGCATTACTATCAATTTAATTAACCCCTTAACTGGGGTAAGCGACTATAGTCGCGAGCCATTATCTCATCCCAGGTGGGGTGTGCGACTATAGTCGCGCGCTGTGTAGTTATCTCTATCTTGCTGGGGAAGGCAAATATATTCGTGCGCCGTGTTCCTAATGTATGCTATGCTATGAGACTCTGGTCTGTCATCTTTTCCTTTTTTAAACTTATGTGCTTCTTAAGTGAACCATATATTTCTTTTATATTGGTTTACTCATAGCATGAATTTATTGCATTTGAATAGTGTATCGCCATATTTTCGCACTGTTCTGTCATGAGGCTATGAATTGTATTTGATCTCATGACTTGACATTTATTTAGACATATAATTGACACTTAACATTTTAACTGGCAGATAATATTATTTATATTACGAAATAGTACTACGCTTTTATTTAGTTCTGACAATAAATTTGAATTTCGCAAAATATTTTCTTTCGTATATTTTACTACTTGCTAATTTATCTCCGTGCTATATAAGACGTTGTAAATGAATGTTTCCTTTTTTCCTGTTATTACAATGATTATTTGGAATTGTTTTAAAAAAATACATATTTTACAGTCAGTTTGATGAAGAAATTCAATTTGTAAATGCCTATGGAGAACCTTTTGGCGTTCAGCTTCTTTTTTTCGAATAAACCCCCTTCACGCAGTTCTTTATCCAAGCCATCCAGATCATGGTCAGACGATATACACACATAATTATTGTTTTTATCACTATGCACTTATTATTACTGAAGTTTATAATATTCATGACGATTCTTCTCGTCAAATTCTTTATGATTTTGACATTGAATGATGCAGCGTTGTTCCGAATTCCTGGCTGACGCGTACGAAATATTCGCTCATTTCTTATTCCACATTACATCACTTGATAAACTATTGGATCTTCCTTGCTGTTTAGCTATTCTTGCCGTTCATGGTAAATTCCTTCTGGTTTTTTTTTAAATCGCCGTGAAGTGAGCTTCCAATATTCAAGCGTATTATTTTGCAAACTAGCCTCGTTTTCATCACTCACGGGACAGGTGATGGGGGATGAATGTGTTGAGTTTCCCTTCCCTCCTCCACTTCCCACTAGGCTACGCCTATTTTTTATGAAATTATTACAGAGAAAAGATTTTTTGCTGCTGAAGTTTTTGTGCTTTGCCAACAATGAGAAATACCAGTCCGATGATCAAGTTTCCCCAAAACTTTTAAAATAAAACCTATCGTGGACAATTTGGTCTAAAAATTTAAGGAAAGTTACACTCCTGAGGGGCTGCTATCTGTTGACGAACGTTTATTGCTGTGGAAAGGTCGCCTAGTCCGAAAAGTATACATTCCTAAGAAACGGTCAAGATTTGGCATGCAATCCTTTAAATTGTGTGACTCCAAAACCGGGTATGTGTGCAACATGCTTGTGTATGCGGGAAGGGACACCGAACTCGCTGAAACAGTGAAAGGCATTGGCGTTTCAGGTTTTACAAGACCTTCCAAATTAGTACTCACTCTCACTCAAGATTTGCTTTCGCAAGGGTATAGGTACAATAGGAATAAATAATTACTTCAGTAGCCCTGAACTTTTTGATTTTTCACAAATATAACAGTATTCAAATAATTTGTTATATACAAAAATCAAGGTGGTGGTTTATCACAACTCGAAATCAGGATGAAACTTATTGAGGACCTGTTCCTCAAAATGGCAAATGAAATATGGAAGAGACGCAGCAGAGAAAGAGTCAACGATCAGAGAAAAAAGTTCCAAAATACAAACATCTGGAAGACTCGCAGGCCGACAATATCCAAATCTAAAGCCACCATCAGACGCGAGAAAACCGTTTGCAAGGCTAAGGGACAAAGAAAAGAGACAATATTTTATTGCAACGAGTATGATGCCCCACTATGTGCGGCACCGTGTTTTCGATTGTATCATATATTACCATATTATTGATTTTTCAAACAATATGAACATTTTTGTGAAAACATTGTGTGTGGCAATAATGTTGTTTAAATTTAAAATTCTTAAAATTTAGAGTGACAAAAAATTATAGGTTTTACTAAGTAACACATGACATACTTTTATTTTACCAAAACTTCATTTGATTCAGCAGAAGGTTTTGAAAATGAGCCATAAATACCTTGATTATTCCATAAAATATACGGTAACAAATTATGCCACAAAAAATGGCGAAAAAAGTTAAAACGCATGAAAAAAACCTAGAAGGACTATATTCATCCATTTTTGTATCCCAAATGTCGAAAAATTACCAAAAAAAATGTGTCAAAAAAATTTAAACTTTTAAATTTTAAACATTAAAAGTTTAAACAATTGCTTATTTGTATAGGAATTACATTTTAAAATTATATTTCACCTATATATTTCATTTATTTTGAATCCAATTCATGTATTTCTAATTTGAAATACATGAGGGAATAAAATTATCAAATCTATATTTTATTGCGCTAATTACTATGAAATTTAAAAAAACAATCATTGTAAATTTTTGATGAAAAACTTTCTCAAAGTAATACAGCAAAATTAATGTTAAATGAATGAAATCCATTTTAACTATGACCACATGTATGTTTACTGTGTTATGAATACAGTTTTGTGATGCAAAAATTAGCAAAACTTCATTATTTATAGCAAAAAAATTTTTTTTTTTTAATTAACAAAAAAAGTTCTGAAAATTGTTCTATTCTCCACTACAAACAGGAAAAATATCACTTTTTCCCAAACAAATTGGTGGATTCCTTCCCCACCAGGTGATGGATAAGAAAAAATTGCTCCCCAACGAAGGGGTTAATTAATGCCAATTAAGTGTTTTGTTTTTCGATAAATATTGTGATTAAATAGTTGATAAAAATACTGAAATGCATGAGAAAGAGACTTGAAATTATTGCTTGGCAAAAATAATAATAATACTAAATAATGATCATTTTAGGATGATGATGGTGACAAGGAAATATTTCAATTGTGTGTATATTAATATTTGAAAACTATTTAGAAGATCATTTTGGATTACTCCTTTCTCCAAATAAATAATCGTTCCGTTCATTCATTTTAATGAAAAATCTTCCCATTCTAGGTATCCTGCCATTGCCGCAAGATGATTGCGACTGCAGTATTGACGGAGATGGATAAGCCACATCAATGAATGAGAACCATTAGAGGACTGTCATAATTGGATTGGAATTCCAAAAACTAATGGTATTGTACACTTTCAAAGGTAATTGGCATGGGGTCAGGAACTATAGCCAATGGTTTCAACAACTTAGAACAATAAATGCATGATGGGTTTCAGAATTTCTCTGAGAGCATGATCAGTCATTGCAAGAGTTTTTCCTGTAATTAGTAGTTAATGGTTATTCCTATTAGTAAATACATGGCAGTAATTCCTGCATAATATCTTGAGCCATTGTTTCTCTTTGTACATTAAATAATTTCACATTGAGTGTGGTTAGATTATATAGAATGGGATTCCTACTTGTCTCAAACGGTCATGCATACAGGAGAATTTGCATTGTTAATTCCATTTACATACTGGCTGTATTGCATTTGAAATGGAAAATGTATTAAAATATTTTCATTTTAACATCAAGACCCATCAAATGTGTAATATAAAAATCTTCTTTTCAAATTGTTGTCCTATTATTTCATTCGTACGTCACATACTCTCAAATAAATTGAAGCCTAGTGATTCTTTTGCAGGTACTTTTGAACCCATTAAAAGCTCATATACTTCACATACGAATGATTGTTAGATGGAGTTTTAAGGATTATTATCAATCAATAGACTTCCATGGCAAATGCAATGATTTTCGTGGGAGAGTATATTCATATGTTGTTTCAGTCACTTGTGCATCTCAGATTCCAGAGACAACGGCTGGAGTTGACAGGGTTATTTATTTGGTGCAATAGGGAATGAGGAAAGGCACTGTGATCCATTTTCACTTACAATATGATAACTCTGACCAAGATATTTCCACAAAATAAATGATTTTCCAGTAAAATTATACTGGAGATATAATTTTTCTTTGCACTGAGATAGTCTTCACGGTGCACATTACTGGTTTTAGAGACGTAATCTCGAGCAGTGGTTTCTAGGATGGTAATTAGTACTTCTTCACAAAATATTAGTATCGAGGTATAAAGGGGGAAATGTTAATGTTCTTAATTCTTGTAAAGGGTTGATCTGGTTATTATACTGAATCCTTAGCTCTTGATTTGATGGCCCTCTTTTGCATTGGGGAAACTTGAGAGCAGCCGTGATAAATACTAGAGATGGGACGAATAGCAGTTTCCTCAAATTTGAATATTAAATGATGACTCTAATATCTCAAATTTTGAATACCTCGAGTACTAGAACTGTAATTGACGTGCTAAATGTTTTTCCGCAGATTAATTTGCTGCCTGTTGAAGGAAGAAGCTATCAGTTGATTAAATTAAAATGTTTCTTGGATTTTAAATCCAGACTGTGAATCCAGATTTAAACTTTCAGAAATTTGAGGGAACACAATGAACAGTATGGGAGCACCCTTCATGCTGGAAGTAGATAGGATTCTTTGCCATGAATTTAAATTATCAAGTATTGAAATTATTTGAAGATAATTTTCTTAACACCAGTCGTACATTCTCATTGTAGACGTTAGTATTCATGAGATGAAGCATTCATTAATAAGAGGAAAGGATGGAAGGTGTACAAGATAATTTGCATTTCTGGTAAGTTCTGTATGGTAAGTCATTAATTGAAAATTAAATTAATTAATTGAAATGAAAAGGAAAGGTAAATTTTTATTTTTAGGTGTATAGTTTATTCTGCACCTTCATTTTTCCCAAATACCCTACCTTAATGGACGAAAGCAGAAATACTTAGGATCATAATCATTTAGTATACAGATATTGATATTTTTTTGGTCTGTAGTGGAATCCAGGATGTATCACCCAAGTCAATGGCATGATGCGTGAAAAACATAAGTATATGAAATGGATAAGAACCTTAAAACATTTACGACTATTATGTTGTAAGTATGCGGAGTTCACAATGAAACACTTTCATTATAAACACAAGATGACTACATATTCTCATACCCTCCGAAGCTAAATAAATATAAACAACATATAATATAGAAAGATTAATCCACAAGATCAAGTAATAGCTCACCATGTTTGTTCATCACAACAGAGAGATGAATAACATTTGGATATAATGAAACATATTGGAGTAGGTAATACACTGTGAAATTTGAATACTTATGTAATATTCATTCTATGAAGTCAAACATAAAATAATTTCCAGAAAATATATATAACATTCTTCTGGGGAATACATGGAGGGGAAAAAAAGTGTTTTTTTTAACACACTAGCAATCTAAAATATTTGTTGTGGGGGTTGGAAAAGACTCTCAACTTCATTCTGAAATCAGTTATGACCAATTCAAATTGGTAATACACTGTGAAATTTGAATACTTATGTAATATTCATCCTATGAAGTCAAACATAAAATAATTTCCAGAAAATACATATAACATTCTTCTGGGGAATACATGGAGGTGAAAAAAAGTGTTTTTTTTTTAACACACTAGCAATCTAAAATATTTGTTGTGGGGGTTGGAAAAGACTCTCAACTTCATTCTGAAATCAGTTATGACCAATTCAAATTGAAGGCAAATGAAAATGTGTCAAATGCTTAAAACTGTAAAATAAAATGTAGGCAAATATGATGGCTTGTGGTAAAATGTAGTAACCATCACCATAGTATGCACAAAATCCCTCTATGCCTCAAAATGATGCATAAATATCAATACAATATCTAAATTAGAGGCAGCCTCTTAAATTATTCACTAGTATGTAAACAGAGAAAAAATTCTTTACTTAACATTGAACATCTTTTTCATATGAGTATGTTATCTATAGTATTTGAGATTACTATTCCATATTGAAGTAGTCACCTTTTCGAAAAATATTTCATTCTCTTAGTAGAAGAATTATAGTGAAAGTAAGTATATCTAAAGATTTAATTGGATTATTGAGTAACTGGAACTGATAATTATAACATTTTAAGTATTTAAATTGGCATAATGACAAGATCACTTTTAGTGGAAGAACGTAATAGTTCCAAGTCATATGAAGAGTTACTCCCCACATCTTGAGAGAAGAGCAAGGCACCCACCATGAAGGAGTTTATTTTGGTCAGGGTCCAAGTTCACTAGAAAATAAAATGTTGATTTCTAGTTTATTTGAAAAAGCGGGACTGCAGCAGACAGTTTGATGATGCTACATAAAATTACATACCTAGTTAGCATTACGAGACATTCATTGCCTGAAATTATAATTGTATTTCAGAGTCACTAAGCTCTGGAGAATATGTATTGTTGGTCATCTATGAACATACTCAAAGCTCGGAAAGTCTCCTCTGCTGAATGTGGTATTAATAGCCATTTTCTAAGCTCCAAAGCATCGTGCTAATGAAGTCATAAACTACCATGAAGCACACTTGTTCTTTGTGGCACAAGTTTGTACCATGCGCAGCAAAATGAAAAATATTTTTTAAATGAATACATAACAGAAAAGCAAATAATTAAAATGAAAGAATGAAATGTGCCATTGACCTCACACACAGAACTGACCAGCATATAATACATACTTAACAATTTCTTTCACACAGTTGAAAAGTTTAAAATTTTATTCAATGAGGAAAAATACTACTAATAAATTTAAAAAACTGGTAAAAAATACGATGAAGAACAAAGTCAAAGTTCTTAGCAATAACCAAGACAACCTTATTTATCTCACCTAGCATAAAAAGAACATTAATTATATAAACTCATATTGATCATGATCTTTTTATCCACAAAATTAATATAGGAGAAAGTTTATGAGGGCAAAGTAACTACCATATTAAGTCTCTTAAAATTGCTTCTCATGAGTACATTGGTGTCAGTGAGCAGCTGTATATAAGTAAATGGACTCAAAATATCTCAATTCCAATTTCAGGGGGACTATAGGTACACATGCAAATTAGGAATGCATGTTCTCAGGTAGATGATGTAATATTAATCATTATAGAAATAGGCAGTCAAATGGATAATTGCTACTTTATATACATTGGACAATGAACTTCTACCTTAATGGAGTTGATCATTGGGTCATTCCATGCCAATTCACCAAATACTTGTTGCAGCACCATTTCAGAAAAAATTCAAATTTAACACACCACTGCATGTCTAAAAGGCTCAAAACCAATTTTTAAAAATTTTTTTTCCATGACCTCAAGGACTTACAGGGCCGCGAAGGTCACAGCGCACTGTAAAAATGACACTTTCATCGAGTATCGGTAATTAGAGTTACTCGGAAACTACAGGATGTAGTAGAATGGTTCAAATACCGTTTTGATGGTCATAAATTGAGTTTTCATCTGAAATATTTTTTAACAACCTTACTATGTAACATCTATGAGAATGATGAGTACAAAGTTATGATACAAAATGCTGTTTTTTACAACATTCACTATTTATTTTCTTATAGAAGGGTTGTGATCACAAGGTCTATATTTTTGTTATAGTATATTTGGGTACCATAGTAAATGTGTGTAACAAAAAAGTTGTGTGTTTGTTAAGCCTTTAGCTGTTACAAGCTTCCGCAAATAGGAAAAATTGAAAATTTACCATTTTCGGGCCCCTGTATATCTGGTGGGGGACTTATTAAAAATTTGAAATTTTCAGTACAATAAGCTATGATCCTATTAAGAATGCACTAAAAATTTGGAGTTGATAATGTTATCACATCATGGGTAAAAATGTTTGCATTTAATATTATTTTTTTGTGCCAGTATCCCAATATAAACAGTATTTAGTTGATACGAGAATGAACAAGTAATATGAGGTAGGTGGAAGCGAAAATCCACAAATCCCAGAAGAAAGGTTGGCACTAAGACGGTTAAGACAACTACTGCTTTTTTCTTTTAACTAATTGTAGGTAGGCCTGATGCTGGCTATCAGAAAAGTGAAACGCACATTTTTTTATATTCACCATTTTTTATCTCAGAAAGAACACTAAAGCCACAAGTTTTATTTTCAGAGGTGGTGGGAAATATCTTTAGGATTATGAGAGAAAATAGTTTTGCTTAATAAACACACTGCCTTTGGTAGATATTAAATTTTTTATTCAACCATGTTTTGGGTAAGAAATTTTCTTAAATCTTAGGAAACGAAAGTCTTTTGAGAATGTATGATACCTTTAAGAATATAAATAAATTTTTTTCTGGAATTCTCACGTTTTTTTTTTTGATAAAACTGCAAATTTTCATTACAATTGGGTGATAAATAAGACGCATACAATTATTTTTCCTCTGGAGGTTAAAGTGCCCATGGAGTCCTCTGGGATGGAAAAACTGCAGTTTCACCAACACTTTAAATGGATGTAAAAACAAAATGAGTTGAGACAGAGAAGAAAAGCTTAGGATCTTTTCTTATCTACATGAAAAGACAAATCATGCCAAGTTTCATCAAAATCTGAGTTGGTGGGTGTCAAAACTTCATTTTCTGGATGAATTGACATGGAATGACCCAGCCTTCTTGAAGGCTCTATTCTGTGAGTTGCCCAACAAAAGTGGTGAAGACTGGCAGCACGACTCAAAAACTTATTATCTTACAAACTTCTTAAGTATTCTTTTAAATCTTCAATTCCTCATTAGTTTTACTTTACTTTGCATTGTAACAACCTGAATCCTTGCACAAATGTTTATAGGTCGGTGTCAGTGCCACAGCGATGACTGCTGCTTGGCCGTAATGCCGGTGTAGTGTGCCTTCACTTCAAAACAATGGAATGCAACTGCCTTGCATGAGACTGCCAAGCAACATGAGCCCAATGCTTATTTATTTTGCAAGAAACCAAATGGGTGCAGCAGCAGTGTGAATGCAAGTCGTCTTCTGCTCCTGCATAGGCGAGATAGACAGATGAACAGCTCTCTATTGCCACGGGAGAATTACGAGGACAAGGCAGACTCCCAGCAGGATGAGATTGAAACACCATTGCTCTCACAGAGATGGAGTACCATGGGCTAAGAAGATTCTGGAGACATTACGAATCTCGTCTGTCCCCAGCATCGGTCTCATCATCTGGTAGCATTTGGCTGGAAATGGGACGAAGGGATGCTAGTCTACTACTTTGCACGTCACACACATATTTCAAGGAGAATACTTCTAAGCTATAATGCATCAGTACTGGAGAAGTATCGAGTCAAGAGGTTAGTAATAGGCCAAAAATATCAGCAATGAAATGGTGGAGGTGGATCCCTAAAGATTACATGCATACTATTGGGAGCTTCAGTCACAATATTTACCAGATGGACAGGCCGTTATTTAAAAAAAATCCCATGGACACGAACCCTGTCTTCATTCGCTGTACCACATTCTGATTGATCCTAAAGCCATTGGCAACCACAAAATGCAGCAAAACTTTCCCTTAGAGCTCAAACCTTATGGAATCTGGATTCCTGGAATAAAGAGGAAGATATAATGAAAAGCTATATGATGACTGGTTTGGTTTTCACTGCTGGTGCTTGTCGTTGACTGGGACTGACAAAGAGTGCAATGTTCGGCATTTTATAAAAGAATGTCCACTAACAAGAGAGACATTCTATTATCATTGTGGTTTTCCTACATCCCAATGAGTCATAAATTATAACTGAACGTTACTATCTTTAATCTGTAATGGTAATCTTAGAAATATATAAAGCTTTTCCAAACATATTATAGCAAAATTTACAACGGAATATAAAACAGTAAGAATAGCACTGGAATATTAATCCTTAACACATGAGAATAGGTAATTGCAAAAATTTTGAATTTTATATCCCTTTTCCCTACTCAGTCTTGGAATTATTTCGATTACTTTGTACCTAAGGATTGGAAAGTGCTGAGTGCAAAAAATCCCCAAGTGTGATGAAATGTAAAGGACCAGAGGGTGGATTTGCCATTTGAAAATTTTTCACAGTTAAGCGGAAAGTGAATCAAAATACATTGAAGTGTCTTAATCGTGTAACAAGGTTACTGCCCAATCCAAATTGACCCCTCAGTTGAAAACTGAAAGTAGAGAGATAGCAACATTGGCAACTGTTGATGAACTTTTGATAAATTTGAATGAAAAGAGTAATTTTATTCAGAAATCCATGTCTAAAGAGTGATAACCATTTCTAAAAATCTGCATTATGCATGATGACTTTTTTCAACTAGTGTAGAATTGTCTAATTTGTACAAAGATAGGTAATAATGAGAATGCATTTGCTGAATTTACAGATGGAGTCAAAACTGGTGTGTGCAATGGGGTCGTTTACCATATTTTTTTATTGCCGAATCTGATAGAGTTTGTAAAATAAAAGGACCCGTATTTTTCCGTTTTTTGATCCGTCAATTATTTCTCGAGTTATAAGCTGCGAAAAACTTATGTTTTTAACCCTTTCGGAAAAGTGGGCGTGGTGCAACCTCTGACGTATATCGACCTCGTCCAATCACAACTATGCCCGCGAAGCTACTTTGCCTTATCGCAATGGGGGACACAAGGCCGACTCTGCCAATAGAAGCGGTTGCGATAGGATCTTTGAGAGCAGACCTTCCGAGAACCCCCCTCCACTCCCTCCCCTTCCCCTAAAAGCAGTCAAGGACGAGAGGAAAAATGACGACAATGTTATCAAAGCAGTATAGCAAATGTTCCACAGAGAAAAAATCATTCGCCTTGACCGGGACGTTCGTGCGCTTTGAATTTATCAAAGCAGATTTTTCGGTGGGCGTCACCATTTGCTTATTTTAATTTTTGATTTATGAGTGAATGGTTGTGGTTAGAAGATTAATTTTTTTAATTTAAATTCGTTTTTCGTTTCCATCTAACAAATTCGTGTTGCGATTTCGGTTCCGAGTAAAATGCCTCATTCCGGAAAAATTGTACCAAATTATATGAAAATGCCTCAAAAATCCCCTCTACAGTATTGGATATTTTATTTGTCCATCAGATATGTACATTGGTTAAACACTAAAGTGTAAGTTTCTATTTCACTTTGATCAAGTCATTTGCCAAAGGACACCAAAGTCTCCACAAAGAAAATATAGTATACATACAATACATTTAATGTATTAAAGAAGCTATGGCAACTGCATTACAGAAACTAATGAAAAATACCTATTTCTGAAGGATTCTAGGTAACTTAAACGAAATCCCTTTTCCTACGTTAACAAAAACTAATTGGTAAATGCTAAAAAAAAATCTCAAGATTCTTGGATAACGTCCAGAATGGAAGTGGAAAATATTATCGGTCGGCCTGTACAAGCAAAACTTTATAAAAATTATTATTTGAAAGCTTGACTGTATCATTCAGTTTTGAAAATACTTAAAATGTACACGGCATAGTAGTCCTTTGGGTAAGACATGGGACTGTTACGTGGAGATGCTGGGTTTGAGTCCAAGAGAGACCCTGCAGTGCACACCTTAAGCTAAACACAAGCTGAGTGATTTCCTGATTGTATCAGATATTCCTGATGGAACAGGGAAAGGAACAACTCCCCCTTAACCAGGGGCGTCGGAACTATTTTCACTGGGAGGGGCCAACCTTGAAAAGGGCCCGGCTCTTAAGAAAAGGGCCCGGCTCCTATGAAAAGGGCCCACATTTTTTTTGCGGATAGGAGGGGGTAGGGACTAGAATTCCACTAAAAGTGCATATGAAGGTGGTAGAATATGCGTCAGCAAGGAAAAGGCAAGCTGGAAACAAGTGAAATTTAATTTTTATTAATGAATACTCATTTCTCAAGGGCCCGGGGCAAATTCTGGGATGGGGGGAGGGGCGAATGCTCCCTCTTGCCTCCCACTTCCGACGCCGCTGCCCTTAACCTTATTTTTCAGTTTAATGCTGCCAATTTCACATGTCGTTGGCCTTCGTACTTGGTGAGCTCACAAGACTGATCTTGCAATTGAACATTCGTTTTTAATACTTGAGCGGATGCTTTGGAAAACATCAGCTGTAATCGGGCGAGTAATGGAGAAAAGTTCCAGGAGGAAGGCATTCTCCCCCGAGACAAGATGCACGCAGCGGAAAGCAACGAAAAAAGCAATCTCCTGTCGTTTCACAGCGAGCGTCATCTTCCTCCCGCATCACCCAGCGCCCTGCCACTGCGCACCTCTTCCACGCATCCCTCTGCCCCCCCCTCCCCCTTCCTCCTCAAAAACAACCTCCCCATTCGTATTCTGGCCACCCACCCTCTCCGTGCTTCCTGCATAATCGACTGGACCGTGCAGAGGTGACGGCGGTGAGTCACTGCTCCTCGATCACAGGGAGCAGTCGTAACTGCTTCGTGACTTCGGCCTTTTGATTGTTTGAATCACTGGGCGTATTCTCTTTCTTGCACAAACGACAATGCTTAACCACGCAGTTCGCTAAGAAGGGAAATACTTGACGAGAAGGAATAGATTTTTTTAATTATCTTGACTTTAATGTTCATCATGGAAAAATGGATGACCGTGATTTTACAATAAATCCATTGTGATTTACTTTTTTCGGCCTCCCAAAAATCGAGCCTTTCAAGTATTTCGGGAGCATAGGATAAATTCCGATTTGGAATCGGAAAAAAAGAATGTGATGACGTCCTTTTTGGAAGTATCTACCCAAAAGTGTCTTGTAAATGATTTGCCTCGCCGGAATATCCGATGAAAGACGTCCATCGCAGTCGATAGCGCTGAGCACCGCCGATGCACACTTCGATATCAAAATCGTAATCTGGCACGTCCGTCGACGGAACGGGAATTGTGATCCCTACAAGGGAAAGGTGGCTGCAGGGATCGAATCCCCCCCTCTAACCCCCCTACTCCCTCTCCCCCCTCCCGGCGATCGCAGCGCCTGCTTCCGTGGAGCGCAGTCGAGCAGTGAGGGGTCGCCGTGGAGAGTTCGTTGTCGTGGTGCCTTAAGTCGGTGGCGTTCGTCGACCCACAACTGCCTACTCAGGAGGGAACCGTGTGCTCTAGAGGCAAGGTGAGTGAGGCCCTCGTGCGAAGAAATGGTTTCCCCTCGCTTGGGAGGTCGTTTTCACGCATCTTCGCCCCTCTTGTTCCGAACCCACCTCAGATCGTTACACGTATCTTTCGTAGGTTGGAAAAAAAACCCCAGGTTTATTACATGTCCGTCTGATTTATCTGGTGCTTTATGTCTGTTTTTCGACTGCCCCTTTTAAAGTGCTCCGTTCGACACAGATAACACTGGATTTGGTGGATATTTAGCGCTATTTGAGGCCCAAGGGGAGATGGCAGATGCTCTCACATGAAATCCTAAACCTGCATTCCCGTTGCAAACAGAAACTCGAAAAAATTGGAGAGTCTGTCATCCTATCCCGGTCTGTACCTGACATGATAAATCTATCGATCTAACGCTTCAGTTGCTTACGCATTTCAATATTTCGTCAAATTTCTGTGCTATAATATGTACTGGGTTTGAAAGAAGCCTTAAACTTTATCCCGAGTGGTGCAATGAAGTAGGGTAACTACTCGAGTCTCTCACAAGTGGTCTTGTGTGTTTATCGGGAAGGAAGATACTTCTTCGCAGCTCATGGGAAGTGGCATGAAATAGCAATACTGCGTCCTTCCTACACCCACCGCCTACGTCATGGGCCGATGCTGTCCACACACCCTCGTCCCGAGCGTCGGGTGCCGATGGTTGACTGCCGTGATGCCACGGCCGCTCCCCGCAATTCACCAATCGGTGACTAACCATCACGGAGGAATTCTCTCCCCGAATTACACGAGCCGCCGCCGCCACTGCCGGGTTGTTTTTCCTCCTCGGGGGCCGAAAACCTTTCACGACGGTTGGTCCA
The DNA here is from genome assembly GCA_933228895.1 of Platycnemis pennipes. Lineage (NCBI taxonomy): Eukaryota > Metazoa > Arthropoda > Insecta > Odonata > Platycnemididae > Platycnemis > Platycnemis pennipes. The sequence continues at coordinate 6,334,891 of OW121851.1, read as the reverse complement.
TACGCGGGAGGGAGAGGGGGTTGGAGGGAGGAGGGGGGGAGAGGGAGGGGAAGGGCGAGTAGCTGGAGTCGGGAGATCGATATCATATCATCTGCTCGACGGTGTTTCCAGGAGGGACTGCCTTCGAATGCTTGCGCTTCTCCGGGGGCCAAACAAACGCATCTCTCGAGTGCGAACTCATCGCCACAGCGGTGAGGATATGTTGCATGCACGAAGTTACTTCGAGGCATACCGATGCCAGGGTGCAACTGGGACCATGTCTTGCACCAGTCTTGATAGTCAAGGAGTTTCGTAGAATTTGCTTCCTTGTGATATCACTCAATCGGATTCTTCTCAATCCATTCATTCGAAAAAGTTTCGCTTTAACACAGAGTTTTTCCCTGAGTTAAAGCGAAAAAAGACGAATCGATAGCGTAAGGCCTCCGAAAACTAAATCTTCCGCGAGCAATCTCCATAATCTTCGATTCTCGTCTTCACTGTCGTGAAATATTCGGCGTCCTCCGCATTCACCAGACAATTCTTTAGTACCAACCTCTCAAGAACTACCCACCGACCCTCTTGAATCTGTGGAAGAATTAAAGGAAATCTGTTAATTTCCTTTAAGTCGATTTAGATTTGGCGTTAAGATTGCATCTAGGTGCTGCTAGCTAGGTCATCTTCTCTTACTAACCTGGGCGTGGACTTTAGTTGTGTACTAACCAAGATGGTGCACATTTAAATTTTCCAAACAATTTTTAACCTAAAACTGATGTCTCACGGTAAAATTTCGATGCAATGTCTGAATACGAACTATACAACTGATTTCGACTGACATGTTGGAATTGTATCCAAATAGCCTTTCCTCCGAATTTTTGTTTTCAAATCTTTTGGACCAAACATAACTAAATAAGTATCCTAATGTTTGGAACCAACGAATCACAGACTTCCAAAAAAGAGAGCATCGCTGCTCGTTTAGCGAGAGTGATTTGATAGGCGTACGCTGGATTGAAGTGTTGCGATGACGGTACAGATTGTATTGACGTAATTATGAGGCCCTTTCGGGGGGTTACTGGACTCGTGGAGAGCACTAAAAGGTCGAATTAAAACAGGATACCAAAAGCACGACTGAGTTATTCGGCCGCAATTACATGTTTATGATTGCCACAGCTGAAATCGGGATGACCACCTTCAGTTTCGGGTTGTGGTAGCCATTTTCATTGCACGCTGTTTTGCCGTCTCCCAGGGCAACGCTCTTCCATGGACCAGTGCATTGCGCCCTGGAATCACACCTTCATTTTCATCCGAAATTTGGAATTAATGCGTTCGGATGAAAATTTTGGACCAGAATATGTCTGTCGTGATTTGTACGCGGGACGTAGGCTGACTACTTAATTTTATTACCCTTCCGATCGTTCACTGTAAAAAGTTGATCTGATTTTCAGTGCGATCTGAATTTAAGCGCTGTCTGGTTTAAGGCAGGAACACGGATGCAAGGTGCGGAAGAGGCAGGAACATGGATGGTTGGTACAGGAGCAGTTAAGCAGGAAGCAGAGGAAGCAGGATTCTGGATGGTCTGATTTTCAGTCGTTCACCTGCCTTATTTTTAGACAAGATATTACTGCTGAAATTCAACATACCCTGTCTTAAAATTGTTGCATCTGAAATTCAGATCGCTTTTGTACCTTAAAATCAGATCTACTTTTTACAGTGTTATTAATAGAACGTTTAGCAGATGTACTGGCTGGTTTTGAAAAAAATGAATATGACCACTTATCCTGAGACCACGGGCTCAAGCCCTCGGGTTGTATTTAGAGGGGGTTATATTTCAACTATCCATCTATCGTGATGTATTCTCATGCGTTGTTCCTAAGCCCTGCAAGGGTAGTGTCCTTTGAGTCCAGGAGTGAGGCGTAGACCAGGGGCAAGGTACAAGCACAAGAATGTAAGGGTCCTGGATCGATAGATTTTATTTTACCTCTGCAATTTTGTGTCATGACCTAGCCTGAATACAAATATTTTAAATGTGTTTATGCGGAAAACGCTTTAAATTTTCACGTTAAATTTTCGCCGGACAGCAGCCCGATCCGCTGCATGTCCATCCGCTGCGTGAAAAAATTCTCATGCATCGCGTACCGGGAAAGTACCTTCTACTTTATTTTACGATATCTTCCACGCACAAGGGTCGAACAATAATTACCTATATGCAACCTAATATTACTATCTATTATAATAATACTTGGAAATTTATTGATTATAGCAGAGACAAAACTCTAAATCGATATTTTTTAAAACCTACCAAGAAGTGATTTTAATTTTTCTGGAAAGTGCTTCTAAAGGGTTGAAAAATCAGTTCCAATTAAAAAAATCGTTGGTTGTGTGTCGGTCGAATTGAAACATCGTTCAAGTTCTCCGTGATGGTCTATTCATACTTTCTCAAAGGAAGGAAAAATTAAAAAGGGTAAGTGACATAAAGTCAATGTATAGGTTTGATTTAAAACAATTTCAACAATTTGTGTGATGAAAAAGCATTGGATATGAGTGTAAACTTTTCTCGAAAAAGAAACGTTCTGTACCACGATAGCAGCCTTCGTATTCCAAGTTACTCAATTCTTTCATTTCAAATAATAAATGCTGTCATAGCTTTATATGTATTAATCACAGTGGAAGCGTTTCGTATAATACCAGTGATGAAATGTAGTGAAGAAAGTTTCAGAGGCGACTGCCTGACTATGACTTTTGTGAACGTGATACCATTTTCACAGAGAGCCGGAATGCATTTCAGTCCAGCCGAAGGAAAATATTATCATGAAAAAACATTTGGTGACGTATTAAATAAGTTATAATTTAAAAACACATAAACTAGGGCGAATAACCTTCCTCACTCGGTCAACACGAGATTTCGTAGAATAAGATTTCAGTCGAGAATAGCTGCGCGAGGTACCCCACTTGAAGAATTAAAAATATCTTAAGAAAGTTGATAATTAACTATTTTCCTTCATCTTTTAAATAACGCCAAGCTGCTTGTGCGGTATTACGTGGAATGCGTGCATTGAAAATAAAAAAAATTTCTCATAAATTACCTGGCGTTGGGGCTACTCATCAACAGTCATGGTGAATTTTCCATCCCAATTTATGCTTGGGACATCGGCTTAGTACTTATATAGTCCTTCCTAAGTGTAATAAATGGACTGTTTAGCAATAAGTAGGTGCTGATTGATTCGAGAACAATGTTCGGTTCGTATGTTTCAAGAGTTGAAGTGGAATTTAAAGAGATAGAGAAAAATGTGACTCTATCATTCAAATACTTTCATTATTGGTTATTTGAAGGAAGCATAAAGGACGGGGCTCTATGGCCCCAAGTTCCCCAATTAAAATGTTTGGGCTCCCCCCAATACGCTGTTGAGTTCCCCTATATCTCATTTTGGGCCATCTCCTTTTGGTGGTTTGTTCTGCACACAGTGTGACCTCAACAGAAGATAACTCTCCCTCGGGCACACTACAGATATCAGAAACCAACTCCTCGCGTCTCAAAACAAGTTCTGTGGTCTCAACATCTCTGGCCACCCTCTCTCACCAGTCCAAGAACGATCCGTTCCTCCTTGAAGTATAGACCATCAAAGTACAAATGCTTTCATTGTGTTTCATGGAGACTGCAAGTAGCGTCTGGGTTTTCGGCAATACAGGGGTAGTTTGGCGAAGGGTCAAATATTATTATTACCGAAGGGGAAGAGTCAGAGTATTGCAAAATCCTTTTTTTCATTCTCAGCCACTCCAGTGTCGGTGAATATGCAGCGAAAACAGCGCTTGCGCTTCGTGAATTCGGTTTTGTTGTAGAATTTAAGTTTAATTTATTTGTTAATCGATAACAAAATCAATATTACGAAATATATCAATACAATTTGAAGGCATATTTCTTTGCAATGAATTATATAACTTCCAATTTAATTTCTTATTCTTCGTAAAATATGGATTAGAAGAAAATCCAAAATGTATGGTGTCAAAAATTCAAGGGGTATGGAAAAGATAATCTTGGCGTGTTATTTATGGGCGCTATAAAATGGTTGGGCTGGGAGACGGTAAAAAATAGGTGTTACATCGACTTCTTTGTGAAAGCCTGACATCGCTGAGACTTTTCGCAGAAACGCCTTCCCTACGTCAATTTTGCAGATCGGCTGGTTACTTTTCATCTACATAATACCCTGCAAGCCACCATAAAGGTGTGTGGCAGGGGGTGATTTCTCACCAAACATGCACTACAGATCATGCATAAAAAAGGATTAGTATTTATATATGTACTGTTCAAAACTACACTATTTAAAAAAAGATAAAAATAGCAAAACATGCATGCAAAAACATGCTGTTAGTTGGGTTAGCTTCAAGTCCTTATACCAATATGCAGCTACCAATGTTATCGATTGCTACACTCGTACTGGATACATTTACCGCTATTCATATCCCTAATTATACGAGGAAAAAAGGACATTTTGAATCTGTCAGTTCGGCAATCAATTTCTCTAATTTTTTAATCACGGTCCAGTCTACCATGGTAAGTTGGGGTCCGCAAAATATTTTTAACATCATCACCGAAAATATGGTCTTGGAATTTGTTTAAGAGATAAAGTATTTATTTCAACCTACGATCTGACAATGATTCCGTATTTAATTAATTTAATAGACTGGTTACGAAAAGAGAGAAATTTTGTGAGAAATTTCAAAATGTATAAAATACTTCAATTAAATTCAAAATGTCCTTCTTCTCTTATAGTCCAATTAGGGATATGAATAGCCGTAAATATATCCATTGGTATAGATACAACTATATCAATGGATATCATAGGTAGTTGCATTTTGGTCTAAGGACTTTTAGCTAACCAAACTAACAGCATGTTTTTGCATGTTTGCTATGCTACTTATATATATTTTTTTAAATGGCGAAGTTTAGAACAGTATATAAATACTAATTTTATGCATGATATGTAAAGCATGTTTGGTGTGAATTCACCCCCTGCCACACACCTTTATGGTGGCTTTCAGGGATGTAGATGTAGGTTATCATATCCAAAGCGTTCCTTCAGTATAGAAAAATCTCTTCTTAGGCACGTGATATTACATATTCAACTTGAGTGATAGTATATGAGTACGCAGGTCACCTTTGGTGATAACTCACCCCCCGCCATACACCCTTCCTGCACCAACCGCCTAGGATACCACTCAGGTATCAGGATTGCAAGATAGTCAGAAGGTGTAGATATATGAGGACTAAGTGTCATAAACAAATAACTAAATTGGCATGTGCGAGTTCTTATTCAGTTAAATGTCGGTAAAAATAGAAATGGACACTCATGTCAAAACTATATATTTTTGCATTATAGACACCTACCTATTTTCTTAATGCAATAAAATTGAAAGTTTTGTGGAATTGTATAGGGGGTTTTCAAATGAAGTGAACTGTGTATGTATGTATTTGTTTCCAACGTGACTTTCTTAAATTCAGCCTTAAATCTAAATCTAAACCTTATTTAAATATAATTTTGTCTAGTAAACTTTCATTTCTCAAGTTATGAAACAAATATTATTCGCATTTTTGAAAAAGTGATGATGGGGAAAAACCTTTCCTTGATGGTTGCTAAAAAATAGTCGAGCGTGGTTGGGTAGAGAAGGGACCAAGGAAAGTTCATTGAAGGGTGAGAGGGTGGAAGTGGAAATACACAAATCGCGACCGCGAGGATTTGTGTCAGGAGGTGGAGATTTTATAAATTTACCCCAACATTTTATACATGAAGTGTGTGTACTGTAGACCTATTTTCCTGAAGCTCTCTCACATATGACCAAAACGCTTTGGTATTGCTATCTAAGTAACTTCCTTACATCTTGCTCTTGAAATTTGGTAACGCTTGCCTACAACATTTCTTTGCTAATGCTCTCGATTTTTTGTAGTTTTGAACTGACTCATGTTTTTCCTCTACCGATAGACTCTGTCCTGCATTCTTCATGCTAGCGTGGCATGCCCTTTTGTTCCTATCCTTCGCGTTATACCACCTTGGCTCTTTAATATCACTTGTCAATTTACTTGGTATGTATTTTTTAATTACTCTAGGGGTGAATTCAATGAATGCATTACACGAATATTCTGTATCTAATCCTTTGCTTTGTTCGCTAAATACATTAACCGATTCCCTTATCTCCTCTTTCATTCCGTCGTGATTTGCCCTACCAAACAATTAAACTTTCCTCATTGGTTTATAATGTCGCATGTAACTTCTTGCAGACGACGCGGTAGTGTACAGGGGTATATCAAAAGAAGAAGACAGGGAATCACTTAACAAGGATTTAGATGCATTTCAAGAGTGGTGCGACAAATGGCAATTAGAACTTAACCTAAAAAGCGTGTAGCTATCAAATTTCGGAAGAGGATTAATTCGATAGAGCGGTCCAATAGCATTGGTAACACGAACATCGAAAGCGTTGAAACCATACGGTATATGCTTAGGTGCGACAATTATTGAAGATTTGTCGTGGGGAAGACACATCTGGGACGTCACATATGCGGCTTATTGTAAGCCAAGAGAAAGCTAGGATTATTAAAAGAGTTCTTGGTAAGTGTGATGAGAAGACAAAAGTGCGATGTTACTTTTCACTAGTTAGGCCCCACCTTGAGTATTCAGCCAGTGTATGGGATCCGAATGAATTAGGTTTGATCAGAGAACTAGACAGTGTGCAGCGTAGAGCAGCTAGGGTCGTTAAAGGGTGTTACGATAGGTTGTGTAGTGTATCAGAATTAATACAAGAATTAGGGTGGGAATCATTATCAGAGCGTAAGTTAAGGTACAGATTAAATCTATTAGAGAAATATAAAAGGCATAAATTTACTGGAGATGTTGGATATATATTAAGAGCACCTGCGTATCTAGATTTGATCAGAAAAATAAGATTTGAGAAATAGATTGTCTCGACGATAGATTTAAAATGTCATTTTCCCTACGTACCTACTATTAGCTAACGTAATAGGCAGCATAGCAAAGGGGGTGATATGTTGTTAGATTAGTCTGTGGTTAATGATGTATTTGTGATCATTACTGACCCATGCATGATAAATAAAGATAAATACATGTAGATAAATGCCTTTACAACCGATAATCCCTTTATCACTACGTAGATATGTGGACGCCTAATGCGGGGGTTCTCTCCCCACCCTACCCCCGTTCCCTAAAATCGCTTACCCTGTTACCCACTTATCCTTTCTGACAGGAATGGCATCAGTTGTCGGTCACCTCGCCCCAATAACTACGAATGGCAAATGTTAAAATAGATTTTGATTCTCATAGGCATAACTTTAAGGCATAACACAGTTTATATGTATTATTCACGTGTACTGTTGAATCAGAAATATAGATCAGACGAAACTGAAATTTCCGGGGCCCTATGCAGACATCTTTTCGGATGTAAGTCGAAGTAAACACTTCATAAATGCAAAGGGGATGTAATGTACTTCACGGACTAACGTGAAGTTGGGTCAGGAAAGTTTAGGAATAAGTGCACAAACTTAGATAAAGAAATAAATTGTTTACGTTACATTAGAATAAGGAACTTGCCGAAGTGCGTTGTTTCCCACTTCTATGCAGTGGTAATTTGATAACAATTTCCAATCAACTGAATAGCTTAATATCTGGCGATAATTTATGGACAGCAAATAGAATTTAAATTATTTTAGGTTTAATTTTAGTTATTTTATTATGTTTTAATTTTTAGCCCCCCCCCCCCCCCCCGCCCCTCGGTTAACGTCAACGGGAACCTTACTCTTGTATCAACCCGTTAATCAAAGGGTGAACAATGTACGTACGTATGCATGTACTTTTTCTCAGCAGAAATCGCCCATCTCGTCGTCATGTTCCATCTTACACAATTATGTCTGGCGACACTTAATACAACATTAAATTGCTCCTGTGTCTATCTTAAAAGAACATTACGATATGTTTCTTTGCCCTTCAGTTCATCTTGAATACGGCTTACATCTACATCTACAAGATACCCTGTAAGCCACTGCGAGAGTGTGTGGCAGGGGGTGAAGATCACCAATAATGCACTACTAACATGCAAACAAGCAACTATAATGTTTCATGCAACTTGATTGTTAGTAATAATATTTAAGGGGTTAATACATGCATCATGCACTACAGACTACTCTAAAATATTTCCCCTACCTATCCCTTTGCTATGCTGCCTATTCTGCTCTCTTATAGTACGGGGCAAAAATGCCATTTTGGATCTATCAGTACGACAATCTATCTCTCTAATCTTATTTATCTGGTCGAATCTAGCATAATACGCTGGTGTTTTTAATATGTGCCTAACATCTTCAGTAAAGCTATCCGATAGAAATTCTCTAATAGATTCAATCTGTACTTTAACCTACGCTCTGATAATGACTCCCACCCTAATTATTTTATTAATTATGAAACGCTACTCAACCTATCGTAACACCTTTTAACGAACCTAGCTGCTCTACGCTGCCCACTGTCTAGTTCTCTGATCAAACCTAATTCATTAGGATCCCATATACTGGCTGCATACTCAAGGTGGGGCCTAACTAGCTTAGCGTTCCCTGACCTCTATTTCTCATCTATAAGTCTCCTGCAAGCAACCATAAATGTGTGTGGCAGGGGGTGAATTCACGCCAAGCACGAATAAAAAGGATTAATAGTTATATTATAGTCTAAACTTCACAATTTCAAAAAATGATAAAAATAGCAAAGGAAGCATGCAAAATTATGCTGTTTTGCTGTGCTAGATTAAGTTCTTATAACAACATGCAACTACCTATGCTATCCATTGATGCAATTGTATTTATACTATTGGATATATAAACAGCTATTCATATATTGCAAGAGAAAAGAAGGACATTTTAAACCTGTCAGTTCGGCAATCAGTTTCTCTAGCTTTATGATTATGGTCCAGTCCACCATAGTAAGGTAAGAGTTCAAAAACTATTTTTAACGTCATCACTGAAAATATTGTCTTGGAATTTAGTTAAGAGATTAAGTCTAAATTTCAACCTAAATTTCATTCTAGGTTTCTGCGTTAGAATTTTGGCTCCCACCATTATTACAATGCAGTTGTGGACGCGATAATAAAACCATGCCGTTCCACCATTAAGAGCTCCACTTCAGATCAACCTAAATCTGTCTCTACAAGGCTTAATGTCATGGATTTCATACCAATTATATGTACCCAATTCTTTATTTCATCAATTACGTATAACAGCAGACATAAATAAACCATTCCGGCCATCGAAACAGCTGCGTTGGTTGGAAATTTCCCATGAATCAGTATGTATGTACTATCGATCACTGCGCATCCTTTCAGCGAAGAAAATTCACGGAATTAATTCGAATGATCATCCGCCGTGTCAAACGCCCTTAGGCGGAAGCCAATTGAAGGCCATCACTTAACTTCATCCGCGAATCAATGCTTGAATTATTGTGCGCATGACCATTCGTCGCGTGTAAAACGGACTTCAGACGGATTGCTTTCGCCATCCCTTCTGTTTGTCTTTGGGCGGTGACCCTTTTATTTCCCACGATCTACCAGCCACTCCAACTCTAGGTACTTTTTACGAACTTTAAATAGTGTTGTTCTGACTACTATATTAATACTATTCCTTTTTAATGCATGATATGTAGTGCATGTTTGGTGAGAAATCACCCCCTGCCACACACGCTCGTGGTGGCTTGCAGGGTATTATGTAGATGTAGATGTAGGTACCTAAGTGACAATGAGATTCCCTGTATCCCGGGGACTAGGGTCTAACAAGTTCCCCCGAGGCTGTGAAAGAGGCGCATTATGCTGAAATGGAGAGAGATTATAGTTAATAAGGGAACGGAATGGAGAGATTTGTTCTAGTTCAATATTTGATTTGTTGTAGCGGAACTTCCATTTCCTTAGATTTGTAGATCCACGATGATTATGATGGTAATGTAAGGTGTCAAATTCAAATATTGCAACCAACAATGCATTCTACCAAACGTGGGTTAAGTACTTGAGTGGATGGCATTCTTTTCCGAAGAACCGTAGATATAATCCTCATGCTTCGTAAAAAGGCTATTAAAGCTACGGGCTATGCAATTCACATTTTTTTTCGCATTTAAAATATCTATTCTTTAACACTTTTGAACTTTGAATCGCAAACAGTATCTTGCTATATTTTAAAGTTCAAAGCAAACAGCCCCTGAGTAATAAAGCATTTTGATGGCAGGTCAGCGACTTGGATTTGAAGACATTGGGCTTTCACCGAAATTCGGTCATTTGAAACTGCCATCAATTCCGTGACATGGTGTGATATGTAATGTATGGAATGTTGCTAAATTGACGCAAAAAGAATTGACACAGCAGCACTCCCTAAACATTCAGTATAACCTCAAAGAATTAAAATATTTTAACTCTCTCTTTTTGAAAATATCTGTCTTCGAAAGCTTATCCGTATTTCTGAGTTTCTGATATATAAGCGGACGTGAAGAATACAAGGATATCCACGTTTCATAGTAAGAAAATTAAACTGCACGCATTAAATTATTACGGGTTATTGAAACAATATGATGACATTGCGTAATGGCGGATTTTTTAAAATTTAAGTATCGTCGACATCGGTCAACAATCCTGGGATTGGTTTGATGCAGCCCTCCAAGCTTGATCGGCCAACCTCTTCATATTGACGTAATATTTTCCTTTAAATCCTTCGTAATTTGTTCCATATTGCCGATTGTCTTCACCAGGCCATCGTGTATTAAGATGTGGCCGATCAAGTTGTTCCTAGTTTTCCGCAGACTTCTCTTCGTTACTCACTCGGTCTTAATTTTAATTAGTAAATTAAAATTAAGAACGAGTGACTAGATATAATTTGACTAGATAAAATTAATTCACTTAATTTTGTCTAGTCAAATGAAAACTGCAAAATAAGCTACACTATTCAATCTTAAGATGGAACACCAAGTGTGGTTGTTAGGCGCTACTGTAACAATGTTTGTCCAAACTTCGATCTACTAACTGAAAAAGCGCAAAGTGAGATAGTTACGTTTTTATGGTAGTTTTAGCTGAATTTTCAATATATTTTCGTCGTAATGGGTCCTGTAATTACAGAAAGTGTTTTTCAGTAATTAATGTTCACCAACGCGTAGTTTTGTATGAAATTTCGAATTTATCATAAAAATAATCTAGCGTTTTAAAACTAGGATTTTCCATAGATTTTGGTGGTAACTTCGGGTTATCGTAAGTCGGATAGTCGTAAGAGAATCTGTTGTCATTCCAAAATTTTTAATAGATATCAGTCCGTCTCTACCTTCGGGGGGTATTTATTTCTATTTATCGAAAGCGCTTCGTCATCGAAAGTACCCGAAGCCACAGATGACGAACGGAGTCATCCATCCCGCGAAACGCGTCGTGATATTTTTTTGTAGAATTCGTCATACAATATTTATTTTTTATTTTTGCTGTCTTAAAATTCGTTTTATTATATAAAAACTTATGTGAATATTTATACAGTACCTATTCATGCAATTTTCAAATCCAATATTTGAATTATTACAATCGGTATATTATTGGAATAATTAGGATCGATAGTTTCAATTTTAATATACCTACATGTAACCGCTCCGTTTCACTCTTTTATGGTTCTATTCACCAAAAACAAGGTTTTTTCAAATACTACAGGTGTACTTGAGTTGTAATGTCAATGCTACACATGCTTGGGATACAAAAATTACATGTTTGGAATTAAATAATCGCTCAGAGAGAAAAATAGGCTTGAAATTCTCCTATAGTTTGGGAACATTAATTTGCAAAATCAATTTTTTTTAACTTCCGCAGAATTTAAATAGGCGACCGCTTTATTTTTATTTAGAGTAGATTAATACCCCAGAATCTACGAGCAACTGGAAAAAAGTTTATTTCAGTAAGATTTCCCAACTTTCCGAGGATTTTTTCCTTGCGTGCCAGATATGGCGGAGAGTACAATTCATTATACACCATCATGATTTTTCTCCAATTTCACACGTTTTGCATCTTGGCTTTTTTAGTAGTGCAGGGCGAAATTCAACTTCCCTTTTGTTGGAAAATTCATCATTTTCCACTCAACTAGAATTACCTAACTCACTCAGTTCTCTGTCATATTATTTTCAAAGAGACTTTTTTTATTTTTTCCTCAGAAAAAAATCATTCCCCTCTTACTGGCCATAGTAACGGGAAGAAGCGCGAAAAATCACTAATTGTGGAGTGGCTGCAAAGAACACTACAATATTCATGGACCCGAATCTGATTCAGAAAATTTATCCTCTAATTTTACATTACAATTAATGCAAAAGGAGAATGATATAAAATGCCTTTATGCGGCGCAGATCACAAGTTATATCCAATTTGCAGTTTCATATTTCCGGGTGAGGATGCCATTTGGAGATGCCATCTGATAGGCCACATCAAGCTTACACAGTATTTCAAGGCCTGTAAACGCTCACGATCAACTCCAATGAATCAGAGAAGCAAACCCAGACGAGTGGTGAGTTAACAGAGTTCAGAGATGGGGATAATTTTCACCCCGGCCCACGTTGTCTTGAAGTCATTACTTGTGAATTGCTTTCGAAAGCGAAAGAGACGGGGATCGGGTTGGTGTGGTGGATAGAGTACTCCCATCCCGAGGGCCCGGGTTCGATTCCCGGCAGTGGCGAATTTTTCAGTGAAAAACCGGTCCCCACTTGAGTGCCTAGTGGAGGGCATGTCAAGTTCAGTACTCCGTCCGTCGGATGGGACGTTAAGCCGTGGTCCCCTTGGCGCCTTTCTTTAGAGTAGGCTAATGCCGACGCCGGGTTTCTCTCCACCCTTCCTCCGTTCCCTGAAAACTCCAACCATTACCCAACCTGTCCTAAATGGCGCAAATGACCTCAGCTGTCGGTCGCCTCCCCTGAATTACATAACAGCAACATAACGAAAGAGACATTGGATCAGTAGCATGGAACTGGCCAAGAAATGTTGGTAAGGATGGCAAAAGCATAGTTTATGCAATGTAATTAATATTATGGTGATTCGTGTGCCTAGCTTGACTGGGCAAAAAAAATAATTACGAGACCAGCTGAATGCTGTACCTGTTTGGAAGCGAAGGCGTCACACGAGAGGCCAGCGAATCGCTCTACTTGTAATTTAGTGGGTGAAAGCAATAAGCTGTAATGTCGACGCATATCCGTCCTCAAATGTTTCACTACATTTTTTAACAAGATCAAAACAGCAGAATATTTTCACGAGCAAGCACTTTGCAAAACAAATGAATAATAATGAACAAGGCAAATGAAAACAAACTCAATAGTTTGGTTTTTAATGTCCTTCGACGGCAAGGTCATTTCGCACCGCTGCACAGTGGTCAGAAATCGAAAATTTTTGGACATAATTCAAAAATAGCTTTATTTGAGATATGAACTTGAAAATTCGCACATATACTCACAAAAGATTGCTGATTAAGGAATAGTACGTCATTTGTCATGATTCTAAACTGTTAGCTAGATACAGGGGCTCAAACATGACCAAATTTCCAAAAAACTCCCGACTTCCTTTTTCTCCGAATATCTTCAAAGTTATGTTGATGGTGTCGTTGTGGGAGGAATTTGATCGAATAAAAAATGGTATGATCTATTAAAAAAATGCTTTGTCTTTACTATGCTTTATTTACGAAGATTTTTTAGAACATGTGTGTGCTATTACGTTACAAAATGACGTGAGCTGTTTTTGGACAAAATTTCACATAAAGTAGAGAATATCTGCCATTTTAGGGAGAGACCTGTCAAGTGACTTATATCAGAGCGTTTCTTGAAGATTTTTAAACACGAAACTGAAGAGAAATAGAAAATAAGTTTGCGACGCCGAAAAATACATATGATTTTCCGACCGCGGGTCTGACTCCGGGCGCCGGGGCTGGAAGTACCGAGACTCGCTTACATTGCTCATGTGGAATGAACCCTAAAGCTTCGAATTCGCCGCGTTTCTGCTGTACACATTTTCACTAACCTCCACAGCCTCTCTATGGACGAAAATGGTGATAATATTGTATCGAGCGAGCGAATAATTGTACGTGTAGTAGCGTTCAAGTTATTTTTGTTGCGAACGTTCGGGAAACATACTTCTTATTTACGGCCTTTAGCCAAAAAAAGTGTGTAGTCTTCGTGTGGACCATGCATCCTTCTAGAAAGACACTGGCTGGGATTGTTTTGTATTCCTTTTGCCCCCCTTCCTGCACGCACGCGCTAAAAAGATGTACACAGAAGAGGCCACGGAAGGGGACACGAAAAAATTAATCTTCTAACCACCAGCATTCACTCATAAATCAAAAATTAAAATAAGCAAAAGGTGACGCCAACCGAAAAAGCTGCTTTGATATCATTGACGTCATTTTCCTCCCGTCCTTGACTGCTTTTAGGGGAAGGGAAGGGAGTGGAGGAGGGTTCTCGGAAGGTCTGCTCGCACAGATACTGTCGCAACTGCTCCTATTGGCATAGTCAGCTGTGTGTCCCCCCATTGCGATAGGGCAAGGCCTTCGCGGGCTCAGTTGTGATTGGACGAAGTCGTTATACGCCAGAGGTTGCACCACGCCCACTTTTCCGAAAGGGTTAAAAACATCAGTATTTCGCCGCTTATAACTCGAGAAATAATTGACGGGTCAGAAAACGGAAAAATGCGGCTCTTTTTATTTTACAAACTCTATCAGATTCGGCAATAAAAAATGGTAAAAATACAAAAATATGGTAAACGACCCCATTTCTTAAGCACTAAGAAAAAACTTTTAAAAAATCATATTTGTTAGGTGAGGCCAGTTTCGTTAAAGGATCCCATCATACTGTTGAGGGTCATCGCATGTCACTAGGTCACCCGTAATCCCTGTTCGTTGCCGTGCGTCGCAGTCCTCCGTCAGGATGTAGCGAATGCTGGGATGACAGCCATCGAGCGGCAGTGGAATTTTCTCCTCGGTGAAGAGATGGGAGCGGTCAAAGGGCAATACCCTGTTCTCAGCTACCAACTTAATTTAACTTAATCGCGAAGGTCGTACGCAACGTTTCATAGTATTGTTTTAGTTGAAAGTACAAAATACTTGTAATTTCTATTGAGTACACAAGAGAAAAGGGAAATTAGAATAATCAGCAAAATTAGCAACGGCAAAATATAGTTTTTTTTAAATGATGAAGAGATATTTATCAATTGCAGATACCTTGTTTAGATTATAACTTTCATCTTTAGGTGGAAAAATTCTTAAATCCAAGTAAAGCTACTGATCTACATCTACACGATACCCTGCAAGCCACCGCGAGGGTGTGTGGCAGGGGGTGAAGATCACCAAGCATGCACTACCGACATGCAAACAAGCAACTATAGGGTCTCATGCAACTAGATTGTTCGCATCAATAGTATTTAAGGGATTAATACATGCATCATGCACTACAGACTACTCTAAAATATTTCCCCTACCCATCCCTTTGCTATACTGCCTATTCTGTTCTCTTATAGTACGGGGAAAAATGCTATTTTGAATCTATCAGTACGACAATCTATCTCTCTAATCTTATTTATCTGGTCTGATAGGGAGTGTTGTTGAATAAATTGAAGAGTCCTTAAAAAAAGTTTGTCAGACGCTTCCGGGGAAACGGCTGGACATCGAAATTGGGAAATCAATGCTAATAGTGAGCGGGTGCTCGAAAATGGAAAAGAACGGTGAAGAAGCGGGTGACTTCTTAAGCAGTCATCCAACGAAGTACGGCGTGACTTCTTGAGAAGTCTTCAGCGCTGCTTGTGTTATACTGGGAGTTCCTCACCTCCTGAAAACGTCTGAATGACTAGTGGTAGATACATAATAGGATTTAAGTCGCTTTCGCTTGTGCCCGAGAATAAGTTTCATTCTTTGTGAAATGTGTTTCTGAATGTGCTGTTATACAAAATGACATCCTGTTGAGTCATCGCTGTACCTTTTTTATCATCACTAGCATGGGCGTGCTTTGACTAGCAGTGGCTTTGACACAGGTTTCCACTCTGCTTCTATCAGCTATCCTCTTCGCATCTCCATATTTCTTTGTTTCCTCGTCATTCAGTTTTGCTTGATGTATTTCATCCGTGGTCTTACTCTGCTGTTCTTCCCATACACATGTTAAGACACTGTTCCTCCAAAGAATTTTGTCTTTGATTATTTGTCTTAAAATATGCCCGAATATGTCATCCCTTCTTTCTTCCGAGTTCTCATGAGTTTTCATTCTTCTCTTACTTTTCTCAGATCCTCTTTGTTAAATGATGGATCGGTCCACTTGTGATTCCAAGTGTGTATCCTTCCATGAATGAATTCCTCGGGGGTGATTTTTTCTACAGTCTATTAGCAACTATAATTTGTTAGAAATTTGAAAAGTGGTTCTCGTCACTCACTCTATCGTTCTAATTGCATGCACCGTTGTAGCTCTTCCGTCTTGACTTTGTTTGACAATCGCATTCCAGTGTATTAGGATCATTCAGTTTCCTTCTTCTTTCTTTCACATTTTTGAATTACAAGTTGTTTTTCACGGGGTAATTCCATTTCTCCATATGTACTCCATCGTAGGCACGTAAATCTGCAAAGGCCGCTTTACACGATACAATTTTTCGTACAATTTCTTGTACAAACCTTGTATGAGGAAATTGTACCGTGTGAAGCGGCAAATTGTACGGACGCTTGTGCGATTGTCTGAAAGACTGTACGGGAAATATAACCTGTTCTAATTACATTCAGACAAACATACAATTTCGTTGAGTTTGTACAAGAAATTGTATCGTGTAAAGCGGCCTGAACGCTATTTTGTCTCTCAGCTTTGTTGCTGTCTTAACGTTGATTTTTCTCCTTGTACTCTGAAGGAAGCTTTTCATATTCATTCTGGTAGTCCTCCTAATCGTAAATCCGACCCCTGTACGTTTATTGATCGGGATATGGTCTTGTTGCTTCCTTCGTCCCTCTTCCTGTTCAGGCCACTTAATCTCACTGATGTCCAAATGTCAATTCCAATGGCGTAACAGTGGCCCCTCTCCCCCCTTAAATGTCGTGGAGGGCACCGAAGGCACCCTCAAAAGGGCACCAAATGACTTTGACGGAGGGCAAACCCTAACGCTTGGCCCCTTGAAACATTGTTACGCCACTGGTCAAGGCCCATCCTCCACTCTCTCGTTTTCAGAATTTTCAGTCTTACACAGATGTCCAGTGCATTCCATGTCCAATCCTAAATTGACTCAATTGAGTACATACATTCCATCTGATCTGATGCTTGGGAAAGAATACTTCATATTCGGACAGTCTACGGTAAGGAGCGACGTTAAGCAGTAGTGGCAACAAAAATAACCCCTAGGTATAGTGAAACTCGTTAGAGGGCAACATCTATCAAATGTTTAGATTGGAAGAAAAAGAACGATTATATGTATATTAACCTTTTCATTGATATGTACACTAATAATTATGCAAATGTAATATACAAAGTAAAAAGATAGATACTAGACACATTTATAAGTAGCCAACGGCTCCGCCATCTTTTGTTATTCTCGTCAACAATGCTTCGAAGCCTTTAACAATGGAAGCATGCTTCTGTGCTTTGGCTTCGTAGCATGCTTCCTCCAGAGTGCTTCGCGTTCGGACATACTTCGGGTGTTTCCGACGGTACCCCCCTCCACTTGCAAGCAAGCATTGTAGTGTGCTTAGCGCTAGAAGCACACGTTTCGGACAGGGCTTATATTTTTATGGGATAATTTCCTCGATGATCCACTGCCTCTTTCTTTGGTAAAAAAAAAATTTATGAGCAAAAGTGACAGTTATGGGCAGGTCGTTAGAATTGCAATGTGGTGTTTCTCCTAGCCCTCACTATAACTAACAGAGCATCACAAAATTACAGGTAATATTAACTTGAGTAGGTTAATTGTCATAACACCTTTAATGAAGTGAGTGTTTATCTAATGATCAGTGTGGTGTCCACATTCCCTCATATGAGCAAGGGTCACTTACCCTTTTCTCTTTGCCCATAACTTCTTATTCATGTGATGCGGAGAGTGCATCTTGATGTCACTTCTATGGAATAGAATTTGGTGTTGTGCCGTCAGATTGCATCAGTAACACATTGACTTCTAAGTGGCATTGAATGAAACTTTCGAGCATGATGTTAATTCTTGGTTGAAACTTTCGCGGGTCATTATAACTGTACGTTTGTCGTTCGGGTCCTTAAAAGTGTACTTAAAGCACCTTTGTTCGGGAGTACCCCGAGTACTTAATCAGGTGTGTTACCCGACGTTTCGTGGCCGTTGCTGGTCACAATATCAAAGAGAATGAAGTAGCTGTCTAGTTTATGTAGTGGTTCATGGAGGGAAGAGGATGGGGAGGGGAGGTAGTCCTTGAGTTTTTATTAAATCCACCAGGATCAATCAAGGATTAATCTCGGGATCCTAGGGCTTTTTGAGTATAGAATTTTTCCCCGTTCTTTGGTGTACAAGTATGCATTATTTCAAGAGTATCCCTTGATGTATCACGTGATGAAAATTGATTGATGTGGTGTAGAATAGAAAGCACCGGTTTTGCAGCCAGGATATTTTTACTGGACAAATGAAAATTTTGACCGGGAAAACCTGGAAAGTACTAGAATTACATTATTCCATTAATTCCCATTATTCCCTACAATATTTTTCTTCGCTCAAAAGAAATGGTGTTGGGGATGCTTTAAACAAATATATTTAACTAATTACTTCAGTTTCATTTTAAAGCCCCTACTTTTTCTGAAGTGGAAACTTCAGCTGCCGACGGAGACTTGCATTGTGAAAAGTGGGAAAATTCCCTGAATTCGATAATATCTCCCTTTTTGGACGTATATTTCTTTTTGCTTTATTTTAGCTGCAATGCCCTCCTAGTAGAATTTATGATGATATAGTTTATATTTTCAAATGGATTTTTGAAAGTAAAGAAATATTTATCATAGCTATTTTCTAAATATGCTTCCACTAGCTGTTTTGAACACCAATTTGTCAGCAACGCACTGCAATGGAGATAAGTTAAAGAAGTATCGTTATGAATGCATGCTAATATTTTTTCGTACAAAAAATATAATATCAGTAAAATATTAATTTCTTATAGTTTACTCAAAGAGGACTTATTTTTCTTTATTAATGAATACATGATGAATGACACTATGCATGATCATACAGCATTCACTATTGCATTTTCATGTATTTATAGATGAAATGTAATTGCACCAAGGGTGACTAAGCATTTAATCCACCCATTCAGTAAATTTATTCTAAAGAAAATTAAACTTTTTTCAACTACGTAAAGAAGTTGCAATTATAAATAGTCTAATCATTGTCATTCTGAATCTGCACAAACTGCAAATTCCGATAAAATAATATTTTATGCAAAGAAAAGTGTGCCAGAGATGTCATAATCTTCTTTCACTTCAGGTTTAGGAACGTCGAAATGAATGTTCTCATGCAGTGGTATGATCCTTGTGATTCCTAAGAGTAGCGTAATTCTACATGGTAGTTGAAAACAGAGACCATACTACAAGTGATAATAGGACTGCAGCAAAGAAATTTAGTAGGTAATTAGCTCACTAATGACCAATTATCATTATTATTAGTTTTATACTGGTGAAGGTAGGTTTAAATGGACATTTAATTCTTCCCACCCCCTAAATTTCACACGATGTCCCTATTCCGCCCCTCATACCTTCTCATCATTCCATCCAAGCTACCCGTTCTCCTCCTCCCTCTTCCCTGCTTGCCCACCGCTCTTCCCTCAATCACCTCCTTCAAAACACCTTTTATTACCTTTTCCATCCACACCTTCTGCCTTCTCCTAATTTCATCTATCAAATTTCTTTCTTCTCCTACCAATTCCTAGCACTTTATCGTTCGTCTTCCTTTCGACCCACTTTATCTTCTCCATCCTTCTCCACACCCACATTTCAAAAGCCCTAAGTCTATTTTCATCCTTTTTTCGCAAAGCCCACGTTTCCGCCCTATATAGTGCAACGCCTCCATATTAAACTTTTCACTAGTCTTTTCTTCACTTCCCTACTCAACTATCATTATCTCACGCCCACGAGTAAAAGCTTCTTTTGCCAATGCAATTCTCCTTCTCACTTCAATGCTGCTATACGCTTTTTTTCCTACACACTACCTAGATAGCTAAATTGCTCTACCTGCTCTAGCTTCTGATCTCCTACTTTTATCGTTATGCTGGCCCATTTTTGTTCTCGAAAACCGCTTTACTTTCCTTTTCTTCTGGTTTACCTTCATCCCGTCATTTTATAATGAGGTTTTTTATTTCTCATATTCCAATAAAGGAACCTTTAATGGGAACACAAAATCGTCAACTTTCTCGGAGAGGAATGGCCTCCAGCATTTCATAGTTATGATTTCAGTTGTCACCAGTTCAGTTGGCTCTGATAGGTAAAAAAAACATCCACCTCACTCATATTGGTGCTGACCTAGTACCCATGAACATAGCCCGTGACACGTTGAAATTGTGACAGGAATATCTCCAGTCACCCTCTTTTTTCTCTGTCCGTCCATATTGATTTTTGTCAGGCTCTAAACCCTGTAGAGCCTGACAGTTTTATAAGTCAATCACTGCGTTACACGTGCCGCAATCAAATTAGTGGAATCAGAAAAACCTTTAACGCCTCAGTTTCATCTTTCGCCAATGCTCCCTAACTCTTCCCATTTGATAAACTGATCACTACTCCCATGTTATCCGTAGTGGAGGATCGTACATTATTCGATTGATATATCTACTTGATGGCTGAAACTACTGGAATCGGGCAATCAACAATTGAAGATAGCAAATCTAGTTCTCAAATACTTTAGACCTCATGACATCTGCATTTAGTGGTGATAGCCCCACCCTGAAGCCCATATATTTCCCATATATGGGAAATATATGTCCCATATATGTTACATATATATTTCCCATATGTAGGCTTCAGTGTGGGAGTACTACAAAATAGAATTTCCAAAGTATTCACGTCTTAGCAAGGTATTAACATCTAGTACCTTGAACCTCGGTAAAATCGCCATGCGAATTAGGGATCCTGGTGTGGAATCACGGATGCATCTTTCGCATTATCGCAATCTTTATCGTTAACGCTTACCCCCTAGAGTAGCGCAGGGTTAACAACAACCGTCTGTAAAAGTCGCTCCACTGATTGTGATAAGCGATTTGGAGTGATGTGCGAAAAATGAAGAACGGAGATCACGTTCTCTCTGACATAAATTAAATAAAAAAATTATGAGGATCCATGATCGAGGCCTTGGTTAGCGTAGTGGTCCGGAAAGCCAAAGGTCCGTGGTTCGATTCCCGGTCCAGGTGAATTCATTCGCATGGCAATTAATGTGAGAGGTATTGGCAGCCAGGCAGAATCATGCTATAAACTAACGGATGAGACTCAGCTAAGGCAGCATTCAAAATGATGACTTAGATGTTGAGTGGATTAGACTTCCATTAACATGCGTTCGAAGAAATCGCCAGAAAAAATATTTTGAGCTTCTACTTTACACGAAGACGCAAATTTTCGCCAGCAAATGTCCAGTAATAAGGTGATGGATTTTCTAGAAGCATCATATTTTTTTTACCCACAACCTTGCAGGATAGCAAAACTTGCGTCTCTCTCTTTTATTTGTGTGTGGTGACGGAAGACAGAGAGTATAATTTTTTCTCATCTTCCCGTAATAGCGTGTATACAGAACATATTTTGTGATATCTTTCAAATCGGGTTTCTCATGAAATTATAATGTTGACCGTGTATCAACATAAACAATGAAGCGAATAACTTAAATATGCTTTGAATGCAGAGATGAATACCAAAACTGGATCACCAAATTTTTTTAGCAATAAGTTTGCGAATTTTCCTAAGTGTACAAATACTATCTGGTATGCAGCTCGAACAAAAATCATTTGTATATAAAAAGAAAAAAAAACATTAAACATGTTCTTTAACATTATCAAATACTTTCAGCTGTATGCACTTAATTAATGACCAAAGACATCAATTTGAATTATTTTTCGCCATAAATTGGAATCCGCGCGAGAATATACAAACATAAATAATCTAATAATATGCATCTAATAAACATTAATTCCGTCAAAGCATAAAAAATCCATATTGCCATTAAATAAAGTAACCATTAGGCATACTCGGAGGCAAAAAGAAGAAAGCATTAATTCTGAAACACACATATGACTCTTTGATTATCTTTTATTAACTTGTATAGGAATAAATCAGGAACAATCCTCTCCAATTTCTGACTACGCAAGTGCCTGTCGGCAACACTACTTGCCACTTTTGCAATGACCAATGCCGATATGTATTGAAGCTACACACTTGCCTCATAATTTTTTTTATCACTTTTAGAACCCTTCACTTGGATATAAAACAGATGAAGTTAGATTAAAATGTTTAACTAGGCAGTTGCCAACATGTCACAGAAGATTGTCACGGTCCATAACAAAAAGTGCTTGGAGTTGCTGCAGTAAACCCAATAATACGCGAAGCTAAATGTGCGTTTACACGTAGCAGTTGACTGCTATGATAGTCAACTGCTAACAACTATTAAGCTCCACTCGCATGTGTAAATAGCGACTGCAATGCGAGTTCAGGTCGATACTGGACATATGTCGAACACTATGGATCCTAGTTGGAGCTATTAGCAAAGTTGAAGCCCGTCTACTTTCCAGCAGAAATGTATCCAACACAATCGCAACAATCGCCGACGGAAAGAAATACATGACGTCTGATACCGGGAATTTGGATATATATACTAGGACATACCTCCCCAGGAGAGATTCTACTCTTTAAAGAATGAGAACAAAAGATAATCGTCGACGGAATTTATTGCTTGATGAATTTTACGAAAATTTAAGCATCAATCACTATTGAAATAAACTCTTTTTATTTGTTATGACAACGCCTAAATAGCGGCTTTAAGCTGCATAGAAGTTGGTGGATATAGATATATCGCATGTAATCGTATTTCACCCAAAGATTCAAAAGCATCGGCAGTAATGTAAACAAATGGTGGAACAAAGATCAGAGTGGTGACTAAAGTTGCTAATGGGTTGTTTCTGGTCTGTAGCAGATATAAGGTATTCAATACGTCGACAGTAAAACTCCAGTGCACTGAACTGTCGTGGCCTGTCTTTGACAGGATGAAGTGGGCGTTGCTGATGCTGCTGGCTGCGTGCGTGGTGGCCGCCGTCCAGTGCGCAGGCGCCGAAGGGGAAGTCTGGGAGGAGGACGACCGCGAGGTGCTCATCCGCAGCGAGAGGGGAGCCGCCAAGAACAGGAACAACAAAACAAGTGAGTGTGCGGCTGCGCAGTCGAATTTATTCCTGCTG
The DNA here is from genome assembly GCA_933228895.1 of Platycnemis pennipes. Classification (NCBI taxonomy): domain Eukaryota; kingdom Metazoa; phylum Arthropoda; class Insecta; order Odonata; family Platycnemididae; genus Platycnemis; species Platycnemis pennipes. Next base: position 6,311,508 of record OW121851.1, on the reverse strand, counting down.
CCGATGGGTTGGTGTTTCCCCGTTCGGTCTACTCCTCTAACTCCTCTACATCTACACGATACCCTGCAAGCCACCGCGAGAGTGTGTGGCAGGGGGTGAAGATCACCAAGCATGCACTACCGACATGCAAACAAGCAACTATAGGGTCTCATGCATCTAGATTGTTAGCGTATGTATAGTATTTAAGGGGTTAATACGTGCGATACCACGATATATATCGTCGACGATACTCGATATGCACTTGATATCGGGAGTCGATATTTTGAAACGCGATATCACGATATGTCGATATCCGATATCCAGATATGTCGATATCCCGATATGACGATATCCCGATATGACGATATCCCGATATGTCGATATCCCGATATGTCGATATCCCGATATGTGGATATCCCGATATGTCGATATCCCGATATGACGATATTCCGATATGACAATATCCTGATCCCGGTGTTTTTTTCTGTCACCCACAATAATGTCTCCATTTAGCGCAATTTCTCGGCAATGGCTGATCGTATTTAGTGCTATAAACGGTCAATTACTCATAAAATGACATATGAAGATGGTCTTCAAACCACATATCCCTATCCCTTCTATCCCTTCCATCCCTTCCATCCCTATCCTTATACCTTTCCTCCCGGTCTGAAGCGCCTATTAGTGCGGAAACAGACTTGAAAACACCATGAGAGAGAGACCACTCATAAAATGTTGCACTTCCTCAATCGTTAATTATATACTTTAAATTGTCTAATTTGTTATTGTTATTAACTACAACTTTTTTTATCATAAAATTCGGATGAAGGGAATGGAATGGCCATGGTGCGATTTCATCACTGAAAACTCGAATTCAACTAGAAAAGTTCAAATTTGTTTATAAAATTATTGTTTTTAAACCATAATTCGGAATTTTAAAAAAATTCACCGTTCTTCGACCAAGGAAAAATGGTTATATTTCGGCTCATATGGGCCGTGTCAAAAAATTGAAAAGCGCCTCTATTATCTAAAATTACATGCCCTTTCGCCTTAAGTTATTATATTATAAGTCCATATCTGATATCCCGATATGTCGATATCCCGATATGCCGATATGTCAATATCCCGATATGTCCATGTCCCGATATGTCCATATCACGATATTACCTATTTATATCGCGAAACCGATATATCGACGAATCGGCGATATCAGAATGACATCGTCGTGCGATATTCAAAACAGCATATCGCACAGCCCTAGTAGAGGTAGTGATTCACGAACGCACGAACGATTGCTGGGGGAAACAATTGGACGGCCAGGATTATCCTCTTCGTGGTTTTTTGGAAGGAGGTAAAAGTGAGGGGTGCGAGGATGTGGGGGGGGGGGGGGGGGAGAGGGGAAGAGACAGGCCTTCGTGATGATTTGGGCCTTCCGTAGGGCCTCTGTTTTTGAGGAAGGAGGTGATGTCAATTCGTAATTTCGGGTTAGGGTCATCTGGAAGGAGGGTGCAGGAGGATTAGTTGGAAAGCTGCCTTGAAACTTCGTGTAGGTGGTCTGATTTATTGAGGATTGCTACAGCAGTGGAGCCCGCGTCAGCTGAGGTTGTGATGATGTTGGACAATTCTGCTGGGGAAAGGTTCTTGTTGGATAGATTGGATGAAGTAGGGGCTGGAGGTTTTAGAGGGGTGATGAAAGTTTCCACGGGAGAATGGCGGGATATAGCTAGTCGGTTTATGTGAAGAAGGGGGTGGAAATTCCAAAAGAGGGTCGTGGATAGTAGTGGGGGTTGCTGCTGTGTTAACGTTTGGAAATCCCAGAAGGCCTTCCACCGTAAGTTGTGGCAGAAGTTCAGTGCGTCGGTGAGCAATGGTTGATTTTGAGTGTCCGAGAGAAGGATACGATTAAGGATAGTCCTCGTCTTCGGCTTCAAATGCTTCTGGCTGTTTTCAATTTTTTAAGCTGATTTTGTACTTGATCCATGGAATTTTCCAGCAATTCACGAAAAAAATGGTGGACGAATTTCACCTACACTTTTTCTTCAATTATTAGTGCTGGAAATTTGGAAATGACCACCGTCTCAGAAACACCCGTCCTACCGGAATGGGAAACCAACCACCCTCTCAGGTGTCTTTAGCGCAGAGATTTAATTTGATGAAGCCATTACTCAGTAATAGTATACCATACATAAGCAGTATGGCAAAAACATAAAAAAGAGCACTTTCAAATTAATTAAAAAGGACAAAAACTGAACTTAATAAGTTTGATTGCATGATTGCACAAGTGGATGGGGGAGGGATCAAAAAACAAGACATGATTTTGACATGAGAGAAATAAATTTTTTCTAATGAACCATGATCCCGAGCATAACTGACTGACTACGGGGCGCATCCGAAAATGACGTATCTCACGTCCTCCACAAATGAGAATAGACGCGGATTGAAAAGACTTAATCTACGCAAATCCCTGCAAGCCACCTTAAAGATGTGTGGCAGGGTATGAATTCACCCCAAGCATGCATTGCATATCATGCATAAAAAGTATTAGTATTAATAATCTAGCCTAAACTTCACTATTTAAAAAAGATAAAAATAGCTAAGCAAGCATGGAAAAACATGCTGTTATTTGGGTTAGCTTCAAGACCTTATACCAACATGCAGCTACCTATGCTTTTAATTGATGCAATTGTTTGTATGCATTTGTATTTATGCTATTGGATATATTTACAGCTATCCATATCCTTTTCCAGCATCCTTGCAAGAAACACTGCATTTAAAAGAGCACCTATCTACTGACTGTTTGAGTATAATATCGTTGTTTTCATTCTGGAGCCCTAGAACGCTCGGAAAGGAACCGAAGAGAAAACGAATTTCGATATGAATGAAACAGTTCAGGAAACTTAAGATCTCATGGCGTAAAGCGATTTTAAGAATGAGGAAGTGTTGAGCATTTTCCGTAGAACGGAGGAGAAGTAGAGAGATCAGAATAAAAAGAGTCGTTTCAGGCGTTATATGGTGGAACAACATAATTAAATAAGTTTGGCAATTTTCCACACAAAGAAATCTTTACCTCGACCGGTTTCGATGTGATACATCATCATCAGGTGACCAAATCTCAACAAAGTCCAGTATATATACAAATGAGGGGAGGGACCTTGTTTTTCCCCGGTCCCCTTGTGTTTCCCCGAAAGTAAAGATTTCTCTGTGTGGAAAATTGCCAATCTTATTTAAATAGAGAGATCAGTTTGCATTAAGCCATGTCAGTGAATGAAAAAAATAAGAAACTTGCATTCTCCAAAAATGGAAAACCTGCATCGTGTTCAATATAATTTACAATTTACATTTTTAGTGGATGATTGTGCTAAAAACCCTATAGTGGCGAACAGATGAAAAAGAAAAAGTGTAGGTGAAATCCGTCAACCATTTATTTTTCGTGAAATGTGAAGTTTTGGAAGGAATGTGATCGGGACCTGTTTATTTGTTTCCACTGGTGCTATTTAACTGCTGGAGCTCTATTCCGCGACATGAAATTGTTATTTCGGGCATTTGTTCACTGAAAGTGTTGAAACGGCGGAGTTTCAACTGTGTTGTGTGAAGATGAGTTGAATACGCTTTGGTAGAAGGTGTTTAAAGAATCGGCTTTTTCTATTTGATATATAGTAATGGGGGCGTTTACTCGGAACCGAAATCGCAACACGAATTTGTTAGATGGAAACGAAAAACGAATTTAAATAAAAAAAATTAATCTTCTAACCACAACCATTCACTCATAAATCAAAAATTAAAATAAGCAAAAGGTGACGCCCACCGAAAAAGCTGCTTTGATAACATTGACGTCATTTTATTCCGTCCTTGACTGCTTTTAGGGGAAGGGAAGGGAGTGGAGGGGTGTTCTCGGAAGGTCTGCTCGCACAGATGCTGTCGAAACTGCTCCTATTGGCAGAATCAGCTGTGTCCCCCCCTTTGCGATAAGGCGAAGTAGCTTCTCGGGCTCAATGGTGATCGGACGAAGTCGATATACGTCAGAGGTTGCACCACGCCCACTTTTCCGAAACGGTTAAAAACATCAGTTTTTCGCCGCTTATAACTCAAGAAATAATTGACGGATCAAAAAACGGAAAAATACGGGTCTTTTTATTTTACAAACTGTATCAGATTCGGCATTCAAAAATATGGTAAACCGCCCCATTGAATTTTTGGTTTTAATTAGTAACAGTAGAGTGAGAATTGAACTGATCAACTGATCGAATGACGAGTACCTAATCCTGTCGTGTCAGGTCGTGGGAATGCCGCGACCCAATTGGTCTGCCGGGTGGAGATATTAGGGCGCGCGTGTGTGTGTTGGTTGATGCCTGAATGGACACATTCACTACTCCCGCATCACTCTCTCCTGTCGACGTGGAAGGGACACGTGATTTGGTGATGTGCACAGGGGAAGGGGGATCCCACCTCGCCTATCTTTCTCCACAATTCCGCGGAATCCCTAGATAAGTAGTTCTTTTTCGGATGCATCAACAGACACCAGCCATGAAGGAGCTCAATTCTTACGCTGCAGGGGTAAAGATTGTATTTTTTAGTGAAGTTCTTCTCCAAGGGGGCCCTTCGAGGCCCTTAGGCCCTTAGGTATTCATAGTCGGAACGCATTTGCTTGAATAAGACCGCCTCAAGTTCAAGCTTAATCACGATTTTCGTTTCATAGTCGCTAGACAAGACAGTCTCAAGCGTTGTCGAATATGGCGAGCTTGATCAAGATCGTCTTGTTTCAAGTGGAGCTTATCAGGTTTCATAGTTGTGTCTCATTGCAAACGAGCAAATGCTCAAGCATGCGTGGATTCAGAGTCGCCGAAGCTCGTCTTGTTGATCGAATAAGTCCGCAAATAAGTCGCCTTCGTCAAGTCGTCATCAACCTCGTCTTGAGCAAACGTATCGTTTACTTTTTTGTTCTGTCTACCACTCGAATCTCCCGAATGGAGTTAAACGGTGTTTTGCATGACCCTCGCGATGATCCCATCGACTTTCCGGTCGGAAGATTGCAAGAACGATACGTGAGGGATGCACAGAATCCCTTCAATTGGTATCGGGAAGGAGAGTTTAAAGAGAGGCATAGTTTCTCCAACCATTGACGGGTTATTGCATTGCATCGAGGTGCCATCACAAAAACCAAACAACCGAGGTCTCCCGATTCCTCCGGTGATGCTGCTCCTTGCGTGTTTGAGGTATTACGCCACCGGGAGTGTACATGTATGATTCAGGGGCATGTATGATTCAGGGGCCTATTGGTCCATTGTGCCAACCACCCATCTTGTCAAACAGTCCGTGTAGGCCAGTTGCCTTAATGGGGATTACCCTTACTTCCCTGGGCTCCCAGGTGTCCGGGTCCCCATCACAGCAAAACAAGCGCACAATATGGTTCCACGGCTGAGAGCGTGCGTTATTCCCTTCCTGAAATACATTTATGAAGGTTGTTTATGACGTCACTGCGATGAATATCCGGAATTATGCACAGGCAAGGTCACTTAAACACGCTGCCCGTCATTAATTCCATGCAACTTCCCACTGGATAATTGTTTCTGCTTCACAGTCCTGGAAACACTCTCAAAGTCAGATTCTGATATCGATGCGAGAACATAAGAATTAACGCACATTCGGACTCTTGAGGACCTGAAGGTGGAAAAGCGAAGAATTGGAACCTCGACGTATTAGGAATCAGCAAAATGAAGTGGCCCGAAAAAGGGAACTATTTCAGTGGAAGCTACAGGGTTATAAAATTGGGATCAATAAATGGTAATGATGTAGTAGGGATAATGCTCAGGAAGAGCGCCGGAATGCGTGTGAAGAGCTTCCTGCAGTACAATGAAAGGATAATAATGGTGAAGATCGAAGTAAAACCTGAAGATACCGTAGTGGTTCAGGTTTACATGCCTACGACGGACTATGAGGAAGTGGAAGACGCTTGCGAAGTTAATACGGAAGCAACAATACAGGTAAGAGGAGAAGAAAATAAAATTATGTTTGTAGATTGGAACGCTGTCGTCGGCGAAGGTCAAGATGGAAGAATAACTGAAAAAAATGGATTGGGAAACGGAAACGAAAGAGGAGAAAGACTGCTGGAGTTCTTCGCACAGCATAAGTTGGTGGTCGCCAACACATTGTTTAAAAATGACAACCGAAGAAGATACACGTGGAAAATGCCAAGAGACAGAAGAAGATTTCAAATAGACTACATTTTAGTGAAGCAGTGCTTTAGGAGCCGGGACTGAAAAGCTACCCTAGGGTAGACATCGACAATGACCATAGTTTAGTGATGATGAAATGCCATCTAAAATTCAAGAAATTGAAGAAAACAGTGAAGAACACAGGGCAAGTAGAAAAATTGAAGTAGGCCCAACATCAGCAGGCATTTCAAAAAGCATAGGGGAACAATATAGGAGAGGACCAGACTTAGAAATCAGTGGAAGAGCGTTGGGGAAACATTGAACGTGGACTACAGGAAGTCGCAAAAGAAGTTCTTGGAAGAATAAAAGTTGCAAAGAAGAAGCCATGGATCACGGAAGAAGTCTTAGACCTTGATTGAAGAAAGTACAAGAATGTAAAAAGCTGAAGAAGAGTACTTTCCTACAAAAGAATAAGGAACAAAAAAAGTCGCAAAGCCAGGAAATCTAGAAAAAATGTGGGCGAATAACATATGCGAATGTGTAAAAAAGAACCTTGCACTGGGAAAGGTGGAAGCTGCCTATAGGATAGCGAGGAACCACTTCAAGGAACGGAGCTCAAGATGCATTTCCGTAAGGGCTAAAATGGAGAACTTTTGATTGAAAAAGAAGACAAAGTGAAGGGAATGAAAGAATATCTGGAGAAGTTATACTAATCCATACTTACAAAACCTTCTGCGACATGTACTCATGCATTGACAAAGATCATCTACAAAAGAATGGAACGAAAAGCAGTGGAGTTCCAGGATGAAGATTATTCGGATTCAGGAAAATTAAGGGTAATAGAGAAGAAATATTGGCCCTTAGGCTGCTCATAGAGATGAGAACGGAGAAGAACAAACCGACGTTCGATGCATTTGTGAATTTAGATAAGGCTTTTGACATCGTGGATTGAAATTCGATGCTTGTAATTCTGAAAGTAATTGGAGTGACCTACAATGACCGAAGAATTATCCACAGTTTGTATAAAAACAAGTAGCTGTGATATATGGACCCAGCTTTGAAGAAGTAAGAATGAGGAAAGGAGTGAGACAAGGCTGTGCGCTAGTTCCTGTAATTTTTATTGTTTTCGACGAGATAGCCATCATTGAAATCAAAGAAAAGTCTTCTGGGGTGAATAATCCATGGAGAAAAAATTAACATGAGACGATTCGCCGATGACATAGTACTCATAGCAGAGACAGAGAGAGATCTGTATAAGGTTGTAATAACCATGGAAAGGACAAATACCCGATATCAGCTGAAGGTAGAAAAGAAGAAGACTTAAGATATTGGTATGCTGTAGGAGAGAAGAGGCCTTAACCGTCGTTAAACTAGGAAAACAAAAACTTGAAGAGGTGAAAGAGTACTGTTACGCCGAGTAATTGTTATTGTAAGTCGAGTAACCAGCGATGGACGAAGCAAGAAAGAAATAGTCAGCAGAATAGCCCAGGCAAAGAGAGAATCCTATCAAAATAAGAATCTAATCACAGCTGGAAATACAAGCGTAGAAATAAAAATAGTCATTCATCAGAACGTAAATCTGGAGCATATTTTTTTATGGCAAGTAGGCGTGGAAGATGAGAGCAGCGGAGAAGAAAAGGGTGGAAGCTTTCGAAATATGGTGCTACAGAAGAATGATGAAGATGAAATGGATCGACCGAATAAGTAAGTCCTAAGAAGAGTGGGAGAAAAGAGAAGTCTTGTGACCACCACAAGAAGAAGACGGGAGAACTTAATCGGGGTTATAGAACTTAACCAGGTGGCGGCGAGGTAAAGCCCTGGGGTCGCGGGTTCGAGTCCCGCCTGGGTGGGTTTTTCTCCACCCAGGGCATGGGTGTTTGACAAGCTCTGTTGGTTCATCCCCTGGGAAACCTGATGACAGGCAAATGCCTAATTGGGATCCCAGGGAGGTATATGGACCAACAGAATAGTCCGGATGCAAAAAAAATCATGATACATGATTGCCTGGTGAAGACAATCATGGAAGAATCGTTGAATAATTGATGAAGGATGTGAAAGAGAAGAGATAATTAAATATAAAGAGATCAGCGGATAGGAGAAGTCAAACTGCGTCAAACCAATCTCAGGATATCTGACTAATGATGATCAGGTTTTGATAAGGGTTGTTTTGCTGAAAAGGGTCTCTCGGCATCGTCTCCCGATGAGGGACTGTTGTAGATTTGACAGGAATTTGTTGACTGTCGGTGTTACTGCAAGGTAGTGGCCTCGGATGGAATGGAATCAAGCCAGATAACAACAGGAAAAAGTTTTATTTCAATGGTTCTGTTAGTATAGCGTTTTTGTACTCTAGTGCGCTCTATTTTTGCATCCATTTATCCGAACTTATCCTTCCCCTGAGAACATAGGAAAATGTTTACTCTACGTCAGAGAGAGAGAGACAATTCGATGAGTTATAATGTACAGCTAAGTTTCACTTCTCTGGATGCAACTAATTCCCGCTAATATGCTAATGAGCTTAAATTGTGCATTGAGCCCTTGTCCAAGATTACAACGAAGTCGTTTGTAGTGGATCGTGATTTCCTCCAGATCGGAGCAAATATTCTCCTTTTTATGATAGTCGACGCTTCTTTGAGGTGGAGTGCGGAATAAACTGCTAATTAAGTCAAAATTTGGTAGAATCTGGTTATGTTCATGATGGGTGTTGGCCAATAACCGATGGCCCCTCACCCTGCGTAAAATTGCCAACCAACGGGGCGGGGGCTTTTAAGGCGATAACTATTGTGATCATTTCCCGCACTCACATCTATATAACTGCTTGGGTCAGATTTTATTCTCGCATTCTCGCATTTGAATCACCCTCGTCTTTGTCCCAGCGTGAGCTAGTTTCCTGCCACGGGTGGTTTGAACATTCGCTCATTTAAGTGACTATCATGAAAATCGTCCTATATAACCCGAGATAACGCAGGCATGGATTTAACTTCAACAAATTGAAAGAAAATACGCCAGTTACAATCCTACCCAAAGTAAGTCGAGCGGTACATCCATCCTCATAGCATCTACATCTACATAACACCCTGCAAGCCACCATAAAGGTGTGTGGCAGGGGGTGAATTCACCCCCAATAATGCATTGCATACCATACATAAAAAGGGATTAATATTTAATACACTGTTCTAAACTTCACTATTTAAAAAAAGATAAAAATAGCAAAACATACATGCAAAAACATGCTGTTAGTTGGGTTAGCTTCAAGTCCTTATACCAACATACAGCTACCAATGTTATCCATTGCCACACTTGTACTGGACATATTTACCGTTATTCATATCCCTAATAGTACGATGAAAAAAGGACATTTTGAATCTGTCAGTACGGCAATCAATTTATCTAATTTTGTAATTGTGGTCCAGTCTACCATAGTAAGTTGGGGTCCGCAAAATATTTTGAACATCATCACTGAAAATATGGCCTTGGAATTTAATTAGGAGATTAAGTCTAAATTTCAACCTGCTGTCTGACAATGATTCCCAATTTAATTCATTTAATAGACTGGTTACGCTAATAAGGTTATGGTACCGTCCATTTACAAATCTTGCCGATCTTCGCTGCTGTGCATGTAATGATTAATTCATAATTTTTTAAAACTCATACCGTCAAAGGTGTCTATATCTATTGATATCCTTTATATCAATGGATATATCTCTTTGTATTACTCACTGTCACCCTCGCGAGGGCTAGGACTGTAAGCCGATATGGCACTCGAACATCGTCCTCTACAGTGACTGACGAACTTCCTCGCATAGGGCGAGTGAGAAGCCTTTTTTCGGGTCACGGAAGGCGGTTCGGCAATGAGGTCACCGCCAACCTATTATCGGAAGGGCCTTGAGAGCGAATAAGATAGCAGGCGCCACCGACATGTGGATCGTGATATTCCACTCCAAGTCCTTGGGTCGTACTTGAAGCAATTCCGCATGTTATCCATGAAAAATTCTCTCCTCTCGGTTACATATATATCCACCTAATTTGTTTATCTTTCAGCGTCAAAATACTAAAGAAGACCGCTGTTACGCATACGAGGTCACAATCGGTGATGCCTATCCGAGAGCTCATAATGGGGAATGTGCATGAAATTTGTTTCTCGAAGATTAATGATGCACTTGATGCAAAATTTTCTCACCAATTTAAATATATAAGCCAAATTTTTCTGCGCCCACCACAAAGACTAATGATATTAAAATGTTGCCAGAAAATGACGAAAGTCACGTGACCTGAAACGCCTTCTGATGTCACTGCACGGTATAGGTTCCATATTGCTACGGAGATAGACATTTATTTTTAAAAGAAAACGAAGTGAATATATTGTGTTGAGGTTTTTAGCCGTTTCTCGAAATAAACGATGACTGAAAAAATAGTTAAAAAAGCACATTCCGACAATTTCCTTTGGTTGACTCCCTTATGGCAGCGTTCTCCTTAAAAAAAAAACCAGCGATTGCATAGACGTAGTAGAAATTCTTGGGCACTAAACAGGCATTATATAATTAATGGACGATTTTCTCGCTACCATCCGTGCAACGTAAATAAAAAATCGAAATACAATCGTTTATTGCATTAAACGAATGAGATTAATACATACGTTATCGCCAAGTACTCACAAAACAACTTACCTCCACGAATAAACAGATAAACAACGCCCATAGTGATACCGTGCCGTGACGTCATGCGATGACGTCGTGCTTTTGAGTATCCGAAAAGGTATAATTATAAAAGAGTAATATCTTTGTTACAGAACTTCATTCTGCAGCAAAATTTTCGCCAAGCACATTTTAGCTAATAAACTTCACATTCAAAGAGTCGTAAAAAATAGTGCATGTTCCCCATTGTTGCAGGTAGGCGTGATGGCTGTGTCACTGCATCGTCTCTGAGCGTCGTCATTGGCCGGCGAGAGCACGCCAACTATTCTTCCAATGTTTTTTTTCCGGATGCTATTCTCTTGAAAAGGAATGAGTGGCACAATCTCTATGAAGGCCTCTGTGCGACTCTATGCAGGGCACTCCGTAGACATGGCATTAATAACGAAATGCGGTAGCCTATCGCCTTTTGCTGATCGAATTTCATTAGCATTTTTTCCTTTTTAAGTATCGTAAAAGATAATCAGGATCTTTCCAACTCTCGACGAAGTAATATGGACGTCTGGGTAGTATGCAAATAAGAAAATGAAATAAAAAAAGGGTATTATATTTCCTTATTAGTCTACATATGTTTGCACCACCCAAAAAAATACGATTAGGGTATTTTTTTGCATAGTTTTTGTGTCTACCTTGAACAAAATTTTCAGTGGAAATGTGGTTGTTAATATACATATTTTAAAATTTATTTAAAATAAAATTGCAATATATTTTTACAATATTGAGTAAACGTAGGATTCCTGTCATTTCAAAATGTTTCACCGATTCATGATATTGGGTTGCTTGCGGTAACAACTGGATTAGAATTTACTACGACCAAACCAGTGGCGAAATCGATTTCGAGAACCGATGTGGAGGAATTAAAAGAGGGTAAAAAGAACCTTTTATTTTTCCGTTCTCCGATCCGTCAATTTGTTCTCTAAAATGATAAAACATAGAAGGAAAACACGAGAGCCAAATTAACACCAAAAGTTTTGCGGATTTGGCTCGTGTGTCCTTTCTCTGTTATCATTTTTCGCTTCCACTCCATATCGCCAGAATCTTCAGAATTAGTTCTCTAAAATGTTTTTTTTAACAACAAACTACTTTGCTGCCTTCGACCTTTAGTTGCCGGTTTAGGTTTGGAATATCTTTGTGTGTTGAAAGCTTTAGTAATTTTAACCCAAGCATCTTTCAGTAGTGCAATAAAGGAGTAAGCTTCAACAGCGTAAATCCAAAAAAAGTGAAGTTGAAAATATTTAGATTTGGAAGGTCATACAAGATATTATTCAAATCACTGTAAAATTCTTTTGGCATGAAGGGCTAGATTAAATGTCAATGTAAAATATGACACAAAAGATAGTTTAACAGCCATCAGATTGAGTTTTCAAAATAATATCGGACGGATGGAACAACTTTTGCATAATTTCGGACTGTTGTTCAACCCAATTCAAATCTCCAAATGAAAAATCCAAATTTTGAATCTCAGTCTCCGTCTTGGTCTCGACAAATGATAAATTTTAATTTATTGTTGTTGTGAACTTCGTAAAAACTCGCATTGAAACTGTAAATAGATATTGATGCCAGGGTATCTGGGTTTGAGTTTACAAAAGTATTCTCAAATGAGACGAAAAAGCCAACAACGGCTTTTTGCCTGAATACACATTAACTAGAGTCAAGGCTTTGTGTTATGAGCAAAATGACGAGTAAACATTAGGAGTAAGCGCCGAGAAAAGAGTTGGCTGGAAAAATTTTAAGGTGGAAACAAATTTAAACCGGGAGTATTGAGGGCAATAAGTACACTCTAAATGACAATAACGTAGTTTGAATGTTTGAATGAACAGGAAGAGAATAATGTTTTGGGTGTTTTTCTGAGAGATGATATGTGTTGAAAACCGAAATGTGCGAATGTAGGAAACACGAAATCATTATGATGGAATCTCTGGATCTCCCGGAGGTCACGAGGAAATCGGGTCTGTCCCTCTCTGTCCTTTGATGACGCATACGACTTGTGGTGTAGCTCACTGACCGTCGCGAGTCAAGTCCCAATTCACTGAAACCACTGGCTACGTGTCGTCCGCTCCTCCAATGCAGGCTGCACCCTCGAAACGGTGTGGTGAACTTCAAACGTAACGAAACCTCAAGCGGAGCCCTTGAGCAGTCTTATTCTTATCGCAAGCAATAATTTTCGCATGATAAGTAGATAACCACCTAATTGAACTTGACTCTAATATCTATCATCTCTCCATGAAGTTGTATCATTATAGCTCTGGTTTGCATGTGAGTAGTGCATATCAGATAGGACTGGAGGCGTCACTTTGTGGAATTTAGTAATATTCATAATAATAAGTTGTGTGGAATTGACAACAGGGTTTATTTTATTCGTAACTATGAATAAGTAGTGCATGATTGATGAACTTCACCCCCTGCTACACACCCTCGCGGTGGCTCGCAGGGTATCACGTGGATGTAGATGTATTAAGTGGGTGTAGTGCATGCGATGTGTTTCCATAGTTTCTGAAGGGAGTAAATTAAATTATTTGCTCAGTTACCGAGAAAGAAAATATGGCTTTCAATGCATTATTTCGTCGCCATGCGACTGCAGAAGCGGAAGTTAGTTTAGTCGGAAGAAAGCGAATTTTTCGCGATGGCTCATTTTCTTGCAAGACCATCAATTCACATATATTGAGTGCACGCCTTGCGGCCGATGCTATTCAGATGTTTGTGCATTGCTATGGGGAATCAACTCGAGCTTCTGCTTTGGATGGGACTAAGCAGGTACGGAATGGACAGTGACGTTATTGCAGGCTACGGTGACATCTTTTTAGCCTGGAAGGGTTTTATTCGACAGTATATTTATAATAAAGAGCTAAGATCTAGCTCCTGGCAGCTATCGAGCAGACATATCTTTCGCTCCAACAGCGAACTTAGTCCCTCATTGCATTCCCTTCTCCTCCAAAATTTAAGTGTGGTGTTCGTGTCAATACTGTTCACAATAGTTAGTTATTCAATTTATTAGAGTAGTTAGATAGTTAGATATTCAATGGTTTTCGCTAGCTACGGTGCAGATTCTATTTGGAATTTTATAATGACTTTCGAAGCAAACGTAAAGGATGCAGTGACCATTGCAATTGCTTTTGTAAATGAATATAATGAGGCATAAGTTACACATTTTGGATGAAATGTCAAATGTATGTGTTTATTGATTACTGTGGACGACCCACAACATCCGCATATCCATATGTGTAAATAGGAAGGGGTATCACGCTGCTCACCTGGTCATTTCAACGTTTCAATACTCCCAAAAGTACATGCTATGATATCAGCACTGCATTTTCATACACGTATCAAACCTTTTTTGGTGCCCGTTTATTATGGAGCATTATGATCTTCACGATTACATAGTACATACATTGGATTTCATAAGGCATTGAACGGGATTACGATGAAAATTTCCCTTTTAATTTTAACTGATAAACCGAGAGGCTTACATTTCGTGTCAATGGCGTTGATATATGCCAAAAGCTATTTTACGAACTCTCAGGCAATGTGCAAGGCGTTCAATTATAAAAGCAAGAAATGGCATTGCAAACAAAAACATTGAGCAATTCGTTGTAGAGGGGCACTAGTTTTCCTTCAGCTGTTCCTTGCAGATTGTGGTCCGCCATGCTACTGTTAGCCAATGAGTATGAATTAATACCAGACAACGTGAAAACTGAATTGCATTCGATAATACTCGTAGGGCATTATTGCATACCGCTCAAGATTGGAAATGATTTTTTCGCATGGGATATTTGCCATTAGAAAGTTTTCACATCCGATGTGATAGCATGTAAATTTCGCTGGGAGAAAAGTAGCCAGGACCAACGTTAAACTCATCATCAATCATCAAGGGTCGACAATCCTAGGATTGGTTTGACGCAGCCATCCACTCGATTCTTCTATCGGCCAACCTATTCATGTTAACACAGTTCCTCTCTTTCACATCCTTTACGACCTGTTATAAAGGTATATTACTCATACCAAACTTGGCAAAACGTCATCATTTTTTCATCATCAATCCTCAAGGGTCAACAATCCTAGGATTGGTTTGACGCAGCTTTCCACTCGATTCTTCCATCGGCAAACCTTTTCATTGTGACGTAATTCTTCTCTTTTACATCCCTCACAACCTGTTCCAAGTATCTCATACGAGGCCTGCCTTTTCCATTCTTCCCGTTCACTCTTCCCTCGACGATTTTATTCAACAGGCCATCGTGTCTTAAGATGTGGCCGATTAAGTTGTCCCGTCTTCTTTTTAGAGTTTTCATAAGACCATTATTCTCCCACTCTTCTCAAGACTTCTCCGTTTATCACTAGGTCGATCCATTTTATCTTCATCACTCTTCTGTATCACCACATTTCAAATGCTTCCACCGTTTTCTTCTCCGCTGCTGTCATTGTCCACGCCTACTGCCAGAAGAAACATTTTTCCAAATGTACGTTCTGATGAATTGTTTCTTTACTTCTATGCTTGTATTTCCGCCTGTAATTATATTGTTCTTTTGATAGAATACCACCTTTGCCTGAGCTATTCTGCTGACTATTTCTTTCTTGCTTCATCCATCCTCGGCTTCCCAGGTAACAACACTCTTTCACTTCTTCAAGTTTCGGTTTCCTATTGTTACTTTGGTTTTGGCTTCTTCTCTCTTGCTGCACCCCAATATCTTAGTCTCTTTCTTATTTATATTCAGATCGTTTAACTAGGAAAATGTAAACTTGAGTAGATGAATGAGGATTGTTACTTGGGAAGCCAAGTAGCCAACGATGGACGAAGCAAAGTAGAAATAGTCAGCACAAAACGTACAGGCGAAAAGGGCATTTAACCATAAGAAGATTCTGCTTACAGCTGGAAATACAAGCGTGGAAGTGAGGAAACGTTTCATTGTAACATTCATCTGGAGCATGTTTCTTTACGGCATCGAAGCATGAACGCTAACAGGGGCAGAGATGTCAAGGCTTGAAGCATTTGATATTGTAGTCCTACCGAAGAATGATGAAGATTAAATGGATCGAACGAGTGAGTAATGAGGAAGTCCTCAGAGGAGTGGGAGAAAAGAGAAGTCTTCTTATAACCCTGAGGAGGAGGAGGCGGGACAACTTAATCGGCCATATCTTGAGACATAATGGCCTGATGAGGACAATTGTCGAAAGACAAGTGAACGGGAAGTATGGCAGGCCTTGGATGAGACACGTTAAAGAATTAGGTACATCAATGTGAATAGGTTAGCCAAAATGAGAATCGGGAGAGCTGTGTTAAATCAAACTTCGGGTTGTTTTCCGATGATGCTGCTGATATCTCCAATTCGCATCAATGTCTAAAGGCTATGCATCGTAGCAAAAGAAAAACAGACAGTAATATCAACCACAAAACAACCGTTGCAACATTTCAATCAAATACGGAGTACACATTCAAGATATTTCCTAGACGTAAGATATCTATACACATTGAATACTTGCTGCTGACAACTTCTCCACGTGCCGCTATGCGATTGAGATATCTGTGATCACTGATTGGTCTGTGATTATAATGAGACTGTTTCAAGTGCCAACGTTCACAATGGACAAAAGGAGGAAAGTGAAAGCCTTGAGTACGTGGCCTTAGTATGAAGCCCTGAAGATGGAAGTATTATACTCCGAAACGTCGGCAAAGAATGATATATTTGTTCACCATTGACCTATACTCGCTAATTTGATGGATAAAAGGAGGAAAACCATTTATTATTTGTTGTTATTTCATTTCAAGTTACCATTCAAGTCTTTAAGGAGAACATTATTGTTGCATTATCAACCATATATATTTATTTCAATAGACATCTTCAAAAGTTATGATAAAAATTATTTACGTTACCTAATTGATGTTTGACCGAAAGTCTTCATGTATGACTTGACCGAAAAGTCTTCATAAACTTTTGAACATTTGTATTAAAATAAATATGCGAGGCTGAGAAATACGGCAACTCTTATCCTTGAATGACAACTTGAAATGAAATAATAATAAAAAAAACATTCGCTGGTGTTCCTCTTTTCCTCCATTGTGAATGTGTTGGCATTTGAAAACGATCGCAATATAACGACAGACTATAATCTGTTCCCTCGGTGCGCTTTTGGTGCGTTGACGTGTATGACCGGTCCCCTAAAATGTGATCGCATCGCATTTTGTAATCGTGCAGTTACTGCAAAGGAGCGGTCGCACTTAAGGAGGTTGGCTCGCGACTGCTTGAGTCAAGTTGTCTGAGGAATCTTATTAATTTAAGTACGAGTATATGCCTGCTAAGTGATCCTTACTTCACAAAGAAAATTACCTAAGCTATTACAAGTCATAAGTATCACAAGAAATACGATGGAAAGTAGAAGGATTTATTTTTTATGATAATTTTAATCAGCTCGACGATGGAGTCAAGTCAGCATTTACTTTACAGAAATAAATTCATGTATTCAATGAATTTACTAATTTATTACATCAGAATATTACTATCAAACGTTATGTCATAATATTTTTCTAAAATATTCTTTAATATCTCATTAGTAATGATATTATTCATACGTCATACATATTGGCTACAGCGACCGCAGCGCCACTTGAAGTGAACTAACGCATTTCGCCTGCTATAAGTGCATAAATTGGTGGATTTAGCGAAAAATACGGTGGGCTGATGCCTTTTTTTTCGTGTCATATTATTCCTTGTGAAATTACGTTTTTTTTTTGCAAAAATGACATGTCACTATGGTCTTTTTAGACGTTATATTCCCATGTGATGGCCATTCTCGCCGTTAATCGTATGTAATTTCAAATGCACTTTGTGCAAAAAGGAGTATGGGTCCTGAAAATATAAAAAAAATGACATGGCTTTCACTTTTCGGAGGAGGGACGAGGAAGTCGCAGTTTATGCCGCGCATCACTGTCGCCGAGACGTCTTCCACCCCCCCGAGGCGGCTGTCTTCTCGCTTGGCGCCGGTCCATCAAAGGGGTCATTGTTCCACTTGTTCCGCTGGACTCCCAACCGCCACTCGGCGACGGAGAGGGGCATTGGCCGTCCGCTCGAGGCTTTTTCGGGACCCCTGCGAGCGAGATGAATGACGAGGCTTTGTCAATCGCCCCTCGTTCGCTCTCGCCTCTGACTGAAATGGCATCTCGAACACCGCGCGCGACGAAACACTCGTAATACAAGGTCGTAGCGTGTTGAATTGGAGGAAAGAGTGGTCTGGATTCATGCGGACAGGAAGAGCTATCAAGTTCAAAAATAAGGGAATGAACACCAAATACATTGCAAGTGGTTTACAGAAACTTGCTTGTGTTTACTGAAACCTTAGCCTGTTCGGTTTTGTCCGTATTTCCCGCATATTTAAAAAGATTTGGGAAATATTTCTGAGTCAGGGATGTCATCCGTCAGCCACCTTTTGGTTCCTACAATAACATCTGCATCAGTGCTTTGAATGAGGTGATGGAACTCGGGTATCTTATATTTTAGACTTCGGCAACTAACTACTGCTACGCAAATATTTTCTCCTCGATTACTTTCTTCAAGACTATTGGTCATGGCTCATGTCTGAAGTTTTTTTCGGGCTCTGAATTATTATCCTACTGAGTTCTGGGATCAAATTTGACAGGAAAAACGACTGGCAACAAGAAGTTATCTGCCATACTCTATGATCTACTCCCCACCTATCTTTACTTTATTAGATAGAAGAACTTTAGTTCTATACGTGCTGAAAATATAAAAAAATGCCATCTGTCCTAAAATAAGGCCTGCAATGACCTAGCATCCTATCCGCCACGCGACTGGCGGCATCCGGAGTGTAATGAACCCCAGGAGCGGTTTAAAGGGTGTCGACACGACACACCAAGTGACGGCGGAAGGTAAACCAGCCGATGCACAGTGGTCTTTAATTCAAGACAAATGGGAGTGGGTTGTGCTTGAATCGTTCGAGATTGATTCCGATACGTAACTAAGGACTCACTCGTATGGTATTACGTTGCGGACTCACTCGTCCGTTTTACGGAATCAATCTCGAGCAATTTAACCAATCTCGAGTAATCTCACCCGGACGGAAAATTTTTTTTTTGGAAATAAAGTTCAACTGGCACCACATTTTGCATTATCTATCACATTTGATGCAAAATATGACCAAATGCATAATATTATGATGGAAATGAAGGAGACAGAGCGTTAAGAAGGAAAAACAGTGTAGAATCGTGCACAGGGGCACCAAGATAATAAAATGAAGAAAAAATTCAAGTCGCATGTGAATAAATAAATTCAGTTGCTTAATTTTTCCATGCTATAATCGATGTCTCTTATTATAAATTTTCAGCGTTGCAGATTAGCATAATAGGTTTAGGTAGCGCAAAAGTCCCACTTCTATTTATTTTATGCATGAACGATTTGGGTACCGTAAGTAATGGTAAGCTTAGAATGTTTTCAGACGACGCGGTAGTGTACAGGGGTATATCAAAAGAAGAAGACAGGGAATCGCTTAACAAGGATTTAGATGAATTTCAAGAGTGGTGTGACAAATGGCAGTTAGAACTTAACCGTAAAAAGTGTGTAGCTATTAACTTTCGGAAGAGGATTAATTCGATAGAGCGGTCCAATAGCATTGGCAACACGAACATAGGAAGTGTTGAAACCATACGGTATATGCTTAGGTGTAACAATCATCGAAGATTTGTCGTGGGGAACACATCTGGGAAATGTGTGGCTTATTGTAAGCCAAGAAAAAGCTCATGGCTTTCCCTGATGCCCTTCCTCTTGTTCTACTAGGAATTCATTGCTCGTTCAGGGAATATATCAATGCTTTCCCAGCCGAACTGGAGAACCCCTTAGACTTCCTGGTGATTTAGTCAGTTCTACTGCAAATACTTGGCAAAGTAGAAGATTCTAGTAGCTTCTTATCATGATTTAAAAAGATAACTCCTCAGTCTCAGTCCCTATCCTGCTTATAGGCACTCAAAATCGGAGGAGTTTATTTTCAAAGATTTATCAAGTTGCAGCCACACGCGAGGGTCCTATTCGTGAATAATCGAAGCCACCTCATACGGGTCCACTGCCAAGGAGGCATGTTGATGTGGAGATGAATAGTATGTTGGTGTAACTAAGGAGAAAGGGCTGAGATTGTATAGGTGCATTGCATCAAGGCTGTAAGAAATTAATTCCAGAACAGTGGAGATCTTACTTAACCCGCTCAACTGCACATACCCAGCTAACGGTCGTAAACCTCCGGAAAACTTCAAAAGAAGGCCATTTCAGAGAATTGATGAAATAATGAATTCTGGAATGATAAAATGGAGGAAAATTCGAGAAAAAAAATTTTATGGACCAACTGCTTCCTGAAATCGTGGATCCTTGTTACGGTTGATATTGAAGATCCGGTAACTTGCATACGATATCTATGCAGAGATTCAGTGCTTATTGGGAATGTTTGTTGGCCTCTTTCTTAGAGTAATTTATTTTATGACCTTGTTTAACCTTAATATATATTTATATTCCCATTTATGTAACCATTTTAATTTCCTGTGCTAACGGTGGAAGTAGGCACTGAATCCAGTGATTTTTCCTCGGCCGGCTGTTATTTTTTTTCACATTAGCCTCTGTTGCATACCTGCTTGACTTTTAATCTCACAATGCTCGGATCGAAGGAAATAGCTAGCGTATTTACGAATGGTTCATTTCCAGGAGGATCATACTGGACTCCAGTCACCAACTCTTCATAATTACTCCTCGTCATAAATGAGTGATTGTTGTGGGTAGAGATGGGTAAATTACTGTAATTTTCAATTGAGGTAAATTACCGAGGTAAATTACAGTAATTTTCGAAAATTACCGTTATTTTCCGGTAATTTTGTGTTTTGAGCTGCAAATCCTTATCAAACGACTGAAAACGAAATCAAGTATAGCATTGAGATATAAATGCCGACGCCAAACATATCACAACGTTTATCTATTATAATTCGTTAAAAAATTTAAAAGGAAGTTGGAAGCAACACGCAATTTGCCTCTCTTTTGTCACACTATGAGAAATTTTAGTTCCTAAGACATACCTCTGCGCATGTGCATTTGCTATTTTACTCTGAATTAATCACGGACATGATGTAAACAAAATCGTTTTAGCTTCTTAATTTATAATATCACACATTCCAATGGGTTTTTCGTGAGGAATAAATTTTCTGAAAAAGAACTTTTCTGAAAATTACCGTTTAATACGGTAATTTTCAGGGGTGTTGGTAATTTACGAAAAATACCGCGGTAATTTACCGAGTTGCCCATCTCTAGATGTGAGTGGGTAGAGTGTTCAGTATCGAACGGAAATGGTCATGGTTTCAAATTCAGATGAAGCCTTATGGCACGACCTCACCTTAAATCCTCGAGGCGCGATTGTCAGGGCTTTCTGGGAAGTCGGAAAACTGGCTTCTCCACCAGAATCTGTGGATTCCACGCACTTATTGTCGTGTCGCAGTTTTGAACCCTCTCCTACCACACCAAGGGGTTGCAGGTTTTGCAGCGGGTGCAGGGCGAGAGGCAGCGTCATTGACACTCTGGCATCCTCCTCTTGTGGAATCTGCACCTTTGCCGCATTCCTTCTACACTCTGCCCCACCTGATATTGTCCATGTTGCGATATTGTCTTGGAATAAGACTGACACATGATCTTTCCTGGGGCAAACACATACGTTAAATAATGGGTCAAGCGTAAACTGGGATTCGTCAAAAGAGTGCTGGGTAAATGTGACGATCATGTACGAGAAATCAGCTACTTTTCCCTTGTTAGACCTCATTTGGAATATGCTGCCAGTGTATGGGATCCCTACGAAATCGGTCTAAGTAATGAACTTGAACGTGTGCAGCGAGTATCGGCAAGATTTGTAAAGGGCCGGTATGATAACCTTATTAGCGTAACCAGTCTATTAAATGAATTAAATTGGGAATCATTGTCAAATCTCAGGTTGTAATTTAGACTTAATCTCTCAAACAAATTCCAAGACCATATTTTCAGTGATGATGTTAAAAATATTTTGCACACCCCAACTTACTATTGTAGACTGGACCATAATCATAAAGTTAGAGAAATTGATTGCCGAACTGACAGATTCAAAATGTCCTTTTTTCCTCGTACTATTAGGGATATGAATAACGGAAAATATATCCAATACGAGTGTAGCAATGGATAACATTGGTAGCTGCATGTTGGTATAAGGACTTAAAGCTAACCCAAGTAACAGCATGTTTTTGCATGTATGCTTTGCTATTTTTATCTTTTTTTAAATAGCGTAGTTTAGAACAGTATCTATACAAGTACAATCCTTTTTATGCATGATATGTAGTGCATGCTTGGTGAGAGTTCACCCCCTGCCACACACCTTTATGGTGGCTTGCAGGGTATTATGTAGATGTAGATCTGCAGTGGGCCGTGTCCTTCAGAAGGTAACCACGACTTGGACAGCCAACTTGAATGGACTGAATATCAATGTCCACGGGATATGGTCTGTGGGACGCAGAGAAGAGTAAGTGCCTTGTGGCCGTTGGGTTGGGACACGTGTAGAATAAAATGCAATGAAAGAGCGAAAGCTATTCACTATCTCTTCTGTTCCCTGGTCGCCATCAAACAAATATCTGAGGCTCGAGTTACTAACAGGGAAATATTTCCTGTCAAATTATGTATCTAACTATCGGTATGATAATTAATCCTTCTAAAGCCTTCATTATTTCTATTGTCACTGAGTTTTCATGCTGCCATTTTTACATTATTAAAGGAGAAAAGGAATGGCTTCCATAGAATTTTTATTTTGTTACTGACCCCTTGGCTGCCCCGACCTTTCCGTTCTAACATTTCAAGGGATTAATAGCTGAAAAAAATACTCTCTCCAACATGATCTCTGACTCTGTTGTATGTCGTCAATCATCTAAATGCGTTCAAATAAACCTTTCCATTTGTTGACTGGAATGTATAATGTGATAACATTTATTTGTTTCTTTCAGATTCATGTCGATACACGAAAGGTCCTTGGTCAGCCTGTGACGCCAAGACCAACACGCGGTCGCGAATGCTGACGCTGAAGAAAGGTGATGCCTCGACTTGCGAGCAGAACAAGACTATTCAGAAGAAGTGCAAGAAAGGTGAGTTTCCCAATCTGTTTACTCCTTTTGAGGCTGTGTAGTGGAGTGGAATTGAATCAAAAGGAACCTCAGACCAAGTGTGAGGCAGTAAACCAGTGGGGTGCTAGCGAAGTACATGAAAAATATGTCACTTTTTAGGCTGGTGTAGTAATATTCAATATGAGGGCATTGGGTGGTAAAGTTCTGTACTTATATTGTCCGTTGATCTCGGGAGATGCTTCATCTCGCAATGGCTGGAGACACTACAAAGTGACAATGATTTTTTTTGGGAATTAATTTGTCAAAAAAGCATGCTTCCTAGGGATGTTTGGTGAATTAAATATTATTCGCTCAATTACTCTCGACTCTTTAAATTTGTTCAGGGTGATATTACAATATGACTGTTAGTAAGGAATTTCTTTCATCATTATCATTAGTCAACAGTCCTTAGATTTGATGGACATAGCTGTCCACTGGACACTCCTATCGGCTAAACTTTTCATATTCGCAAACATCTGCTTTGTCACATCATTTCACCACATTTCAAATGCTTCCATCCTTGACTTCTCTGCTAATCCATGTCTTGCTGACATGAAGAAGAATGCTACAGGTGATAATGAAATGTGTCCTTGCTTCTAAGCTTGTACATCCAACTAAGAGTGGAATCTTCCTGTGGTAATAATGCCTTTATTGCTTCGCCCATCACTGGTTGTAGTTGTCGGACGAGTTCCTCTCAAGGAGGCCCTTAGGCCCTTAGGAGACTGTTGATCCTTTGTGTCAGCCATCCTTTGGCCATATTTCCACCAAATGTCACTACATCCCTCAACGTGATAGGATCATATCATATGTGATATTACATATTGTGATATTACATACAAAACATATCATATGTGATATTACATACAAAACAACACATTGAATTGGTGACTTTTATGTTTCATTGATTATTCATACTGTACATGTAGATTGGTTGTGGTGGCCTAGTGGGTGGAGCACTGAGCTACCGCTCCCGGAAGTGTCCCAGGTTCAAATCCCAGGCAAAAGCCATTCTGGACACACCATCTAAGATCCTCGCGATTCGATTTTCTGCGTGTCAGAACTTCGTAGGAAATCGCAGGTGGCCCAGGGAAAGGAACTGGCCCCCCTACCCTCAATATGTGTGAATTTCTCACGCCATTGGCTTAGTACGGGGTGAGCTAGAACTCTTACCTATCAAAGACCAAACTTCGGGTTGAATCACTGAGTGAGATGTAGATTGCATTTTCGGTGAAGTTCCTCTCACGGAGGCTCCTCCCACTGTGGTTCATAATTGACCCCTCTTCAGTGACAGAAGTCTTTTGGCGTGCCCAGGCTCTGCCGTCCATCATGTTCCTCTATTTGTAATATGACCTGTCTAAGACTTGGTACGGTTTGCCAGATCTCAGAATGTCCAGCTAAGCCTAGAGATGGGTAAATTACCGTAATTTTCAATTGAGGTAAATTACCATGGTAAATTACGGTAATTTTCCAGTAATTTAGAGTTTTGAGCTGCAAATCCTTATCAGAGGACTCCAAACAAAATCAGATAGCATTGAGATATAAATGCCGACGCTTATATCAAACATATCACGACGTTTATCTATTATAACTCATAAAAAAAATTAAAATGAAGTTGCCAGCAACACGCAATTTGCCTCTCTTTTGTCACACTATAAGAAATTTTCATTCCAAAGACTTATTTTACTCTGCATGAATTGGAATTAATCATGGACACAATGTAAACAAACTCGTTTTAGCTTCTTAATTTGTAATATTATCAATTTCCAATGGTTTCTTCTTAAGAAAATATTTTCCAAAAATTAACTTTTCTGAAAATTATCGTTTATTACGGTAATTTTCAGGGGTGTTGTTAATCTACAAAAATTACCATGGTAATTTACCAAGTTGCCCATCTATAGCTAAGCCCCATAGTCTGATCTATGCCATTCCTATTGACGTAAAAATAGGTATGATTGGCTCTGGTCCATTGGGTTCAGGCTGGATCCAACCTTTGCCAGCTCATCCACCATCTCATTTCCAGATATGAATGAATGAGACCTTGCTTTCACCGGCTCCCTACCTCCTCCTTGCGGCCTCTGTCCACCGGAGAGAGAATCTCCGTCCTTTGTGAAATGCTCCCTGTGGTGTTGGCAGGGGCTCTCGAGTCAGGATCTGCCCCATTTGGGGGAGTCCTGGTTCACTTCCTTGCCTTGATGGTTGACTCCAAAGAGAGTCAGAGAGGTTGCCCGACTCTTTCTGAATTGTAAGTGGGTTTCGCATGTGGGATCCTCACAAGTAGGGATAAAGTAGTGGATGCCCCATCCTCATTGAGAGCCCAATTAGGGACTCTCCAGCAGTGTCGCCTCCTCCACCAAATAAATCAGGCTGCATGTCAAGAGTGTGCTTTTCAGCACTCTCCGTAGGATTTTTATTATAGGTTTCCGTATATGGTCCCTCGAGTAGCCAGGAAATAAAGGGTGCATTCACACAGAGCCCCACATGCATGGGTAAGGCTAAATAATACCCGAGGTCACCCTGTATCCGGAATCTCGTGTTAGTAACTCCTTACCCTCTGCCCCTCAGACGTGGTCACCCTTAGCACAGACACACACTGTGCTGTTGGGAGCTTTTTATCAACTGGCTGGGTCTAGATCCGTCATGTTCTACGGAAACCAGGGGCACCTCATGGAGGAGGACGTGGCTCTTCACCACGCACGATGGTCTTGGTGGTCCATGGGCCTGTCCTGCCCTCTGTCCCATCCTATGGTCACTCACCCCTCAACCCCAGTCACCCGTACTGCATAACATGCTTGATAAGCCCTGCAAAAAACTAGTGTAGTACTTTAATTAATAATCAAATTTGCATGAGACACCTTTGTAAGTTCATTTCGATCTGATTACAAAACATTTGGAAATTTGTCCTTAATGTTTTTAACAATGACATCGATTTTTCAAGATTTTTTCAGCAAATTGATTTGTCATGAAGGTCTTTTTCCATTCTGGGAACAACACATCAAGCTTTGGCTGACCAAGCAGACATTTATTCTTCTTATTCTCTCCCTCTAATAGTTTTCGTTTACATTCTTGATTAACATGATGAATATTTAAAATCACTTCTACTCTTCCATATATATTTTCTCCTTTGACTGTACATAGATATGTGTGGATTGGCTTTAACACTAGATTAGGAATCCTGGATTGAAATACATTCCTTGGCAAGACAGTAGCAGCAGCTCCAGATTTCAAAATTTCAAATTTCTCTTAGCGTTCATTTACCTTGATAGTGACATCATAAGTGTAAATTACTTATGAGTTCTAGTACAGTTATCGTCTCCCCAATGTTTTCGCTCACCATCCCTTTTACTTCACGCCTCCAACACATCCTAAAGATTCATAGCACAGCTTCACAGGTTAAAGCATTTCCAGTTTGCTGCTGGACCAATGGATAGGTTGTGCTGCCTCCCACAGTGACAACACATCTTGGTTGACTTTGGTTTCCAACTCCGTCGCGTTGTATCGACTGGAGCACCCCTCTGCTCTTGGCTCACCCTGACACGCCCCTGCTGTTGTTGACAGGGGCTGCTCTCCTCCTCTTTAAGTCATCGCCCAACTCGGGTCGAATGGCTCCCGGAACTTACGAACTAATTGTAAGAGTCAACATTTGTCTCGTGACTGCATTTATCTCCCTCATTCTTCACCCTGAGCATTTACTGGTTCTGTACTTCTCACCTTTACAGAAGCCTTATCAAATGCGACATCACTTTCCACTAAACTACGTTAATCGCATCCATTTACAATCTGTTTCAGTGCCATGAAAAAGTATATCTCTGAGTCACCCACTTATTGCTTACAAAGGTGAAATTTGGAGCTTTCTCCCGGAATGAGTTGCGAAGGGGAATAGACCCCCTTCTGAATCTCTGGCTGTTCTGCATACTTTTGTCTGTTGGTGGTGTTGGAATACATGTGTCTTTCAGTTGACTATTAGCTTCTGACCTCAAGTTCATCTTTCAGTCCATGAGTCTTGTACGTAAACTCCAATCTGTAGAAATAATTCTGCAACTGTTCAGCACAAAGGTCGGAAAATTAAACTACATCTTGACCAATGCATTGGCTTGCATTATTTTACTCGATAGCTTCATCTTAGTTGCCAAAAATGCTATGTCGCAGATGGGGAATTGATGCTAAACTAATAGAGTTCCGGGTGCCAAGATATAATGTATTCTTGACTAGACAGTACATAAAAGAATACATATGGTACATACTCTAATTACATATTTTACCTGACTATGGTCCGTCTCCAACTGGCAGAACAAGATGACTCCCACCTTCCATTTCCACTGAGGACAGAACTGCCTCCTGGTGCACTGCACTCTCCACTTGTGCAAAGCACATGCACACTGCTTTCATGACACTCACAATGCACTAAAATGCACAACAGTTGGTGATGAGAGTCTCCCAATAGGATACATTTTATGTGTCAGTGGTGGAGATGGAAAAATAAATAGGAAAAGGAGCTATAACTATCCAAGTGAGTTGAGATGAGCAAAGAGATGTGTCACTCAAGTGGGCCTGTGGCATACTGGACCCTCCTGGAACTGACCGCAACATGTTCAATGCTAAGTTCCACGAGCTGTGCCTTTCAGATACCAAAATGGTTTTTAGAATATGATGGAAAAAATTATGCCAATAGGTGAGATAAATGAGAAAACGGGGTGGATTCAATATTAAATGTTTTTGTTATACTTAACATCATGGTGGTGTACTCCATATGCCAGCTCACCTACTTAAGGGTTAAATGACTTCCCGTCTTATCACTCTTGCACTCTTGTCCATTGTATGACAGCAATGACTTCACCCTTGCAGTATGGTAGGTATACTTCCACAGACTCTTTATGCACCTTAAATTGTTCAATCACCTCACTTGTTTCCTTCATAGTTTCTGTGGTACCGTAATACTATTCATGATTAGAGACATTATAATCACTATAATCATCAATAAAGGTAAGATGAAGTTTCCCATTTCCAAGTGATAGGGGATTGATGTGTCCACCAACGTCAAATGTATGAGACTGAGAAATTTTCAGGTCTATGGCCCTCATTTCTTACTATGTAATTTCTTTCTCTTGGCCTTTCCAATAACAAAATATCATGATCGAAAAAGTAAATTGTTTTTCTTCTGCTGATTTATTGTCTTGGTATGAAATATTTCGATACATTGGTTAAACGAAGTTACTTTTTCATTTGTGAAAATCAACTTCCACAGAGTTGAGCCTAAAACCATGGAAATATCATGAACTTTAGGAATATCAGTAGAATTGAATTTTTTTCCTTTCAATTTCAAAACAGAAATATTTTCGAGAGCCTATAGTGACTAGTATGCCCCAATCTACATTGCCATGATTTCACTCAATCCGCATTTGCATTTTCACTAACAATTTCCTATTTTTCCCGCTCTTTCTCACTACAGCTCCATTTTTCATGCCTAAATCATCATTTACCACAAATAATCCATCAGACCTCATGGCAGTAAGCAACACTTTATCACCCTCTCAAATAACTTCAGCTCTATAACTGCCATAAATTGCTTTCAAAATTTGCTTCACTAGCTGATTTACTGTCATCAAATTCACATTAAATCTGATACATAAATATAATATGTTACCCAAACTGATGTTTATATCATGACAATCATTTGATTTGTTCAAATAAGAGTACTACACCTATGCTTTTTTTTCTTTCTTGCACCATCTGCTATGTAGACAGTAGGTGCCCTTCGTTGATGAACAACTCTCAAAATAATCTTTAAATGGTGTCATATGGTCAGTGGCACCACCATTTCTTAGTCATCTGGTTCCACCATGTTTGCTGTTCATCATGAGTCTAGAACATAATGCAATGCAATGTCAGCCTTCCTTTCTTCTGTGGCACCTGTATTTCTGGCATTTCTTCCTTCCTTCTTGTCCATTTCTTCTTTCTTTTTCATCTATTCCTTCTTCTTCCAGCAATATTTTGCTTTGTGTCCAAAATGACTTCAGTAAAAACAGTCCCTGTTCTTTGGTCTGCTTCCATTGTCTTAAGTTTTCTTATTTCTTACGGACTGCTTTCGCTGAATGTACGTATGTGTCTTTCTTAACTGTAAAAGCACCTTTGCTTCTCCACTCTAAGCTATTCTGCTCTCTCTTATGCTTTCAAAACACAGTTTTCAGCAAACTTACCAAAAGTTTTGGGTTTTCTGGTCAGCATCCTTGTCACACCACTCATTGTCAGAAATACCATCAAAATCAATAGTCCCAGCGTTCTGCCTGTAAACTCTACCAGCTTGGTGTTAGCCAGTTCTCCAAATGCTGTTGCAACCTTTGCTCTATATTCAAAGGTGGATAAATTTAAGCTTTTCCATCCTGAGCAATCTGTAATCATCATCAATGGCCGCTGAGGAATGATACGAAAAAAAGTCTGGTCTGCAATGTGTCATGCATTGCTGTCCAACCCTTGTGGATTGCTTCAAATAAATCTCTGTAATCAATATCGGTTCAACTATGAATTACCAGATTGATTGATCCTTATTTTGTCTCTGTATCTCTTGTAAAGTCCACCATTTTTCTCTATTATCTCACTATGATAACGTACGGCCTATAGGTCATGAATCTTTCCAATGTTCGTCACCTTACTGAATCCATATCACCCTTCCACTATGCTCCATTTTTACAAACATCCTTGGGCCCATAAGGATCCTTGGATCCATTGGGCCTTCATGTATGTGAACTACTCATACATCATTAGACAAGACTCGATGAAGACAATCGTTGAGGGACGAGTGGATGGGAAGAATGGCAAAGGAAGGCTTCGTGCAAGATATATGGAACAGGTGATGAAGGATGTGAAAGAGAAGGAATACGTAAATATGAAGAGATTAGCCGATAGAAGGACTCAGTGGAGAGCTGCGTCAAACCAATCTGAGGATTGATGACTGATGATGATGATGATGAATTAGGTACTCATTTTCATACATGCACCCTTAAACTTTAATATGATACATAGGTGTATCCTCAGAGCAGGCACATAGCCAGAAATTTGTTTTGGGAGGGGCCAAGTCTAGGCGTACCGTCACTTGAAACAGTAGTATTACAAAATTACCATCAGCATTTAACCAAGAAAAAAAGTCTGACTTGACTATGTAAGACTCAATTCATAGAGAGACATGACAATGTTGACTTTTTCGAGTGACTGTCAGGGTGAAACAGTACTACCCCAAAATTTAGGGGGGAGGGGGGGCAAACTACTTGAGAAATCTGTTTCAGTAAGGGAGGGGGGGGGGGGGGGGAAGCGTCTGCACATCAAATTTCACTCAAATCATTAAAAAAAAAACACTGCAATACCACTCTGCATGCGATATATGTACAGACACTGTTTTCTTACCATATTTGAATTTTACAGATCATATAATAGGGAAATAAAAATTTGTCCAGAGCTCTATGCTATGCATACGTGAGTGGAGGGGAGGGGGGTGGAAGTTTTATCTTCTTCACATGAAGTTTGGTGCAGTGTTCAAAAGCAGAGCGGAGTTGCAAATAATTTTATAAATCGGTCAGTGTCCATCAAAAAGTGAGCCACAATCTCTGATTTCTGGGGGGGGGGGGGGGGTTTAATTGCATTTAATGCATATAAATGTACGGGAAACATTCTCTTGGTCAGGCAAATATTACAGAATCCCTCCTTGTGTTGGGAAGGTAATTTACAATTCAGCAGTTAGCTCAGATTTTGTACGTACTACCATCAATGGAGAACTCTGTTTTTTATTTTCTTTCAAACGTTTGAAGTGTGATGTCCCCATACGATTATTTCCACCTTTTGCATATGAAATGAGAGAGGTAATCATTGTATGAGGATAACCTGCCACTCAGTCGGCCAATGTTGAACTGTTAATGTGCCTGGTGTAGTTATGAGCAGCTGTTGAAGTGAAAAGGCATATTACTGTACTGCTTGGTATTTTCCTGCATGAAATTTACATTTATCATAATTTTGTTCCACTGGAAAAAGTATCCCATGCATATGAATGCTTCAGTAGTGGTTTTTGTTGTGATTTACTCCAGTCGACTCTTGTCTCTCTCACTGCAGCATGCAGGTATGAAAAGGGAACTTGGGGAGAATGTGGACCTCAGAACCTAATGACCAGGACTGACACCCTTAAGTCTGACTCAGACCCTTCATGCGAGCACACTCGACAGTTTAGCAAGAAATGCAAGGGGAGCAAGAGCAGTGGCGGATCAATGAAGAATAATAAAGGCATGTATAATGAGTAGCTGGAACTGCGCAAGTGTCATCTACAGCCAAAGATGTTGTTGTTATTATTGGGTTGCATGCTCCTTAAAGAAAGTGATCGTTCGTTCAATTTGTGGTCAGATTCGGTTCCTAAGCAACAAGAACATTTAACCACACAGTAAGGTCTGTCACACCAGGACTGTCAACTCGGAGTAGAACTTTCAGTAATACATATTTATGACAAAATGTTGTGATAAAAAATTTAACCTGCAGCTGTATATCTGTGAATTGTTGTTGTTTTAGAGTATCCATTGCATTGGAGGGGTTAGTTTCTTGTGCAGAAGTGTAGGGATATGGAGAAGTGTTATTTGTGAGGAAGAAGGGATCTGAGTCTCATTCATGACCAGTAATAGAGGGGCGTAAATGAACCAGTTCTATAAGTTCCAATGCAGTCACATTTGCAAGATAGCTTTCATGTTTTTTGTTTAGAGATCTCAAATGTTGTGTAGATATAGTGCATAAGGCATGGGGTTTTTAGGAATTACTAATATAGGATTATATCTATTCTGAAGTTCTTATATGTGGTTAATATACTCTGTGTAACATTTTCAGCTATTTTTGTTTTAAAAAACAATCTAATTATTTGTTTTGATTAAATATTTTCAGTGTGTTTTTGTATTTGAAATTCTTGCTTTGCTTTCAGTTCCACTGATTTATATTCAATCAAGCACAGTCTCTTGCCGACCTTTCCTCTGGCTCTGTCAGGCCATGATGACAGTCTTAGCTTACTGGACCTTGTACCCATGCAGCACAGACAGCTCGGCCAACGTTGCGATAAAATGCCACAGTTGGGAAATGGTTCAGTTACTTTTTGACCATTGGGCTAACATAGGGAAATTGTGCCATTTGCATGGATATCTTTAAACGGTTGGGAAACGGTGTCATTTGCACGGTTATTTCTTAGCCGTTGGACCAACGTTGGGAGGTTGTGAAAGGAGGGCTACAGGAATTACAGTGCTGTGCATGGCCACACAAGCTGGATATTGTCTCACTTAGCACTTTCTCTGCGCTCATTTTGGTATAGCTGCAGTTGTAACATAGCTCTCCCTCCCTGGAAAGGTTGGTCACAGAGATGGCGAATGTGACGTAAGAGTGTTAAGCAGGTTGCATTTTCGCATATTTTTATCAATAATATCTCAACTCGTGAGTCGTGAGGGAAT
Organism: Platycnemis pennipes; assembly: GCA_933228895.1. NCBI lineage: Eukaryota > Metazoa > Arthropoda > Insecta > Odonata > Platycnemididae > Platycnemis > Platycnemis pennipes. The sequence goes on along the minus strand of OW121851.1, from coordinate 6,279,086 downwards.
ATAAAATTTCATGAAATTCATTTTTTCACTGTAATCTACGAGCCTGCCAAGTTTGATTTAAATTGGAGTGTAGCACTTCGTTAATGTTCCTTTGAGCAAAATCTAAAAAGTGTAGAGTGTAGTGACGGACTTGCCGAAGTGTCAAAACACGAAACTTTTAGCCTCCTTGACAATCATAAAAAATTCAGTACGGACTGATAATTCAGTTCTAATATCACTCTAAATCATTGCTTCGTTAACAACATTGATGTGAGAAATAAATATGTAGGATCAAAAGGTACATGTCTTTAAACAATTGCATTTTGATTTCCAATGATGAAATTCAATGTCTGTTCAAACACACTAAAGTTTATAAAACTTATTTTCTTAAATAGAGCCCTATCATCAACTATTAACCACAACTTTGGTGCACATGAACAACATTAACTTTGAATAGTGATTTAATATTAATGGTTTTTGGTAAGGTATTCACTATATCAATATGAATGTAATGCAAAATCAACTTCTACATTCTAAATAGTAGTCGTGATGATGTGATCTTGTAGAGGCACTATGGAACCAAGAAACTGGAATGAAATTGATCTCAGCGTAATTTTTTGATGAAGTTCATCACTATAGAGGTTTAGTTTGAAATTGGAACAGATGATTGAGGTACTGCAAATAAATGCTTGTCTTTACAAAGGGAGTTCGTTGAAGAAAATTCATGAATTAGTCATTGTTTTGATGTGCCTTCCATGTATTCTTGATTGAATTCCTAACATAGGAAGTGTCCAAGTACTAATACCTAACATTTATCTGTTTTCACAGGCACGTTTTATCATTAATGTATTGGGACATTAGGAATGAGCCAAATGGCTGATCATTAATCAGGATTCAGATCATCATTCAACTCTGTGATAAACATGAAAATGTGTTGTGTATGTTGTGTCTCCCTCAGTGCAGCAATTGCTTTCGATGAGATTTAAAAGAACTCCCTCTTGAAAAAATCTATTTACCTACTTTAATTTTGATTGGAGCATTGTTCTTTTAAAAGACCCTTGGTTACTGACTACACAGATCATCCTTTTAAAATTTAGTGTTGTGCAAGAAGCAAGCTCAATCACAACTCTTGATTCTCATGCAATGTGGTATGACATTGGCTTATGTCACGTTGGCTATTGATAGATACCTAATGCCTGAAATTTGGAATCATATATCTTATGCGCTACATATAGGCAAGTGAATGAAATTATTGAACTTTGAAGTAATGCCAATAAATATTTAAATCTATAGCTGCTTTTGTTTAAAATCATGACAACCATCATGTTTCCAGCTGTTAGCAGCTGAAAGTTATTATTAGGACGTTTTTTGGTTGCAGCCATTACTTTATGGAAGTCTGTTTTGCAATATAAAATTAAAGACTTTGCAGATCCACTGATAACATTTCTTTACTTCAACCAGTTTCTCCGCACTGTAGCATCATCAGCCCTGGTTTTACTTCTTGATAATACTACAGTGAAGGAACGCGATTGAAGGGAAAAATATTTTAATACCTAGTGGATTTGCAAAGTCTTTAATTTTATTTTATCATTATTAGGACCTCTAATCTGAAATGCCAATGGAAATAATGCTGGTACAGTATGAACAGTTGATTCCTGTTTATACTCTGGAAAAGAAAGCTGAAATCCAGCTGGTTTTGCCTTTTTGGTCTCATCAGTGATTAGGAAATTGCATGTGCTGGAATAAATGGCAATAAGTTATTACCAAACAATCAGCACAATTCTGCAATTAAATTGTTGCGATGGAGTCATAATATTCATCAGTAGATACTATGAAGGCCATGTGCATACAGTTTATCTTTGCAAATTCATACAGTGTATTTGGATATCCACATGTGTGCTGCATGGAAAGGTACTTCTTCCTTGTGTTTCTGTCTGCCCTGGATTACAGTTTTGGCTAAAGCCGGGTCATACCTGCACCAATGCAGAATGCGATTTAATGTACTGTCACTTCCAAAAAAAAGTTAACACCTCAGAGCCGAAATTTTTCGAAGTTCCGAGTTGACGGTGATTTGACAATGTTGCATCACGGCTGCATCAGGACGGGGGAGGAGGGAAGGGGGTTTGTTTTCAGTTAGAACATCGCGAGGCTCCGCCAGAGGGAAGCCATGATGCAGCGTTGTCAAATCACCGTCAACTCGGGACTTAAAAAAATTTTGGCTCTGAAGTGTTAACTTTTTTTTGGAAGTGACTGTACTTCTTCAATGATCAATTTATACTTTACTTACTTTACTATACGCTTGTATACTTTAACCCTTGCTGCTGATTCCGATCCACCCATTCTCGGTATTCCTGCATATTCTATGAAGCTCCATAGTCCACATATTTTGGGGTGGTCATTTGTTGGTATTAAGACACCATGCTAGTGGCATATTGAGGTGGTAGCATACATAATTGCCAGTTACTTGACCCAATCTGAGATATGCCAGGATTTGAACCCCAGCTGTGGCAGTTTCGACATACCTGTCTCTAATACTTGGGTGCTTTGGGTAAGCACCATCTGTTCGACTCTTAGGCACCCACGTTTCCTCGTGAGTAGGCTGATGCTGGGTTTCCCTCATCCCTTCCTCCTCCTCCTTAATTTCCACCTACTCCTTTCCTCAGTGGTGCGTACATTATCCAGTTGTTAGTCCAATTCCCTGATAAAGAAAAGAGGAACGACAATAAATTCATTAGTGTGAGGTTGAAGGACAGTGTTCAACAGAAATGTTTTGTTCTTTGACATTTAATTATTCAGTGAGTGCTTTTGGTAGGTTCTATTGTAAAGTTGAACTCTATTATAATACCTACTCATACCTCTTCATATCTTTGATTTTATTTCTCTCTTTCATTTCAGGTGGGAGGCGTAACCGCCAGTAAAATGACATTGAAAAGAGAGAGAGCAAGAGATTGAACCAGAGGATGATGGTCATTCTTTCTCAATAAGTGTATGGGGTGTAATCTTGTTGGGCTATGCACTGGGTTAGGCTTTCCTCGGGTGACATAATGAGAAGCAAGTTCCTCATTTCCTTTGGGTGAAAATTGAGTTTCGGAGTGAAAAAAACTAGGAGAAATCTCACTCAGTTTTCCTTCTGAGGAAGATGAGTTACTTCGAAACATCAACTGCAGAAATCCTTGCCCGGTGCATAGCTCAACAAGGAGACATCAGGTCAATCCACCAGGAAAGCCTATAATCCTTCAAGTTTATAGGGATTGGCTATTTACTGCTGTGTGCATATGTTATGTGTAAATCAGTGCACTATTGATTGAAATCTTGTGAAGGACAAAAATGCCTGAGGAGATATTGGTTTCTAAATGTAGACGTGCGTGTTGTTGTAAAACCTTCATTGTCCCTGTCATACTTAAGTGCTATAGGTAGCAGCCAACTGCCAGAGTAAAAATTTGTATGCTAAGGGTAGTGCAAAGTATGTATTGTCCTTTGATTAAGCTGACTATTATTCACATTTACTTTTTTAATGTCGGTGTTTTTTGTGTTCTCAATATTTTGTAAGTGTTTGATGTTAAAGTGTTAAGTCATTCTGTCATTTTCACCAAGTCTTCCCTTATCATTATACCTTTGTAGAGCAAATTTCCAGGATTCTTGGAAGTCTCTTATTATAAATGTTTGTGATGGTAGACAAGAAGAGTCTTTCTCCTTTTTCATGAGAAAACATTTTAGGTTCAGTGACATTATAGATTGCCACTCATTGGCGATCTTGAAGGAATCTAATTTATCTTCACATTATTACTCATTTCTATGTGAAGTACAAAAATTATTGGATACATTTTAAGAATTACATTGTAATAAAGTGCAGTTACTTTTTATTTACTGTGCCATTACTTTTTCGGGAAATGTATTTTTCTCACATCTTATTCCCTGCTGTAACTCAATGCTTCTAATATCTACATGTATTACTTACTTCTTCTAACCAGCACCTTAACTCCTTCCAGCCAATTGTTGAGGCCTACTTGTCAATGTATTCCTTCTCCAACCCTGAAGTGAGTAGGTATCATATGATATGTTTGAATCATGTCCCAGCTATAGCACAGAGGAATTTTGCTTACCCTTTTCTTGTGTTAAACTTACAGGAAAGACAGGTATGTAGCTTACTGTAAGGTATGTCCCTTATGTAAGACATGGGTCATAACTAGAAAAGGAACAGATGAAACTCACTGTCAAACCTCCCCAAAAGTCGGTAAGTTGCTTACCTACATCAGCACCGCATGCGGCAGAGCTTCGAACTACACCAGAGCCACATGCAGACAGTATGTAGTGTCATCTTTTGGTGACCATTATCCTTAAGGGGGCTACTGGCAGTGAAATGAGTGTAGCACTTTCAATGTAAACAAATTATTTTATTTTTAATTAATAATACAATTAAAAATTAGAAAATTTTATACACATACTGAGCTAACACTGGGTTTATGTTGATTTCCTTTATATTCCCAAATTTGACATGGCAGAGATGGTCATTTACATATTTTTCAGTCTTTTGAACACATTTCCCATTTATAATACTTACTAAACAGCATCTGTAAGAAAGAGAAATGCCCGATTTTCATACTATCAAAAACACATTTTGCAATTAAAAACATCACATCCATAACACACATTATACTATTGAAAATCATATTTTGTACTATAAGCAACAACCACAATCCCCACTAACTCAGTATGATGTCTGAGAATTGTAATTCAAGAAATTCCTTCTTTCCTCCCTCAATGAAGATATTTTCGGTAGCTTCATCCCTCAGTTTGGTTAGGGTACTCACTTCCCTTTCTATTTGTATTCCTTCTCCCTGAAAAATGTACAAAAAGCTATTTCAATAAATAAAAGTACCACAAAAATAAATGATATTTGCACCCAATAGAGTACTAATTTGTAAAAGGTAACATAATATATGCTCTCTTTTTTGAGAAGAGGCAACCAACTGCAAGTAATAACAAAACATCACACTACGACTTCCTTGAAATGTCCTTCCAATATGCTCAAGGTACTTGCTCTGTGTAGGAGTGTGTTAAAATTGTTTCAGAATTTGCGTACGTAACTCATAAAACTCATTATTATAAGAAATAATGAAACTTACCTTAACATTAGGGCTCCAAGAAGATGATGCCTGGGGAAAATTACTTTTTCACGATTTCCATGAGCCGTGTTTAAATTTGGTTGCCATAAACGCCGGTCGTTGATCTGTTGTTTTCCCCGCATTCAAATAGCACTTGCTTTGTATTTCAAATCAGTTCAATTAATCAGTTGCATTTTAAATAAAATCAGTAAGTGTAAATTTAAGTAATGATACAATTTTACTTAAAAGCATTTGCATCCAAAGTAAGTCAGAAGTACCCAGGATTCCATATATTTTTCAGTTATTACTTAAATATAATATGGTATTGCTGAACATTTATGGATAATCCATTACGATATACCTACCAATGCATGAAAACATTTTCTTTTTCTATACTCATTTTTTATCTTGGCATAAAAGTTATTAAATAAAACTTGCATTGAAGCCAGAGCCTATAATTTACTTAGGCCAACCTTTGTAGTAATACTGAGTTAACAAGACAAAGTTCACAAGTTAACAACAAGTATGATCTTCAGCTGTTGCAAGTCTAAACTTATTTTGCCGTTCATTAGCCATTGGAAGGAGTTTGGTTACTGAATGAACCATTTCTAGCATTTGAAGATCAACTTCAGCCTTATCATGGGTTGCCCGTGAGAGCATATCTGCAAAATGCAGATATTTACCAGGAACATAAATTAACTCAAGATCATCTTTCTATAACTTAAGTCTCAGTCTTTGTAGACGAACAGAACCGATCTTACAAATTAGTTTTTTCATCACAGCTAATTAAGGTTTATGGTCTGTTTGAACCTTCACATGAAACCCATAAATAAATTCATGGAAATTTTTCACCCCATAACAAATACTCAATAATCCTTTTTCACATTGACTGTAACTGATCTCCCTTCCCCGTGGACTACATCTTGTCGTGGTGGGATTTGGGCTTGCGTGTTCCCGTGACCCCTAGAGCTGCACTGGCGGGAGTAACTAATATTGCTCCTGGTAGGGTCACCCATGCCACACAGGTCGAAGGGTAGGAGCCTGACGAAAGGTAGTCCACATACCGTACTCACAGCGTCTGTTCCTCAATGAGGCGGCTGTGAGAAGGCGTCTGACCCCTAGTGATCTATCAAGTGATGGGTCACGTTAAAAACACTATTGAGGCAAGGAACGGGAAATCACCCCAAGTAAACTCTCCCACGAATGGACTTGAACAATAGAGAATTGAATCCTGGCAACTACGGGGCCCGGGACCAAATCAGTGAGAAGGGGGTCGTGCCCGGCAGCAGGGTAAGCAAGGACTCTGCTGTCGTCATCTCATGAAATCCTTGCACGAAAAGAAAGACAGCAGCAGCGGCAGCAGCTGCGGCGGTGAAGAAGAAACCAGAGAAGAGAGCAACAATTCTAAGGATCAGGACGGGGAACGTTAGGACTATGTTAAGGGCAAGAAAACTAGAAAACACTAAGCGTGAAATGGAGAGGGGAGAGATCGATTTGTTGGGATTAAGCGAAGTAAGATGGAGAGACCAGGGGGACTTCTGGAGTGAAAAGTACAGGGTTATATACAGTGGAGGGGAAGAGAGCCAGCGGGGAGTGGCAGTTGTATTGAATGCAACATTAGGAATAAGAGTATTGAATGTGGAACAGGTGAGCGATAGAATACTAGCTATAGAAATCAAAGCGATACCGGCAAATATAGTCGTAGTACAGGTATACAGAGTGTCCCATTGATCGTGTGTCATTTCTGACCTGTAATTTTAAACACTTCCTTTCGAACCACATGGATGAAATTTGGTAATTGGCTAGAAAAAGGATGTAAGTTTTGTTGAGTATAAACAAAATATTAAAAATATGACCTTTTGACCCCAGAAATAGGGTCCAACCAAAAATCCAAATTTTGCCTTATGGGCTTTCAATGTTAAAATATTCGAAGTACAAAAAAGACAATTATTTAGCGAAACTTTCGGCTAATTGGTTTTTGGACACGAAGAACACGATGGAAGAACTATTGAGGTCGAAAATTGTTACCATGACCCCTGAAAGGTCACAGCCAAGGTCACAGGGGTTACAAAAAATGAATCACCGCTTCAAACCTGTCGAATTATAGGTTTAAAAAGGTGCCAAGGTTGATTTTAAGGTCTTCAGATCTCTCATTTCACCCTTTGACCTTCAAGGGTGACTCAGGGGTCAAAGGTCACAGTGGTTACAAAAGGTGAAATGATGCTACAAAAATGTCGAATCATAGGTTTAAAAAGATGCCAAGGTCGATTTTAAGGTCTTCAGATCCCTCTTTTCATCCATTGACCTTCAAAGGTGACTCAGGGGTCAAAGGTCAAACAGTGACAAAAGGTGAAATTATGCTAAAAAACGTATCGAGTCATAGTTTTCAAAAGGTGCTAATGTCGATGGAAAGGTCATCAGTTCCCTCTTTTCATCCCTTGACCTTCAAGGGTTACTCAGGGGTCAAAGGTCAAAGGGTGACAAAAGGTGAAATTATCCTAACACGTATCGAATCATAGGTTTCAATAGGTTCCAATGTCGATGGAAAGGTCATCAGATCCCTCTTTTTACCCCTTGACCTTCAAGGGTTACTCAGTGGTCAAAGGTCAAAGAGTGACAAAAGGTGAAAGTATCCTAAAAACGTATCGAATCATACGTTTCAATAGGTGCCATTGTCGATGGAAAGGTCATCAGATCCCTCTGTCCATCCCTTGACCTTCAAAGGTGACTCAGGGGTCAAAGGTCACAAGGGTGACAAAAATTGAAATGAGGCTATAAACGTATCGAATCATATGTTTAAGAAGGTGCCAAGGTCGATCGGAAGGTCTTTTGATCCCTTTTTTCTTCTCTTGACCTTCAAGGGTGACTCAGGAGTCAAAGGTGACTGGAGTGACAAATTCCGAATCGGGGCTACAACGAAGCATTTGTTTTAATAGTGCCTAATACGATGGTAAAATCCCTCCTGGATATCTCTGACCTGGAACGGTTGGGCAGGGGTCAAAGGCCACCAGGTGTAGCGAAAAAAACATTTTCGGGCATCGAAGTAATAAAGAAAGAAATTACAACGGGTGCAGAGTCCATATCTCCGAATATGCTGGAACACACATTCACACACGCTTTTACTGCGCGAAAATTGTGCTTGACAAGGAATATCGGGTACGTAGAATGAATAAGAATTGATTTTCATTTTTACCGCTTCGATATTTTCATTTAAAATTTTAATATTGATTAAATTTTGGGTAATTAAAATACTTTTTTAATAAAACATTTGAGAAAGTATTTTTAATTGAATAACAGTAATTAAATTGAAATTACAATTTAATTTTTTCATTGATTAATAAACTCGAAATCAATGACTACCATATGACCCAAAGGGTTAAAGGGATGGCAGTTGGGATCTGAGTACATTAACATTGACTTTGGCAGCCTAAATAATCAAATTCTTACTATGTTTCCCCGTCTTGCAATATTTAACATCTGTGACCAATAATCTCAGTGTAGCCCTTTGAGGTCAGGAGACAAGAAACAGGACCAAACAGGACCAAACAGGACCATTCAATTCTTCACCCTTTCGAAGCTAGAATTCGACGCGTCTGTTGCCCTAAATTTAGGATACACGTAGTGACCTTTTATCCTTTCCCAACCCTTCAATGTCAGATAATTCCTGGAGGGACTTTACCATTGCATTGAACACTCTTTGAAACATATGATTTTAAACGTTTATAGCCTCATTTCACTTTTTGTAACCCATGTGACCTTTGACCCCTGAGTAACCCTTGAAGGTCAAGGGATGAAAAGAGGGAACTGATGACCTTTCCATCGACATTAGCACCTATTGAAACCTATGACTCGATACGTTTTTAGCATAATTTCACCTTTTGTCACTCTTTGACCTTTGACCCCTGAGTCACCTTTGAAGGTCAATGGATGAAAAGAGGGATCTGAAGACCTTAAAATCAACCTTGGCATCTTTTTAAACCTATGATTCGACATTTTTGTAGCATCATTTCACCTTTTGTAACCACTGTGACCTTTGACCCCTGAGTCACCCTTGAAGGTCAAAGGGTGAAATGAGAGATCTGAAGACCTTAAAATCAACCTTGGCACCTTTTTAAACCTATAATTCGACAGGTTTGAAGTGGTAATTCATTTTTTGTAACCCCTGTGACCTTGGCTGTGACCTTTCAGGGGTCACGGTAACAATTTTCGACCCCAATAGTTCTTCCATCGTGTTCTTCGTGTCCAAAAACCTATTAGCCGAAAGTTTCGCTAAATAGTTGTCTTTTTTGTACTTCGAATATTTTAACATTGAAAGCCCATAAGGCAAAATTTGGATTTTTGGTTGGACCCTATTTCTGGGGTCAAAAGGTCATATTTTTAATATTTTGTTTATACTCAACAAAACTTACATCCTTTTTCTAGCCAGTTACCAAATTTCATCCATGTGGTTCGAAAGGAAGTGTCTAAAATTACAGGTCAGAAATGACACGCGATCAATGGGACACTCTGTACATACCGACAGGGGGACATAAAGAAGAGGAAGTAGACGAAGTATATAACCAGTTGGAAGAATTAATCGGGAAAGTAAAGGGCAGGAAGAACCTAATAATTATGGGAGATTGGAACGCTGTGGTAGGGGAAGTGAGGGAAGGAAGTGAAGTAGGGGAGTATGGTATGGGTGTAAGGAATGACCGGGGCGAGAAAGTAGTGGAGTTCTGTAGAAGGAATAATTTAGTGATTACAAACACAGGGTTTAAACACCACCCTAGGCGTAGATACACATTGATAATACTGGGGGAAGAGGAGGGAATATCAGGAGATTGTGGATGGATACCATGAGGGAAGAGGAACAATAGATGAAGGGTGGGAAATGATAAAGACGGGCATAAAAGAAGCAGCTGCGAAAACAATAGGAACAGTAGACGCTATAAGGAGGATCAAGAAACCATGGGTAACTGCAGAAATTATGGAAAGGATCGAGGAAAGAAGGAAAAGGAAAATGTAAATACAGAGCTAGGCAAAAGGCGTTATAAGGAGATTAACAACAGGTTTAGGAGAGAAACAAAGAGAGCAAGAGAAAAGTGGTGGAGTCGGCAATGCGAGGAGATGGAGAGACTCCAGAGAGAAGGAGAAATAGTCTGTACTCAAAGGTTAGAATGTTATCGGGAATCAAGAAATGAAAAACGGTCCCGTGCATCAAAGGCAGAAGGGGAAATTTAGCAATGGAACCAGAGGAGATCCAGCGTCGTTGGAGGGAATATGTTGAGGAACTGTATGATAGCGAAAATAGGCCTAAAAACTTGGACATAGGAGAGGAAAAGGACGTAGATCAGGATGATGTGGGCCCCGGAATACTGGATAGTGAGATAGAGAAGGCACTGCAAGAAATGAAGGCAGGTAAAGCCGTGGGGATAGATAACCCCAGCTGAGCTTCGGATAAACTTAGGGAGAGGGGGAAGGGACAGATTTTATGAACTTGTTCTTAGAATGTACGAGGATGGGGCTTGGCCGGAGGATTTTGTGAAAACCGTGCTGATACCTACACCGAAAAAGAGGTTGACAAAAGAATGTGAAGACTATATACGTACTACAGTCTGAGAAAACGAACGGATTCAGAGGTAACTTTGTGAAATTTTTCCATGGTGGAAATAAACAAACTTTGCAAATTTCACCTTATAAATCTATTCACGACCCGGGTTTCAACACATTGTGTCATCTTCAGGATACAGTCTGATAATGATTCCGATTTCAGTCCATCTCATAAACTGGTTACGCTAGTATCATACCGTTAGCATACCGTCCCTTTCCAAATGTAGCCAATCTTCACTTCACACGCTGCACCAGTTCGTTATTTAAGCCTACTTTGTATGGATCCCATACACTGGCAGCGAATAGCAATAATGATGTCTAACAAGGGAAAAGTAAGTCGCTCATTTCTCAGACGTGATTGTCGCATTTGCCCAGAACTCTTTTGATGATTCACAGTCATTGTGACCTTTCTTGACCCATTATTTCACATATGTAAGTATGTGTTTACCAACAGTGGGGGGTCTTGGTGGCCTAGTGGGTAGAGCACTGAGCTACTGACCGGAGGGTCCCGGGTTCAAATCTCGGGCAAGAGCCTTTCTGGACACCCCCATCTAAAATCCTCGCGACTCGATTTTCTGCGTGTCAGAACTTCGTAGGAAATCGCAGGTGGCCCAGGGAAAGGAACTGGCCCCCCTATCCCTGAAACTGTGAATTTCACACGCCATTGGCTTAGTACGGGTTGAGCTCTACTCTCAACTATCAAAGACCAACCTTCGGGTTGAATCACTGAGTGAGTGTGATAAAGGATTATTTTAAGGACTAATTTCATTCTAGTCTAAACTTAGCAATTTAAAAAAAGATAAAAATAGCAAAGCAAGCATAGTTGGTTTAAGATAACCCTAAGCATAGCCAAATCTTACCCCTTATCAACCAAAGTCCTTGCACCAACATGCAACTACTTGCGATATTCGTTGATTTACAGTGAAACCTTCTATTAAGCGGCCACCTTGCGGCTAAATGAAAAGTGATTGCCTACAGAGGCGTGAATGGAGGTAAACCTTTTCCAATATAACATTCTGTAACCCGCATACCACGCCATCCCTTATTTATTGATGGCGGGAAGGAGGCCAATGGATTTCTATTGCTATATTAAGTACTCCTCAAGTCTCTCCTTACAGGCCTCATTTCTGAAAGTTGGAGATGTTTTAGAAATAAATGGATAGAATACTCCATCTTCATCAGCATTAAAAATATGCATCGCTAGGGAACCGTTCAATATTGAAGGCAATCTTAACAACCAATTATATTTATGTATGGAAATATAAATTGTGGTATTTCTTGAAACATGCCAAACACCCCTTGCTTACTACAAACTTTTCTACCCTTAAATCCTCCCTCCCCTCTCCCGCCGAGCCTCCTCCTTCAGCATTGGTGCACTCTCCTCTGGTGACATTTAAGAAGGAACACTCTTAATCGACTTGAAAACAACATCATTCACTTCCAAAGCCTTTGAATCCCTCTTTCTTTTCATTCCAAACTCATTATTTTCCTCCATATCTCTCAAAATATATTTTTGCATTGGTATAAAATTCAGTTATACTCCATTTAACAATTTCCGAAATTTTCCTCTCCGATTTCTCCTTCTCGCCTTCCAAGATCTCCTTCGATCTTTAAGATTTTGAACAACCTTGCTTTCACACACCTTTACATCTTTAAAAAAAGTGAGCACTCTTTTTGAATCAAAATACACAACTATCCAACATATTACACGGTATAGACACCAAGTTGGAACTAAAATTCTAATCATCATCATTGGTCAACAATCCTAGGATTGGTTTGACGCAGCTTTCCACTCGATTCTTCTATCGGCCAATCTTTTCATTGTGACGTAATTCTTCTCTTTTACATTCTTAACAACCTGTTCCATGTATCTCATACAAGGCCTGCCTTTTCCAATCTTTCCGTTAACTTTTCCCTCTACGATAGTCTTCATCAGGCCATCATGTCTCAAGATATGGCCGATTAAGTTTTCCCTTCTTCTTTTTAGAGTTGTCAGCAGACTTCTCTTTTCTCCTACTCTTCTTAGCACTTCCTCGTTACTTGCTCGGTCGATCCATTTAATCTTCAGCATTCTTCTGTAGCACCACATTTCAAATGCTTCTACCCTTTTCTTCTCCGCTGCTATCATCGTCCATGATTCACTTCCGTAAAGAAAAATGCTCCAGATGTATGTCCTGATGAACTGTTTCCTTACTTCTATGCTTGTATTTCCTGCTGTAAGTAGATTCTTCTTTTGAAAGAATGCCCTCTTTGCCTGGGCTATTCTACTTACTATTTCTTTCTTGCTTCGTCCATCGTTGGTTACTCGGCTTCCTAGATAACTCTAAAACTAAAAAATTCTAAAACTAAAAAAAAATTGGAAGCAATTGACTCAGACCGACAGATAACCCCATCACTCGCTGTGCTACCAAGGAGGTTTCCTTAAATTTTTATATTCTTCTTCCACTCCAATATAGGACAATATCCGACACTTACTTTTTGTTGGGTACGTATCTTCTTAAATCTTTATGTGTTTTGGTGTAACATGATTGAGTGTCCGTCTTCTTTCCAGCCCAAAATGACTTGGTGATGTGCGGGTTGCACAATTATGGATTGTAAAGGATGAAAAAAATGCATTTACGGAACCCTAGGGCAAGGATTTAGTACGGGGTGAGCTCTACTCTCATCTATCAAAACCAACCTCCGGGTTGAACCACTGAGTGATGTGTTTACCCCAAGAAAGATCATGTGCCAGTCTTATTCCAAGATATGTAATGGATTCCACAACTGTGACTTTATTATTCCTTAAATGCTATAAGGATAAATGTTCTTATTCTAAAAATTCATTATTACGCATTTTTTTAAAAATTCCAACTGCCATGCGTCACATCAATGCATCTCTAAGGCTTTTTTTATATTTGACGCCGTTGCACCAAAGACCTCACTGCTGTGTTCATTTCAGGGCCTCTGACGACTCTTCACAGATGTATACAGACGTACTCTGAGCGAACTCCCACCTTTTGAACCATCTGTATGACAATTGCTTTCACCATGCGCCTGTGATTGTCATTAGAACGCTCTTAACCCTTGCTCTCATATTGTAAAATATAATTGTGTTGAACCCGAAGGTTGGTTTTTGACAGGTGAGAGTAGAGCTCACCCCGTACTAAGACATTGACCTATGAAATTCACACATTCAGGAATACAGGGGGCCAGTTCCTTTCCCTGGGCCACCTACGAAGTTCGGACACGCAGAAAATTGAATCCCAAGGATTTTAGGTGGGGGTGTCCAGAGAGGTTATTGCCCGGGATATGAACCCGGGACCCTCTAGTCGGTAGCTCAGCGCTCTACCCAATTGGCCACCACGACCCCAGGACTGTAAAATATGTGAAAAATAAATACTGTTGAACGAATTACCAAGGTGATGTTATTCGTTTTGTACTTCCGGAGGCATACCTTACAGGATGAAAAGTAGACTGGATGGCGGTTAGAATTTATCTGACCTAACAAACAACTCTCTCGCGGCTGAGCTTAAAGCCACCGAGTGCGTGCACCGGATTGTGGATGGTGGGTCGACCTCTAGATATAAAGAGGTTAGCTGCGAGATAAGCGAGTTTACTCGTCGAATAAGCAGTGGTGGACAAAAAGCGACGGCATTCCGAGGGGGTATTGGTCTATCCCTGGGTAAGGTAGGCCTCTAAATAATACAGAACCTGTGAAGATGCCGTGACTTGGCGACGGGAGGCCGCCAATAATTACGCTTCCCATCATCACCCGGAGGAGAGGGCAGCAGCTCTTCTTCACATGAGTGAAGGTGGAGACCACAGTGGTCGGTACAGCGACACTCATTTCACTACAGGCGTGGTAAAATTTACTTTACCGGCTGTAGTACTGCGATGTGGAAGGCAAGGGGAAACCACCACATTATTATCCCGAGGAGTCGCAGCTACTCCACTCTTTTCTTTATTATCAAGACGTGACGGAACCCTCTCGAGTAAAATATTCCGGAGGTAAAATAGTCCCCCATTCAGATCTCCGGGCGGGGACTACCCGAGAGAGTACATCAGTCAAATGTGATACACTTTTTAGGGTAGGAACATGGAACGTGAGATCGCTTCGGACCTGTGGAAGACTGGAGAACCTGAAGGTAGAGATGCGAAGAATGGACCTCGACGTATTAGGAATCAGCGAAATGAAGTGGCCCGAAGAAGGAGACTTTTGGAGTGGAAGCTACAGGATTATACATACAGGATCATTAAATGGTAATGCTGGAGTAGGGATCATACTCAGAAAGAGCGCCGGAATGCGTGTGACGAGCTTCCTGCAGTACAATGAAAGGATAATAATGGTGGAGATCGAGACCAAACCTGTAGATACCGTGGTGGTGCAGGTTTACATACCTACGACGGACTATGAAGATGAAGAAGTGGAAGACGTCTACGAAGATATCACGGAAGTTATAAAACAGGTAAGAGGAAAAGAAAACCTAATTATTTTAGGAGACTGGAATGCTATCGTCGGCGAAGGTCAAGATGGAAGAATAGCTGGAAAATATGGATTGGAAAACCGAAACGAAAGAGGAGAAAGGCTGCTGGAGTTCTGCACTCAACATAAGTTAGTGGTTGCCAACACATTGTTTAAAAATCACAACCGAAGAAGATACACATGGAAAATGCCAGGAGACAGAAGAAGATGCCAAATAGACTACATTTTAGTGAAGCAGAGATTTAGAAACCAAGTGAAGGACTGCAAAAGCTACCCTGGGGCAGACATCGACAGTGACCATAATTTAGTGATGATGAAATGCCATCTAAAATTCAAGAAATTGAAGAAAACAAAGAAGAATATATGGCAAGTAGAAAAACTAAAGGAGGCTCAACATCAGCTGGCATTTCAAAAAGCAGTGGGAAACAACATAGGAGAGAACCTGAATGAGAAATCAGTGGAAGAACGTTGGGAAAACATTAAATGTGGACTACAGGAAGCCGCAAAAGAAGTTCTTGGAAGAAGAAAAGTTGCCAAGAAGAAGCCATGGATCACTGAGGAAGTCTTAGAATTGATTGAAGAAAGAAGAAAGTACAAGAATGCGAAAACTGAAGAAGGGCAGCTTTGCTACAAAAGAATAAGGAACGAAATAAGTCGCAAAACAAGGAAAGCTAGAGAGATGTGGTTGAAAAATCTATGCGAAGATGTACAAAGCAACCTTGCACTTGGAAAGGTGGAAGCGGCCTACAGCATAGTGAGGAACCACTTCAAGGAACGGAGCGCAAGATGCAATGCCATAAGGGACAAGAATGGAGGAATTTTGATTGAAAACGAGGACAAAGTGAAGAGATAGAAAGAAGCACTCAATACTTTGCGGCGTAACTATGTGGAAATTCATGTTCAAATAAAGAATCAAGTAACTATGTATATTTCCACTTGATTTTATTAGGCACAACTAGTTTCAACGCATAGGCGTCATCTTCAGGTACAAGTCAATATTTCTTTTCCGCTGGCATATATACCCAAAAAGAAGGAGGGAGGGGGGGAAGGGAAGGAGGGGAGGGGGGGTAGGAGAGGGATAGAGGTGGAGGGGTGGGGGGTTGGGGGAAGGGGTTAAATTGTTTTTGGTGAAACCAATAGGTGGCGTTAATGGGTCGTGAGGGAGGCCACTGTGGGGGTCAGGAATTCCTATCCCTCCAGGAAAGGGAGGCCTCTAGCAGTGGGGAGTGATTCACAAACACATTGTCATTCACTACAAGTCCATTTCTTGCGTGTCTCCCTATCTCCAACTCCTCCATCTTGCACCCCTTTAAGTTCAGGTGCAAAATTTCGGGCGCAAAGTCACTTACGTGACCCTCCTCTAGCAAATGTCTCGCAAAGTGGGACTGAGACTAATTTCCTTGCCGGAAACTTCTCCTATGTTCCTCTGCACGGGTACGGAAGGACCTTCTCGTTTGTCCTACATAGACTGCTTCACAATCTCTGCACTTTAATTTATACACTCCACTTCTATCCAATGGTTCTGTCCTGTCTTTAGTTTTGTTGAAGAGTGACCTTAAATTATTATTATTGTAGTAGGCCACCCTGAATTGGTCTTTCGGGAAGAGCTTTCCAAATTTTTGGGATATGACTCCATAGTACGGTAGTTTACACCAACAAATATCCTATCTTTCTGTTCTGTTTGAAAAAAAAATTTGGAAAGCTCAAAGCTCAAACAGTGTTTAAGTGTTGGTTCGGTGCGGTGGTTGATACGGTGGGCTATGACGGGTGGTGTCGCGAAACAAACCCTATTCATTCTCTTCGCAATGCATTTTTTCTGTGTTACAGACTAATGCTGATGTAATACTATATCCTGTGTTGTAGGGGATTGATTTAAAAAAGTAAGGGCTATGACTTGAGAAAAATATCTCATTTTCTCTTATACTCTGAGCAATAACAAAATTGGTTAATAGCCAACCGCAATTACTACACAAAGGGCACTTGGTAAACTCCCTTATTTGACTTCTTGATGCTACAGCGATCTAGAGCGCATATTCAGAGCTGACTTTTCACTATTTTTCCTCTTTTGGGCAAGTTTCTCTCCCACCTTATTTTTTCCCATACTCGCGGCCTGAACCTTTTCTCACCATTAATTATATTTTGACATGAATTCACGATTCATTCTCATGGGAAGGTATTCATCTACATCTGCATAATACCCTGCAAGCCACCATAAAGGTGTGTGGCAGGGGGTGAACTCTCACCAAACATGCACTACATATCATGCATAAAAAAGGATTAGTACTTGTATAAGTACTGTTCAAAACTACGCTATTTAAAAAAAAGATAAAAATAGCAAAACATGCATGCAGAAACATGCGGTTAGTTGGGTTAGCTTTAAGTCCTTATACCAACATGCAGCTACCAATGTTATCCATTGTTACACTCGTACTGGATACATTGTACCTGTACTGGTATTGTACCGTACTGGTATTATGATGGCACGGAATATACGTACCTCGTCGAAGCACCATTTCAAATGCCGAATTTTCGCTATGCAAAGGAAGATACTTCACCGGTAAACCGTGGTGGCTTGATTGAAAGTTCTGATCATCATCAATCATCAAGGGTCGACAATCCTAGGATTGGTTTGACGCAGCCCTCCACTCGATTCTTCCATCGGCCAACCTCTTCATATCAACGTGATTTTTCTCCTTTACATCCTTCGCAAAGGTGATGTAGTTTTGCAATAATTCTTGCATTCGGTAGGCTCACTCAGCAGTGCTTAAAATACAAAATGCCTCAATAAATGCACTCTTGTGTTTACGTGGCTCACCATTGGAAGTGGTTTATACTTCTCCATCAGACTGCGTCTCTCAATCGCCCTGGGTTCCATGGCTGGAATATGGTCTTAAATCGAAAATTACGAAAGTGATGGGAAGGAATACACAATTGTCAAGCAAATGAAATGTGCAATCGAAAAACATGCTGACGGGAATGTTTTGAAACGAGGTGGAAAAACAATTCCCTGAGGGGAGCACCCGTCCTTCGGCTTACCACACAGGAGCGCTAACCAATACACCACAATAACATTATGTAATGTACTTCTAATGTTCGCTCGAGTTTCTCCGTAGCCTCGACCACCCCCTCAGCAAAAAAAACAAAAGAAAGCAGATCGATGGATCTTCGTTCTGGTAAAAGGAAGGCACTTGCTCCGACTTCGTTGCAGACGAAGAAATGTCCAAATCGCGAGGCAACATGATCTGCGCTCAAACTTACAGGTACTCGAGCAGGTAGTCCACATCACAGGTAGGTGTTGTATGCAGTTTTGGAACGTTATCCTGAAAACTAATAAGCCTTGAGTTCTCGTTTCAATTTTTAGGAAGGGTCAACCTTCTCCGGTAAACCATGCGAGGGGGAATGCTGTTGCGGAACGTCCCTTATGACTTCCCATCCTGTGATCCTTTGACCGCTGCGGCCGATAAGGGAGGACTTCATTCTGGATCGGTATCCTTCGTTCGTTTACTTAACTTACGAGTCACGGAGGAAGTTGAGAATATACACTCTGTTGATCACTTTGGGTCGCATCTGCAGTAAGAAGCAAGCGAACTCGTTGTAAAGCTGTGCATTTTTATCGTCATCGGTCGACAATCATAGCCATCAGGTCGACAATCCAAGACTGACACATGATCTTTCCTGGGGTAAACACACACGTGAAATAATGGGTCAAGTGAATCGTAGACTGGGATTCGTCAAAAGAGTACTGGGTAAATGTGACGATCATGTACGAGAAATCAGCTACTTTTCCCTTGTTAGACCTCATTTGGAATACACTGCAAGTGTATGGGATCCCTACGAAATCGGTCTAAATAATGAACTTGAACGTGTGCAGCGAAGATCGGCTAGATTTGTAAAGGGACGATACGATAATCATACTAGCGTAACCAGTCTATTAAATGCATTAAATTACGAATCATTGTCAGATCACAGGTTGAAATTTAGACTTTATCTCTCAAATAAATTCCAAGTTAATATTTTCAGTGATGATGTAAAAAATATTTTGCGAACCCCTACTTACTATGGTAGACTGGACCATGAGCAGAAAATTAGAGAAATTGATTGCCGAACATACAGATTCAAAATGTCCTTTTTTCCTCGTACAATTAGGGATATGAATAGCGGTAAATATGTCCAGTACGAGTGAATCAAAGTAGCATAGGTAGTTCCATGTTGGTGTAAGGACTTGAAAGTAATTCAACTAATAGCACGCTTTTGCATGCGTAGTTTGCTATGTTTATCTTTTTAAATATTGCAGTTTAGACTAATATATTAATACTAATCCTTTTAAATGCATGATATGTAGTGCATTTTTGGTGAGAATTCACCCCTGCCACACACCCTTGAGGTGGCTTGCAGGGTATTATGTAGATGTAGATAGATTATTCATAATGGACTGCCACAATGTTACGCCTGAAAGGATTGAATTCAACAGTATGTTTTTGTATGCTTGCTTTGCTATCTTTTATCTTTTTTAATTAGTGAAGTTTAGACTATTATATATTATTATTAATGCTTTTTTACGCATAATAAGTAGTGCATATTTGGTGAGAATTCGCCCCCTGCCACACGTCTTGATGGTGGCTGGCAGGGTATTAAGTAATGTAGATGTATATTTGTTGGCTAATAGCAAAACATGTAGCTGGAGTTGATTTAACGTGAATTTTGAACGTGCGATGCATAAATGATAATACTCTCTCGGGTAATCCCCGTCCGGAGATCGGAATGAGGAACTATTTTAAAATTGTAAAGAGAGGGTTTTATCTTGTCTTGGTAAATAGAGAAGTAGTGTCGTAGCTGCGACTCCTTGGGATAATAATGTGGTGGTTTTCTTTCCACATCGCAGTACTAAAGCCGTCAAAGAATATGCTACCAGGCCTGTAGCAAAATGAGTGTCGCTGTACCAACCACACACATTCATTCACTGCTGCCCTATCCTATCTGCAGTTCAGAGTTGCAAATAGTGAGGGTGCTCTTGTCATCTGTAGAATAGCGACTTCCGGTGCTATTTCTGCATTCAGAATAGCATGTGGTGACTGAGTCGCAATCATCTTCATCGGTCAGCAATCCTATGATTGGTTTGACGCAGCCCTCCACTCGATTCTTCTATCGGCCAACCTCTTCATATTGACGTAGTTCCTCTCTTTTACATCCTTCACAACCTGTTCCATGTATCTCATACGAGGCCTGCCTTTTCCATTCTTCCCGTACACTTTTCCCTCGACGATTATCTTCATCAGGCCATCGTGTCTCAAGATATGGCCGATTAAGTTGCCCCGTCTTCTTTTCAGAGTTTTCAGCAGACTTCTCTTTTCTCCTACTCTTCTTAGCACTTCCTCGTTACTTACTCGGTCGATCCATTTAATATTCAGCATTCTTCTGTAGCACCACATTTCAAATACTTCCAACCTTTTCCTCTCCGCAGCTTTCATCGTCCATGCCTCGCCGCCGTAAAGAAACTTATTCGGGTCTTGATTTGATTACAGCCACCTGGTGTTTATACAAGCAGGATTACTCTTCGGTCATTGTAAAATAGTCCAATTTCTTTCAGAATCCTCTAAGCAGAATCTTCTTCTGGTAAAATGCCCTTTTTGCTTGGGCAATTCCACTGGCAATTTCTCTTTTAGTTCGTCCATCGCTGGTTACTCGGCTTCCCAGGTAGCAGAACTCTTCTAACTCCTCGATTTTTTTCCTAGTTTAACATTGGCCCTGACTTCCTTTCTTCTACTGCATATAAATACCTTAGTTTTCTTTTTATTGATACTCAGATGATGCTTGGTCATTGACCTTTCCATATTTCTTAGTGTCTTCTTTAAATCTCCTTCTGTTTCTGCCATGACTGCTATATCATCGGCGAATCGTAGCATGCTGATTTCTCCCCGTGGATATTCACTCCCGGAACTTTTCTTTGACTTCTTGGATGACGTTCTCGATGTAGACATTGAATAATACGGGAGACAGTGCACATCCTTGTCTCACTCCTTTCTTTATGCTTGCTTCTTGACTGCTGGGTCCTGATTTGATTATGGCCACCTGGTTTTTATACAAGCTGTGGATAACTCTTCGGTCATTGTATGATACTCCAATTTCTTGCAGAATCCTAAGTAACAACTTCCAATACACGTTGTCAAATGCCTTATCCAAATCTACAAATGCATCAAACGTCGGTAGGTTCTTCTCTATTCTCTTCTCTATAAGTAGCCTGAGGGCAAAAACCGCTTCTCTTGTGCAGTTGTTTTTTCCGAACCCGAATTGGTCCTCATCCAGGAACTCCTCAGCTTTTCCTTCTATTCTTCTATAGATGAATCTCGTCTATATCTTCGAGGCATGTGTTGTCAGGGCTTATGTTCCTAAAATGTTCTCTGTTCTCAGCCCTCTGCCTTTTCCATTCTTCCCGTTCACATTTCCCTCGACGATAGTCTTCATCAGGCCATCATGTCTCAAGATATGGCCGATTAACTTGTCCCGTCTTCTTTTTATAGTTTTCCGCAGACTTCTCTTTTCTCCCCCTCTTCTTAGAACTTCCTCGTTACTTACTCGGTCGATCCATTTAATCTTCAGCATTCTTCTGTCGCACCACATTTCGAATGCATCTACCCTTTTCTTCTCCGCTGCTGTCATCTTCCATGCCTCACTGCCGTAAAGAAACATGCGACAGAAGTACGTCCTAATGAATTGATTCCTTACTTCTACGCTTGTATTTTCAGCTGTAAGTAGATTCTTCTTTTATTAAATGCCGTCTTCGCCGCTATTCAGATCTATAAATCGTGAACGATTTCATTCAGAGTATCTGCCTTGGTATGTATATGCTTACTGAACGAAATAAAAAAAAGGAAGGTTGAATTTATTAAATATCTAGGCGTCACCGAGAAAGAATTGCATTTAATTATTCATAGTTTTCAACTGCAAAACAGTTCCATTTTGTTGTAGCTATCATCGGATTCGAAATACTAAATAAAAACGCATTCATGTCGTAGATTGAAAATGACTTCGTAAAGATCTGGATACCATTCAAGCCTGGTACGATGACTGTCCGTTTCCGCCGTGCCTAAATAATATTTACAATAATGTTTTGGGAAAAGAACAAGGCAGTGGAGTGGCCACGTGGTACCAACCAAGTAAAATCACCACCATCGCTTGTATTTGCGCTCCTATGCATTAATGCGCGCTGAAGGATCAATTTACTAGAACCTGATAGCCATTTTCGAGGCACATGCAGAAGGCCTAGAATAGCCAATGTACACCATTAAACTCCCCCTGCGACTTGTAGTGTTGGCCGCTGCGAATTGCTCACTTTATGCCAGAATCCGTTAGTGTTATCGCACAATGCCGTTCAGATAAACGCACTTCAATCGGCTTTCCGCCATCGATACGACAGGCATGATGACTCTGTGCCAACGTTCAAACCTCTTGCAGTTGCACATTTAACTTCAAGTGGTCAATTTCCGTGGTGATGTTAACAGGATCGGGAGGGACTCGACCAGAGGAGACCGAAGACTAGCAGATTTTGAGAGCTCCGGTCCTCCTCCTCGCCACTGATGGATCAGCGGACCAGTTCGCAATGAATTAGCCTCTTTTAACTCACCTTTAGGCAATACGTGGAAAATCCGTTACAGTGCATTAGCAACCAAAGCCTGGAAATTAGAGTAACTCTAATTTTTAAAAGCGGCAATGGTAAAACGTTATATTCCCACCGTTCCGGCAAAGGACCATGCAATCACGGTCAAATATCGCTCACCTCAATTTCTGGTAAAATTTTAGAGCATACATTAGTAATTTCAATCGTGGGATTGTTATTGAGAAAACAGCATATATGGACAGCTCTTGCGAAACAAAACTCAGTCTTTTCCTGAAAGATATTCCTGTATCGGGTGAAGATTATGTCCATGTAGGTGCAGTGTTTCTTGTTTTCAGAAAATCATTCGATTATGCCAACTTCATGTAAAGTTAATCGCGAGGTAAGAATGCTATGGGTTGGATAATAATATAAGAAACTGAGTTAGATATTTTTTAAATGATCGCCTGCAGCGGGTGTTTTTAGATGATATTAGCTCCGATGGAGGTAAATATGAATAAACATGGAAGAGGTTGCGAAGGAATTAAAGCAGCGTTTACACGTAGCAGTTGACTGCTATGACAGTCGCGAGATGCGCGATGTATCCATATCGCTACTGCTATGATGCGTCTGCACCAACTTCTATGCAGCTTGAAGCCGCTATTTACGCGTTGCCACAGAAATAAAAAGAGTTTTATTTCAACAGTGATTGAGGCTAAATTTTCATTAAATTCATCAAGCAATAAATGCAATTGACGATTATCTTTTGTTTCCATTCTTTAAAGAGTAGAATCTTTTCTTCGGGGAGGAATATCCTTGTTATTATATCCAAATTCCGTCGTGTATTGCTTTCCGTTGGCGATTGTTGCGATTGTGTTGGATACATTTCCGCTAGAAAGTAGACGGGCTTCAACTTTGCTAAAGGCGCGTTTACACGTTTTTTGCTATAACAGTCAACTGCTAACAACTGTTATGCCTCACTCGCATGTGTAAATAGCAACTCCGATGCGAGTTCAGGTCGATACTGGACACATGTCGAAAACTATCGATCCTAGTTCGAGCTATAAGTAAAGTTGAAGCCCGTCTGCTTTCCAGCGGAAATGTATCCAACACAATCGCAACAATCGCCAACGGAAAGCAATACACAACGTCTGATACCGGGAATTTGGATCTAATAACAAGGATATCCCTCCCCAAAACAGGAGATTCTGCTCTTTAAAGAATGGGAACAAAAGATAATCGTCGATGGACTTTATTACTTGATGAATTTTACGAAAATTTAAGCATCAATCACTATTGAAATAAAGCTCTTTTTATTTGTTGTGGCAACGACTAAATAGCGGCTTTAAGCTGCATAGAAGTTGGTGCAGACGCATCATAGCAGTTGCGATATAGATACATCGCGCATCTCGCAACTGTCATAGCAGTCAACTGCTACGTGTAAACGCTGCTTAATAGCTACAACTATGATCTATAGTGTTCGACATGTGTACACTATCGACCTGAACTCGCATCGCAGTTGCTATTTACACATACGAGTAGGGCTTAACAGTTGTAAGCAGTTGACTGTCATAGCAGTCAACTGCTACGTGTAAACGCGCCTTAAAAGAGAAGAATTACGTCACAATGAAAAGGTTGGCCGATAGAAGAATCGAGTGGAAAGCTGCGTCAAACCAATCATAGGATTGTTGACCAATGTTCATGATGATGGAGGTAAATACCTATTAAGAATATATACCACAATTAATTAGACATGTTGTAATTCTGGTATCCGTGATTAGTTCCTATTTTATAATCCGAAGACAGCGGATAAGGTTTATCTTTAAGCTAATGAATCTCTCCGAAAGGAGTAAATGATAGCAGTCGTCGGATAGTTCATTCAAGATTTCTTCCTTGTCGTACGGGGAACTTCTTATTTACTGAGCCCAATCTTATCATTTAACCTCATTTATATGATTAGTTGTACCCACTTAATGCAATGTAATTTTTCCATGCAAAATTCCAGCCACAGTTTTCACAAGGCAGACTTCGACGAGTCTGAAGATCTCCCTCGTCGCCAACTCCTTGTTGTAGCACCCCCCTCCCCCTTCCGTCAGTCGGTAAGATGTCTATCTCTCTTTTTCCTTCTGTCTTGGGTCGCGCCGAGCCGATATGTCCATCGCTTGCTTCGAGGCGCGCTCTCGCGGACGATTCGATAAGGCGGCGATCTTTCACGCGAGCCTTTTGAATGAGTTCTCAGACACTACGCTTCCTCAAGACGCGTTTCCACTGTCCTGCTGAAAAAGGGCTGAGAGTCCAACACTAGCTCCCACTCCAATTTCCTTAACAATCTGCGATGACACTTCCGAGACGCGGATTTCTTCTTCCCAGGGTGCTGTGGTCTGTTTGCAAGGGGACTGTCCTCCTCCACAGGGTCTCGAACCCTCGCGCGGTGGCGAGGGAGGTGCCGCATTGAACCACGGGAGATATTTCGAAACGGCGATAAAAAGGACAGCGAGAGGGCTCTCGGGAGGAGTGGAGAGGCGATAAAGACAGTCGCTCCTTGAAGGTCTGGGAAAGTGTTTGTTGCTCCGCCTCGACGAGTAAGTACAGCCAGATTTCCTTAATCTCTTTACTTTTGGAGAGGGAGAGAGAATCACTTCAATCGACTCATTTATTCTTCGTTCATTTTCGTTGATGTGTAAGCTATATCGAGTCGCAGGCGACCTCCTCATAATTGTCGCAGCGGAAACTGGTTGAAAGAAACCTTATGTCATAACGGAGAAACTTTCTATTTGTACGCATTCTTTATGTTTCTCAGTAATGGCATTGAAGGTCCTTTCAACCAGTTTACGAAAGGCTGATGCATGAGCAATTAATAACCGGCAATCACTTTTATGTGATTCCTTTTTATAAATTCATATGTTAGTTAGTGTTCTTCCTTTTTTGTTTTTCTATTGTTTTGTTTTACCTGTCGTCATTGTGACCAAAAAAGATAAATAAAGGATTGTTAGGAGAGAGGCCATTTTGGTATGTAGGTTGATACCTATGGAGAAATAAAGTGCCAAGTGATATTGGAATTTCATTTAATTAATCGCTTTGACGCGCAAAGGTTTTAGATGCGATTGATGATTGGTGTGTTTCTTGGTATCTTGAATTAAATTTGAAGAAATGCGCGATAGTGTACTTTTGAAAAAATGAATAGCTTTCCCCGGAACAATTAATTCATCAAAGAAAAGAAAATATCTAACGTAGAATCTATAAAATTCTTAGGCGTCATCATCATCACTGAAGACATGTCATGGGGGAAACACATCAGGGAAAAAGCAAGTGCAGAAAACATTAGGATTTGTAAAAAGGGTTCTGCGTGAATACGAGAAAGAAGCTGTTTTACGTTTGTCAGGCCTCATTTAGGATATGCCGCTAGTGTGTGGGATCCGTATGAGGAGAGTATGATAAAGGAATTAGAGCGTGTGCAAAGGAGATCAGATTTGTTAAAGGCCGTTCTGATAATTGTATTTGTGTAACGAGTGACGAGGTCGTGCCCCAGCATCCAAAGATATACTGATTCATCTGCATAAAAGAGCAAGCAGCATCATATACCCATACTCTTGCACAACGGAGCAACGTGGGCCTATTTTCAGGCAGCTTGGCATCATGACTCTCCGAAGTCTTATTTATTTACAAATGCGTATGTAACGCGGACGATAACCTCAGTTCCTATAAAACTGGTACAAAATTCCATTTTCATAATATTATAGGAGGAAAGATAATCTTGTTTTACATCAGTGTAGCCTGACTAAGTCATCAAATTCGTTTAATGTTTAAATTGCACTTTTTCAACCTTCTGCCCACGTAAGTAAGAAATGTTACCAGTCAGCGTTTTATAAACGTCATTTCCTCCTGGTTGATATCAAAAGTATTTTATCCCCTAAATGACTTTATTGAATGTAAAGATATCGACATTTCCTTTTGATTTTGATGTTTGTGTTTTTCTTGACAAACACTAATGCAATGTATTTTGCTGAACATCCGATCAAAAATGAATAAATAAAAAGTTTAACAGGATGGGAATTATTATCAGGGCAGAGGTTGAAATTTAGGGTAAACCTTTTGAGTAAAATCGCAACTGATTTGTTTACAGAGGACGTTAGATATATATTAAGAAACCCTGCGTATTATGCTACGTTTCTACCTCTACATAATACCCTGCAAGCCACCAAAAAGGTGTGTGGCAGGGGGTGAATTCTCACCAAACATGCACTACTATGATACATAAAAAAGGATTAGCATTTATATATGTACTGTTCAAAAATACACTATTTAAAAAAGATAAAAATAGCAAAGCAAACATGCAAAACATGCTGTTAGTTGGGTTAGCTTTAAGTCCTTATAGCAACATGCAGCTACCAATGTTATCCATTGCCACACTCGTACTGGATATATTTACCGTTATTCATATCCCTAATAGTACGAGGAAAAAAGGACATTTTGAATCTGTCAGTTCGGCAATCAATTTCACTAATTTTGTGATTATGGTCCAGTCTACCATGGTAAGTTGGGGTCCGCAAAATATTTTTAACATCATCACTGAAAATATGGTCTTGGAAATTGTTTAAGAAACTAAGTCTAAATTTCAACCTTCTATCTGACAATGATTCCCAATGTAATTCATTTAATAGACTGATTACGCTAATAAGGTTATCATACCGTCCCTTTACAAATCTTGCCGATCTTCGCTGCACACGTTCAAGTGCATTATTTAGACGCATTTCGTAGGGATCCCATACACTGGCAGCATATTCCAAATGAGGTCTTACAAGGGAAAAGTAGCTGATTTCTCGTACATGATCGTCACATTTACCCAGTACTCTTTTTGACGAATCTCAGTTTACGATTCGCTTGACCCATTATTTCACGTATGTGTTTACCCCAGGAGAGATCATGTGTCAGTCTTATTCCAAGATATTTAATGGATTCCACGTTTGTTAATTCATTATTACTTATTTTGTAAGTGCTAGGAGTAGAGCTATTCTTTTTCCAAAAAATCATTACAAGACATTTTTTAAAGTTTAATTTTAACTGCCATGTATCACACCAATTGCTTGTAGGTCAATATTTAAATATTCTCTATCATTTGGGCATAGAATTTCCCTGTACACTACTGCGTCATCGGTTTGATCAGATCAATAAGATCAGAGAGATAGGTTGTCGTACCGATAGATTTAAAAGATTATATTCCCACGTATTATCGAGAGAACACAATAGTTAGCGTAGAAAAAATAGAACAGCAGTAAAAACAAAGGGTTATTAGGAAGGTTCCACCGTGACACCGTGATTCAAAATCCCATATAAAAGGAATGTTATTTCATGAATAAATACCGATCCAGAAAAACACCTATATGAAAAATCATCTATAGAGTGAAAACACATACACAGTAATTCTATGAGTATGCTATGCTAACGTGTTGTAGTTACATTCCATTTTTTACACGTTCTTTTAACTCATGTTGATTTCGTAACATGACTGAAGAGTTGTTGCCACGTTTAATTTACAAAGTGAGAATGCATGCTCAATCCCGCTAATAGGTATTATAAAATAGGTTAAATATTTTCTTACAAAATTTTAACTACTCCCTTCCAAGTACAACTATTTGTTTTGAATTTTATAATATTTATATTTTTTGTAAATTGTTTGGCAACAATGACGCTGACATTTGGAAGCATTGACATTAATTACACCATATCAATAACCAATGAAATATTTAAATTACATAAAAAATATAAGAAGGACCTTGGTAAGGTATATTCCTAAATTAAGTCGGTAAATAGGCTTGTAAGCACATCCCATAACAAGTACCGTTGCCAATGATAACAGCATACTGTAGCGCCACTTTCGTGTAACTAAGGCTTTTCTGCTTTTTTTCGAGCAAACATGTATAAATATGAATTAAACAAGTGTGGTAAGGCGAGCACTTTTTTACTATGCTAAATTCTACATAAAATTGCAAATCTTAAATTAGTTTTTCGTCAAAACGACATTTCTCTTTACATTATTGATCTGTAAATTTTACTGCTCTGCCATACAACCACGTATAAAATAGCTGATTTTCAACGTCTTTTTTCTTCAAGTGTATGATGGATTCAGGCCTCATTATCTTATTGCCAATCGATAGAAGGGCCAAGAAATGATGTGGCCTGAAATTTTCACAAAAATGACATCTACTTCGTAATTCGGTGTAGCCTCCTTAAGTAGGTAGGAAATTTTAATAGCCTGTAGTTCGTGAAGCATGCATTAACATTGCCAACCAGGGAAATAAAATCGATGGTTGGCGATTTCACGTTGTGGAATGAATACATGATGAGTATTAGAATAAACCTTTTTATATTACACAAATATTTATTAAACGACCGGTTTAGACCTTCACAGATCATCCTCAGGAGTTGACAAATGACCCCTCGCCACCATTTGCTTTCATGACCGCCTAATTCTCCTTGCCCCCGCCCCCCCCCTTCTTAGCTTATCACTCACCATTAAGAGATATGCCTTTTAATCACACCTCTTTTCTATTTACATGCTAGCCATGTAGTTGGACGTGACACTTAGTTGCATGTAAGTTGTTAAATTGCAAATGTTTGGCGATCTTAAACCGCCTGCCACACACCCTCGCGGGGGCTCACAATGTATACATATATGCGTAGGTATATATTTAAATTCGTTATATTTTTATTTCTATCGGATAGCTTTACTGAAGATGTTAGGTACATATTTAAAAAAAACAGCGTATTTTGCTAGATTGGACCAGATAAATAAGATTAGAGAGATAGAGTGTCGTACCGATAGATTCAAAACGGCATTTTTCCCCGTAGTATAAGAGAACAGAATAGGCAGCATAGGAAAGGGATAGGTAGGGGAAATATTTTAGAGTATTCTGTAGTGCATGATGCATGTATTAACCCCTCAAATACTATAGATACTAACAATCAAGTTGCATGAGACAATATAGTTGCTTGTTTGCATGTTAGTAGTGCTTGGTGATCTTCACCCCCTGCCTCACACCCTCGCGGTGGCTTGCAGGGTATCGTGTAGATGTAGATGTGGATGTCTGCACCAATTTATTTTTACTGGCATCACTGTCTTCATCATTTTGTTCCTCTTCATTTTCATTGAAGGTGAGCTTACAAGTAGGCTCATTCACTCCTATTATCTTCTAATTCATTGACAATACTAG
Source organism: Platycnemis pennipes (assembly GCA_933228895.1). NCBI lineage: Eukaryota > Metazoa > Arthropoda > Insecta > Odonata > Platycnemididae > Platycnemis > Platycnemis pennipes. The sequence continues at coordinate 6,249,146 of OW121851.1, read as the reverse complement.
ACTAGGGTAGACCCTCTGAGAAACAAATTCTCGCCCCTGCGCGCAAAATTCGTGGTTAAGTTCCAAAAAGCCAACTCAACTATATTGTTTTCTATTTTTTTTAGACTAAAAACACTTGATAATTTAGTATTTTAGCCGGTACCATTGCCAGTAAAAATTTGATTTAGTTATCATGCGCAAACTGTAACGCAAAACCGTACAACAAAATCAGCTGAATTCATGAGCGTAGCCAGGGTGGGGCAGAGTGGGGTGCTTGCCCCCCCCCCTGGCTCATTAGTCAAATGAAAAATTACAAGTCAACTAGCTGAAGGTGTCGGTTGACATTCAACGAGAGGGAGAAGTATAATAATTACAAATTGTATTAAGAAATCTTAACATTTTTCATGAAGGGGCAAAAACAAACTTGTGTTATGGAACGCTAACTTACTTCCCCCCCCCCCTTCTGGAGAACATCCTGGCTACGCCACTGGAACTTGAATTACATCGAAAACCAAGCAATGAATGAGTTTAACTGTAATATCAGTTCAACATACTATTCTCGGCTTTTTACATCAATGAAACACGACATTCCAACCGTAACCCATAACAATAATATGTAGTTTATTTTCCAATATTTATGACATCAGCCCTTATAAACCCCTTCAACGGCGATTGGCACAGACATTTTTTCATACGAAGCATAACTTATGAACACGGGCATAGTGCATTTGAGATCATGAGTCTTGAAATTAGTACTCTTGCTATAGGAACCACTATTTTCCATTTTTATTGCAAGCGTACAAAGTGCACACTTACTTAATGTTAGTGTTTATTTTTCCCCTCCAACTCTTCCACAATTACGAAATATTTTAAATCTAAAATCGTCCATCTTGCTTCATTACTGGAAGAGCTTTCACCTGAATCTATTATGTAATATCTTGCACTTGCTTGTGTCACCGAGGTATTAGAAAATTTCTAATTTAATTGTATGAATAATTATAATCTATTACGTTATTGCCTAATTCCATTGCTCTACATTCGGAGTAGAAAACCATGCAGTATTCAAACCAGGAGAATAGAATGCGATGTAGAAGTAAAATAAATAAAGGAACAGAAAAAGACAACTCGAGATGATTAATCTGCGTACAAATTCACTGCCTACGAGGCGTCCGCCCAAGTCACGTGATTTTGGGCGGACGCCGCCGTTGTGAAGGATGTCCAAACTCGGTAGGCATCACGGAAGGGAGAATTTCGTATATGTTTTTGGGCCACCGAATTTATGATACGTTTATCCTGAACGCTCTACGGTTGCTCACCGGTGAGTCTCACATGTGATGCATCAGACGCAATATTTTCCTTGAGGGAATTTCAAACCGTAGACCAGGTTATAAACATTTTGAGAAGCAATGGGGAACATGCACTATTTTTTGAAACTCTTTGAATGTGAAGTTTATTAGCTAAAATGTGCTAGGAGAAAATTTTGCTGAAGAATTAAGTTGTGTTGCAAAGATATTACTCTTTGAAAATTGTATTTTTTCGGCAGCTTAAAAGCACGTCGCATCGCATGACGTCACGGCACGGTATCACTATGGGCGTTGTTTATCTGTTTATGCGTGGAGGTAAGTTGCTAAATGAAATCTTGGCGATAACGTATGCATTTATCTCATTTGTTTTTTTTATTTACGAAGTACGGATGGTAACGAGCAAATCGTCCATAAATTATATAATGCCTGTATGGTGCCCAAGAATTTCTATAACGTCTATGCAATCGCTGGTTTTTTTTAAGGAGAACGCCACCATAAGGCAGTCAACCAAAGGAAATTGTCGGAATGTGCTTTTTTAAGTATTTTTTCAGTCATCGTTTCGTTCGAGAAACGGCTAAAAACCTCAAAACAATATATTTGCTTCGTTTTTCTTTAAAAATAAATGTCTATCTATGCAGCAATATGGAACCCATACCGTGCAGTGATTTCAGAAGGCTTTTCAGATCACGTGACTGTCGTCAATTTTCGGGAACATTTTAACATCATTTAATAATGATTGTGGTATGCATAGATGAGCTTGGATTATATATTTGAATTGGTGAGAAAATTTCGCATCTAGTACATCATTAATCTTCGAGAAACAAATTTCATGCATTGGGCGGTGTGCATGAAATCGTCGGCAGCTAGTACCTTCGCATATAATTACGAGTGAATGACGTTCGTAATCACTGGTAACTTTAAAACTACGTAACATTGGGCGAAGGCTTATAATTTACAATTTCAGGGAACTAATTTATTGGTGTCGAGTGAATTCAGTGATGTTGCAAATATAACCTCCACTTGTTGGTACGAAGCGCCACGTGATCGGCGAGTGACGATTGGTTGGAATCGTTCAGGTGATCGAATCGTCGAGTGCCCACCGTGGATAAAACATCTACATCTACACGATACTGAGGGGATGAGATGAGGGGATGTGACGATCATGTACGAGAAATCAGCTACTTTTCCCTTGTAAGACCTCATTTGGAATATGCTGCCAGTGTATGGGATCCCTACGAAATCGGTCTAAATAACGAACTTGAACGTGTGCAGCGAAGATAGGCAAGATTTGTAAATGATAACCTTATTAGCGTAACCAGTCTATTAAATGAATTAAATTGGGAATCATTGTCAGATCGCAGGAGGTTGAAATTTAGACTTAATCTCTTAAATAAATTCCAAGAACCTATTTTCAGTGATGATGTTAAAAATATTTTGCGAACCCCAACTTAATTTGGCAGACTGGACCATAATCACAAAATTAGAGAAATTGATTGCCGAACTGACAGATTCAAAATGTCCTTTTTTCCTCGTACTATTAGGGATATGAATAACGGTAAATATATCCAGTACGAGTGTAGCAGTGGATAACATTGGTAGTTGCATGTGGGTATAAGGACTTAAAGCTAACCCAACTAATAGCATCTTTTTGAATGTATGCTTTGCTATTTTAATTTTTAATTACAAATTTTATGCATGATATATAGTGATATATGTTTGGTGAGAGTTCACCCCCTGCCACACACCTTTATGGTGACTTACAGGGTATTATGTAGATGTAGATGTAGATACCCTGTAAGCCACCGTGAGGGCGTGTGGCAGGGGGTTAAGAACACCAAGCATGCACTACCGACATGCAAACAAGCAACTATAGGGTCTCATGCAACTAGATTGCTAGTATCTATAGTATTTAAGGGGTTAACTTAACGCCACCAATTTAGAAATTATGAGGCTCTATTTGGAACCTTTTTCCTCTCGTTCTTACATCTGATTATTATTTCACGCTTCGAAAGAAAAAACTGGCAATTTTCCACAAGAATAAGGATTTTTAATATGACCGGTTTCGGTGTACAACACCATCTTCAGGTCTCAGGTCCACCTGAAGATGGTGTTGAACACGGAAACCGGTCATATTAAAAATCCTTATTCTTGTGGAAAATTGCCAGTTTTTTCTTTCGCTATGACATTCCACCAAATTAAGCCTGAAACCTTATTTCACGCTTGTTTTATTTCACAGGAAGCAATCCAAAAACCGGTGTCATTATCGTAATATCATAATAATCTCTATTAAGCACTATTGCGAACGAGCAGAACTAGTGTAATTTACAGTGAAGTATACCCTAAGAAATTTAGAATTACATTTGAATTATAGAGTGTAGATGATGGTTTCAGACCTTACTTGGTCGAATTCTTTAATATCAGGAAAATAAGAATTAACACTGCAATTCTAGAGAATTAAAGGAATTACAGAGTGAGAAAAGGCAACTAAAACTGAAGACAATTGCTTATGCGAGTAAAGAATAGTTAGCGGTTGACGACTCGTCTGTAGTTGAGCTGCTTGCAATAGTTTTCAAAATAATCGTCGTTTTCCATGGCGAGGAAAGCAAAATTATGGTGGTTATTTAATGTAACCCATATTAAATTTTCTTTATTTCTATTAGAAATCTGTTGATGAAGTCGTATGCGCTTAGGAGCGCTGGACCAAGGGTTGCAAATGGGCAGAACATGAAGGAGCGGCCAGGATTATAGTTAATTTGCATATTTTGTGGAGCCATACAGTTCCATTTTTTGTGAGGGTAAGTATCGCAGTGTCATGAGGGACCTTTAGTCGTTCTAGTTCATATCAAGGAATTCATCATCTACTCTCGATCCAATTGCAATATTTATCTCGGGCTATTACTAAATCAAAAGTGCATTTTCAAAAACAAATCTACATCTACATAATACTCTGAAAGCCACCGTAAAGGTGTGTGGCAGGGGGTGAATTATCACCAAACATGCACTACATGTCATGCATAAAAAAGGATTAGCATTTATATACTGTTTTAAACTACACTATTTAAAAAAAGATAAAAAATAGCAAATCAAACATGCAAAAACATGCTGTTAGTTGGGTTAGCTTCAAGTCCTTATACCAACATGCAGATACCAATGTTATCCATTGCTACACTCGTACTGGTTATATTTACAGTTATTCATATCCCTAATAGTACGATGAAAAAAGAGACATTTTGAATCTGTCAGTTCGACAGTCAATTTCTCTAATTTTGTGATTATATTCCAGTCTACCATAGTAAGTTGGGGTCCGCAAAATATTTTTAACATCATCACTGAAATATTGTCTTGGAATTTGTTTAGGAGATTGTCTAAATTTCAACCTGACAATGATTCCCATTTTAATTCATTTAATAGACGGGATACGCTAATATGCTTTTCGTACCGTCCCTTTATAAATCTTGCCAATCTTCTCTGCACACGTTCAAGTTCATTATTTAGACCGATTTCGTAGGGATCCCATACACTGGCAGCGTATTCCAAATGTGGTCTAACAAGGGAAAAGTAGCTGATTTCTCGTACATGATCGTCACACGCCAAAATAAAAAAAGGCTCCCACCCACGTGTCTGCCCGCTCTCTGTCAAGTGCAAGCGTGCGAGATATCTTCAAGTTGTTTTCCAGACCGACCTTTCCCAACAACCCTCCTTCCTCCCTCCCTCTTGCACCTCTTTATCTCGCCCATGAAACGCCGTCTTCCACCCCCTTCCACCCCCTCACCCCCAACCCCCTTACCCCCACTCCACTCCAAAAACTCCTCAATAGCGAACAGGCATTGTTCTATTTTCAAGTGCGAGGAGATCTACTTCAATTTGCGGGAGCCAGAGAAGGAAACGGCTGAGATAAGGCGGTGAGACTGCCGCAGTGTCTTTGACAACTGGTCTTACGGAAGAGTAATTAAAAAAAAAGATCAACAGGGTATCTAACGCAGGAGATGAAAAGTGGGAGGAAAGATTTCTGATTCGAAAGTTAAAAAAGAATCCGGGATGAGTTAATCGGTCATATCTCGGGGCATGATGGCCGCATGTGATGTACTTAATTGCGATAACATTGGGATAGAATCTATATTTATCGCTGTAAATGATAAGTATGTGTTTCACACGATAGGCATTGCGGTAAGTTGAACATGGTGGATTTCTGCTCGAGCGCTGAAATTATTGGTTGATTTCACGGAAGGTCGCATTTTTGAAATCGCGAGTGTGTGACCCCGAGTATCGTGAGGTCACTGGTGAACGTTAGTGAGGCGCTTCTTTGCTGCAAACCCCTCTCCTTACCTATTATCACACTTCCGACGTCCCAAACGAATGGGAGCATCTCACGAAAGCAACCATTGGGCAACATTCGCTGCAGTAACTTTCCCAAGAGCGCCATTAGTGAAGGCGGCAAGGTCACTCCCAATGGCGACCGTGGCGGAGTTTCCCAAGAAGCAGCGACGCTCGACAACACACGAGACGGTTCTTTTTCCCTGCAAAGCGAGAGAGAATGACAGTGATTTGGGGCCGTGTCGACTTCTCTTCTTTGCCGTCTCACACGGCACTTGGCTCAGCACCCGCTAGCGTGATTCAATGCTATTTCGTTAGTTCGTCACTTTCATTGCGATGGAATAAGTCTGACACATGATCTTCCCTGGGGTAAACACATACGTGAAATAATGGGCCAATCCAATCGTAAACTGGGATTCATCGAAAGAGTACTAGGTAAATATGACGATCATGTACGAGAAATCATCTTTTTTTCCATTGTAAGACCTCATTTGGAATATGCTGCCAGTATATGGGATCCATACGAAATAGGTCTAAATAATGAACTTGAACGTGTGCAGCGAGGATCGGCAAGATTTGTAAAGGGACGGTACGATAAACTTATTAGCGTAACCAGTCTATTAAATGAATTAAATTGGGAATCATTGTCAGATCGCTGGTTGAAATTTAGACTTAATCTCCTAAATAAATTCCGGGATAATATTTTCAGTGATGACGTTAAAAATATTTTGCGAACCCCATCCTACTATGGTATACTGGACCGTAATTACAAAATTAGAGAAATTGATTGCCGAACTGACAGATTCAAAATGTCCTTTTTTCCTCGTACAATTAGGGATATGGCTAACGGTAAATATATCCAGTACGTGTGTAGCAATGGATAACATTGGTAGCTGCGTGAAGGTATAAGGACTTTAAGCTAACCCAACTAACAGAATTATATTGCATGCTTACTTAGCTATTTTTATCCATTTTAAATAGTGAAGTTTAGACTAGTATATTATTGATAATTCTTTTTATGCATGATATGTAGTGCATCTTTGGTGAAAATTCACCCCCTGCCACACACCTTTATGTTGGCTTGCAGGGTATTATGTAAATGTACCTGTATGTGATGTGGACAGTCCAGTATCTTGTGATACAGAACCAGTGAGCTGGCCAACATGAATGACACTAGCTACTATGCATAAATTCTCCATTTCATACTTGATGCTTGATACTAGAACCCAGTGGCCGTGAACCAATCACATCACGTTACAGACGCTGTGCGATCTTCTATTTTTCAAATCAGTATGAAATACGGCTTCATAGCAAGGTACAGGTCGATTTGTTCGAGGCAGATTTGTTTGCAAATGACGCTTGGTATGCATGAAAAACCCCTGCGCATTATGCTAGGATTGATCAGATAAACAAGATTAGAGAGATAGATTGTCGTACCGATAGATTTAAAATATCATTTTTCCCCGTGTACTATCAGAGCAGTGCAGCAAAGGGATAGTTAGTTGTAATATTGTTTCAGTTGTCTGTAGTGCATGATGCATGTTTAATCATCACTAAGCACTGCATGCTAGGGAGTAGCATAAAATATATTCATAGAAATGCCTTTCTAAACAGTGATCAGGTCATTGCAGTTAATTCATAAATGTGTAGTTTCTAACCCCTTAATTACACGTGAACATGTTTTCATGAAGCAGTGTCATTTTATTTTTTATTTGCACGTCAATAGTATATGTTTGGTGATCTTCACCCCATGCCACACATTCTCGTTGTGTCTCGCAGGGTATTACGTAGATGTAGATGCATAATAATACGTTGCATTTAAGTAGTACATGCTTGGTGATCTTCACCCCCTGCCACTTTCCCTCGTGGTGGTTTAGGTAGATGTAGAAAGTTCAATGACCGTGTGAAACCTCCTGGGACGGTTCCCACCGGCGCGGCCTAGATTCCGTCCTCAACATCAAGTAACGAGCTAGCATCCTAGGGCTTGTGCTGGATCTAGTGTATTGTGGAGCGGGCTTAACGAAGCCCACCTCACCTGTGACGACGGTGGAGTATTGACCAATGGGGCACCGGTGGAGTGACGAGTGCTGATGCAAGTCTGTCGCGCTAGGCGTAGCTCGGGCGGAACCGGTCGAGGAACATTCCTGCGCGGCTTCTTAAAAGCTTTTTCGTAATCTCAAGCACGAGCCGCGCACGCTTAATAGCTACCCCCATCCTCCTCCTGACGCTTCGCAATTCATTATATAACCATTCATCGTAAATAAGCTGAATCCAAAGCTTGCATGATTTAGGCATTATGCAGTAACGCTTATTTTAAGTTAGGTGTCTAAGGTGTAGGAGACGCGCTGCAAGATGATATGGTGCCATATGTAGGGCTGGAAGCAGGTTGGGCCCCACCTTGAGCCAGTGTATGGGATCCGAATGAATTTGGTTTGATCAGAGAACTAGACAGTGTGCAGCGTAGAGCAGCTAGGTTCGTTAAAAGGTGTTACCATAGGTATATACCATAATAGGTAGAGTAGTGTTTCGGAAATAAAAGAATTAGGATGGGAATCCCTATCAGAGCGTAGGTTAAGGTACAGATTAAATCCATTAGAGACATTTCAATCCGATAGCTTTATTGAAGATGCTAGGGACATATTAAAAACACCATCGTATTATGCTGAATTCGACCAGATAAATAAGATTAGAGAGATAGATAGTCGTACTGATAGATCAAAATGGCATTTTTCCCCGGACTATAAGAGAACAGAATAGGCAGCATAGCAAAGGGATAGGTAGGGGAAATATTTTAGAGTAGTCTGTAGTGCATGATGCTAACGATCTAGTATCATGAGACCCTATAGTTGCTTGTTTGCATGTCGGTAGTGCATGCTTGGTGTACTTTACCCCCTGCCACACACCCTTGCGGTGGCTTGCAGGGTATCGTGTAGATGTAGAAGCAAGCTAAATGCACACGGAAGAGATGAAATAAATCTGTTCAGGTAACGCGACAAATAGAAAAATTACATTTTAAAGATATTTCCATGCTCTTTTCATTTTCAGATTATTCAGTATTACTTTAATGATAGGCTTTAATAATAATTATTATACGTGAGTGTGTGAAATATTAGTTTGCGTGAAATAATAAATATGCTGGAGCCACAGGACACTGGTGAGTGGAGACTCGCCCATTAACTTTCCACTCGCAAGAGTAAAGTGTATATTTCGTCCATCATGCATCATTTATCATGCATCACACACATCCGGTGACGGGATTCTCGGGCCCCTGGGCAACTGAGTGGTCCGGGCCCCTAAATCCCGGTAAACCCCCCTCACTCAATTTAGACCAGAACTGCTAACTTTCAGGTTGTTTTATAATCAAGACTTACCTGATTATCAGCTTTTTCTGCAGAAGAAATGTGCACACTGTCATTCATTAACTTTTGATTTGCTATAAATTGTACTTTTTATGCAAAATATACACATGCCAGTGTAAAGGGATGGGGAAACAATTTCAAAATGAAAACTTTTTGCGGTATAACACACATTTACACTTTCATTATAGGTATATACCATAATAGGGGCAGGGGGTGAAATCACACTAAACGCATCACATATCATGCATAAAAAAGGATTAGTGATAATATACTAGACTAAACTTCATTTTTTAAAAAGATAAAAATAGCAAATCAAGCACGCAATATCATGCTGCTATAGCATCTGGGTTTTTGAGCCCATATCCTCAAATGAAGGCGCTTCAGACCGGGAGGAAAGGTACTAGAGTTAGGGGAGGGCAAGGAGGAGAAGGGTGGAGAGAAACCGGGCGTCCTCAGCAGCCTGCTCTCCGCGAAATTCGCCAAGGGGATCACAGCTTAACGTCCCACCTGACGGACGACAGACGGTCACTATAGCCTCCCAGAAGAGGTCTGTTTGCTAGACTGACGTGGTAATCAGCATAGAAAATCGATGGACACGTCGTGTGAAACTAAATCCTTGCCCTAGGGTTAGGTAAACGCATCTTTTTCTCCTTTACAATCCATAATTGTGAAACCTGCACATCACCAACTCATTTTGGGCTGGAAAGAAGACGGGCACTCAATCATGTTAACACCAAAACACATAAAGATCTAAGAAGATGTCATCATCATCTAGGTTAGTTGTTAAGTTGTCCCTCTCTTTATAGTTTTCAGCAGACTTCTCTTTTCTCCCACTCCTCTTAAGACTTCTTCATTTGTCACTCGGTCGATCCATTTTATCTTCATCATACTTCGATAGCACCATATTTCGAATGCTTCCACCCTTTTCTTCTCCTCTGCTGTCATCGTCCATGCCCTAACTGCCGTAAAGAAACATGCTCCAGATATACGTTTTGATGAATTGCTTCCTTACTTCCAAGCTCGTATTTCCAGCTGACTTATAAGTAGATTCTTCTTTTGATGGAATGCTCTCTTTGCCTGGGCTATTCTACTCACTATTTATTTCTTGCTTCGTCCAACGTTGATTACTCTGCTTCCCAGGTAACAGATCTCTTTCACCTCTTCCAGTTTCTGTTTTCCTAGTGTAACTATCTTAGTTTTCTTCAATTGATCTTCGGATGATATCTGGCCATTGTCCTTTCCATGGTTACTAGACTTGTTCAGATCCCTTCTCTGTCTCTGCTTTGAGAGCTATGTCATCAGCGAATCGCAGCATACTGATTGTTTCTCCGTGGATGTTCACTCCAGAACACTTCTCCTTGATTTCATTGATGGCTCTCTCGATGTAAACTTTTTAAATTACGGGACACAGTGCACAGCCTTGTCTCACACCTTTCCTCATTCTTGCTTCTTCACAGCTGGGTCCAGATTTTATCACCGCTACTTGGTTTTTATACAAACTGTGGATAATTCTTCGGTCATTATAGGAAACTCCAATTCCTTTCAGAATTCCAAGCATTGAATTCCAATCCACGTTCTCAAAAGCCTTCTCCAAAACCCAATGAAGGTTGATTTGTTCTTCTCCATTCTCTTCTCTATAAGCAGCCTAAGGGCCAATATTGCTCAGTCAGTTTGGCAATTAGAATATTATATTGGAAAATGTTTACCTCCATTCACGCCTCTGTAGGCGACCACTTTTTATTTTCCCGCAAGGTGTCCGCTTAATAGAAGGTTTCACTGTAAATCAATGAATATCGAAGGTAGTTGCATGTTGGTCTAAGGACTTTAAGATAACCCAACTAACGGCATGTTTTTGCATGCTTGCTTTGCTATTTTTATCTCTTTCTTTAAATTGCTATGTTTAGACTAGAATGAAATTAGTCCTTAAAATAATCCTTTATCACACTCACTCAGTGATTCAACCCGAAGGTTGGTCTTTGATAGGTGAGAGTAGAGCTCACCCCGTACTAAGCCAATGGCGTGTGAAATTCACACATTCAGGGTAGGGGGGCCAGTGCATTTCCCTTACTCACCTGCGATTTCCTACGAAGTTCTGACACCCAAAAAATCGAATCGCGAGGATTCTAGACGGAGGTTTCCAGAAAGGCTCTTGGCTGGGATTTGAACCCGGGACCCTCCGGTGAGTAGCTCAGTGCTCTACCCACCAGGCCACCATTACCCCTTTATCAGGCTGTTAAATATATAGCGCATGTTTTGCTTGAATTCACCTCCTGCCACACACCTTTATTATGGCTTGCAGGGTATTATGTAGATCTAGATGACATCTATCGTGGCCATCGTGATATCCGGAGGTAGAGTGGTGGAGTTGAGAAGTTGGAGGACATGATATGTAGGTATCTTTGACGTAAGAGGCCAGGATTGAACAAGGGGCTGGAGGTGGTAATCAAGAAAGGTTGATATTGTTTCTGTAGAGGAGTGACAGGATGATACTATAAGGAATTCTATAATATTCGTCCAGGAATATTCTTTTTGTGAATTTTGGGGTAGATATGGAAATGTGGAGTGCGTGGTTGTGGGGATGATAGGGCGGAGAGGCCTTCAATGGGGCCTTGTCATTTTTGGCAGGGGATGATCTCATTTTGGAAGCCGGGGTAGGGATCATTAAGGAACTTGGGGATGGGATGAGGTGTTGGCAAGCTGTCTCGTGGCTTCGGCAGTCGAAGGAGTACAAGAGGACTACTGCGGAGTCCTTATCTGCCGACAGGATGATGAGTTCGGGATAATTTACGAGTTTTCTTAGGTCTGTGGATTCTGCATGTGAGAGGTTTGATGCTGGAGATAAGGAATTTAGGAAGTGGGGAATAGAAACTCTGGAAAGAAGTAGATTTATGAATATTTCGAGGGGATGTTTTGGAGAAAGGGTTGGGGGTTCCCGTTTGGAAGAGGGTCGGAATTGATTAAGTGCGTCACGAATGGGATCTGAAACTTAAAAGTACATTAGAAAACAGTTGTAAACAACTTATGTTAAAGTTTGGTTTTGATCTAATGAAACGTTTTTCAGTTACGCATTTTCAAAGTGGAAGCTTGGTTTAAAGGCGTCAAAAAACAGGTACTTTTTTATTCTCGGTGCCATAAAAATTAGTGGAATAATCAAATAATTTTTTTGCTTATATAAGTAAACGCAAAATTAAATTAGCCAAAATTTGGTGTAACTGTTGTTCATGTACGTAAATTCGTTCCTTAACTATCTGGCTGCAAACTTGGGAATCCATAATTTTTATTCCGACAGAAGGGAGGGACTGGGGGTAGGAATGTCAAAATTGCAACCTAGGGTACGGCAAAATCGCCCCTTGTCGGTGAGGAGACGGCGCCGGTTTACTTTAAGGGTTGGAGAAAATGAGAGGTCTTTGTTGAGCAGTGCATTTGAAAGAGTGGAAGAGAGCATTGGTGACCATATGTTCCGAAGGGTCGTTTGAATTGTCTCATTTGGAAGGCAAGGGCAAGGCCTTACCTTGTGTGGCAGGCGTGCGAAAGGGAAGGGTGAGGTGGGGGAGGAAGGTTTATGAGGGTGGCCGGTTGTAAAGAAATAGGGGAGGGCCAAGGGTAACGAGAGTCCCTTCCGGAGAAGGCGTTGTGTTCCTCCTGTGATTGTCCTGCGACGCCTCAACGCTCCGATTTCGTGCTCTATCCTTCAGTAGGGGAGTGTCTATCAAATAACCACTCCTCTTTTACTTGTTCTCCTGTCACCATGTTTCTCACTCCTTGTCATCTGCCCGCTTCCTATACGCAACACCCGCCCCCATGTTGATCTGGAATTCGAGAATAAGTGACCATAAACTTGCCCATTACTTTTCTCATGCTGAGTTTCTCACTTCATGTTTAACCTTGGGTATTATACCAATTGGTTTTATAATAAAATTTCCTACATCAGGTGTTCCTCTTGATATTCGGCCTCAGTACAATTCACTTATACACCCGCAATCCTACGAGCTCGTTCACTTCACCATTGGCAAATATCTCATCATAAAATGTCATCACCTTGGTTACCTAATTTCCATTTCAGAACTTATCTCACTTTGAGCTAAGCATTTCATCCCACAGCTAAATGCTATTTTATCCTCTGCATGCAATTATTTCGAGACCTATGCGCCAAATACGTAGGTTGTCTACTCTGTGTGCTCCCGCCTACATCTACATCCACCCTGCAAGTCACCATAAGGGTGTGTGGCAGGGGGTGAATTGACACTAAACGTGCATTACTTTTTACTATCATGCATAAAAATATTAGTAATTACTTATCATGCATAAAAATATTAGTAATTATGCACCAGCCTACTCTCCACAGTTAAAAAAGACAAAAATAGCAAAGCAAGCATGCAATAACATGCTGTTAGTCGGGTTAGCTCAAGGTTCTTATACCAACATGCATTGATACACTTGTATCTATACTATTGGCTCCATTTACAGGCATTCATATCCCTAATTGGATGAGGGAAGAAGGACATTTTGAATCTGTCAGTTTGGCCATCAATTTCTCTAATTTTATGATCACGGTCCAGACCTAGCTACGACGTACCTAAGAGAGATTCATATGAGCATCACGCGGGAAACGCACTGCAAATTCTACTTTTCATCCAACATGCTAAAGAAACATTTGATAAGTACCACAGGCAGAAAACTATTCCATGCAGGAATACTTAAGTCCTCAAATGAATTAATTACATAATACAAGATATTATTTTTATCTGCTTGTTTTATTAATCCGATTTAAAGTAATGTGTGCTACTTCATTTTAATGCAGAGATAATTTTTTAGGAAGACATCATGGGAGAAAGCTTTAGAAGTCGTTATGGTCACGAATGGGGAAAGAACGATTATGTCCGTGCTGTGCAGTCTTTCTTTCTTATCTTATCATTAGGGGACTGTCTACCAATGCTGCGTGAGACCTTTATTATTCTCTCAGTGTCAGAGGTAGGGATGGGACATCTTCATCGATGTATCGGGCTGCTCGATGCTTTTTGTCCTGTGTATTCAAGACATCATGTTGAGAGAGACTCTTATGATTTCAAAAGTATATATAGTCCCAGAATATATATAGTCACAAACAATCAGCAATATATAGTCTTAACCCCCCCCCCCAGGATGGACATTACCTCTTCCACACCTAACTCCCAACAACGCATCCTCCCCAATCTACGTCACCCTCCATCTCGCCCTCTCGCCCCCCCCCCCCTCTCCTCCCTCCTCCCCCTTATGTTTGTGACTATATATTCTGAGTGTTCTGTGATATTTGTACCTGATGATGACGTGCTACGTCGAAACCTAGGTCGTTTCCAATAAATACATGGGGAATTGCAAAGTTACTGCTTCTCATTCAATACGCTAAGCAAATTCCATGAACCTGAAACAACGGAATATTTACCGCTATTCATATCTAAATTGTAAGAGGAAAAAAGGGCATTTTGAATCTGTCAGTTCGGTAATCAATTTCTCCAATTTTGTGATCATGGTCCAGTCTGCCATAGTAAGTTGGGGTTCGCAAAATATTTTTAACGTCATCACTGAAAATATTATCTTGGAATTTATTCGGAAGATTAATTTCAACCTGCCATCTGACAATGATTCCCAATTTAATTCACTTTATAGACTGGTTACGCTAATAAGGTTATCATACCCTTTACAAATCTTGCCGATCTTCGCTGCACACGTTCAAGTTCATTATTTAGGCCTATTTCGTAGGGATCCCATACACTGGCATCATATACCAAATGAGGTCTAACAAGGGAAAAGTATCTGATTTCTCGTACATATTCGTCACATTTACCCAATACTCTTTTGATGAATCCCAGTGTACGATTTGCTTGACCCATTATTTATCGTAGGTATGTGTTTACCCCAGGAAAGATCATGTGTCAGAGATGCACTATTGACATGCAAATAGGCTACTACGCGGAAACACGTTAGATAATAGAGTAACATGCTGCAAGATGGTTAGTATGTACACGGCAATGAAGAAATTGGTTGTTGATACCTGCATCTGCACTACAGACTACTCTCACGATATTTCGCCTCTACCTATCCCTTAGCTGTGTTGCCTATCGTGTGCTCTTATAGTAGGGGGGGAAATGGCATTTTGAATCTAGCGGTATCAGACAGAAACTATGTCGCAGCCTACATTTTTATAATAGTGCTGTGAAACAAATTAGTAGCAATAATCTGAGTCGAAATTCTCTACCAGCGCGGGGGCGACCCAGGTTTAGAGAGGGAGAGTATAGAATTGTCTTTAGGGAAGAGTCCTTATTGGCGAAGTAATGAAACTATTTCCTTCTGATATTGGTAGGGGGTTGGGGTCAAAGGTAAGTTAAGTGGAGGTGTGTCTTCAAGTTGTCGAAGGGTCTCGGCTGTGCAATCCTTGTTATTTAAAGTAAATACCTAAAGCTTTCGTCCGCGTTGGTGATAATGATACTGTAGTGGGGATGTCAATCTTTGTGAAGTTTCTGCTTCGAGAGTCTGTTGATGCTCTGTTTTGGGACGGAGGGATACAAATAATGATTCGCGTGGAAGAGGGCAGCTGTGGGTGCTTCCCGGGACGGAGATTGAGGATGAGGTGATGCGGGACTCAAGTGATGGCTGTTGCCTCGACAGGTTTTGTCTCTCCTTCCAAAACACTCGCCACCGAAGGTCACGCCGAAATTTTGACGATATCAGCCTGGAAGTTTTAATGGGTGAGGGGAATAGAAAGTCCTCCTCGGAGGAGGGGGGGGCGGGATGTAGCATCGCGTGGTAGAGAGGAGAGGATGGACCATGCCAAGAATGGGGGGGAGGGGGGCATCGAGAGAGGGGGGAGGGGCAAGCAAAGGCGTTCGAACTGGAGCGTGTGATGTGAAGATAGGCAAGATTTGAAAAGGGGCGGTATGATAACTATATTAGCCAAACCAGTCTCTATTAAATGAATTAAAATGGGAATCATTGTCAGATCGCAGGTCGAAATTTAGACTTAATCTCTTAAATAAATTCCAAGATAATATTTTCAATGATGACGTTAAAAATATTTTGCTATCTCCAACTTACTATGTAATTCATTCTTTTCAAGGTTCCATTAGCTGAGAACCGTTTCTCAGTAAGTGGAGAACCCTATTTTTATCCTTTTTTAAATTGTGAAGTTTAGGCTAGAATATAATTACTGAAGATCACCGAAAATTAACTATTGAAACATGATACTTTAAATAATGACGTTTAGATTAATATATTAATACGAACCCTTGTAAATGCATGATATGTAGTGCATGTTTGGTGAGAATTCACCCCCTGCCGCACACCTTCATGGTGGCTTGCAGGGCATTATGTAGATGTAGATACTAGGCTACTACATGGAGACATGCTAGATAATAGGATCACATGCAGCTAGATGGTTAGTATCTACATAATAAGAAAGAATTTTTGTTTTTTATTACACGCACCATGACCTACACAGTACTCTAACAATATTTCACCTATTGCCTATCGCTTTGCTATGCTGCCTATTGTGTTCTCTTGTAGTAAGCGGAAAAAATGAAATTCCAAATTTATCGGTACGACAATCTTTCTCTCTAATCTTGTTAATCTGATCAAACCTAGCATAATACGTAGGAGTTCTTAATATATATCTAACGTCATCTGTGAACAAATCGGTTTCGAATTTACTTAAATATTTAACCTAAATTTTAACCTGCGTTCTGATAGTAATTACCATCCTATTTCTTCTATTAAACTCGTAACGCTAATTTAATTATCGTAACGGCCTTAAGCAAATCTAGCGGATCTCCTTTGCACACGCTCTAATTCCTTCATCATACCTTCCTCGCACGAATCCCATATACTAGCGGCATATTCTAAATGAGGCCTATCAAATGTAAAATAGCTTCTTTCTCGTACTCTCTCATCGCATTTTCCTAGTACCCTTTTTACGAATCCTAATCTACGGTTTGCTACACTAGTTATTTCCCTGATGTGTTTCCCCCATGACATGTCTTCTGTGAATGTCACGCCCAAGTATGTAATTGATTATACGTCAGATAGTTTCTCTTCTTTGATGTGATAATCATTATGGGGAAAGGTATTCTTTTTCCAAAATTTCATTATCGCGCTTATTGGTGGCTTGCAGGGCATGATGTTGATGTATAAGAAGACAATTCGTAGCTCTAGAGAGTCGAAAAAGTAAAGGGAACTCCTGACCCACATGATGTAATGGGTCAAGCGAATCGTAAACTGGGATTCGTCAAAAGAGTACTGGGTATATGTGACGATCATGTACGAGAAATCAGCTACTTTTCCCTTGTAAGACCTCATTTGGAATATGCTGCCAGTGTATGGGATCCCTACGAAATCGGTCTAAATAACGAACTCGAACGTGTGCAGCGAAGATCGGCAAGATTTGTCAAGGGCCGGTATGATAACCTTATTAGCGTAACCAGTCTATTAAATGAATTAAATTGGGAATCATTGTCAGATCGCAGGTTGAAATTTAGACTTAATCACTTAAACAAATTCCAAGACAATATTTCAGTGATGATGTTAAAAATATTTTGCGAAACTCAAGTTACTATGGTAGACTGGACCATAATCAGAAAATTAGAGAAATTGATTGCCGAACTGACAGATTCAAAATGTCCTTTTTTCCTCGTACTCTAAGGGATATGAATAACGGTAAATATATCCAGTACGAGTGTAGCAATGGATAGCATAGGTAGCTGCATGTTGGTATAAGGACTTGAAGCTAACCCAATTAACAGCATATTTTTGCATGTATGCTTTGCTATTTTTATCTTTTTCTAAATATTGTTGTTTAGAACAGTATATAAATACTAATCCTTTTTCATTCATGATATGTAGTGCATATTTGGTGAGAGTTCACCCCCTGCCACACACCTTTATGGTGGCTTGCATGGTATTATGTAGATGTAGTTGAATGTGAAAATTTATGAAAAGCGTGCGTTGTAACACATGCAATACATATTGCGTGAGAATCCGACGCAGGTTTCTGGGAAGATGCCCCAGTGTCGTTGTACGGCCTGCAAAACGCGCGTGTCTCCAGGCTCTGTGCTTTTGAATTGCCGTGTCGGGCCGTGATTTGGGACGTGGTAGCTCTTCGCTGGAAAAGGAGGTCTTGCGTGATTGGTTGCAGCTTTTTCGGCATTCCCACAGCCCTCCCTTCCCCTCTGGGAGTTCAGTTCTTTCCGAGCCGTTCTTCCTCGCCCTTGAAATGGATCCGAATTCCCAAGAGTGTTGTTGCCTCTTCGCGAGTGTCGTCCGGTCCTTTTTAGAGGTCCTTCCGCCGTGAACAAGTAAGTGTACACGAGTTCCATTTTCCTCTCTCTGCAGCACATCAATTAGCCATCGAAGCGTGGGAATGTGTCGGGGTTGTGTAATTAGAGTTCGTTTGGACAGTGGCTTCGTGCTGACGCCCTGAATGACCACCCCACCTGTATTCATGGTATCGGAGGGTGTTCCACTGCCACTAAGGCTGCTATTCTGAACGAGATAAGGTCGGCCTCATACGTCATAATAGCGGAAAAAGGCGATATTTTCAAGATTATTACGACCCAGTTGCTATTTGCTATTCTGAATGCCGAGGAGTCACCGGAAGTCTCAATTCTACAGATTACCCATAGCGCGGTCGCAATATGCTATCTTGAACGGCAGATAGCGATCGGCCGGGTCGTAATATTATTCCCCGATTCTGAAGACCGGGCAATCTGGATAGCGCGACGTAAAACAGTGCGATGAATGACTTTCAAATGTTTCTAATGTTTACCTCGAGTAGTATCGGGTATATAATTCGACGTTTGTTTACTAATTGAACTGACTGGACGTCTGCATTTCAAGTTTCAGCAATTTTTAATGCATATGTAGAAGCCCGGGGTAGGCTACGATTAGAGAGAGTGTGACATTAATGTGTTTGTTATTGTGGAATCAGTTGACTGTTGTGTTTTCTGATCTTCACGGCTCTCATACCGGAAGGGGCGGGCTTAATTATTACGACTCAGAACTGGGGAATTCATAACCCACGTCAATTCAGAATAGCAGATCGGGCTATAATGACCCGTGGAATAGCGCGGCCTTATAATAGCGACCCCGATTCAGAATAGCAGCCTAAGAGTGAGAAAGTGTGGGTCCCGTTAAGTGTTCTCGCACCCACTGCCATCCCCATAGTCTGTCCTCTTCGGTCTGACGAGTCATGTGAAACAAATGGTGCAGTTAACACAGATATACCTGACTGTCGGAATCACTCGGAGTGTCAATGCCAGTGATATACAGATCTGATGGAATGGAATTAATTTTCTCTTTCGTCGTTTACGATCAATTTCATCCACAAAAGGCTACGTTTTCGTTGACCGAATTTGCCTGTTTCTCTCGAACGGAAGTTTGTCCGTCGTGCCCAAAAGGAAGTCAGAGAAAAGAGGTTGAGCCTTACTCGGCGAGAGCTGATGAAATGTTTCTTTAAATCCGAATATACTAAACTAGTTTTTGCAATGCAGTAGTTTGTATATGCCAGATGGCCAGCGACAATTGGATTTCATGGCAATTAATGTTGAACTAACAACCGTAGAATCCACTAAATATCATGGAATAAGAATAACACATGATCTTTCCTGGGGAAAATACATATGTGAAATAATGGGTCAAGTTAATCGTAAACTGGGATTCATCGAAACAGTTTTGGGTAAATGTGAAATTCATGTACGAGAAATCAACTACTTTTCCCTTGTTAGACCTCACTGGGAATATGCTGCAAGTGTATGGGATCCCTACGAAATCGGTCTAATTAACGAACTTGAACGTGTGCAGCGAAGATCGGCAAGATTTGAAAAGGGACGATACGATAACCTTACTACCAGTCTATTAAATAAATTAAAATGGGAATCATTGTCAGATCGCAGGTTGAAATTAGGACTTATTTTCTTGAATAAATTCCAAGATAATAATTTCAGTGATGACAGTTATTCAATATAAAAATATTTTGCGAACCCCAACTCACTATGGTAGACTGGACCATGATCATAAAATTAGAGAAAATGATTGCCGAACTGACAGATTTAAAATGTTCTTTTTTCCTCGTACAATTAGGGATATTAATAACGGTAAATATATCCAATACGAGTGTAGCAATGGATAACATTAGTAGCTGCATTTTGGTATAAGGACTTGAAAGTAACCCAACTAACAGCATGTTTTTGCATGTTTGCTTTGCTATTTTTATCTTTTTTTAAATAGTGAAGTTTAGAACAGTATATAAAAACAAATCCTTTTTTATGCATGATATGTAGTACACGTTTGGTGAGAATTCACCCTCTGCCACACACCTTTATGGTGGCTTGCAGGGTATTACGTAGATGTAGATGTGGCATGAGTTACTCTAAATTACATCTACATAATACCCTAAAAGCCACCATAAGGTGATTGGCAGAGGATGAATTCACAGCACACATGAATTACATTTCATGCATGAAAAGGATTAGTAATTATATTCCTGTCAAAACTTCACTTTTAAAAAAATTAAAAATTGCAAAGCAAGCATGGAAGACCATGCTATTATGGGTTACCTTAAAGTCCTTATAACAACATGTAACTAACAATGCTATCCATTTGTACACTTGTATCTATATGATTGGCTAAATTTACAGCTATTCATATCCCTAATTGGGCGAGGGAAGAAGGACATTTTGAATCTGTCAGTTCGGAAATCAATCTCTCTAATTTATGAGTATGAACGAGTCTACCGTAATAAATTGGAGGTTGCAAAATATTTTTAACCTCAACAGTAAAAATATAATCCTGGAATTTCGTTCATAGTTTTTCTTAATTGTATGACAGTCCAATTTCTTTCAGAATCCTAAGTAACAACTTCCAATGCACGTCGTCAAATGCCTTCTCCAAATCTACAAATGCAACAAACGTCGGTATATTCTTCTTTATTGTCTTCTCTTTAAGTAGCCTGAGGGCCAAATTTGCTTCTCTTGTGCCCTTATTTCTTCTGAACCCGAATTAGTCCTCATCCAGGAACTACTCAGCTTTTCGTTCTATTCTTCTATAGATGATTCTTGTCATATCTTCTAAGAATATGTCTTCAGGCTTATAGTCCTAAAATGTTCATTGTTATCGGAACTCTCCTTTTTGGCAATAGGAATGTTGATGTTCTTCTCAACGTCCGTGGCTATCTCTCCTGTAGAGTACATGGCACAGGTGGTTTTGTGCAGTTGAGTAAATGACTTCTTTCCCTCATTTTTAATTAGTTCGGAAAGAATATCATCTATTCCAGAAGCCTTATTTATCCGCAGGTCCCTTACAGCTGCGTGGAATTTCGATCTTAAGATTGAGGCTCGCAAATCATTCTTATCTACTTCATTTTCCTCTTCGATCGCTCTCGCATTTAGGTTGCTTCCGTCGTACAAAATGTTACAAGTGTTCCTTCCATCACACCTCACTTCTGGATTCAATTTATCCTCATGTTTAATTAACACTTCTCAATTTTTGTCCCTATTGGTATATATGGAAATATATTTCTAATATTTTTCATTTTCGCATCGCGTACTTGCTCTCGAGTCAGCTGTTTTATCACTTCGGCATTGTACATACCACTTTGGTTCAGTACTACCTATCTTTTTTAAATGTACATACATACAAGGGATATACCTAATGGTTCCAGAGCGCGTTGTATTAAGGAACGACTTCCATGAACCCTCCGTACATAAGTTTTGGAAGACTTTTTAAAATCCGATAAGGAATCTCATAAATAAATTTTAGGGTTCGCAAAGTCTGCACTTTTAAAAATATAAATCGTTATTTTCTGTATAAAATTCTTGTCTATAGTTAGAGAAAAGTTCGCGGCAAGAACTCTGCGGTCACTGATTCCTTCAACGGTGTTAATCTTACAGTCATTTGTTGAGGGGTATTGGTTGCTAGTATCTCTAGATTTTAATCCCTTCTATTAGGCGAAGTAGCTAATTGTTGTGCTGAGTTGTTGGAGAACACATCTAATAGAGTCTCACAGATGTCCTTGTCCCTTCTATCAGTTTTAAAACAGAGAGTTCTCTAGTCTACTGACGGAGCATTGAAATCTAAAACTATTTATATTTTACGATTGCAATTACGGGACGTGAAAGTGTTTATCTGCCTTCTCAGTTGTAACAGTGAGTCAACATAAGTGCAGCGGGCCTATAGAATGCGCAAACAATTATTGCTTTGGATTTAGGGCATGTTAATGGACACCAGGCACTTTCCAAGGCGTTGTCGTGAAATATTTCTGTTATCTAATCATTGTGATTTTTACTGCAATGAAAACACCACCGCCTCTTCGGTGTTGTCTGTATTTCCTTTATATTGAAAGATTTGGGAATATTTCTAAATCAGGAATGCCATCTGTCAGCCAACTTTCTATTCCTATGATAACATCTGCATCAGGGCTACGAATGGGGTGATGGAACTGAGGTATATTATTGTTTAGACTTCGGCAATTAACTACTGCTACGGAAATATGGTCATCTCAAAAATGATTAAGGCTATCTAAATTTACGCAATACTCTGCAAACCACCGCGAGGGTGTGTGGCAGGGGAGGAATATCAACAAACATGCACTATTAACATACAAATAGGCTACTGCATGGAAACTCATTAGATAATAGGGTCACATGCAGCTAAATAGTTATTATCTGTATAGTAATAAAGGGATTGGTTGTTAATTCATGCATCATGCACTACAAACTAGTCTAACAATATTTCACCCACCTATCCCTTTGCTATGCTGCCTATTTTGTTCTCTTAGAGTATGGGGGAAAATGCCATTTTGAATCTATCGGTACGACAATCTATCTCTCTAATCTTATTTATCTGGTCGAATCTAACATAATACGCTGGTGTTCTTAATGCATCGCTCTTTGGATTTTTGAAACCCAAATCGCTCATGTATAGAAGAAAACGGGTCATTACGCTACCCCGGGGAACTCCAAATATATGAGGGAGAGATTCGGTCATGTCTGAAGTTTTTCTGGTTCTTAAGTTTTCTTCATGCTGGGAAAACGAATGGCAATGAGAAGTTATTTACCACCCTATGACCTATTTGCTACCCTTCCATCTGCCCTGAAAGAGGCCTGCAATGATATAACATCCTCCAATCCTGCAATGATATAACACCCAATATCCCCACGCGTTTAGCGTCTGAGTGTAATGAACCCCAAAGCGGATCGCAAGTGTCTTAACGGAAGGCGTAACTCCTGATTTATATCTACCTCTCGACGCCAAATCAGACGTCAATCCTGATTGGATCCACATTGGAAGATAATGCAAGCGTTCGCTGACAGGAAGTTCACTTAAGCCGTAAAGTTACATATATGCAGATTGATTTTTGTGGTTATGGGGTTATGATTACATTATCAATCAACAAACACTTGGTTTTTCCATAGGTAATATTTTTATTTGACACAAATGGTTTAAACTTCCTAGGTCCTATTCAGGTGTAACTACAGCGGAAAAAGTGTACTGGTACATCTTCATTTACGTAATACCATGCGAGCCACCATGAGGGCGTGTGGCAGGGATTGAAGATCCCTGGGTTACACTGGATATGCACTGGTATGAAGAATTGGAGAGGGAGGAGTCTACCTGGGTCATTTGATTGGTCGGAATAGAGGAGTGGTAGGCAGCAAACAAACAAATGGCTATTTACTATTCCGAATTGACACTCTTTAAAAATCACAATCTCATAACTGTTCGCGGGGTCTTGGTAGACGAAGCTTGGTTAAAACTTCCTGGCACTTCGACGCGCAGAACGGCAGCGAGGAGAGGGGGGGAAGGAGGGGAAGGCCAACATTCGCTCGAAGTGTTGAGGGGAGGGAAAGGTCATTAGGGTGGCGAGCATACGAGAGATTTTTAAGATGCTCATAAGTCACGGAAGTGAAAAGGGATCGTAAGGAATGCCCGGGTTGAATTCCTTCTTATGTACACTCCCGGACATTCTTACCACTTCCCGACGGCAAGAGGTGAAACTTCCCTGCATGGGACGGGCAGACTACCCAGCGTTCCCTCCCCCACCCCCCCACGTTATGCTTTCCCAAGAAAAAAAAACTTTTTTGAAATTTCAAAAACGTCAGTTGGATTCCGATGACCCCCGAGTGTACAAGGAGAGGCAAAAAAAGATTTTTGAAAAATATTCAAAAGTCAGGTAGCGAGAGGGGCCTGAATACCAACACCCTTTAATTGCCGTACAATTTCGCTAAAACTGTCATTTTTGGGGTAAACACGCTAATACACTGAAGTCCATTCCTCGCATTTTCACCTTCAGGTTCTCCAATCTCCCGCAGGTCCGAGACGATGTTCCTACCCTAAAATTACTATCACACTCGACTGATGCACTCTCTCGAGTAGTCCCCGCCCGGAGACCGAATGGGGGACTATTTTAACGCTTGAATATTTCACTCAATAGGGTCCCATCACGTCTTGATAAGAAAGAAAAGAGTGGAGCAGATGCAACTCCTCAGGATAATAATGTGGTGGTTTCCCCTTGCCTTCCACATCGCAGAACTACAGCCGTTAAAGTAAATGTTACCACGCCTGTAGTGAAATGAGCGTCGCTGTACCGACCATTGTGGTCTCCACCTTCACTCATGTGAAGAAGAGCTGCTGCCCTCTCCTCCGGGTGATGAGAAGCGTAATTATTGGCGGCCTCCCGTCGCCAAGTCACGGCATCTTCACAGGTTTCTGTATCCTTTAGAAGACATATCTTTCCCAATGATAGACCACCTCGGAGTGCCGCCGTTTTTTTGTCCTCGACTTAAATTAAGTAGACGAAGTAAATTCGCTTATCTCGCTGCTAACCTCTGTATCTTGAGGTCCGCAACCCGCACTTGGTGGCTTTAAGCTCAGCCCCGAGAATAAAATCACGATCATAAAAATAGAGAAATTGTTTGCCAAACCGTCAGTTTCAAAAGGTCCTTTTCCTCTTAAAATTATGGTTTCAACGGATTCGGTAATTATAGTATCAAAGGATAGTACAGGTAGTTGAATCCGGGCATAAGGGCTTTAACCTAGAATAAACTTGTCTATGTTTTACAAATAACTATTACTATAATACTAATAACTAATATTATAATATTAATAGCTGATATTATGATACTAATATCTTATATTATAATACTATAACACTACTCTGTGGAACATAACCAAGTTTATTCTATTCATCATGAATTCATTCCGCAAGGTGAACTCGCCAACCATCGATTTCAGACTAAAAGCAAACCAAACCAACAGCATGTTTGTGCTTGCTTTGCTATTTTGATCTTTTTCTCAATTGTGAAGTTTAGACTGAATATAGTTGCCAATCCTTTTTAAACATGAATGTGATGCGTGCTTGCTATGGATTCACCCCATGCCAACCACCTTTAATGTGACTTGCAGGGCAATAAGTAGATGTAATGAGCCTCCGATTGCTCCAGCGTTCCTCCTCAGTTGGCATTTATACATCCGAGCACGATTGTGCCATGAATATGATTTTGGCAATAGCATGAAGTAATGGAACGTGTTGCTAGTTTTATACTTAAAATACAACTATGAACAACCTGTTTTTCTTCCGTGTCAGATTTATTCCACGACATCTAGCCAGAAACTGTCAATTTGGTTCAATCTGACTTATGCCTGGCGATTGTTCACCCTCCGCCATACGCCTACATCTACATAAAGGCTTGGTTACGCGATAGCCTACCGAAGATGGTTGGGGTTGGGAAGACCCGTACGAGTTAATGTGTAAATGCATGAACGCGAGAATGAACGCGAAAAATCACCGTGCAACCACACCAAAATGTACAAATGAATGAATGCGTGAATAGAAAATAGAACCTATTCTATTTGGTTCATGCATTCGCACAATTTGAGCAGAAACCATTCACGAAAATGTACATGAACCCGTACGTGTTAATGTATCGTGTAACCAGGCCTTAATACCCTGCAAGCCACCTCAAAGGTGTGTGGCAGGGGGTGAGTTCTCACCAAACATGCACTACTTATCATGCATAAAAAAGGATTAATATTAATACATTAGTCTAAACTTCACTATTTAAACATTTAAAAATAGCAAACTAAGAATGCAAAAACGTGCTGTTAGTTGGGTTAGCTTAAAGCCCTCATACAAACATGCAACTACCTACGATTGATTCACTCGTATTGGACATATTTACCGCCACTCATATCCCTAATTGTACGAGGAAAAAAGGACATTTTGAAACTGTCAGTTCGGCAATAAATTTCTCTAATTTTGTGATTATGGTCCAGCCTACCGAAGTTGGTTTGGGTTGGGAAAATATTTTTAACGTCATCACTGAAATTATGGTCTTGGAATTTGTTTAAGAGACTGAGTCTAAATTTCAACCTTCGATCTGACAGCGATTTCCATTTTAATTCATATAATAGACTGGTTACGCTAATATAGTTAACGTACCGCCCCTTTACAAATATAAACACCTACGTTGCAGGGTACAACTATATCGTGGACGCATTACTACAATTCTCGAATGAAAAAGACAAGAGGTACTGAACAAGATAGCGACGGGTAAAGTGTCTACGGCCGTGAAGGCTGCGAATGCAAAATTTTGAATCGTTGACTGGTTAGCTGAAGGGCAGTTAGAAGAGTCTATAGAAGCGAGTTTAATCACCAATAGTAAGTTTGATGACGAGTGGTGTCAATTTTCAGTTCAAATATAATAAGCAGAAAGGTTTGGCGAAGCAAAATTAATTCCCTATCGCTATATGAAACACGCATTCTCGGGATTAATCTGCTAAACAGAGGAGACTCCTTCGTGGGTTGTTTTGGACAGAAGGCTTCATTCACAATTTCATGAGGAGACTTAGGGATCAGTGACCCCGTTAACGCTGTCGACCCCAAGACTAATGGATGTGCTTTATCAGTTCCGTCTCGGGCGAGATTGCTGTATCTGAGGTGCAGGACTTTGGACGCGGCTGTTTCAGTTATTATGATTTACGAAAAAGAAAGAATGAGTCGAGAGGGTGATGTCAGTCTAAGAATTGTAGTGATCAGAAATCAGAGCTGCGAGGGCCTCCAAATTTAGTGGCCTCCATCTTTAGTTGCCGACACATTTTTATTCCCTGCATTTCCCTATCTCCGCTATCTCCCATCTCTTTTACATACCGTGGAATAAGATTGACACACGATCTCTCCTGGGATAAACACATACGTGAAATAATGGGTCAAGCGAATCGTAAACTGGGATTCGTCAAAAGAGTACTGGGTAAATGTGACGATCATGTACGAGAAATTGGCTACATTTTCCTTGTTAGACCTCACTTGGAATATGCTGCCAGTGTATGGGATCCCTACGAAATCGGGTTAAATAACTAACTTGAACGTGTGCAGAGAAGATCGGCAAGATTTGTAAAGGGACGATACGATAATCATACTAGCGTAACCAGTCTATTAAATGCATTAAATTACGAATCATTGTCAGATCACAGGTTGAAATTTAGGCTTAATCCTCTAAGTAAATTCCAAGACAATAGTTTCAGTGATGATGTTAAAAATACTTTGCGAATCTCAAGTTACTATGGCAGACTGGACCATAGTCACAAAATCAGAGAAATTGATTGCCGAATTGACAGATTCAAAATGTCCTTTTTCCCTCGTACAATTATAGATACGAATAACGGTAAATATGTCCAATCGGAGAGTAGCAATGGATAGCATTGGTAGCCGCATGTTGGTATGAGTACTTAAAGCTAACTCTACTAACAGAATGTTTTTGCATGTTTGCTTTGCTATTTAAATTTTTAATTACAAATTTTTATATACAAATACATCTTTTTTGCATAGTGAAGTTCTGACTAGTATTCTTACTATACTATTCCTTTTAATACTATTCCTTTTTTATGCATGATATGTAGTGCATGTTTGGTGAGAAATCACGTCATGCCACACACCTTTGTGGTGGCTTGCAGGGTGTTATGTAGATGTAGATTTAGATGTCCCCTATCTCCCACGCCCATCCTCCCTCCACTGCCCGTATTAGCGTAACCAGTCTATTAAATGAATTAAATTGGGAATCATTATCAGACAGTAGGTTGAACTTTAGACTTAAGCTCTTAAATAAATTCCAAGGTAATATTTTCACCACATGCATACTTGACTATATTCACAAAATTAGAGGAATTGATTGCCGAACTGACAGATTCAAAATGTCCTTCATTCTTCGTACAGTTAGGGATATTAATAGCTGTATATGTATCCAAAGGCACCAATACGAGTTATTAATGGATAGCATAGGGTCATCTACATCTACGTATTACGCAGCGAGCCACCACGAGGGTGTGTGGCAAAGGGTGAAGATCACCAACTTGCACCTTTGACATGCAACTAGGATATTTAATGGAGACATGCTAGATAATAGGATCACGTGCAGCTAGATGGTTAATATCTACGAAATAAGAAAGGGATTATTGGTTGTTATTACATGCATCATGCACTAACAATATTTCACCCTCTTATCCCTTTGCTACACTGCCTTCTGTTCTCTCTTTATGGTACGCGGGAAAAATGACATTTTTAATCTATCGGAACGACAAT
The DNA here is from genome assembly GCA_933228895.1 of Platycnemis pennipes. NCBI lineage: Eukaryota > Metazoa > Arthropoda > Insecta > Odonata > Platycnemididae > Platycnemis > Platycnemis pennipes. Next base: position 6,220,590 of record OW121851.1, on the reverse strand, counting down.
CTATCTCTCTAATCTTGTTAATCTGATCAAAAGTAGCATAATACGCAGGAGTTCTTAATATATATCTAACGTCATCTGTGATCAAATTGGTTTCGAATTTACGCAAAAGGTTTAACCTAAATTTTAACCTGCGCACTGATAGTAATTCCCATCCCAGTTCTTCCATTATACTCGTAACACTTATACAATTATCATTACGGCCATTAACAAATCTAGCTGATCTCCTTTGCACACGCTCTAATTCTTTTATCATACCTTCCTCGTACGGATCCCATACACTATCGGCATATTCTAAATGAGGCTTGACAAGTGTAAAATAACTTCTTTCTCGTACTCTCTCATCGCATTTGCCTAGAACCCTTACATGGTAGTTGCATGTATGTATAATGATTTTAATCGAACCCAACTTATTCGCTTTCAAAATATTGTAAATGGACCCCCGACAAATGCCAGAATCAATGTCCGTCCTTCTTAGAGCATCGTGCGGATTTAAAATCGCTGCGGCTGAAATATCTGCTGACTTTTGATCTCTAATAAACCGTTCAAATTTTCGGCCTTTACTGTTATGCGTTTTCACAATTTCATCATTTCAAACGGGTTTAGAAAGTCAAGAAAAAAAACTTTTCGTGAGTGCGGAAATCGGTCAGGGTAGCGTTCCACCCATAATTGTGCAGCAGCAGAGAAGGAGCCAGCTTCAAACAAAATTTGGAGCATGTCGAGTGCCTCTTGATTTGAATACACCATCACCCTTCAAACAAACAGTCACTTTATGTTTCTGGATATGGTTAAATAGTAAACAACAGCAACAATTAAAGTAAAACACACGATTTACAACGCAGAATTCGATTTCTATGTCACGACGTGCAATTTCCTAGTTACAGCACCAGGTACCGGTTTCGGCAAATTTAGAGGTCAATTAGAGGTCAAATATAGCATTTTATCAAAAAATGTTTCGAGCAAAATTCGCGTATTTTTCAGCGTGGAATCAGAATCTGTGAAAAATATTTGCATGTTTTGTTTGAGAAAATGAAATTCCGGTCTGAATAGCCCACTTCCGGTGTGAATCGGAAGTTGATTTTATGGCTATTCGATGGAGCATACCCCATTTACTTATGAATGAACCAACAGTTTCTGAAAAATAATCTTTCCTGGCAACATTTAGGGGGTGGACGGGTGGTTTTGGACACCCTATATATATATAATATCCTATATTCCTTATATATAAACATGGGCATATTCTGTCTCGTATTTCAGTTGCATATGTCGCTTCTTAGCCCTCACCACGCTTTGAAGGGTCGTTTATTGCCATGGCGAAATACGTAAGGGTAGGCTGTCCCAAAAAAAACGTTTTTGAAATTTCAAATACGTCAGTTTCATTCCGATGACCCCCGAGTGTACAAGGAAAGGAAAAAAAAGGTTTTTGAAAAATATTCAAAAGTCAGGTATCGAGGGGGGCCTAAATACCAACACCCTTTAATTGTCGTACAATTTCGCGAAAACTGTCTTTTAGGGGGGAAACACGCTAAGATATGGTCCTATGGGAAATAATTTCGTCGGTTTTTGCGTATCTCGCTCCGTTTGTATATCTTCGCGGCGTGGCGCCGAGGGTGGCGCCACGCGACTCGACTGGCGCCTGTCGCCGCCCCCTCCTCCCCTTGGGCCCTTCTGGAATTCCCCCTATTTCAATTTTTTGAGGAGGAATAATTTGATAGAGCGATCCTATAAAATTAGTAACACGAAGATTGAAAGCGTTGAAACCATAAGGTATTTAGGTGTAACAATCACTAAAGATTTATCGTGTGGAAGACACATCCGGAAAATATGCGGCCGAGCGAAGAAAAAGCTAGGATTCATAAAAACTAGAACTGATCGGCCTAAATAACCAACTTGAACGTGTGCAGTGAAGATCGGCAAGATTTGTAAAGGGACGGTACGATAACCATATTAGCGTAACCAGTCTATTAAATGAATTGAAATGGGAATCGTTGTCAGATCGCAGGTTGAAATTAAGACTTTATCTCTTAAACTAATTCCAAGGCCATATTTTCAGTGATGATGTTAAAAATATTTAGCGAACCCCAACTTACTATGGCAGACTGGACCATAATCACAAAATTAGAGAAATTCATTGCCGAACTTTCGCTTTGCTTTTTTTCGTCGTACAATTTGGGATATGAACAACGGTAAATATAACCAATACGAGTCTAGCAATGAGAACATTGGTGGCTGCATGTTGGTATAAGGGCTAAAAACTAACCCAACTAACAGCATGTTTTTGCATGTATGCTTTGCTATTTTTATATTTTTTTAAATAGTGTAGTTTAGAATAGTATATAACTACTATTCCTTTTTATGCATGCTATGTAGTGCATGTTTGGCGATAATTCACCCCCTGCCACACTCCTTTGTGGTGGCTTGCAGGGTATTATGTGGATGTGGATGTAGAAGAGACAGTGGTAACAGAACTATGACCAGGCTCAGAAGAAGTGAGCAGTTGTAGCATTTCATGAAGTCGGTAATTATGTGTGAAGGAGAGATATGGAATCTGTGTGGAGCAGCTTTATGGTAGCTTGCAGGGTATAATGTAGATGGATAAAAAGAGTACTTGGGAAATGTGATGAGAAGACAAAAGAGCGATGTTACTTTTCGCTAGTTACCTTGAATATGCAGACAGTGTATGGGATCCGAATGAATTAGGTTTGATCAGAGAACTAGACAGTGTGCAGCGTAGAGCAGCTAGATTCGTTAAAAGGTGTTACGATAGGTAGAGTAGTGTTTCAGAATTAATACAAGAATTAGGGTGGGAACCATTATCAGAGCGTAGGTTTAAGTACAGATTAAATGTATTAGAGAAATTTCAATCGGATAGCTTTACTGAAGATGTTAGGCACATACTAAAAACACCAGAGTATTATGCTAGATTCGACCAGATAAATAAGATAAGAGAGATAGATTGTCGAACTGATAGATTCAAAATGGTATTTTTCCTCCGTGCTATAAGAGGACAGAATAGGCAGCATAGCAAAGAGATAGGTAAGGGGAAATATTTTAGTGGAGTAGTCTGTAGTGCATGATTCATGTATTAATCCCTTAAGTACTATATATACTAACAATCTAGTTGCATGAGACCCTATAGTTTCTTGTTTGTATCTTAGTAGTGTATGCTTGGTGATCTTCACCCCCTGCCACACACCCTCGCGGTGGCTTGAGGGTATTATGTAGATGTAGATGAATTCCCCGTTTACACTACTTGCTTTTTACGGTGGTCAGGCCTTAACCAGGTAGCCTTACCATGGTTGGAAATTGGCCGTGTGAACCCAAGTTGACGCCAACACTGGTATGTTTAACTACCACGGTCGAATTACCATTGTTGGCGCTATTTACCGGTATTTTCAGAGCGTGTGTACGCGTCGTGATTGGCGCCTTTCGCCGCCACCCTCCCCTCTCCCCCCCCTCCCTCCGGTTGCCTCCATGGCGCTGTGGTTCCCTTCTTCTCCTCGTAATTCGAATATTGAACTCATCTATTAGACCAAATAATGTAGACACTAACGTAATGCAATCAAATTTAACTTTATATTCCTGCAGAAAAAATGATCATACAAAGTCTGGTTTCAGTTGAGCATGTGCTTTCTTCGTTCCCTGGCTTAGCATTTTCCGAAACTGAGATACAACCTGCAACAAATGCAGCTTTTGTTGCTCATCGATAGTAATTATGTTGTTGGATTCAGTGATAGGTGCCACTCCCCGCTCGGCCACAACATTCACCACTTCCTGCACTTTGATGTGGAGCAGCTTGATAGCTTTCTGTTGTCTCCCAGTCTTTAGGGTCTTTGTTCAGAAATTCTTGAGGTAGCTCTAGGGTTTTAAAGAGTGTCTTTGAACTAGGTGACACAGGATACGATAGATCCTTACCCTGAGCATTTTTTCACTCGGCTACTCTCTTCAGCGACTATGCACAATCATTCTCTCGTTCATTCATACATTTCACCTTTTTACTCTTTACGCTAAACGGTACCCTATTGTCAAACCAAGACAAGCACACTAGCTCCTTACTTATATACCACAGATGGTTTGAGAATTGGGTTGGAGTGGTGGCTAGAGTACTGGCCTCCCATCCCGAGGGACCGGGTTCGATTCCCGGCAATGGAGGATTTTTCAGTGTAAAACTGGCCCCCACTTGAGTGCCTAGTGTCGGACATTTTAAGTTCAAAACTCCGTCCGTCGGATGGGACGCTAAGGCATGGTCCCCTTGGTGCCTTTCGCTTTGAGTAGGCTAATGCCGACGCCGGGTTTCTCTCCACCCTTCCTCCAATACCTGAAAACTCCTACCATTACCCAACCTATCCAAAATGGCGAAAATGACCTCGGCTGTGGGTCGCTTCCCCTGAATAACCAACCAACCAACTAGTTTGAGTATTTTTCCTTAGCGATGATCAGAACCTCATAGAAATTCGGCCTCCGATTCATGCAACTCCAAATAGAATATACAAGTACACCTAAGGAATTTCATGTTCCTATCACAATTCTGCTTTTTTAAATCCGATACCCCAAGGTTTACCATTTTCTGTTGCTTGTAAAAGGAGCTATTTAAAGGCATGATGCTGAAAACACTTTTGAACGCCGTCCTGAGGAGCGAATACGTGAAAAATAACATGAGTCTAGTGTTCTGCAAATGTTTCCACTTTTTAGTTTCTTAATTAAGCTAAGTATATTTTGTGCGCGGCAAGATAAACACATGCAATAAACTCAGAAATCTTACTTACCCAAGATTCAGGGGTAAAGCTAACTACTTAATACAGGCTTCGGATCTTACCAGTCGATTGAATCACCGAATCAGTAGAATGTGTTCACACATTCACTAAAATATATTTCATTGTTTAGATAAATATCGTTGAGGGTAAGAATATTCTCCGATGCATATGGCCCGGATGGTCTATTTGTCTTGAAACACTACGTCCATTTCCACTTCCAAATTCAAAACCAACCTTCTTTCTACTATTACTTGCGTATACACGCTCTTAAAATACCAGTAACTATTGCCAACCATGGTAATTCGACCGTGGTAGGTAAACTTACCAGGGTCAGCGTCAACTTGCGTTCACAACACGGCCAATTTCCAACCATGGTAAGGCTACCCAGTTAAGGCCTTACAGTCATAAAAAGAGTGAGTAGTGTAGAGGGGGCATTCCAGAAGGGGAGGGGGTGGCGACAGGAGCCAGTCGAGCCGCGTGGCGCCACCCTCGGCGCCACGCCGCGAAGATATATAAACGGAGCGAGATACGCAAAAACCGACGAAATTATTGCCCATTGGACCATAACTTAACGAAAGGACATTTTGAAACTGACGGTTTGGCAAACAATTTTTCTATTTTTATGATCGTGATTTTATTCTCGGGGCTGAGCTTAAAGCCACCGAGTGCGTTCACCGGGTTGCGGATGGTGGGTCGACCTCTAAGATATAGGGGTTAACTGAGAGATAAGCGAGTTAACTCGTGGAATTCATACTTGGAATTTACACTCGTGGAATTTTTTAAAAGTTTATGCACAAATTAATAGCGTAAAGGCAGAATTTTAAGGTCGTGAAAAAGAGGAAGAGAGTGATGAGATCGATTTTTAAAAGTAATTGTTCTTATTATGTTTTTTCTGGAGGACCACAGCAGGTTTGATCGCGCATTTATATGCACCTCCTCAACAAACAATTCCATGGCTTAATTTTGAGTTCCCAAATGCAAAATATATGTCTTAGAAAGTGTATTGAACATTTATTACGTAAGTGATATAAAGTTACCAGGCATTGTCGCAGAACAGAAGCTACACCTTCTATTTGCTCATTCCACTTTAACGCATAGTCCAAATGAACCCCAAAATACTTGAAGTGTGTTACACGTTCAATAACAACACAATTTTCACAGTTAGTATCAGCACAATCTGCAATGTGATATACTAATTCCCAATTTAACCTATATTTATTGCATAAATCATATATTAAATATTTGGTTTTCTCACTCAAACACAACCTATTATAATCCAACCACTTAATTAAGAATCTTAAGCCTTCATATAATTTTTTTTACATTATTCCATGAAGTATCTTCATAGCATAAGGCTATGTCATCAGCAAATGCAGTTAGAAACCCATTAAATTTATAATTACATAAATCAATAATGTAAACTAAAAATAGTATAGGATCAAGCACAGACCCTTGCGGGACACCTGCTTTTTATAATCTTAAACTCGCTACAGCAATTTTTCTCCCCCATACACATTGACTGCGTGCATTTAAATAACTCTTAAACCAATCCCGGACTTTTCCCCGAATTCCGGCCTTATATAGTTTTTTTAACAGAATATTATGGTTTAATGAGTCAAACGCCTTTTTAATGTCCAGAAACAAACTTGATGTGCGCTTTGCTGAGATTACCAGCACTTAACACACACTGCATATGGTTTATTAGTGCATCTTCAGCACTCATTCCACTTCTAAACCCAAATTGTCTACTGTTAAAGACGCTGATTTTGTCCAAGAATTTTAGCAACCTTTTATTAACCAATTTTTCGAGAATTTTGGAAAATACTGGGAGCAAGGAGATAGGTCTATAATTCTCCATATTTTCTCTGCTACCTTTTTTTAAAGACGGGAATGAGTACAGATTTCTTCAAATCCATAGGAAACTCGACAGTAGAAATGCTCAAATAAAAGGTATGTGTTAGTAACGGAGTCAAAAAGGTGTCCAGTTCTTTGAAAAGGTATTCACTGATTCCATCAAATCCTGGGATTTATAACTTGGAAGAGACTTAATCACTGTGGAGATTTCGTTTCCGGAAATTGGTTCAAGGAAGAACGATAGCTTCGCTAATGACCATCTACCTGCTATGCCCCCCAGAAAACTACCATGAACCGTGTGGGTACCCTGTGGGTATGGGAAAATATTATTAGTGGGGCATGGGTTGTTTAATATGCAGGTATTATCATCTTTTTCCACTACCGAGTCAAAGACTGAAATAAATATTTATTAAAAGCCGTAGCAATTTCTAAAGGATAAGCAACTTCTTTTCTGCCTGAGTTCAGAACTAACTGTTTATCGAATCTACCTCCTATCAACTTTTCCCCTGTATTTTCTCTCACTAACTCCCACTGGGCTTTAATATTTCCACTATGTTTTACAAACAGTTTCAAGTAATAATTATTCGAAGCATTACGTAGGTTATTCCGAACTCTATTTCTAAATTTCAAAAAAGTTCCTTTAACCTTTTTGACTGAGGGTGACCTTTATATTTCTTCAACATGTCCGGAAATGAGATGGCTCATGTGCCTACATTCAAACTCTGCTGAAAACATTGAGGTCACATTATTCAAAATTTTTCCTTGGCGCCACCATGTGCTAGCCGTCTGCAATAAGATTAATATGATCCACTTTCAGCTGAAAATTCATGAAAACCTTTTGCCCCTCCATACCCACAGGCAACTCGTAATCTTGCTAATTTCCCCATATTAATTATTGCTGCCTTGTTTAACATGACATAACAGAAGGGCTCAATGTAAAGATTCAAGGGCAATAAAATATGTGTGTGAGGTTAAACTATATTTTCTTAAAAAAATCATATTTCACCTTATATTGCCAGACTAGGATGGATGAAAGTTAACACGACAAGGAAATACACACTTGCTTCTTTTTTATTTGAACTTTTTAAATGAAAATGACCTGGATACCTGATAGACTTTTTTCAAACTAAGGAGAACAATACAAATGTAACATTCAGAATTGTACTAAATTATTTAATCGCCCCACAACGTCGAACCACTCCGTCAATAAATCGTTTTGTGTTGTCGGGGCTAGGATATTTAATGGTAGGCATACCAAATTCCATGATAAGCTCTTTTCACTGATGGCCTTCATATATAGATTGCTGAAAGTAATTCTATCGCTGAAAAGGGATAATGAGACTTACCCATATGTTTATCTTTTTTTAATTTCTTGTTGTTCTTGTTTTATTCTTGACATGTACCTACCCGTTTTTCTCTATATTTATATTTGTACCCGAGTCCTCATAATATTATATGTTTTTTGCATGTTCATAGTGCACGAACTAGGACCAAGAACAATTCATATTTTTTTCCTCTCTTTTCTGATATTTTCGGTTTGCCCCAAAAGTTCACACTGTTTTAAATTTAGTCGTAGTCCCAATTTATAGCACCAGACCGCAATCTTGATTAAGCCGCCAGCTAGTAACATGTTATCCTTATTACTATTTATTTCTCGATATTTTACGCTGTGATCATACAATCATCTGATGCTGCTGTTTCTTTTGGAGTGTGTGTCATTCATGCATACTATAATGAATTGGAAGGGTCCCAAAACCTTTCCCTGCGGCACGCCGGATCTTACGTCCACTTCTGTCGAGCGGAACCAATCCACAACTACTTTTTGCTTCCGGTTTGATAGGAAGTCCCTAATAGAGCCCCTGATCCCTTTCTTATTGATTTCGTAGAGGGCAGAAGTTTGTAAGTAAAGAAGTAAACATTGCTTGGGTGGGATACTGTCAAATGCTTTTTTTAATCTGAAAATACTGAATCCCCTTTTCACCGATTTCGAAAGGTGTACAAAAAGACCCAACTGTGTTTCACATGATCAACTGATTGTAAACCGTGAGCTTAATAGATACGAGTATCAAGGGAGGAAGTCACGTTACTGCATACCATATGCTCAAGGATCGTTCGAGAGATGGAGATCATAGAAATGGGTCTGTAATTTTCTGGGTTTTCCTCGGGCTATCTCCTAGGTAGATGGGTGTGACGTGGGCTGATTTCCAACCGCGCGGTACATACTAAGGTACATCTACATCCTCATAATACCCTGCAAGCCACCATAGAGGTGTGTGGCAGGGGGTGAATTCTTACCAAACATGCACTACATATCATGCATACAAAAATTAGTATTTATATACTGTTCTAAACTTCACTATTAAAAAAAAGATAAAAATAGCGAAGCATACATGCAAAAACATGCTGTTAGTTGGGTTAGCCTCAAGTCCTCATACCAACATGCAGCTACCAATGTTATCCATTGCTACACTCGTACTGGATATATTTACCGTTATTCATATCCCTAATAGGTAGTAGGTACTGAGTCTTCCGCGAGCTATTTAAATAACTCTAGCAGGTATTTCCTCCAAGCCAGTGGACTTGTTGATCCTTATTTATTTGAGTAGTTTCGTGGTCGCAACTTCTGAAATGATTATGTCCTGCATTACTTTGGTTGGTGGTCGTGCCAATACGATCGGTTCGCCGTTACTTTTAGTGTGAACGCTTTGGAATAATTATTTGATATGTCGACATTATCCGCGCTGTTTGTAAGAATTCCAACGTCTTTAATATTTAAGGATTTTACTGTTGGCCGTTTCCTTCTTAATTCTCTATAATTAGACCAAAATGCTTTTGGGTTCTCCTCGTAAGTAATCGCTAACCGTGTTCTTTTCAATGTGTGAAATACATTACTCACAAACTTCTTTCTTGTTGCTCTATATTCTTTTAGTTTTCCTTTCGTATAGTTTCCTGTAGTTTCCCCGTGAGATAGTTTTTGGTTGTTATGTAGTATTCTTTGTCACCTGATTACTGTTCTACTTCTTTGTTGGACCATCTGGGTTCTTTGCTATTACGCTTGAGTTTCAAGGGATTTCGTCTATCTTTACCGTGGTGTAAGGTTTTTAAGAATAATTCCCAGGCAATTTCAATGTCGCTATGGTGCGTTTAATTTTTGAATTCCGAACGTTCACTTTGAAGCCTTTCTGCCTTATACATTTGCTTTCTGTAATTGTTATACCCTACGTTTTCCATTTGTGGCTCTACCTATAATTTTATACATTTCTACATTTGCAGCATTGTGGTCAATGATAATATCACTGACATTCTCGTTTGTTGCTATTTCTACCGCTTTTGCATCAAATAAATGTGTGAATCAGTCCTGGGTCGGTTTAGGAACAACTTGTTGTAGTGAGGTCTTGAAAAGAAACACTGGATTAATGGTTGCTCTTATTGTGAATTCGGTCGGTTTCACCTGAACTTCACCGAGATGTGTCGCACGACTGTTCGGCAATTTGAAGGGATTATTATTTCTGTCTGTTTCATCCAAGGAACCAGAGAGGCGGAGCGCCGAGATGGTGGACCAGGGTCCCCCGTCCCCTCAGGGGAACGCCTTCGTTAATCCTGGCTGCGACGAGGAGGAACAGCAGGACTCCAGCCGCAAAACCCATGTAAAGCATCCCACTTCGTGAGTACATGAAAAACTTCCAATAAGGGTTTTCAACAGATCCAGACAGGAGATGCTTCCTTTGGAGACGAAGCGGAGGCTTAGATCGGAATAAGTTGGCCAAGGCTCCACAAATGGTTTTTTCAGTCTGGAAGTTGAAATTCTGCATGTTTACTCTCTTTTTATTGGTAATGTGATTTAAATTTTCATAATTATTGTGCATTAACAATATTCGAGGGGTTCAAGTTGAATCAAATAACCAAAAAAAACGCTGGAATTTAGATTTTGCCTGAAGTCTCCGAAATGAAGAGGGTGCAGAACTTTTAACAGCAGCTATGTGGAGTAAAAGATGAAAGCGAGCATAGAGCAGATCTTAGTCATTGACATGCCTTAGTTTTAATAGATTTGCAGGCATATTTGCTCTGGGGCAAAATGGTGGGCCCCTTTTTGCACCGTTTTTTTTCTTTTGATCAGACAAATAGTTGAAATTAACAAGGAAGAACCGTACGTAACTCGCATTACAAGAAGCGTTTGAATCCATCTGAAAAACCATCTGCGACGCCAGAAATCCTACAATATCTCGCTGCCTGTGTGGTGGCATAGGCGCTAGGATACGAGTAACACATTTTTCCTGAATTTACATTTACAACAAAGCAAAATGGCTCGTTGTAGTGCACCCAATTGTTCCAATAGATCCAGTAAAAGTCTTCGTGTGTTTGTTTTCCCACGGCATGCCGTAAAAAGAGCGAAATGGCTGCAAATATGCAAACAGAGACAACGCTGTATTCTACTCTTTGTGAGGTAAGTTTACAGGCTATTTTAATGCATTGTTTTCATTTTTACTATTGCAATTTCATATTTTAAGGTTTTTAACGGTCAATAATAGTTATTTCCTCCCAGTTGTTAACCATTGCAAGTCACTGCAACGTGGTAGTGCATGATCAGTGCGCAAGGAACATACAGGAAACGTGCCCTTGTTCTGATAATGTTTTTGCTAAGTTCGCATGTCTGGTTACTTGATTTTATCATTGAAATTTCTAACGCGACGTTTCCACCTTCCAGCTGCCAAAATTTCAGACTTTGCTTGCATCTTAAGGTTCCAACTATCTTCATTGCTTCTCTAAAGGGCATGGGGGAGTTAATGACAATAATGATTATTTTTCTACTGCTTATAATGTGACGGTTTCAAATACGTGATGTTAAGTGGCATAGGTGAGTTAACACTGCTATCATTGTTACTATAATATATAATGAATATTTCTCAATTCCCAGGGTCTCATGTTCGATTTTTAGACAGTCTTATGACTTGCTCTGGTGCTCTCGACATGATCCTAATGTTGTGTGGATAAGTACGACAATGTAATATATTGTGTGCTTTTCATCAGCCCTCGTCTTACGTGACGATAGTCTCATCCATTCATTAAAATGGGGAGTTTAGACGGAAGGGCTTTGGACGGAAGTAAACAAACTTCGTCCCGAGATTTTCGTCTCGTCCCGAAAATTTTGACGACGCGAAATATTCTTCTGTTCTCATCCCTAAATGTTATTCGCCTCCCCAGGTCCCGAAAATTTTGCTGTCTCCCAGTTTTATTCGTTCCTTTACGTCTAGCACAATTTTCCCCTTCCTGGAACTATTTTCTCACTCTGGAATTAGTCTTTCCTGGTCTTGATTTATGTATTAATCATGTTTTATTACTCGGACTGATTTTTTTAAATTTTACAATAAAAACACTGCAAGACCATTGCTTCTTAAATATACGTTGTTGTCAACCACGTATACTATTTAGAAGATTTATCTTCAAGTTAAAAGCGCTCTTTTAGTGGGAGCATTTCCTTAGCTGTTAATTATGTTCCAGTTAGGGACGTATTTCATTTCAGAAGCACACTAGCTACTGACAATCGAGGTTTACTCAACTACGCGATTTTATCAAATTACTCTGTTTATTCCTTCCATTCTGTGAATTTCGGTAGAAACACTGGATAAAATTTCCGCAATCATTGAAATACGTTTTATTGTGATGTAATTGAATTCAAATAATCATTCTTTTTCCTGACATACACTTTAATTAATAATTATTTTGGGATATAAAGACATGCATATCATGAATCATTGCGTATAAGTCTTGAATTATTAAAGATATAATTAAATAAATGCCAACTTTTGCATACATGAGAGTAAATTCATCTTTTCTTCAGATGTCGTTGATTTCACCGCTCTTTGTCTAAAGATGACCCAACGGGTTCTCTTTTTATTTTTCTCAGTATAGGTGAGAAAATTTAAAGGGACATGTGTTGCTTTTTACTCGTTACATGCTTCTTCCTGCTGAAATTTCGAAAACAAACGAGTTTTTTCTCGTTCTACAATATATTTCGTCCCGTTTTTTCTGTCTCTTCTCATCCTGCACAATTTCTTCTGTCATTTTGACATTTTGTTCGTCTTCAAAATTTCGTCTCTTCTGATCACTTCTCACTGCCCCAAAATTTCAGTCCTCCGTTCCGTCCTAGCAAATTCTTCGTCTTTTGGGCCAGTTTTTCGTCTCGTCCTAAATTGTTCCAGGCCCTGGTTTAGACATGATTATGGCATCATAATGACCTGTTTTTATGGTGCTTATGTATTTAGCTTGGGTGTAAGTGGTTTTTATACGTAAATTTTGGGTGTAACTGGACGTAAATATTGCCTTTTCAGTTTGTGAATTATAATGTCTTGCTAATTTTATTCACCTGAATCTAATATGGGTGCCCTTCATATTCTGTGCCTTGGATTACAAATGTTTGAGGATAAATGATTTCCTTCATTTTTGAGCTGTATTGCTGTTAAGGCCAAGTACTAGGTGTTGTTAAGCCGGAATTGTTGCCAAATCATCCTCATTTTAAGTGAGCTGTGTACCTCACAATAAATTTCCTCCATAAATAAAAAAGGCATGAGCTCACTAACCATAGTTAATTAATAGCATCAATGGCATTCTACGTACTTTTTGTGTGCATGATCCTTATCTATTAGGCGTTTTACTGAGCAAATAATTTCTCACACCCGTCAGAGCTAACGGGGAAAATAGGCCTCTGGACACACATTCCAATTAAGACATTTTCGAATAATTTGCATAAAAATATTACTTTCTGCCAAAGTAGTTTTGAAAAAAAATCATTTTATTTTAAAAATACAGTTGAGCATCTTTAATCCGGCACAGTCGGGACCGAAGGGATGCCGGATTTGGGATTTTGCCGGACTATGGGTCATGCATGGCAACTGGTCTATTTCTGACGTTCGGGATGTTTTCATTGAAATTATTCAATTATTTATAGTCTATTTCTGACGTCCGGGATGTTTTCATTGAAAGGAGTCAATTATTTATAACAAAATATATTCGTTTGCCATTTACTGAACATTATTGTAAAAAGAGTTACTAAGAATAATCAGAAAGAAATGGTTTCTTAATACACAAAGTTATTATTTAAAATTATCGAAGTTGCGGAGTGAGTGAAAATAACGGATTCTAAGCATTGTTCATATTGCTGCACATGTAAAAGTTTCATATTGTTATTGGAAAAGGGTATAAAAATTGATATTTCTTACGCTGTACTTTGCGTAACATAATTTCCTACCGCGCTCGATTTGTTATCAGCTGATTCAGCGCGATGCCAACGCGTGAGTGTCTTGTGTACGCCCATCACTACGTCGCCGCGGGCGACCGGACTGGATTATTCTTTAAAGACCATCATCAAGAGTAGTCTTCCTTCAACAATTTCAGGCTGATCATCGTCATCCCCACTCGGATTTATTGTTATTAATTACCATTTCAATGATTTCATCATCTACGATATGTTGTGTGGTGAGAATATCGTGGCCGCTAACTATCCTTTCGTCTAAATTTACCAATTCCATTTCCTTTAATTCAGGGTTATGGATGATGTTTGCAAACTCCATCATCATATTTTTATCCTCAGAAACATTAAATTTTTTAAATCCCCAATTATTTCGTCTATATCAAACCTTAAAGCAGGCCACAATTTAAACCGCGCGTGTTTTTAGAACGGACGGTGAAATGCTATTGCCTGCACGTGAAATTTCCCGAATCACGTCTTTTGGATTGATCACGTCTATTTCTAAAAGAGTTTATCCTGCTCCATTAGCATTTGGCCAGAAATACTAACTAAGACCTTCACTCCGACGCAATATTCCGTATTCGATATCGAAACCAGGCTATCTAAAACAGCACTTAAATCTTCTTTCATAGTTTTTCTCTCTGTTATCTACTTCTGATCGTGTCACTTTAACAGTAAAATTTTGTTGATTTTTCTCTTTCAGCTTCTTAATGCGCTATATTGTTGAATATCCCACGTAGTATGTTTCAGTCAAACGCTTTACTGATGCAACGGCATCAAGTTTTTTCTCAACTTGCACTTTTTCTGTATTGGTTAACGTTTTGTGCTGTTGCCACAACTGTATGGATGAGACATGTTTTGCGTGAAATATTAGAATAAAACCAACAATTTTATCAAATTACGTCTAGTGGTCAATCAAAAATGCGCGCGCCATTGAAAGTGGCCGATCTGTAATTAGTCGTATTCTGTCTCGGCGATGTCGTCAAATTTATATGTTTACTTCAAGTTCCAGAATAATTCCAGTGTAGGCGAAGTACCAGAAATTAATATGTTTAAATTATTCTGATTCTCGAAATGGGAAAATTAACGTTAAGAATGGTATCTCGGTATTAATATAAGAATAATATCACGGCAGGTTATGAAGCAATGTTCCGGTTAAAAAAGTTTCGGCATTTTCCACTAAGTACCAGATAGTCATGGCAAAATTGCCGGATTATAGGTGCTCCCGGATTAGGGGTTCCCGGATTAAGGGTGCTCCACTGTATAAGCATCTGAAATTGCCAAGAGTTGGTGTCTCACAAAAACATAATTCGCATCGCAGCCAACGTGAATGACGTCAGGTACTGCAACAGCGGTTGCGGTGCGAATATTCCTACGCCAAGTTTAAAGCGTTCAGGAGATTTCATTTGAATTGTCTTTCATAAATACTTTTTTTTTGTAATATGCCAATGCATTGCTTTAAATACGACCCTAACACATTCATATCACAAAACATTCTGCATCGCCATAACATAAATCTACCTTTATCTAGCTCAGCTTGCACAATGGTACCATCGCCGTGTTCCACATGAACGACCCTAACTCCAAAACATTCATCACCGCCATATTACAAAATTCAAATGTGAAAAATCATTTTGAAACATTGAGATTCTTTAACCTCGCCATCTTTACTCTTTGGCTTTGCGCTTGAATAATCGTTTCTTCTAAGCTTGAACGAAGCTTCATTTAGCTGCTTTTAAACATGGTGCTGATGCGTGTGTAAACAGCTAATGCTGCGACTTGCGGCAAATTTATTGAGGCTGATCTGACAAACTCAGGCTCCAAATCATTTAAATAAATGATAAATGTTCGAAGCCTTCCTCAACCCCGCCATACCGACAACAAAAGTTGAAAACAACGTCCACAGGTACTATACACAATGCCGGCGTTTTCCTCACCATTGCAGGACCCGATGCCATTTTCAGCCGGTCAATCACAATACGTCTTAAAGTGGGCGTTTCTTTGGGCCTCTCTTTTCCTTATTCCCCTAAAAATACATCTGATAAATAGCATGGTTTTCATCGCTAAGCTGTTTTAGTATAATTTACAATTTTTAAAATAGTATTTCCAGACAATTTAAAAATTTGCCCAGAGACCTAATGCAAGATTTTTGCTGGGTGACTCCTGGGAAGTCCTTCTCTGCATTATAGTTATTTCTGCTGATCCCATGACGCTACGCAAACCTAATGCGAGTTGACCTTAAGTTAGCTTACGTTTGCTACCTGTGTTTGCAGGTTTCATGACGAACCTCAGGACTTGCTTGCGTTTCATTGCCGCCAAACAGGTTTCGAAATAGTGTCCCATTGATCGTGTCATTTTTGACTTGTAATTTTAGACACTTCCTTTTGTGCCTCATTAATGAAATTTGGTACCTGGGAGCAAAAGGTAGTAAGTTTTGTTAAGTCTAAGCAAAATTTTAAAAATATTACCTTTTGACCCCACAAATAGGGTCCAACCTTAAATCCTAATTTCGTCTATTGGGCTTTTGATGTTAAAATATTCGAAATATAAAAAAGAAAGAATTATTTTGCAAAACTTTAAACTATTAGGTTTTTGGGCACGAAGAACACGATGGAAGTTCCTTGGTCCTGTTTGTTGTCTCCTGACCTCAAAGGGCTACACTGAGATCAATGGTCACAGATGTTAGAAATGGCTAGACGGGGAAACAAGCATGGTGAATCTGAGATATTTTAGGCTGCCTAAGTCAATGGTAAGGTACTCAGATCCCACCTGTCATCCCTTAAACTCTTTGGGTCATACGGTAGTCGTTGATTTCGAGTTTACAAATCAATGAAATAAATTCAATTGTAATTTCAAGAAAATTCCTTTATTTTTCAATTAAAAATACCTTATTATATGTTTTATTCAAAAAAAGTATTTTTAACATCAAAAATTCACTCTATATAAAAATTTAAATTTAAAATATGGAAGCAGTAGGAACGAAACATCAATTTTTATTCACTCCTCGTGCCCTCCATTCCGTTCCAGGCACAATTTAATTCGCTCGATAAAAACGTGTGTGAATGTTTTTTCCAGTATATTTGGGGAATTGAACTCTGCACACATTGCAATTTCTTTCTTTATTTCTTCGATGCCCGTAAATGTTTTCGTTTCGTCACACCTGGTGACCTTTGGCCCCTGCCCAGCCGTTCAAGGTCAGAGAGACTTCCTGGAGGGATTTACCATCATATTGGGCACTTTTAAAAGAAATGCTTCGTTGTAGTCCCAATTCGAAATTTCTGACTCCAGTGACCTTTGACTCCTGAGTTACCCTCGATGGTCAAGGGAAGAAAAGAGGGATCTGAAGACCTTTCCATAGACATTGGCACCTTTTTAATCCTATAATTCGATACATTTGTAGTCTCAATTCACTTTTTTTCAACCCTATGACCTTTGACCTCTGAGTTACCCTTGAAGGTCAAGGGATGAAAAGAGGGATCTGTCGACCTTACCATCTACAATTGCACCTTTTTAATCCTATGATTCGACAGGTTTGTAGCCTCATTTTACCTTTCGTAACCACTGTGACCTTTGACCCCTGAGCTACCCTTGGGTCTAGGGATGACAAGAGGGATCTGGTGACCTTACCATCAAAATTGGCACCTTTTGACACCTACGATTCGATACGCTTGTAGCATCATTTGACCCTTTGATCTTTGACCCCTAAGTAACCCTTGAAGGTCAAGGAATGAAAAGAGGGATCTGAAGACTTTACGACATCGACCTTGGAACCTTTTTAAACCTATAATTCGACAGGTTTATAGCGGTGATTAATTTTTGGTAACCCCTGCGACCTTGACTGTGACCTTCCAGGGGTCACGGTTGCAATTTTCGAATTCGAAAGTTCTTCCATCGTGTTCTTCGTGTCAAAAAACAATTGGGTGAAAGTTTCGCTAAGTAATTCTTTTTTGTATTTCGAATAATTTAACATTGAAAGCCCGTAAGGCAAAATTTGGATTTTAGGTTGGACCCTATTTCTGGGGTCAAAAGGTCATATTTTTAATATGTTGCTTAGACACAACAAAAATTACAACCTTTTTCTAGCCAGGTACCAAATTTCATCCATGTGGCTCAAAAGAAAGTATATAAAATTATAGGTCAAAAATGACACACCATCAATGGGACACTCTATATGTATATGTCATGCACGGACTTAGAATAGTCAGGACTGGACACTTCTCGCTATCCTAGTCGCCGCTATTGTCGCCGAGAAGAAGCTGTCCGAGTAGATGGCAGCACTGTAGCTCGCCCTAAAATACTTTGTCGTTGCATGGTGAGGACACATATGCTTTCTGTGTTTTTTATAATATTGTCAGAATCAGCTTTGTAGTACTCATTTTATTTAAAGTACTCACGGAATTATTTCGCGAAGATTGTATATAAGGGCCATCGTTGTATTGAACCAGGACCTTCGGGTTAAGATAGTAACCCGGAGATGGTCCAATTTTTTTGTGCCCAAGAAACTGGTAATTTTGAGAAAATGGGCAAATGCCATTCTTAGGAGAGATTTTGCTACCAATCCTGAGCAAAGGGTCCGCCAGAAACATTTTTCGCCGGAAGAAATCACATGGAAGGAGCTGCTAAACGACCGTAATGGAAAAGTGATACATATAGATCTACATAATACCCTGCACAAACGTGCTTTTAGTTGTAATACCTTAAATTTCTCATTCCAACATGCAACTACCTATGGTATCAGTACTTGTATTTATAAAATTGGAAATAATGTTTACACCTATTCATATCCCAAATTGTACAAAGAAATAAGGACATTTAGAATCTCACAGTTCGGCAATCAATTTCTCTAATTTTATGACAATGGTCCAGTCTACCATAGTAAGTTGGAGTTCGCAAAATATTTTTAACGTAATCAGTGAAAATTATGTCTTGGAATTTATTAAAGTCTATAATTCATCCTACGGTCCCAATTAAAATAACTTCCATTTTAATTCATTTAACAGACTGGTTACGCTAATATAGTTATCATACCGTCCCTATACAAATCTTGCCGATCTTCGCCGTACACGTTCCAGTTCGTTATTTAAAGCCCTTTTCATAAGGATTTTATATATTGGCGGCGTATTCCTAATGATTTCTAACAAGGGATACCTGTGGTTCGTACCGTTAGTGTTGTTTTATAGCAGTTGGTAAGCTAAAAATCGATCAGTCTTCTTGTTAGGACGTAATTAGTTACTGGTATTAAAATTATTCAAGGCTTAATATTTAAAACTTTAGCTCGGATTCCATTAAATGCTTGAAAATCGTATAACCTATTTTGTTTAATCGCATGTGAACCTAACCAAGGCATGACATATAACTTCACCACAGTCGCATAAACAACTACCTATACCTTTTGTTGAAAATTGTGTGCATCAGCCTTCGTTAACAAGGCTTTTCTGGATTGATAAGAGTTTGTGCCTTAACTATGCCATTTACGGCATTAGCTTTCACTTTTTAACTTGAAAGGGATTCATGTCTTATATGATACTCAAGAGAACATCCATATTAAATTGGGGAAAAAATATTATGATGCAATTGGATTGCACGTGGTGCTAATGACCTTAGTCGTCGACGCACCCGTAATCCCGAACCTACTAGAGAACAGCGGGGAATTGGAAATTGTCAGAAAATTTGATCAAGCAATTGCTTGTGTGGGATTTGCTAAATAGGGTAAAAATGGAGAGAGAAGTAATAAATTCCACCTTCTGATTGAAGAGGCTGTTTTGTTGACAATGGGCGCCGGAGAGAAGAAGGCTTGGATCAGGAAAATGCATACATACAACAAATGTGGTCCCAAAAAGCTGTTTCGTTTTTATGAAGGGTGCTTTTGATCAGCTACTAATGGGAAAGTACAGTCTTAAAAAGGTGTTACAAGGGCACTTTGCTGAAGAAGAAGTGGACAATCACAACAATGACAATCTAGAAAGAAAAGCTTCATAAATGTTAACATTAAATTGCAACTTCACGGGAGAGTTCCATTACTGGGCAGCTGCAAATTTGCGAAATACCTGTCAAATTGAAGATAACCCTTCTGCAAATAGTCGGGTCTGCTAAGGCAAACGACTGAATATTGATGCGATAATACATATAGAAACAAATTATGCCCATGATGCTTCGTTTTTTCAATTGATTGAAAAAATCGTGATTATAAGGAAGGATCATATTTGATACGGTTTGATATAAATTGTAGAAATGGTCATACGTGAAAATGTTAGCGCAAAATTCAGAGACCATAACTTATAAGTGACAATAGATTTTGGGGAAGATGGGGCTGGGCTTAGTTTACAACTATGAAAACATTGTCACTGGCCGTTGGAATACTTTATCAACATTTTTTCGTTTTTGTATTCCGTGTGTTTTTCACTTCAACTTTATCGCTGCTTAATCGACTGAAGGCCTAGCAGACGATATATGTTAAGACTGTTGAGGAGAAATTCGGACGTCGTCACTTAGTTTTCCACGCATTCCTGTCACAGAACAGATATAGAAAATTGTATCCACATAATGCTTCAGAGCTTGATTCTATATTTTAAAGCGAAAACATCCGTTGAAAACCTCTTCCATCTATCTCACCCATATAAACTACTAAGGGAGCAAGGGCGAGCGTTAGTGCTGCCACCTACGCAGTGAAACTCTCGCAGGGCGACAGTAACGGCGACACTGGTTTGCATGGCTGGGATAGGGGAGTTGCACTGGGCTGATGTCATGCCTATAGAATGTCTACACCATTTGGTTACGGTGTACTATATGCCGGTATACATTCTGTGTGCCAAATTTCCTTTGGGAGTAATTCCTGGCGTAGACTCAGGAAGCGCTTGGTTTTATTTCATGTTCTCTGTATAAGTGGTTGTTCCAAAGTTTAGTTTTTGCCATGGACACAAATGTTTTCTCATTATGAGCAAGGATAAAGCTGTTAACTTGTGGTGTGATGCCTTGTGTGATTTATTTTCATGTCCTGATTGTATTTCGAGGTTGACTCTTTGTTTAAGTTTATCGTCACAAAAGTATTTTACTTAATGCCACTTAACCGCCACAAAAGTATTTTACTAAATGAGGTTGGATCTCGCAAAGCCTCAAAAGCACGCTGTGGTGAGAGCTGGGGGCTAGATCCTCCCTCTTCACACTCCCAGGAAGACATGGTTCCTGTGCATGTCATATGCTGAATACCATGCCATCGATCACTCATGTTTGGCATTATATATTTTCTTCAGAACATGGGAAACCCTGATTCATCTGCTGAGGGGAAATATTGGATCTGGAATGATGGCGATGGGTGATGCCTTCCGACATGCTGGCCTTCTGGTTTCTTCAATCCTCACCCTCTTTCTCGCTATCATATGCGTTCACAGTCAACACATACTGGTAAATATGTCTCCTGAAATACACCTTATTCATGGAATGTTGATTATGTTCATGTTGTTATGATTTGAATGTTGATGATTTTGAATGATTGAATAATGATGAATGAATTTGAATGTTGAATGATGATGTTTGAATGTTGAATATGTTCACATGTCCTGAATATTGTTTATGTTCATTTATAAGAAATTATTGATAAGAATAATTATGAATTATTCATTGCCGAGATTGTTAGCTGAATTATCAGCATGAGTTCACTGCAAAATTGACTTTCAAATTAAGTCTACTAGTTATGTTTGGACTTTTTTCACAATGTATTATGAAATACAAAGAAATACGAAATCCCAATCTACAAGATATGTAAAAACTACACACATTCAGAGGAAAGAAACTTTATTTATGCTCTTTACCTAGGTAATCTAAAAATTTCAGAGACTCACAAAACATTTGTCAAGACATACTTACTGTCAAAATGACTAAAATTCTGACAGGTCCGTGTATTTTCATATTTGTTTTATCAAAACAGCATTTTAATGGCTGATAATATATTCATTGATATTAAACTAAATCCTAAGCTAAAAATTTGAAATGCTAATATTAATTTCCTTTGCATATTTGTGAATTTGTCTCTCTTGCTCCTAAATCTAAAAAGAGGTATTTGCAGTGGCTTTTAACTACAATATACAAGATATTGTTACAACCCTTCCTTGCTGTCAATTACATTTGAAAGGTGAATGTCTCCGATGAAATGAAATACCGAACAGGGACACCCCTTCCTCCTGATTTCGCTGATGCCATGGAAGCTTCATTCAGCACTGGGCCAGTTGTTTTGAGGAGGCATGCAAAAGTATTTAGGTAAGAATCAGAATAAGCCAACTAATAATAGATCAGGACAGCCTTTCCTCTAGAGATGCATTTTTCCAATTATAGCCTAAATTTGAATAAGAATTTTCCTGTGATCCTCCAAATCTAAATCTAAACAATTCTCTGCAAGCCACCTTAAAGGTGTGTAGCAGGTGACGAATTCACACCTACCTTTCATTACATTTCTTACTTGAAAAGATAAGCAACTATGCAATTATATTCTAGTCAAAACTTAAACATTTAAAAAAGATTAAAATTGCAGAGCTAGCATGCACAAATATGCTTTCAGTTGGGTTAGCATAAAGTTTCTATCTATGCTATCCTTGATACACTTGTGTATGTATAAATAAATATACTATTGCATATATTTACAGCTCTTCATATCCCTAATTGTGCAAGGAAAAAAGGACATTTTAATTCTGTAAGGTCAGCAATCAATTTCTCTAATTTTATGATAATGGTCCAGTCGACCATAGTAAGTTGGAGTTTCCAAAATATTTTTAACGTCATCAGCGAAAATATTGTCTTGGAATTTATTCAAGAGATAAGTCTAAATTTCAACCTATGGTCAGATTCACATTTTAGTTCATCTAGTAGACTGGTTACTCTAATATAGTTATCATATCATCTCTTTCCTAATTTTGCCGATCTGCACTGCAGACACACTGCAGCAGTATATTATTTAAGTTTATTTTGTAATGATCCTATATACTGGCAGCAAATTCCAAATGAGGTCTAAAAGGTATAGAAAGGAGATATTTTTTTGCACAAGATCATCCCATTTGCCCAGTACCTACTCTTTTAATGAATCCGGGTCTACAATTAGCTTGACCAATGATGTCATGTATGTGTTTACCCCAATAAAGATCATGTGTCAAGTGTTATTCCAAGATATTTAATGCATTCAACATTTGTAAATTTTTTATTCTAAATGTAGTTAGTAGGAGAACTATTCCTTTTCCAAAAAAAATGATTACCTACTCCTAACTTTTTTCTAATGTATTTTCAACTCCCATGTATCACACCAGTTTCCTGTTTCTTTGAGGTCATCATTTAAAGATTCTTTATCGCTTGGGCTATTAATTTCCTTGTAAAGTACTGTGTCATCGGTAAATAGATGAAGCTTCCTTTTTATCATGCTACTAATATCATTTATGTACAGAAGGAACAAGAGCGGTCCTATGACACTACCCTGTGGCACACCGGAATGACTTCAATTGCCGGAGACATAACACCATCCAAAGCAAGTCTTTGCACGCGATCATGTAGAAAATCTTTATTCCATGACCTAATATTGCTGCCCAGGTAGGAATGCAATATTGGACCAATATTGGCTCAATGTTGACATTTATTGGCAGAACGTTGCCCCAATATCAGCTCTCCGTATTTTAATGTAAAATTGCCGATGTTCAGCCAACATATGGCACAATAATTAGTTCTCCCAATCAATGCCAACCTGTGTTTTGAGTTAAGCAATGTCTGGGCTTTTAGACATCTCACAGAGTTACCCTGGTGAAAATATTGTTGAGGGAAGCATGCAACCCATGTACTCAAAGAATTTGGTTGATGGAAATAAATTACTCTAGAATACTTTGCATGGGTACACTTAGCACCAAAATTGAAAAAAAAAAAAAATAATGTAACCAGCAAGTGTTGGACTTTCTTGTTGCATGCGATTGCACATGTCACACCTCTAGATACAGCTACCTAAATAACTTACCGAATCACTCCCAATGTATTAAATTGCTTAGACAGATCACAAAATATGTTTAAAACCACAAATTAAAAATGTTATCGAGATATACTGACTAAATAATTTTTGCCAATATTGGGGCAATGTTGTACACCAATGTTGGTCCAAATTTGGCCATGTTGGCCTCACATTGGCCCAACAACCTATAGCCAATGCAGGGCCAGTTTTTTATGCTACCTGGGTGTCTAATCCATAAGGTTTTAACATCACAAAAACTGATAGCCAATACTAAAAATGTAACTTAATTGTATTGAATTGTTTGGAGTAGAAAATAACTTTTGGGTTATTTTCTCCTCAAAGGTGTTAGCTAATACTGGCAGGGCTCAAAACTTAATACTTTGACCAAGAGCATAAGCTTTGTTGGGTAATACTTTTAATATAAAAATATAAATCAGCATTTAAAGTTTTAGTTACTGATAGGGAGGTCATGTTCTTTGATGGGCATATTAAGATCATAATTTTAATATTGTGACTAAATGCAGTAGAATCAGAAGAGCAGCTTGGTGTGATGTTTCATTAAATGACTAAGTCAAATAAATCACTATCTAATTTACACCATTGGAAATTCAGTACTCACTAACCGGCCATTGCCAAGGATTGATTATAAATGGATGCAGAGTAATTTTATCTATAAAGCGTGTCTTATGAATTGTTAAAAAAATGCATCAAAAATGCATTGCTGTTTGTCATGACCCATCTCATTAAAATGATAGAGCATTCATTTTAAAATTATTCTTAAGAAACTGGAGGGCATTCTGTTAGTTCTTTGTTTCAGTCAATATATTCACCACCTCTGCTAGTTTTGTGCATGCCTTTCTTTCAATTACTTTCAAAATATTTTTAATTTTTTGGGTGATCCTATCCAAACTTTAGTGGAAACTTATTGAAAACTTTAATGGCTACTAGCTGTGGATCTTTTTCGAACAGCATTTGCCTTTGGATGGAACCAAGAAGGTTCTCATTGCTTATATACTAGTATTAAAAATTAAGAGAAGAGAGATCTTCTCCAATTATTGTCTAATATCACTGCTTATGTGTTCCATTCACTGCAACCCCTGTGGGATGGTAATTTTCTCAATTCGCCAAATTTCAAGTCCGTCCTCATAATTCTAGCATCTATTGGAATTCCACCTAGAAATTATTGAAATGAAAAACAATGCATTTAATGAAGTGATAGGAAAGTAATAGACTTTAATCGTTTTCATCCTCAGGCATGTTGTCAACTTCTTCCTGTGTGTCACGCAACTTGGCTTCTGCTGTGTATACTTTGTATTTGTGTCAACTAACTTAAAGCAGGTTAGAACAACATCTTATCACTACATTTAACTCCTGTACTGATTGTAAAATATTGCTGGGCCTTATTGTACTTATTGCTAAGTTTAAAATAGTAATTCCCAGTTCACCCATTTTAACCTTTACTTAAAGATCTCCATGTCAGCTTGGTGATCAGCATGTGAAAAGCTAATGCAATGTGTGGTTTCTTAATAATAGATCACCTAATTTTGATGTTGAGTCATATCATAACTGTTAGTTCAGTACCTACCTACTCCGTCCATTGCATGAAATGTTAAACGGTAGAACACCCTCTTTTGTCTTTCTTATGTAAGAGTAGAATCCCACCCTTCCTCTGCTCCTTGAAGATTACAACACTAACCAAAGGCTCACTCAAGTGACCCTAGCACTGTGAGTACTCCACTGTCTTGTTGTCCACTCGGCACTTTATCCAAATGATCCTCTCTGTGTGGTCAATGTCTGAAGTGCATATTAGTCCCTAACCCCCTTCAGGGAATCCAACACCCTGCCAGGAAACGGTTATGTAAATCTCTCTGGGGGCTCCTTTTGCAAATCGTGCTACATTCGCAACATGACATAGCTTTTAAATTTATTAGACTGCTGTTGCAACGGTGGCCAGGGGCGCAACAACATGGGGAGGGGGTAGGGGGGGCATTGCCTCCACGATTGTGGGGGGGGATAGCCCCCCCCTCCCACCCTCCAGAAACCAGAGATTGTGGCTTAAGCCCGTTTCACGCGACACTTGATCCAGTACAAGGTCTAGTATGCTCGCTAGTATGCTAGTTTTCCAGTATCGTGTGAACAGAACCAGTATACTGGCTGGCAATCATGCTAGCCAGTATACTCGCTGAGCTACTGGATTTCATACTTGATGTGGTATTAGATTTCTAGTAGGACCTAGTAGCCCAGTAGCCATCGACCAATCAAGTCACGTTACAGACGCTGTGCGAACTTCTATTTTTTTATAATTAGTATGGAATCATACGGAATAACCGATTCATAGCAAGCACAAGGTCAATGATCTTGTGAAACCTCCCAGGACGGTTCCAATCATGCTAGATTCCGTCCTCAATATCAAGTAGCGGCTAGCACACCACTAGGTCTTGTGCTGGATCAAGTATCGTGTGAAACGGGCTTTACTTTTTTTTCGGACACTTCCCGATTTGTAAAATTATCAGCATCTTCATCCCTAGCGATTCCGCTCTCATTTTGAACGCTGCGCAAAATTGTGTACTGTCTACAGTGAACTTCCGTTAGGACGTTCCTTGTTAACACTTTTTCACTTACTATATACAATGTACGTAAACATTAATTGCCATTACCACTTCTACACTTACCTTTCAAGTTTCCTGATGGAAACCAGTTGCGGAGGGGCCTCCAACATGTAGATATTTTAGGCAGTAGGTAATTCCTGGGAGGTTGAAAAACGTCAACCCTCTCTTCTCATATGAAATTTCACGCATTGAAAAGGACGAATGATAGGTTTGATGAATGGTTAACACTCCTCGACCACTCGAAAACAGCAAAACACCACGATATTTACTGGCAGAGGACCACAAAGTGACACAATGATGGCGTGCGATATTCCCAGCATTCCGTTCGCGTAAGGCGTACCGAGCGCAGCTGCTATGTGAAGAAGGGAATGTTGATAGCAGACGATATAGCAATGTAATAATAAGAGCGTATGTTTGCACATCTGTGGTTTGCACAGTTTGAACCCACAAATCAAGACGTTGAATTATAGCAGTTGCGGTGAAACTCAATGTACGCTGTGGACTGCGCAACTCAGGTTACTAATCATCTCCCTCGGGTAACGTTTTTATATTCATAAACCTGCGACCTATTGCTACTGAGTCGGATGGAGATATTTTCGTGAATCAATCCATATATACTTAATAATGTGCCAAAATTTATCCAAATTATCGTTCCGCAAAATTATCTGAATGAGTCATAGTGCTCACCGTTCCCAGATACCGCTTAATTATAGCCAATGTGCTCACAAAATACACGATACGGGAAGCAGCGACGGGAGCAAGTAGAATAGAACGGTAGACGCCATCTTGTCGTCAAACTCGGCGCAACGGCTGAGCACCAACTGTTGCTCCACCAATGACTTGTTTGTTTACGTAAACCGATTTGAGTGTGGCTGGGTAGGATTTCAAAACCACAAAGAAACATAAAATAGTAATATTGCACAAAAATGCAAAAAAAACGCTACTGCATCCGATTAAAACAGCATTTTTCTCACATTTCCAACCATAAACATACAAATGTCAACAGTAAAAGTCCTATAAACAAGCCAGGAAACAATTGAGCAACACCTTTCGTTCAGACTTCTTTCGTGACGTCACAGAGATTTTCATCCCATGTAGCAGGCCTGTATAATCGAGACGGCCCTGCTAGATATCAAAACTACGCGATTACCAATACTTCTCGACATTTATTGTGAGAAAACTGCTTAGCATTAGTCTTAGGAAGGTCTTAGGTGAAAAGAAAATTATTAAGTGAAAAGATCAACCTTCTTCGAAAAGTAGACAAAACTCCACGTATGAAGCGTTTGAAATAGCGAAACAAATTAAAGTTTTACCATCAATACTGTGACGGATCACGCCCCTCCATCCCGAAATCTTTGGGGACTGGACCGCACACGGGGGCGTTCCGATCTCCACCCTGATTCCGCAACCCTTTAAGGAGGTTGATCCGAAGAGTGAAAGTCATGTCATTTTTTTATCTTTTCAGCACTTATAGAACTAAAGTTCCTCTATCCAATAAAGTAAAGATTATTATACCAACCCATACTCCTTTTATCGCAAATTGCATTTGAAATTACATACGATTAACGGCGAGAATGGCCGTCACATGGGATTATATCGTTTAAAAATACCATAGTGACATGTCATTTTTGCAAAAAACTGATATTTTATGCGTAATTTCACAAGGAATAAAATGACTTTATTAAAAAGGCATCAACCCACCGTATTTTTGTTAAATCCACTAATTTATGCGTTTATAGCAGACGAAATGAGTTAGTTGACTTCAAGTGGCGCTATGGTAGCTGTAGCCAAAATGGTTCGCGTATGAATAATATCATTACTAATGAGAATATTTCAAGAAATATTATAGCCTAACGTTTGATAGTAATATTCTGGTGTTATGCACTAGTAAATTCATCGAGTACATAGATTTATTTCTGTAACGTAAATGCTGAATGGGCTTGTTTACCATATTTTTTTAATGTCGGATATGATAGAGTTCGTAAAATAAAAACACCAGTATTTTTCCGATTTTTGATCCGTCAATTATTTATCGAGTTATGAGCGGCGAAAAACTGATGTTTTTAACCCTTTCGGAAAAGTGGGTGTGGTGCAACCTCTGACATACATCGACTTCGTCCAATCACAACTGAGCCCGCGAAGCTACTTCGCCTTATCGCAAAGAGGGGGGGGGGCACAGCTGACTCTCCCAATAGAAGCAGTTGCGACAGCATCTGTGCGAGCAGACCTTCCAAGAATCCCCCTCCACTCCCTCCCCTTCACATAACAGCAGCCAAGGACGGGAGGAAAATGACGTAAATGTTATCAGAGCAGCTTTTTCGGTGGGCGTCACCTTTTGCTTATTAAAATTTTTGATTTATGAGTTAATGGCTGTGGTTAGAAGATTAATTTTTTCACGAAATTTCTTGTTTCGTTTCCATCTAACAATTTCGTGCAGAAAATTGCGATTTCGGTTCCGAGTAAACGCCCCCATTGGGTCCATCGTCGAGCTGATTAAAATTATCATAAGAAATAAATCCTTCGACTTTCCATCGTATTTCTTGTGATACTTATGACTTTCAATAGCTTAGGTAATTTTCTTTGTGAAGTAAGGATCGCTTAGCAGGCATATACTAGTACTTAAATTGATAAGATTCCTTAGACAACTTGACTCAAGCAGTCGCGAGCCAACCTCCGATCCCCCGAGGCGTCCCATACACTGTGCCGATTCTCGCCAGGGAACGGTGTGGGAAGCAGGGGCACGGAGTCCGGGACTCGGTCAACACTAATTTATTTCTCTTTCTATTCGACCAAACAGTACGCTGCATTAAAGGGGGCAAAATCGCCCAATCCGCTCACGATTAAGTAAAGAACAAAAGAATCTGCCAGAAAACAGATTTGCAGATGAGCGCGAATGACTGATGAGATGATCGAACTGAGAACACAAGTGATATGGATGAAGGCGATACCCTGAAGCAACGTTTACACGTAGCAGTTGACTGCTGTTGACTGTCGCGAGATACATCTATATCGCTACTGCTATGATGCGTCTGCACCAACTTCTATGCAGCTTAAAGCCGCTATTCAGGCGTTGTCATAACAAATCAAACAAGTTTTATTTCAATAGCGATTGATGCTTAAATTTTCATGAAATTCTTCAATCAATAAATTCAATTGACGATTATCTTTTGTTCCCATTCTTTAAAGAGTAGAATCTCCTCTTTAGGGAGGGATATCCTTGTTATTATATCCAAATTCCCGGTATCAGATGTCGTGTATTGCTTTCCGTTGGCGATTGTTGCGATTGTGTTGGATGCATTTCCGCTTGAAAGTAGATGGGCTTCAACTTCGCTAATAGCTCGAACTAGGATCGATAGTGTTCGACATGTGCCCAGTATCGACACTCGCATCGCAGTTGCTATTTACACTTGCGAGTGGGGCTTAGCAGTTGTTAGCAGTTGGCTATCATAGCAGCCAACTGCTACGTGTAAACGCTGCTTAAGAATATGATAACAAACAAAGTGTCGAAATAATGACCCTTTTACAAAGAAATGCACTGATTAATGATGGATGAATCAAACAATATAGTGGACTGATTACTATTTTGGTGATTAAATGCACTTGTGAATGATGGGTGAAACAAACAACGCATCGGAATAATTACCCTTTTTAATGAAAGGACGGTTATTCACCCCCCCTGCCACGTGGGACACGCAGCGGGTGGGCAGAATGGGACTATTCGCCCAGCAATACGGAGAAGCCGTTCTGCAAAAAGGTTCTCACAATATATAGCGGCCGGGGGCCGTTATGCAGGTGAGGAGATCGTAGCCCGTCCACAATGTGGGGGGGTGGAAAGGGGATTGGGGGGTGTGCGGGTGCGGCAGCTTACGTGACGGAGCAGGGCGCGGAGCTGAGAGAAGGAATAGTCGTGTGCACCGACCTCTCGCCGTGGACTTGTGCAGTGCAACCCTTGGGTGTCTGCTGCTCCCTCGTCCCGCGTGAATCGCCGGGCGTCGAACGGGGGACTCGAAGACGCTTTCCCGCGGCGTCCCACTGAAGAAGGTGGCGAGCGGAACTACCTCCGTCCTCCTGGCCCGTCTCCCTCCGGCTACTGGCATCGCGTGCCTACCGCCTCACGCGCCCAAACGATTCTCTTCTGTTGCGCCCCGTGCCCTTTATATGTGCCCCACACGAGTGGTGGGGGTGGGACGTGCGAGGACACACGAAATGGGAAAAATCACACCAGCGGCAATTGAATGACGACACTCGAGATGCACTGCCATCTTGGGCGGTCACTTGACACTTCTGCGGCGGCGAAGTCTCCGAGGCGCACTCTGCACACCAGCCTTGCGCACCTCAATAGCCGAGAACCGAGCGTATCACCCTAGGGGGGTGGAAAATAAAATGGGGGGCGCAGCTCAAAGTATCCGGGACCCTTAAACCGATACCGTTACAATACTGAGATACTCGCGATCGTTATGCTCAACGCATACTTCGTTCGGCGTTTCCGCCTTCGCTCCGAACACGTTTTGAAAAAAATATAAAATTAAAATAAAGTATTGCGGCATGGTCAAGTGTTATGATTAGTCTCATTATTATTATCATTATTTATGATTAGTCTCATTGGAAATTTTAAATCGAAGACGAAGGTGCTCACGTTCTTCTAATGTTGCATGCTTACGGAGAAAACCCGGTTTCGAAAAAATTTGCTAGAATAACTTAAACAAATATAAGAAAATCATTTGAAACTCAGAGGACATGGTGGCAAAATTACAATTCATATTATATCCAAATTCCCTTTCATTTGTGCATTTCATATTGTCATCACAACCGGCAAAATTCATGTTGCTGCCCTCTGCGACTCGAGAAAAATTGTGCAATTTTTCTTCCTCACTGCAAAACGATGCCACAACAGTAATTATTTAAAAAAAGTCTGTTACTTGCATTAACGAAAGAGTGAATTATCTACACGCTGATGTGCTCTTATCGCTTCTTCACTTTTTGAGATATAAAGCCTTCCACTTGAGACTTTTCGCGTGGACCATGTATGTACAAAAAGTGCCCTTTGGTCGTTATCGTCGTAATTAATTATTGAGTGCACACCGTGACGTGATGCATCGTACGTATTTTATTGAGAGGCGTAACAATTGCGAAAGAGACTTTGTTACAATAAATGAACAACAGCGATATACGGAATGAACCAATTTGACGGCCAGTTATATTGTTCCCCTGGAAGTTATCCAACCCACACATACGAGGCCCCCCCCCCCCCCTGCTTATACAGCGTAAGGAGTTTGCCCCCCCTTCCCCCCACGATTCGGGGTGCTGTTGCGTCACTGACGGTGCCAACGCCTGCATGAAAAATGAGCAAGTGGAGAGGTCAATGTATGATGAAATGTGAAATGAATTGGATTCTCCTGTCCAATTTCACCCACCACCCTGAAGAAGGTCGCAATAGTGTCCCTTTTTCATGCGCTTTCTTACTTCCCATCTCCGCTGGGCTGCTTCGGGGGAACTACTTACCTCCAGGCATCACCCAGCGGGCATACGTTAACGCAATCAGCGTTTTTCTGCTGACAGACAAGAGCCGTAGAGAGAAAGTGTTTCAAGAACTAACCATGCAAAACACTTTTATGGAAGAACCCTCATGACAAGTCATGCATTTATCAAATTTTAAATAGAATGTAATGTACAGTTGGAAACAGTTGGGTCATTCAATGCCGATTCGACTAGATGATTGCCATTAGGGTGACCCATTTTTACCAAACTTGGCAAAACGTCATCATTTTTTCATCATCAATCATCAAGGGTCAACAATCAACTAGGATTGGTTTGACGCAGCCCTCCACTCGATTCTTCTATCGGCCAACCTCTTCATATTGACGTAGTTCCTCTCTTTCACGTCCTTTACGACAAGTTCTATGTAACTCACACGAGGCCTGCCTTTTCCCTTTCTTCCCGTTCACTTTTCCTTAGACGCTTGTCTTCATCAGGCCATCGTGTCTTAAGATGTGGCCGGTTAAGTTGTCCCGTCTTCTTTTTATAGTTTTCAGCAGACTTTTCTTTTATCCCACTCTTCTTAGGACTTCTTCATTTGTCACTCGGTCGATCCATTTTATCTTCATCATTCTTCGATAGCACCACATTTCGAATGCTTCCACCCTTTTCTTATCCGCTGCTGCATCATTTTTTAGGAAAATGAAAATCCCTACGCCGTTTTGAAATAGATACAACCATTCCAGAGAAATTGCAACACAGCAAAATTCGGATTTCGCAAAAGCGACTACACATTTTACGATATATCTCCTAGACTATTAAAGGCACAGAGATATGCAAAATGGTTTATTTTAAAGTGATTGAATTGTACAGATATAACAAGGGATTCTATTGCAGAACATAAACAATTTTATAAAGTTTATAACAACATTAAATTTTCAAATTGATTAAGCCCGTTTCACACGATACTTGATCCAGTGCAGGTCTAGTATACTCGCTAGTATTCTAGCTTTCCAGTATTGTGTGAACAGAACCAGTATACTGGCTGGAAAGCATGCTAGCTACTATACTCGCTGAGCTACTGGATTTCATATTTGATGCGGTACTAGATTTCTAGTAGGACCTAGTAGCCATCGACCAATCAAGCCTCGTTACAGACGCTGTGCAAACTTCTCTTTTTTTTAATTATAGTATGGAATCATATGGAATAACCGATTAATAGCAAGCACAAGGTCAAGGATCGCGTGAAACCTCCCAGGACGGTTCCAATCGTGCTAGATTCCGTCCTCAATATCAAGTAGCTGCTAGCACACTACTAGGTCTTGTGCTGGATCGAACATCGTGAGAAATGGGCTTTATTGACGAGGTACCCATATTGATTTTTATCATTTTTTATGTTGTAGATACTACCTTCCTCTACAAATTTAATAAAATGGTAGGGGTAATATTTCATTGACGAAGGTAAAATATTTTTGAGTGTATGCGTGACGCTGGCCGCTCACCGCGCGCACCGAACGTTCGGTACTCTGGCGTCTTGTAACCTCATGTCTTCCATCTTCTTCCCACCAATTTCAACCGTATGCAAACTCTTAAATCCCACTTAGCCGTTCCATGTGGTATTTGTTTCCCTCAGATGTGACCACTCCCCACGAGGATTCTATTGTAACCATTTTTAATGTAATGACGTCAATGGGGTTCGTAAGTTTTTTTTGGGCACAAATTCTGCAGGTGCGAAACTATGGGTCCCCAATGTATGAAGAATGCAGCTGGGGGACGCTTTTCACATTCGCCTCCCACGAATCCCACTCTCACAGCTTAATTCAAACTCCCATGCACTACACCAGTTTTCAATTGATTCAGGGTAATTTAAAGATCCTTTATCGTTTAGGCTTAGAATCGCCCTGTTCACCACTGCGTCATAAGCAAATATGTGGTGCTTACTTTTTGCCACCTTATTGACATCACGTATTTACAGAAGGAACATGAGCGGACCTATTACACCACCCTGTGGCACACCCAAAGTGACTTCAATTGCCGGTGAAGTAACACCGTCCAAAACAACTCTTTGCACCCGATCACGCAGAAAATCATTAATCCATGATATAATGTTACTGTCTAACCCATAATATTTTAATTTCAAAATTAGTTTGCTTTGAGACACCTTTTCAAAAGCTTTTTTTGAAATCAGGAAAAACAGCATCCACTGAAATATTATTTTCGCCAGAAGCTTAAATATCGTGAGAAAAGAGTGCAAGTTGAGTTTCATATGATCTGCTTTTCCGGAAGCCATGCTGAATATTGGTAAATTCATCCGGGATATCTAGATGTCCCATAACTGAACTGACGATTATATGTTCCGGGACTTTGCATGAAATGGATATAGGTCGGTAGTTAGATGGCTACTCCTTATCACCACTTTTAAAAATGGGAGTTACATTGGCCGTTTTCCAATCCTGATTAGGGCCAGGGGATTTGTTGGGCTTATTTCTTTAAGAAATTTTTCTATACCACAGCCAGAAATATCAAGTAGTGGCATCAGCCGCTGAAAGAAGTCAGGTAAGATCAGTCGACTCCTCTGTAGGTGGGTCAAAAACGTTTTGGAAGGAGTTTAATAGGTTAACTTTGTTATTCATTTTTTCGCTAAGGATCATATTTTTGTTTCCGTCTAACGATTTCGTGAATGAAATAGTGATTTCGATTGCAATTAAATCCTACATTGGCGGAAGTTTTTAAAGAATTTGAAAAAGAAAACTACGTTAACGGTGAATTGAGTGGAGGGCAACGTCCAACTAATCTTAGGATTGTCGACTGGTCGTAAAAGTACTCTTGGGAATCTTGGGAGGGAGGGTTGTGTGAAGAACTCTCTAATGGGACCACATTTAAGGTTACTACAAACTTACGTAAAAACATGACCAAAGCGACAATATACAGCCGAGAAGTTCATGCTTGCTTCAAGAATAAAACTTGAGTGAGATTGGTTGTACATACATACTATGCAAGGACATCAATTCCCCATATTACCAGCTATTGCCATGACGATACTTGAGACTCAAGGTCAAACATGTGAATGTGTCGGCATTGACATAGAAACAATAGTTTTTATGCATTGAACATTATACGTTTCTTTTTGAGTGAAGGGTAAGGCATTTTAAAGGCACTTTTAAAGTCAGAAAATGCCCAGCAAAAACCAGTGCAGAGTGGAAAGAGATTCTAAATAAAATAGATTTCATTCGTAATATTAAACGAATTGGATGCTGAGAAAAACGATCAAAATGACATTATTGACCAAAATGACATTAAAAATTTTCATTTTATTTTCTAAAATAGTATAATAATCTTAATTTTTAAAGGCATTTCTATTTACATTCTTTGATGAAAATACATTTTGATATTTTTGAAACTTTCGCATTTTCTTTAATTCTCTAAAATAATTAGGACTGTCTGTATATGCCACAGAAAATATCTCTGTCCCACGGGAGCTACTTGTTTAAATGGTGTGTTCCACCTGGAATGTGGTGATTTGTGAAGTTAAGAAGTATTGCGTGTGAAAATATTTCGTAGCATAAGTGAATTGTTTAAACTCAGAAAAATGGAAGGCTCTTTTTCTTCAGTTGCGATATTTAAAGGCGTTTTTACGTGACCCTGAACTTAGCAGTATGCTAATTTTACGTCCATACCCTCGCTTACCCTTAAATAGGACATGAATTAATGATACTTTGCACTATTCCATATAAAAATTTATTTCAAAGGAGTCAACATGTTTCACTGCACTGCAGCATCATAAGGACTAAAGTAGAAGTTAAACATGCCAGAATATATAGTCACGTGTAGGAGGGTGGGGGTGATGGGAGGATATTGTCATATTCCTGGGTGGGCAGAAGGGTGGGGGAGAGAGTTGAAGGCAGGGGCTTAAATAGCTATAATTTGTTTCCTAATATTTCATTGTGTGGAGGTCATCCATTACTCACAATACTGATATAAATTCGACGATACCCTGTGAAACGTAGTGTTTTGCTTATAGACTAGGTAACCCGTTCGAAAATTCGCACTTTCACGCTATCAGGGAATAAGTATGTTAAGGAAACGGTGTAATTGGGTTTTGCATTGACTTACCAGATGACCATTCACCCATGTACAATCACCATGTGCATTTCGTACTATT
The DNA here is from genome assembly GCA_933228895.1 of Platycnemis pennipes. Taxonomy (NCBI): domain Eukaryota; kingdom Metazoa; phylum Arthropoda; class Insecta; order Odonata; family Platycnemididae; genus Platycnemis; species Platycnemis pennipes. The sequence goes on along the minus strand of OW121851.1, from coordinate 6,184,520 downwards.
TTCATTTTAAACCTTTTTTTGAAGTTCGGAATAAAAAAAATGTGTGGAGTCGATATACCACGAGCGAGTAATCGACATGGAAAAATCGAAACTTTAAAGTCAAATTAATGGGTAAATAGTGAAATTTGAGATAGAGATTGTAATTTTCGTCAGAAGCCGGTGATTCAACCTTTAAAATGATACCTCATGCATCACTGTGGGTGCAGTATTAACGGAGCATATACGGAATGACAGAAAAAGACCTTTCTGTAATAATATATAGGATGTCCCGTGTAAATTAACAGAAGGGGTTTAACATTTGAAACGTTAGGCTTTTTGGTGCCTAATCATAAATTTTACCGTGCAGTTAACTACTTACTGCCAAATGAGTCATCCCAACGGCATACGGACATGAAAACAGCTACGAAATGTGATTCATTTTAAAATTAAGGCTATTTCGACCCCTCGCAGCTTGGTGGTCTCACCTAAATTTGAAAGGATTGACCCTGATGATTGATTCTTAAAGAAGACGGGATATTCCCCCTGCTGCAGGTGCTGGACGTGTACTTCCCTCCCCTGGACCTGCACTGGCTGATGCTCATCATCCTCGCTCCAATCATGGCCTCGGCGTGCATTCGCAATCTCAAGTTCCTCGCCCCTCTCTCCATGGTGGCCAACGTGTCCATGGCTGCTGGGATAGCCATCACCATCTACTACGCTTCCAGAGACCTCCCTTACGTGTCCTCCAGAAGACTGGGCCCGGAGTCCATGCTCAAACTGCCACTTTTCTTGGGAACCACCATATTTGCTTTTGAAGGCATTGGACTGGTATTTATGTCTACATCTACATAATAACCTGCAAGCCACCATAAAGGTGTGTGGCAGGGGGTGCATTCTCACCGAACATGCACAGCATGTCGTGCATAAAAAAGGGTTAGAAATAAAAGACTAGTCTATTACTAATATTTTATTTCTAACTTTATACTATTTTATTTCTAATTTTATACTAGCACTATTTAAAAAAGATAAAAATAGCAAAGCAAGCATGGAAAAATATGCTGTTAGTTGGGTTAGCTTCAAGTCCTTACACCAACATGCAGCTACCAATGTTATCCATTGCTACACTCGTATTGGATATATTTACCGTTATTCAAATATCCCTAATTGTACGAGGAAAAAGGGACAATTTTAATTCTGTCTGTTCGGCAACCAATTTCTCTAATTTCGTGACTATGGTCCAGTCTACCATAGTAAGTTGTGGTTCGCAAAATATTTTTTAAGTCATCAGTGAAAATATTGCCTTGGAATTTATTTAGGAGATTGTCTAAATTTCAACCTGACGATGATTCCCATTTTAATTCATTAATTAGACTGGTTACGCTAATAATGTACCGTCCCTTTACGAATCTTGCCGATCTTAGCTGCACACGTTCAAATTCATTATCTAGACCTATTTCCTATGGATCCCATACAGTAGCAGCATATTCCAAATGAGGTCTAACTAGGGAAAAGTAGCTGATTTCTCATAAATGATTGTCATATTTACCCAGTACTCTTTTGATGAATTACCAGTCTACGGTTAGCTCGATTCAAATGACCTATATGTTACAATTGAAATGTTTATTCGTATGTAAGTAGCCCCTTTATTTTCTAAAAGCAGTAACTGATTGATTTCTGGCGTTATCACTCTTTTACTTCGTATGTTTTCCCTAACTTCCCACCACTATGAGAATCAATCAGAATTTCGAAGCAGAAAATTTTCCCAGCATGGTTGAGTTGAATGACAAAATTTGCGTGCCTAGACCTCATTGGAGTATTCAATGTGGATATTAATTTTAAAGATGGCGAGATGAGTGACACATAAAATCAGTGAGAACAGTAGAGGTCGCTTTTTGTTCAAGTTATAATGTTCTCAGATGTGAGCAAGGGATTTAGGTACAGTGTCTAATGTACGCAGTAGTAATAGTAGATAATTGATAATTGTAATAATATATTTAGTCAAAGGTATTATTTTTTGTTAATGTTGGTATGTGTTCTTTTTCCATTCATAAACCAATATTATTTAATGATGGTAACCTAAACACAGGTCTGCCTTCTAGGTTACCTAAAGCTCCTTATATTTTGTATGTCTTTTGTTTTGTGTATAGTATGGAGTAATAAACATATTATTTATTATAATAATTGGAAAACACCTATCGACTAGAATTTAGCACTCGTATTCATCATTAGAGAGAAATAAGAAACAACGACTCCACGACATACGTCGTAGTCAAGGCAAAGGATTTGTTTGAAAAGAGGAAGATTTAATCCATTCGTCATAATATTTGATCCATTAAGACATCAGAATTGTTTCAAAAAACCGTTGACATACAAAGATTCTAATTTACGTTATCAGGAACCAATAGTTCAAGAGCAGTAATTATTAAATGAATACAACGGATTAGAGTCGTTTATCATGGTTTTTGTTGCCGAATCTGATAGAGGTTGAATTATATATAAAAGGATACGCATTATTCCGTTCTTCGATATATCAATTAGTTCTCGAGTCATAAGTGGCAAAAACTGATGAGTTTAACCCTTTCTGGTTCTTACTCTTTAGTGCTCTTGCTCGAACATATGTTTATAGTTTCCCTTCATGTCTCCGTGTGTTAACAAAGTTAGAGAACGAGGTCTATTCTCTGCCAAGTGATGGCACAAATTTATTTTATGGGGTAAATTTTTCTATGACCGTCTAGTGACATTTGAAAACAGCATATTCCGCTTTGGGAGAGATTTTTATCAATTTTAATAATTCATAGCGTAGAAGCAGAGACCATGTCTCAATGGCAGGGAAAGTCACTTTGTGTCAACTGATCAAACTTATGCTTAAAAAGGGCTCGAGCTTAAATAACATACGCTTAAATGTATTCCTCCTTACTTCATCATCTACATCTACACGATACCCTGCAAGCCACCGCGAGGGTGTGTGGCAGGGGGTGAAGATCACCAAGCATGCACTACTAACATGCAAACAAGCAACCAAAGTGTCAAAATGCAACTAGATTGTTAGTATCTATAGTATTTGAGGGGTTAATGCATGCATCATGCACTACAGGCTACTCTAAAATATTTCCCCTACCTATCCCTTTCCTATGCTGCCTATTCTGTTCTCTTATAGTACGGGGGAAAAATGCCATTTTGAATCTATCAATACGACAATCTATCTCTCTCATCTTATTTGTCTGGTCGAATCTAGCATAATATGCTGGTTTTTTTAATATGTGCCTAACATCTTCAGTGAAACTATCCGATTGAAATTTCTCAAATAGATTTAATCTGTACTTTAACCTACGCTCTGATAATGATTACCACCCTAATTCTTTTATTAATTCTGAAAGGCTACTTAACCTATCGTAACACCTTTTAACGAACCTAGCTGCTCTACGCTGCACACTGTCTTTTTCTCTGATCAAACCTAATTCATTGGATCCCATACACTGGCTGCATACTCAAGGTGGGGCCTAACTAGTGAAAAGTAACATCGTTCTTTTGTCTTCTCATCACATTTCCCAAGTACCTACTCTTTTTATAAATCCTAGCTTTCTCTTCGCTCGGCCGCATATTAACCGGATGTGTCTTCCCCACGATAAATCTGTAGTGATTGTTACACCTAAATATCTTATGGTTTCTACGTTTTCGATCTTCGTGTTACTAATTTTATAGGTACGCTCTATCGAATTATTCCTACTCCAAAAATTGATAGCTACACACTTTTTAAGGTTAAGTTCTAAACGCTATTTATCGCACCACTCTTGAATTGCATCTAAATCTTTGCTAAGCGATTTCCGGTCTTCTTCTCTTGATATACCCCTATACACTACCGCATCGTCTGCAAAAAGTCTAAGCTTACTACTAACTACGGTACCCAAATCGTTTATGTACAAAAGAAATAGAAGCGGACCTACTACTCTACCCTGGGGAACTCACGATGTGACTTTCACGATGCGACCGATGTGACTTCATAATGCATGTATAGTAACCCCTGCCATACACCATTGCGGTGGCCTGTGGGTATCATGTAAATTTAGATGGAAAATGAAATTAAGTCGTAGTGTGTTACGGGTTTCCGTTTCTTAGATCTCTTGTGGTTCCTTAGGTTCTTCCGCTGCAGAATGAAATGAAGGACCCGAAGAAGTTTTCATGTCCGTTTGGAGTCCTGAATGGAGGAATGGCCATCGTGACAGCACTTCTGGTGGTAATGGGAAGCTTGGGATACTTGAAGTACGGGGACGACATCAAGGGGAGTTTGAGCCTCAACCTCCCCGAGAAAGACATGTGAGTGTGCTATAAGGGAGAGAGGAGGCCTGTCGTAAATGCGCATTTAGATTTTGATGCGCATTTTGAGTGCGGAAAATAAAGGAGATGCAGGCAACGCATCGAATGTGTGAAAGAGATAATACTCAATTTCTTTTGATGCGAATGAGAATAGTTTGTAAGCGTAGTCAATCATCGTCAGTGCCGCCGCGTACCGACAGCGAATAGGATACACGTTAATGTACCTAAATTTGTCATAAATATATTTCTGAATAGGAAAAAAATTGCATTCCATGGTTTGGGTTTCATGTGCGATATCTATCCAAAAAATATTGAAGAACAATGTCTCCCCTCGATATTGAATGGACAAACAGTGTACGCACACACATGTACTTACTAAGCAATGTTTGTGTCTACATATATGTACACATGTTCCGCGTATTCATGTGGAGACGGTCTTGTGTAAGTTAAAGAAGATAAAATGGACCCAGAGAGAGAAATGATTCATGTATTTGGGCATTGGTACTTCGGCACACGTTCATTTTGATATATCATGTAGGCATTTCATCCTTTTGACTGTACTTGTGACAAGTGTAATGCAATGAAGTATTGGAACATGACATGAAAACTAGAACTTGAAACATTGCATTAAAATATTTCCAACGGCACTTTTTCGTTGCCTCTCATGCCATTCATAAAGAAGTAACTTCATTGTTGTTTGTTATCACAACCACCCCGAGCTGGGAAAAACGAAAATAAATAACACACGACTAACATTTAAACAGTTCTTTTTCATATTATGGTAGATACTACTACACCCTTAGGGCATAATTAATCTTTTTTACCCTCATGGATTCCTTTTGAGTAGGTAATCAGGGAACTATGCGATCATGGATATGATTAACCCGTCGCTAAAATCTTAGCGTGACAGCTAGCCGGAAACAAATTGTTAAAAGTAAATATGGTGATCATGATGTAAATCAAAGGGTGAACAAGGTTTTTTGCTCTTGTCACAGAAATTGCTCCTCTCATCGTCGTGTTTTATTTTTCATACTCCTATCTGTTGAGATTTAATATAGTACGAAATTGCTCCTGCGTCTTTCTCAGTAAATTACGATAGGCCTCACATTTCTTCAGTAGCGGTTCGCTTTGAATCAGGCTCCGCATACCTCGACCTCTATTTCTCCTCTCTCATCTTCTCTCGTCTCCTTCTAACTTTCTCCGTCGAAATTGTGGCAGTGGACGCGAAAATGAAAAAAATACCAATCCATCAGTAATAGCACTTCACTTCAGATTAGCCTAAATCTCAGTTTCTACTCAGCTTTATTTCACGGATATTAAAATAATTTTTTCATTTATTTTTCACTCTCATTTCATCGATTGCGTATATCAGACAATGCGTAATAGCAAACCATTTCGATCATCGAAATAGCTGCGTTGGTCGGAGATTTCACTATAATCGAAAGGTATAAACTATCGATAGGCCAACCAATGTGCAATATACATACTTTCAGTGCAGATAATTCAAGGAATTAATGCGAGTGATCATTCGCCGTGTAAAAGCCCTTAAGAGAAGCTATTTCAGGTGATCACTTAAATTTACTCTCGAATTAATTCTTTAATGATCATGCGCATGATGATTCGCGGAGTTAAGCGGTCTTAAGAGTGAGTTAATAGAAATGTGTTTCGCACTGAATATTATCCATTGTCAAAAAGGATACGAAGACTTATTGTCCTGTCAACAGCCGGAAAAGGGGGAAATGTCGTGTGCTTTCGAAATGTGTTCGCTCTCGGTAGAGTGTCCTCGGCTGCACACTGATGGCGCATTCGGAACACCACTACCTCTACTAGGGCTGTGCGATATGCCGTTTTGAATATCGCACGGCGATATCATTCTGGTATCGCGGATTCGCCGATATATCGGTTTTGCGGTATACACAGGAAATATTGTGATATGGACATATCGGGATATTGACAATCGGGATATCGACATATCGGGATATCGGATATCGACTTATAATATCGGATATCGACTTAAGGCGAAAGAGCATATAATTTTAGATAGTAGAGGTTCTTTTCAATTTTTTGATACGGCCCATACGAGCCGAAATATAACCATTTTTCCTTGGTCGAAGGACGGTGAAAATTTTAATTCCGAATTATGGTTTAAAAACAATAATTTATAAACAAATTTGAACTTTTCCTGTTGAATTCGAGTTTTCAGTGATAAAATCGCACCATGGCCCTGCATCCAATTTTTATGATAAAAAAAGTTTTACTTAATAGCAATAAAAATTAGACAATTTAAAATATGTAATTAACGGTTGAGGAAGTGCAATATTTCATAAAGAAGAGACCGTTTATAGCACTTCAATCAGATCAACCATTACCGAGAAATTGCGACTAAATAGAGACATTATTAAGGGTGACAGAAAAAAACACCGGGATCAGGATATCGCCATATCAGGATATCGCCATATCAGGATATCGCCATATCGGCATATCGTGATATCGCGTTTCGAAATATCGACTCCCGATATCAAGTGCATATGAAGAATCGTCGACGATATGTCGTGGTATCGCACAGCCCTACCACAATGCCATCTGGGTAGCTTTGATGGTCGCAATTCGGTTTTCTCTTTTTTTCGCAGATTGGCTCAGTGTGTGAAGGTGGCGCTCTCGTTCGGAGTGATGTGTTCGTACGCATTGCAGTTCTACGTGCCGATCGATGTCTTGTGGCCTGCCGTGCTGAAATCCTACGGCCCCCTCAAGCACAAAGTCTGGTTTGAAATACTCTTCCGAACGGCTTTCGTTCTACTAACCTGTAAGTATTTATGCATTTCACGTAGGTTGGTGTTACTTCGGGAACTCCTTCTAGGAATAGGAACTCCTTCTTTTTCCTAAGATGAGCGCATATCATAGAAACGACCTCTGCCTTTACAATGTTAAATTTTTCTATCTTGAAAATAATAACAAAATTCTTGAAGTCGTGTGGAAAATCACAAAGTTTGTTCTAATTTCCAAGTATGTTTAAATTTTTGTGTAATTCTTCATATTGGGAACTATTTAAGCGAATGATACTCTTGAATTGAATGGAATGTAAAGACACATTTGAGAAATTGGAAGACATTATGGTTGGAAATACACTTACAGCAGTACTCAATTTGTATTTAGCGATCCCCTATTTGAGTTGGAATTATCCGGGTAAATATCGAGGGGTTTGGGTACTTAATATTATTGCTCATAGTGGCGAGTTGTTTCCTTACTGCTTACTACTCGGGTGGGCATAAGAAACATGTGTGTGCATAAGAAGTCGCCATGGTTAAAAATGTACCCTCACTGTATGCAGTTCCTGCCTGAAATGCTACTCAAGAGTATTTTATGCCATAGTCTAGGTATATTTGTGTAACCCTTGATATATTTTGTTATGTACATAATACTCAGTGATGAATACATGAGGTAGAATAATAATAAATTCCCTGAAAAATCTTATACACTAGGAAAAAATTATCAGTATAATTCTATTTTTTAGAAAAAGATAACAGATCATTTAAGAATGAAATTCTCATTCCTGCTTCGTTCAAACATCACCATTAATTTTCCATCCATAGTTCATTAATGCTGGCTGCAGTGTGTATCGGATAAAATATGTAGTAATGACATTCCACGTAAATTATCTGCAAGCACGCCGTAAATAAGAGAAGAAGCCCGTTCCGAAACTGTTTGAAATTCCACACTGCAATGCTATCTGGTGGCGAGTAGTGGCGTTGCAATCCTTGAAGTTTCATTTACAGCCGTGTAAAAGTTCAAAGCTTTTATGAATTTTTATGCAAATTGATTTCAGGAAAATACTTTATTGGTGAATTCTCTGTTACTATCAGTTATAATGAATACAACCGGGTTAGGGCTGCCAACGTTCCAAGTAGTGAGCTGCCAACACCCGACAAGTTTGCTTCCAGAATAGTCACCGGGAAAACCTTAGACAATTCATTATTAATAAAGTTGTTATGGTGATGAGTCAATGTTCGAACAGTCATAATGTTTTCGAGAGCCATATTTTTAAGGAAACGTTATGAACCTACGCCCTACGAGGTGTGTGTCGGCAAACTATTCATGAATCCTCCTTTTCATTTCCAGTTATCCTGGCAGAAGCGATTCCTAAACTCGGACTTTTCATTTCGCTGGTCGGTGCGATCAGCAGCACCGCCTTAGCTCTGGTCTTCCCGCCAGTGGCTGAAATCGCTTGCGTCATGAGCAGAGATCCTGGAGACAAAGTCCCCATGGAGATGGAAGTGACCGCCAATTTAGGGGCCGGAGGAAACAAGAATGCCTACCCGGGTTCGCGCATAAAAACTGTCCCAAGGCACAAATACGGTGCTCTCTCAAGATCGCGATTTTGGATTGTGTTGACGAAGGATGTTTTCCTGATATTGGTGGGCGCCTTTGGATTTGTGTCAGGGACGTATTCCAGCATCGTGGAGATCGTGGACGCTTTCGAGCAAGGACGCGACTGACCGGAAGTGAATCACCCTCGCCAATCGCGCTTGCGACACGTTCTTTCATGTAGTCTTATATTTTATTTAACTCATCCCTTTAAATGTTTACGAACATCAATAAACACCTAAAAACTTTCCATTCCTCTTCGTGTAATTACGCGCTTAAATTGTTCCCTTATGATGTAACACTTCGTATATTCCGTATCCTGATTCAAATTTACAGCTTCAGTTCTGACAGGAAACATTACAATAAACGTAAGAAAAAACATTGTGCAAGAAATTATTTCCAATGCAATTGTCGAGAAAAGATTCCTGTCGGAACGCATACAAGAAAATCTGAGCTTGCAATTTGGATGCGTAAACTCTCATATTTGGTGGCAGCCATACCTGTGAGTAAGCAAAAATGAAACCTGGATTTCTCTGCTACATCTGTAGACATCCAATGTCCTGCATCACGAGGTAAAATTATCCAATAGGAGATAAAACATACCTAATAATAATAAATGATTTATTGCTTCCTTTCTTGTACAGTATGTTACAGCACATTTTAAACAATAGAAGGAAGCTTTAGGTTACCTGTGAGGGTGTGACCAAAAGTCACATAAATATATATATATGTAGGTACCAAGTTGACATCAAAGCTACAGTACACAAATTCACTATTTGCATAGCTATTTCTGGTCAAAAGAAACAATTTCATGAGAAATATTGAAAATTATTTCAATATTCAATTTGAAGAGCGATATTTTGAATTGTCTTAAATAAATAATTTTTTCCTTTTTACATGCTGTGTAAGTAGGTTAAAGAACTTTGGTGCTAAATAAAAAAAACTCCTTTGGAATGTTGTAATATATGGCCTCGGGGGAAAAACATTGGACTGAATACGAAAGTTGTATTTGCATTGTATATGCCAAGTAAATTTCCACTCCGCATGTAAAAATTTTTCAGCACTTTATGTACAAACAAATAAAGTAAAGGCAGAATTTTCAGGTCGCGAAAAAGTGGAAGAGTGTGATGAAATCGTGTGTGGATTGTGGAGATCATAACACGTTTGATAGTGCACTTATACGCACCAATAAACAATTCCGTAGCTTAATTTTGAGTTGACAATTACATAGTACCTATATTTGTCTTGGAAAGTGTGTTGGACATTTGTTACGTAGGAAATACAACGTCGTTCATTCAATACCATGTAACAATTGTAATAATAACTGTACATGCCAAACTTTACAATATTTAAAAAACAGACTATCACAACGCAGAACATCCATTAAAAATAAAATACAATTCTGTGCCTTGACCGCCTTGACAAATCATGCAGGGGATCGGGCTGGTGCGGTGGCTAGGTACTCTAGCCACCGCACCTCTCCCATCCCGAGGGCCCGGGTTCGATTCCCGGAAGTGGCGGATTTTTCAGTGAAAAACCGGTCCCCACTTGAGTGCCTAGTGGAGGGCATGTCAAGTTCAGTACTCCGTCCGTCGGATGGGACGTTAAGCCGTGGTCCCCTTGGCGCCTTTCGTTAAGAGTAGGCTAATGCCGACGCCGGGTTTCTCTCCACCCTTCCTCCTTTCCCTGAAAACTCCTACCATTACCCAATTATCCACCTGTCCTATATGGCGCAAATGACCTCAGCTGTCGGTCGTCTCCCTTGAATAACCAACCTAACCAACAAATCATGCAATCGAAAACAACCATACTTTTAATTTCGACCAAGCAAAAATTTTAGACACAGAAAAAATTTATCAAAAAGGTTACTTAAAGACATGTATCATATTAGTAAAGATCAAAATTCATGTAATAAAAGAACTGACATTTGTAATTTAATTAAAATATATAGCAATTAGATACATGAAAATTAAAAAAATATAACACATAGACCTTAGCAACCGATTTGTAATCAAATTCACCTTAGGTAATTTAAGGTAAGTAAAATTTATTTCGTGTGATTTTTTGGCGTTAAAATTTGTAAAAAATTATATTGTAAAGCATTTGGCACTGTAAACATCCTGTATATCATGTTACTTATTATTGTTATGCTATTGGTGGTTCATCCCATTTTTAGCCCTGAAGAAGGAAAAAATACATTTTCCGAAACGTCGGCCAAAAGTTAAACATTTTTCATTTTCAAAAAAAGGATCCCTCCCGAAAAACCATCAATATATTTAATAAAAAAGAGGTCTGGAATTCAACTTACCAGTTCTGATGAATTGCTTCCTTACTTCTACGCTTGTATTTCCAGCTGTAAGTATATTCTTCTTTTGATAGAATGCCCTCTTTTCCTGGGCTATTCTACTCACCATTTATTTCTTGCTTCGCCCATCGTTGGTTACTCGGCTTACAAGGTAACAAAACTCTTTCACCTCATCAAGTTTTTGTTTCCCTAGTTTAATGTTAGTTTTAACCTTTTCTCTCTCGCTGTAAACCAATATCTTAGTCTTCTTCTTATTGATCTTCAGCTGATATCCGGCCATTGTTTTTTCCATGGTTATCAGCATCTTATTCAGGTAGATGGGTAGGTTTAGATTTATAGGATGCGTCGAAATCTATGGTCAATTTGCACCACGCACAATCTAATTTATATCAATAAATATGAATAAATATAAATTCAGAAGAAAAAAAATCAGTATTAAAAGCACAAATATATTCAGATACTTATTCTGATCCCTCACAGTCTCTGCTATGAGTGCTATGTCATCAGCGAATCGCGGCATTTTTTCTCCTTGGATATTCACTCCAGAAGACTTCTCTTTGATTTCATTGATGGCTCTCTCGATGTAAACTTTAAAAATTACTGGAGGCAGTGCACAGTCTTGTCTCACTCTTTTCCTTATTCTTGTTTCTTCACATCTGGGTTCAGATTTAATCACGGCTACTTGGTTTTCATACAAACTGAGGATAATTCTTCGATCATTGTAAGACACTCCAATTACTTTAAGAATTCCAAGCATCGGATCCCAATCCACATTGTCAAATGCCTTCTCTAAATCCACAAATGCAATTAACGTCGGTTTGTTCTTCTCCACTATCTTCTCTAAGAGCAGCCTAAGGGCCAATATTGCTTCCCTTGTGCCCTTCCGTTTCCTTAATCCGAATTGATCTTCATCCAGGAACTCCTCTGCTTTTCGTTCTATTCTTCTGTAGATGACCCTCGTCAGTATGTTCCATGCAAGAGTGCTATGTCATCAGCGAATCGCGGCATTTTTTCTCCGTGGATATTCACTCCAGAATAGACTTATTAGGGCTGGGTGGTTCTCCGGTGCACCGGTTCAGCGGTTCGGTTTTTTGCAGAACCGGCAGGCCGGTTCAGATTTAGTAAAAAAAAACGGTGCACCGGAGAATCGGTTCTGAACCGTCGCACCGGGGATGCGGTTCTAAACCGTCGCACCGGGGAAGCGGTTCTGAACCGTCGCACCGGGGAAGCGGTTCTGAACCTGTGCACTGGGAAGCGGTTCTGAACCTGTGCACTGGGAAGTGGTTCTGAAACACCGATGATCGTTCGCTTGTCGGCTTTCACGCCACTGCCTCCCTCCCCGTCTCTGCTCGTAGCCGGGTTGGCTTGCGTCCACGCCTGTGAACTTTCCTATCCCCTCTGTGTTATAATTTGTCTGCCTATCGTCTCACAAATAATAGGCCGCTAGAGTGCAGAGCGAGCACTCGTTCATCTAAAGCATCATCACATAAGTAACTCAACGGGATTTTCCGTATTTTTATGTTGTTTTGTTTTGTCGACGATTACAACGAATAAGTTCGTTCAGGTGAACAACCAAACAGTTCATAATCATTCAAGTTTGTGCAGTAGCATTTTTTATTAAAACAATGCTGTTGGTTTGGGGAGACTTTGTGGAGGAAGGAGCATTGTTTCAAGTTCCTATCTACCCCTGCCTGACGTTGATTATTTATGTACAATAATGTAATGAAGACATTGCCAGTTGGTGGAGGCTTCATGAGGCAGCCTTTCCCTTGCTTGCAGGGATAGCCAGGAAATATCTTGCTATACAAGCAACATCAGCAGAATCCGAAAGAATTTTCAGTTTTGGAGGACTTGTTACAAATAAATTGCGAACGTGTTTACTAGGCGAACACGCCGAAAAACTAATTTTCATTTCCATGAACCAGCGCCATGTGCCAGCCGATTTCTAGATTTAAATTAGTAGTAATTAAAAATTGTAATTTAGCATCTGCACTTGTATTAAAATCTAAATTTTGACAGTCAATTTGTTCTCAACCTTCAGCACACCCTTCCAGTAATTGATAAAATACAGCTCCTTGTGTCATTAATAGAACAGCATTTTATTTCTTTGAAGAAGCCACTGGGATGTTTACCGAAACAAAAACCACACATGTAGGAGCATCGTTTGGAACTTTATAAATGTGAAGATAAATATAAGCCCAGGTCTCACCTAAAAACCATTGGCTCCCCAAACTTGCTCTACTACTGTTCAGTTTAGAAAAGAATGCCTGCGTTTTAACTCCTCAAGAGTATGCGACACAGTATATGCGTCCACTCAATTCCATGCCTTTGGGGTAACTTAAATCGAAGGTATTTTAATTGCTCAGGGTGCTTTAATGGGGAAGGCATTGAAGACTTAGTGCAGACTTTGACGTAAACGTCTTAGCGGATCAATGGCTCTTGCGACTTCCAGTTTTGGGTTTTCTTGGTGGCTTGCCAATCTCTTGCATTCAATTTCGGTAATCGAGGGTATTCCTTTGAGCTTTTCCAAAACCCACCGTTCCGATCACTTTGTTTCAGCACCCTCAATTGTAATAAAACCGTCCGAGAAAATTAACTCGAAATATTTCAGAACCCTGAACTGGCACTATTTATTTACCAACTAAATCACACGTGAAAGGCAATGGATGATAAGCATTATCGATATCTTCCCAATTATTTTCTTGCATTAAAAATTAACTGAGAAAGTTTTCCTCTTCCTGCTAGAAGCGGGAAATCAGAGGGTATCCAATTAAATCCTTGGAAATTGTATCTGAACTACCTTCACACCTCTCTACCAGAGCGCCTTGCATTTGCTTGTCGGCCAATTTACGTGAGCTAGAAGTCATGGCCAATTTAAGAGGAAATCAGCGAAGAGACGATCCCGATGCGGAAAAGAATAAAGCCACCAAAGAAAACACAAGGCGTCAGAGTAAGACCCTCGTTTCGTAATCGTTACCATGATGAAAGAGAAAAGAAATGTCGACTAAGAAAGGCAGATAATTATGAATCACACACGAAAGGAATCTGCCTCTCCACACATCTCAGCTCTCTGGAAGCACGTAAATCAGATCAGATTAAGTGGAAAGATTTCGTCCGTACGTAGACACCAGTCGCTCTGCCTCTAGGGAGCTTTTCATTCACCAAGGATGAGTTATTAATTTAGCACGACGCGTTTTGTTACTACAATAGCAATATCATCGAGGCTGACCAAGCCAATTTCTAATGTTGTTTTAACAACGAAACGCGTCGTGCTAAATAAATAAACATCCGAGGAAATTTTGCAATGCCTTCATTAACAAAATAATGTGAATTTCATCGCCGTTCACGCGGCAGGTTCGAATTCGGCAGATCAACAAATTTAGGTGCATTTTTTAACACTTCAGAAAACCAATTTATGTGTACGCCCAGGCCTCGTACAAAAACCATTGGCTCTCGCAAACATTCTCACATTTTACTGTTCACTTTAGGGAAGCATACCCGCGTTATGAAGAAGTATCTTTAAGAAAAAAAAAACAAATCTTCAAAAAACTGGTTGAATAAAAATTTGACCAAAAAATATTTTGGATGAGAAAAAACGCGGTTCACTAGAAAAACTACAGTTCAGTAGAAAATACCGGTTCATTAGAAAACACCGGTTCAGTAGAAAACACCGGTTCAGTAGAAAACACCGGTTCAGTAGAAAACACCGGTTCATTAGAAAACACCGGTTCATTAGAAAACACCGGTTCATTAGAAAACACCGGTTCAGTAGAAAACACCGGTTCAGTAGAAAACACCGGTTCAGTAGAAAACACCGGTTCAGTAGAAAACACCGGTTCATTAGAAAACAGCGGTTCATTAGAAAACACCGGTACATTAGAAAACACCGGTTCAGTAGAAAACACCGGTTCAGTAGAAAACACCGGTTCAGTAGAAAACACCGGTTCAGTAGAAAACACCGGTTCAGTAGAAAACACCGGTTCATTAGAAAACACCGGTTCATTAGAAAACACCGGTTCAGTAGAAAACACCGGTTCAGTAGAAAACACCGGTTCTGCAGAAAACACCGGTTCAGTAGAAAACACCGGTTCGATCTATTGAACCGGTGCACCGCCGTCGCAAACTGTTTTTTTCAGAACCGGGAACCGGTTCAGCACTTCCTGCACCGCTCAGCCCTAAGGCTTATAGTCCTAATTTTTTTGCATTTCTCCGCTCCCTTCTTTTTGGGAATAGGAATTATGATGTTTTTCTCGAAGTCCCTGGGTATTTCTCCTGTTGAGTACATGTCGCAGATGACATAAAGTTGGGCCAATGTCCTCTCTCCCGCATTCCTTATCAGTTCTGCGGGGATATCATCAATGCCAGGAGCCTTATTCATCCGAAGGTTCCTTACTGCTGCGTCGAATTCCGATCTCAATATTGATGCTCCCATATCATCCTCGACGACTTCGCTTTCCTCTTCAACAATTTTAGTGCTGAGATTGTTTCCGTAGTACTCTTTCCAACTCTTCCAGGTATTCTTTCCATCTCTTCACTTTGTCTTTATTTTCAATCAAAAGTTCTCCATTCTTGTCCCTTATGGCATTGTATCTTAAGCTCCGTTCTTTGAAGTGGTTCCTCACTATCCTATAGGCAGCTTCCACCTTTCCTAGTGCAAGGTTGTTTTGTTCATATTCGCATAGGTATTCATCTACATTTCTCTAGCTTTCCTAAATTGCGACATATGTCGTTCCTTAATCTTTTGTAGCGAAGTTGCCCTTCTTCAGTTTCCGCATTCTTGTACTATCTTCTTTCTTCAATCAGGTCTAAGACTTCTTCCGTGATCCATGGCCTTTTCTTGGCAATTATTCTTCTTCCAAGAACTTCTTTTGCAGCTTCCTGTAGTTCACATTTAATGTTTTCCCAACGTTCTTCCACTGATTTCTCATTCAGGTTCTCTCCTATGTTGTTTCCCACTGCTTTTTGAAATGCCAGCTGATGTTGAGCCTCCTTTAGTTTTTCTACTTGCCATATATTCTTCTTTGTTTTCTTCAATTTCTTGAATTTTAGATGGCATTTCATCATCACTTAATTACGGTCACTGTCGATGTCTGCCTCAGGGTAGCTTTTTCAGTCCTTCACTTGGTTCCTAAATCTCTGCTTCACTAAATAGTAGTCTATTTGAAAACTTGTCTCATGGAATTTTCCACTTGTATCATCTTCGGTTGTGGTTTTTAAGCAATGTGTTTGTCACCACCAACTTGTGTAGTCTGCAGAACTCCAGCAGTCTTTCTTCTCTCTGATTTCGGTTTCCCAATCCATATTTCCCAGTCATTCTTCCATCTTGGCCTTCGCCGACGACCGCGTTCCAATCTTCTAAAATAATTAGGTTTTAAGAGAGGAAACAAATTTCGGCGAGATATAGTGGAAGTTTTCTACTATGGATAAATGAAAATCTCTTAGGGGACTTAACATTAATTTTTAATGGGACGACCTGGGTTTCGACAAGTAGTGTCATCATCGTCATCACCTGACGATCACACTACGAGTCGAGACCTAGATCGTCACATTAAAAATTAATGTGAAGTCCCCTAAGAGATTTTCATTTATCCACAATTGGGTTTTCTTCTCCTCTTTCATCTTTTATAACTTCCGCGATATCTTCGTAGACGTCTTCAACTTCTTCATCTTCGTAGTCCGTCGTAGACGTAATCCTGCACCACAATGCTATCTATAGGCTTGGTCTCAATCTTCAACATTATTATCCTTTCATTGTACTGCAGGAAGCTCTTCACACGCATTCCGGCGCTCTTTCTGAGTATGATCCCTACTCCAGCATTACCATTTAATGATCCCGTGTGTATAATCCTGTAGCTTCCACTCCAAAAGTCTCCTTCTTCACTGATTCCTAATACGTCGAGGTCCATTCATCACGTGTTAATCAATAAACCTTCTCGGATTGCACCGGTGCAGCTTATGTTAGTGGCGTCCGCAGCGAAACTAGCGGCAGCTGGAAGAAGGAGTGTTCGCAATATGGCGTGAGGGTAGGCACGAATTGGTCGAAACGAAGATAACTCTATTATTCCGAATATAATTCCATTATATCAACCCAGTGATCATTTAAAGTTGCCTTCATCCCTGCATTTAACGTTCTCTGATGCCTATCATTCCATTAATCCCTCTTCGATGATAGCAATTTTCACTTTCGTGGCGTTACTCCGGCAGACATTTTTATTTTCTTTATTTTTTTATTTTAAAGAAAGAAAACCACATACAGCGATGATGCCAATTTATAGTGGCCAATAACAATACATAAAAACATTCTTAATTCTTGGTTGAAACTTTAGCTGATCATCGGGTGTACCCCGCGTACTATCACCAGGTGTGATACCTGGTAATCACACCTGGTGATAGTACGCGGGGTACACCAGAACAACAAATACATCTCATCTACATCTAAATAATACCCTGAAAGCCACTACAAAGGTGTGTGGCAGGGGGTGATTTCTCACCAAACATGCACTACATATCATGCATAAAATAGAATTAGTATTAATGTACTAGTCAGAACTTCACTATTTAAAAAAGATAGAAATTGCAGAGCAAACATGCAAAAACATTCTGTTAGTAGGGTAAGCTTTAAGTACTCATACCAACATGCAGCTACCAATGTTATCCATTGCTACTCTCCGATTGGACATATTTACCGTTATTCGTATATCTAATTGTACGAGGGAAAAAGGACATTTTGAATCTATCAGTTCGGCAATCAATTTCTCTAATTTTGTGATTATGGTCCAGTCTACCATAGTAAGTTGGGGTTTGCAATATATTTTTAACGTCATCACTGAAAATATAGTTTTTAAATTTGTTTAAGAGATCGAGTTTAAATTTCAACCGGGGATCTGACAATGATTCCAAATTTAATTCATTTAATAGACTGGTTACGCTAATATAATTATCGTACCGTCCCTTTACAAATCTTGCCGATCTTCGCTGCACCCGCTCAAGTTCGTTATTTAGACCGATTTCGTAGGGATCCCATACACTGGCAGCATATTCCAAATGAGATCTTACAAGGGAAAAGTAGCTGATTTCTCGTACATGATCGTCAAATTTGCCCAATACTCTTTTGACGAATGAATAAAATCGCGAGGGTTTTAGATTTCAGATTCTTGCCCGGGATTTGAACCGGGGACCCTCCAGTCAGTATCTCAGCTCTCTACCCACTAGGCCACCAACGGCCCAAACATATACATCCAATTTATTTATTTATTTGAATCTAAATCGAAAGTGACTGGAAGTGACATCACCTTTCCTTGGTGCATTGTACGCCAAGAATTGCAGGTTGACGACACGTGATGCGGAGAAATAAAAAGTACCTAATTCATAAGGCAGAAGGTTTTGCTCTTCTATAGGCCAAGCAGGGAGAAGGAAAATAAGGTAATAAGAAATACAGACAAATATATGTTAGTAAATAAAATTATTGTAATACTTTTATATCAGAAAATATACATTATTTCATTCATTCGTCAGCCTACGCAATCTAGTCCACCCGATTGCCATCAAATTGAATATTTTTAAGTTAAACTTGATAGAGTCTTTACCATATTACATAGAGCACATAAAAATGGGTCACTCACGTAAGCAATGGTTTGAAGCTTTGTTCTGCTTTGCATGTTGTTTGCATGCAGCTGATGCATACAAACTTTCCAACAGTTTCACTATTATAAACTGAGTGCTTTACCACTTGGCCTGAGCTTCATCCAGATTAGCAAACTGATCCCAACGATGATCATAGCAATGCCGACGCCGATGAGAGCCCACGTCACGCCAGTCACTATCTTGAGGTTGTTAACTAATTGGTCCTTGAGTTTGTTAACATTAGCGTCATCCAGTGACACGCCCTGGAAAGAAAATCAATTACTCTTTAGAATTTACGACAGGTTATCCAAAGATTTCAGTACTTTCTATTAGTAATTACGTTTATCAGTCTTCCATAATCTTATATATAAAGTAGATTTTATGTATGTAAATACGCTAATATGTTCGCCTAAAATTCGAGAACCGAGTGTACCACAGCTTAGAAACTTTAAGGTTTATTAAATGTCATCCTCGGACAGATAATACGCTTCTTTTCTTGTAACGAATGGTCCTCAGCTCGATCCCAGTTGAGTCAAGACCCCATAAGAAATACATGTAAAGGTCTTTCTTACAGCTTGCAGCCATTTTTGCATTTGAAACATTCAATTAGAAATAGGTACCTACCTGTTGGACAAACTTGAGACGCACACCAGGCGAAATATAATTCAACAAATATTCTTATGATTATCGTCGAATTCTGATTTCCGGTCAAAATTACTGGTGATTCAGTAAAATATGATGATTTCTGGTGAATTTTTTTAGAGTGTAAATAGCCCTGTCCCCTTGACGACTAAAGGGATTGTTGCAATAAAGAGAATAATGTAGGCTTGTTTATAGGCATACTCATTTACATAAAACACGTGAATCAAACGAAGTACGGCATTCAAACTCTGGAATTGTATAAATGTCTTCATTGAGCAGTTAATAGGCTTTTTTCATGTAAATAATAGTCCCCAGTTCGATCCCATACGATTTGCATGTAAAGGTCTTGTTGTTTGAGACAATTATTTCATTAGTAAATTTTAATTAGAAATATTCATTGCACACACTTGAGAGACACACTAGCCGAAAGATATTTCAAATAACGATTCTTACTTTTTTCGTCGAATACTGGTTTTGGTTAAAGTCACGGGAACATTGAAGATTTCTCCGGAACTTTCTGAAATTTTACTGTTTGAACAGCCATTTTCAATGGAGAACGAAGGCTCTGCTTACAAATAAGTTTGATATGGTTCGTCGGCTGAGACGTTCATTTGTGCTTCTATTCTTACTCCTTTTAATTACAATTACAATAACTACTTGTGCTAATTTATCGCTAATGCTGTTTGTCTGTGTGCCTGAATTTAATTCTTCGCTCCATAGTTCCCGACAGATTCTTCAGGAAACGAATCCTGTCTTCCTCGGACACAGCTAATGTGTTCATCGAAAGTTAAACGAGTTTGCAGTTCAATCGCATGTGCCTCTAAATATTTCTTCGAACACTCCCACACCGAGCTGCTGCTCACTTCCTTCCCCTGTGTGTGTTCTACATCTTAAATTCTTTCTCTTCTTCGGGTGCAAAATGACGTCTGGGCTGGTGGCGGGAAAAGGTGACTCACTTTCGTGCATTAATCGCTTCTACTTACTTCATTGATCCAGGCGATGGGAAACAGTGCGGTTGTAACATTCTTGGTGAGTTTAACCCCCGGGAATTGCTTCATCAGCATGTTGAACTGCACTTTCTTCCCCCCACTCAGAGGAACGCCTGTGTACTGAGAGAAACATACACATGTCAAATTCACTCACTTTCAACATGAGCCCAATCATTCTAAACCAGCCAGGCAGCATTATGGAGGGACTCGCATTGATAAGCCGGCAGATAGTTGATGATGGCCTCACTACGGTGAGTTAAGACAGGATATCTCATGATGCAGTGATTCGCAGCAGTAATGCGCTTAAGATTTCACACCATAGAGGGCACGAATTAATTGGAACTGAAGGCAATAAAGCAAAACAGGGCCGCCACCACAGCCGGAGAAAAACAAACAATGAACATTCTTGACTGCTATGAACTAATTGACTTTTACACACCAAAGGGTCAAGAATTGAATGGCACAATTAAGTTTTCAATGAATCGGCACCATCACCAGGTGCATTATCATGCACCAGGTGCATGATTATGACGCCAATGCAATTCAAATGCAGATGGCGCTATTGTACTCTTGACCCAGTGGTCCCACTATAGCAAGAAGTTCCACAGAGAAAAAAATCATTCGCCTTGACCGCGACTCGAAACCGGACCCCCTGGTTTCCGGCCAGGTGCTCTACCAGTTGAGCTACCAAGACGTCCTATTACTCTGTGGAAATCATAGAGGCTTTGAAGGAACTAGGTGTTAACGGACTGCGGGACATATAATGTCACAATGCAGCCGTGGCCGTGCGCAAGGCGCTACTGTCCACGAGGTTAAGCCGAATTTGAAACACTAAGGTGCTTACTCGAACGAATTCAAAGACCGCGAACTGGCCGCGGAAACTTTAGCGGCGTCACCCGCTGAAAAAATAAAAATAACAAAATATTTCTCAAGCCTATGAAATCTTTATGAATAAATTAAAGTTCTGCATTGACCAAGCTGAGTATGTTGCAAAAAGGAGTAGATCGGAAAAAATTAAAGAAACCCAGGATGACTCATCCTTTGTGAAAAAGGATGTCTAGGCGAAATATATTGTATTATAAAATTAGGGAACAACCTGATAATCAAAAATTGAAAATACGTTATATTTCATATATAATTCATACAAACGACGTGTGGCGGCATCGCGAGACGCGGCCGCCTCCTTTTCCCACGTTCGCCATTTGACTTCTTGCCCTCTATCTCGAACCTTCGCGAAGCATTGTGTTCGCGACAGAGCGGAGGACAAGAAGTCAAATGGCGAACGTGGGAAAAGGAGGCGGCCGCGTCTCGCGATGCGGCCGCCCCCGCGGAGAAGTGGTGACCCCGACGTGATTAAGATTAGTTATTAGACACTTAGATTAAGAAGTGTAAAGAAAATTATTACATGTACCTATTCAATAGCAATGTAAATAACACAGCCGCTCAATGGCGCACCTTTGACTCACTTATTGGAGGAAAGAGAAGGGATGGGAACACATTGAAAATAAAATCAAGAGACGGAAACGTTGTCACTTAATGCCAAAACATTGTCGATTAATTTAGCTTTCATTTTGGACAAGTAATAGATTCTTTAAGGAACAATCTGCAAAGTAATTTGGAGAGATGTAAAGAAAATTTTCCATCCTTCAATGTAGAAGAATCACTATATTTTGTTCCAACAAATGAAAAAGAAATTAGTAACATTATTAAGGATCTAAATCTCAAGAAATCCAAAGATATTGATAATATTTCTGCGTATACTGTTAAAGCAGTGAATGCAAACATTTCACATGCTCTTGCTTAATTATTAGTCTAAGTATGCAAACAGGTTTATTTCCTAATCAGTTAAAAACTGCGATAATAATACATATTTTTAAGAAAGGTGATAAAATGGACGTAAACAATTATAGACCAACATCCTTGCTATCTGTCTTTTCTAAAATAATTGAAAAAGTTATTAGAAGTAGACTTCTTAGTTTTCTAAATAAGCATTCATTTTTTAGCAGTAATCGATGCGGATTCCGATGTGGTAGAAGTGCAGAAGATGCCTCATTAAAATTATGTTCAGCCTTGAAGAAAGGACAATAGGAATTTGAAAGTTGCAGGCCTATTCATAGACATAACTGAAGTATGTTTTGACTCAGTAAACATAGGGCTAAATGGACCGCAATTGATTTCTTCAATTCCAATTTGCAATTCACATGTTTGATGAGCTAGAGAGTTTTTACTGTAGACGGATTCTGGCACCACAAAGGAACGTCGGACGTCTTGTGCCATTTGTGGCAATGAAAGTCCATTAGTGTTTGCCTCCATATGGTCACTCTAAATATTTAGTGCTTCGAAGGTTTTGATTCCTGAGAGTTTTTGTGAAGTTTTTATTGTGAATTTTGGTGCAGTAGGTAAGTGGATAGCGCTATTTCGGAAAGAAATGGAGTTGAGAGGATCAACTCGTCCCGATTATGAAGTTCACGTGTTTGCAAGATGCTTTATAAATCGTTATTGAATTAAAAAATACAATATGTTCTGCAGAATCAATACAAACAATTTTGGCATTAAGAAATATTTTATTTAAGAAACACTTAATATTTTGATTATTTGAAGAACTGAAAGACCGCTGAAGGGGATGCAATTGCTGCGGCATCCACCAACCGTGATCATGTACCTCTACAGAATACTTTGTAAGCCGCCATAAAGATGCGTGGCAGGGGGTCAATCGTCACATTACATGCACTAATACTTAAAGAGGATTAGAAGGTACACTTTATTCGAAGTATAACAATAAAAAAGAGCAATGCATGAGCGTGCTGTTAGTTGTTTCAGCTAAAAGACTTTATACCTAAATGCAACTGTCTAGGCTAAATATTAACAAACTTGCCCATGTATATTATTGACTTTAATCACGACCATTTATATCCCTAATATATATTAGGAAAGAAATTAATATAAAGTCACAGTCATTTTCCCTAATTTTGGTGATCACGTGTACACGAATCTCTTCAATGAGCCCAACGCGAAATTACCTATGTAATTTGACATACATGTACGCTTAAAATCCAATAAAGATCAATTTCTGATAATGAAAGTGAATTCAGTGTAAAAAATAAATTCCGGCGTTAATGGTTTTAAAATATCAGTAAATACATTTACGTGCAACGGTACATAGTGAACCACAGGAAAAAAAATATTCTGATGCTTTCACTTACTGGCTCGATTTCCAGAAATGTTTCGTGTAGCTCCTTGGAGGGTTTGAGGCCATCGACCATCTGAAGATACTTCTCCCCAGCCATGTAGAAGTGCGGGAACGTTAAGATCGCCGGTGCTCCTGGAATCAAGAGTTGTAGCTTAGCACACATCTACAAAATAGAGTAAGCTACCACGTATTAATCTGATTTTTAAGGGTACCTTTCATAGTGAATTTTTAGCTGCAGAAATTAATACTCGTCCCCAGAAGTTGTTTTGCGCGCTGGTACTTCCACGGTTGAGGTTGCATCGCAACGTCTCTTTAAAAATCTCTTCATTGTCAGAGAAACACGATCTCCATGCCGTAGGTAGCACTCAAACCCCTAGACCGTTGGGTTGCCTGGCAACGCGTTACCGACACGAACTGCGACTCGTCTTATATTCAAGTATAAAATACAGCTGCGTGTTGTGGTCAAATGAATGCACACATCTGAGTATGTCCCCCTAGTGCGTGTTTAAACATGACAATTTTAAAAAAATAAAGAGAAAAGTACACATGTTCTTAGTTGGTCTAGCTTGAAGTCTTCAACCCAACATGAAACAATCTAGGCTACCCATTGTACTTGTATAACGCTACCGAATTTATTCACAGCTATTCATGTTCCTTGCATTACGAGGAAAGAAAGGCATTTTATATCTGTCGGTTCGACAATCAGTTTCCGTAATTTCATGTCTATGGCCCAGCCTAACGTAGTAAGTCGCAAAATAGGTTTAAAGCCATCAGTTAAAATATTTTCTTGGAATTTGCATAAGAGATTGGGTCAATACTTCAATATTCAGTTTGAAAACGAATCCCATATGGTAAGAAAAAATTTGTGGGTATAATAGTTGTTTAGACCAATAACGATCATCTAGGGCGGAGGAAGCGAGGTCGATAATGCTCACAATATGTTGGAGCGACCGACATCATAAATGGTTTCCTCTTAGTTTTCCACATCATCTCACTACCTCCTCATTTAGAATGTGTCGCTAGTACATGGGCTCCGTGCGAAGAAGGTATGATAAAAGAATTAGAGCGTGTGCAAAGGAGATCCGCAACATTTGTTAAAGGCCGTTATGATAATCGTTAGGGTGCCCCAAAAAAACGGAAAGTTTGGAGGTAGAGGGGGAATTTCCATTTTCATATGCGAATGAATTGAAATGAACACCCCGAAAGAATTTTCAGGTCAAAGGGACAATATTTGACCATTGACCGAAACGCATTCAAAGGTTTTGTATTATGTAGATGTCAGAAATTTCCGTTTTCCATATTCCACACAACGTTGCCTACCTCCCAGTGGTACGGGTGGGTTAGAAACCTCTGAAAGAAAATTGTCTCTTATTATTAGAAAGTCACTCTACTCGTACAAGAGCACTGGAAATAGCAAACAATGTGAAAAACTAGAGTTTTTTGCCACTTTTGTCATACCTATGTCGTTTAACTACTAGCAGCGGATATGTTACCTCTGAGCCTCATCATTTGTCAATTTTGTTTTACCAGAAAATCCCTTATATCAACTGAGCCCCTCTCTCTGCAGTGTTATCAATAACTTTAAGATGTTGCACTACAGACAGGCCCTTCTGATAGTCGGTGTCACTTTTCCATGTAGATTGATCTTGCGACAGAATAGACGGCGAAATACCAGTGATTATGAAAAACTTCACAGAATTTGTCGAAGGGAAGTCAGCGAGGGTCAGGGTCTCTCCGATAGGCCTGTTAGGCGGAAGGGTGGGTCGCCCCAGGGTGCGTTATCATCAGATCCCACGTTACCTGTGATTGCCGAAACAATGTCTCTTTTCTCGTCGTCAGAAACAATTTCATCGAAGAGGGCCAAACAAATCAGGGTTTCGGAACGATAACATAGATCGTGGCATAACTTGGCCAAAGATGCTGAGTAGTGGAGTTCTTTTTAGGAGAAAGGATTTGTAAAAATTAAATAAATGCCGCAGTAAAAGAATTATCAATACCTTCATTACTAGGAAGTAAATTCCCGTCCCAGGGAACTTGAGGGTGAAATTCTCGTTTGATAAGCTCAGCTGTTTCAGTCCTTTTCTCAGCTCTCATTCTATGAAGGTGTGATTTTGAAGACAACAAATGAATTTCTTCCGCTTTAAAACCCAATGCAACTGCTGTCGCATTGGTGACAGCCTGGACTGTAATAGACGCAGCAGCAAGAGGACGTCTTATTCCGATCTAGGGAAGCAGTCACTAGGTTGTCTAATCCTCCCCCCCTTTAATAGTACCCCCTTAGTGCATGCGTAATGCATATTTGGTATTAAAATCACCCCGTAACTCACGCCTCGAATAGTATTCCTCCTTAAAAATTACCTTCATCCGTGTCCGAGGAGCTGGTCGCACTATCCACAGGCATCTGGCGAACGAGGTCCACTTTCTCGTCCAATATTTTCTTTTCTTTCTCATGCTGTTTCTTTTTTTAAGAATCCTCTTCCTGAAGTCTCACACGATTTTCTACACGTTTACACCACTTCCCATCACTACCCGCCATGTGTCCTTTTTCGATCAGTCTGCATTGAAATGTAAAACAACATATCCCACTCCACAGTAATTTTGGAAAGGGCGTCTTTTTGGGGCCGAAGTCAAACAGACGGTCATCCACTTTGATGTATGTATTCATCTCTTGCGGACACTGACTTCTCGCTATTTTTTGTGTCCTTCCCTAGGGCACGGTAGTGCTCGTAAGCTGTAAGGAGCTTCTTGATAGCTACTCGAACCTCCTGCGTGGCCCTTCCCCACACAACAAGCGACTCTTCGATCGTAAAAACTTGCTGCATCTGCCGCTGACATCGATCCAGGAGAACAGTGTATATTGCAGAAGAAAAACTTGAGAACTTCCCGCAGTGTTGTGAGTTAACGGTTGCCGGGAAAATCTTGGCAGTCATTGCCCGCCAACCACAAACAAGTTGCACTTCGCTTATCCGGCCTACTCTTCGACTTCGCGCTATTTTTCTGGCCACCGCCGAAACAGCCTCGGCGCACAGGACACTACTTCCCCAGTGGAGTGTGATATGCTGACTGACTGAGCTGTGATACTTTGACCACAAGCGCACCGAAAGCGCAGAGCTCCAAGCTCGACGTGACGCGGTGGCGCCGATAAAGCAACTCGTACTGGGTGTCTATTACGGAACTTAGTTGTCGAACGTTAAATACCTTACCGTATCGATGCGAATCATTCGACAACTGGCGGCCGCAGCATCGAGCAAGGCTGGGTGTAAAAGCACCGAGTTACGATACCCACCGAGTGTCGTCGTCAACGACTAGGGAACTCAAGGAGATGGTTCGAACTTGGTGTTTTGCCACATGGCCCTTTGAGGGTAGGCAACATTGTGTGAAATATGGAAAATAGAAATTTCTGAACTTTGAATACGTTTCGGTCAAATACTGTCCGATTGAGCTGAAAATTATTTCGGGTTGTTTTTTCATTCATTCGCATAGGAAAATGGAAATGCCCCTTCAACTTTCAAACTTTCGGTTTTTGGGACACCCTATATAATTGTATTGGTGTAACGAGTTCGATAGAAGACCTAGGATGGAAATTACTATCAGAACGCAGGTTAAAATTTAGGTTAAACGTTTTAAGTAAAGTCAAAACAGATTTTTTTAAATGACGTTAGATACATATTAAGAACCCCCGCGTATCATGCTTAGATTCGATCAGATTAACAAGATTAGAGAGATAGATTGTAGTACTGATAGATTTAAAATGTCATTTTTCCCGCGTACCATAAGAGAACACAATAGTCAGTGTAGCAAAGGGATAGGCAGGAGGAATGTTGTTAGAGTAGTCTGTAGTTGATGATGCATGTAATAACAACCAATAATCCCTTTCTTATTATGTAAATACTAACCAACTAGCTGCTTATGACCCTAATATCTAGCATGTGTCCATTAAATATCCTAGTTGCATGTCAAAGGTGCATGTTTGGTGATCTTCACCCCCTGCCACACACCCTCGCAGGGTATTACGTAGATGTAGATTATATCTGAGGTGGCGGCGGCTGCCGGTCGAGGTACCGCGACTGTTTTCCAAGCTGGGAGCGTTTAGACTGGGCTCGTTTAGAAAAATAATATCAATACATCCCAACAAATGGGATAATAATTCTTCAATTTGCTATCCACCAGCTCATTTAGTATTGTGTCCCTAGTAATCATAATGGCTCATACTTGAAGACGAATTTGCGTTGCACGTTTCAAGTGTACAATGAATCTCACAACCCAATGAATCCCTGGCCTTTTATGCAAATTATATGCTCACTGTTCTCAAATGGTATTTGCACGAGCTCGTAATACCTGACAGCAACTGAAATAAGATGAGATTGGAGACACGCCCAAATCAGGCGATCAGGCAAAAACTTCCTGAATGGTAAAATGTGTTATTTAAAGTCTTAAATAGATAGATAATTCATGCAGGTTAGAGAAATCAAAGTTATACCGCGATTAAAAATATTCCAATGTAAGCTTCTCTCTAACAACTAAGATCTCAAATTAATTTGGGCCTTGACTTATTGTTAGTCTGATCACAAATTCAAGCAAAATAAAATATTAACTCTGTAATCCCCACATCGTGTTTTGAGTCATGCGATTATCAAATTAAAAAGAGAGAGTCGAGAAACTACATTAAATTTAACATGGGAAAAAAATTATAGCATTGGGCAAAATCATTAGTTCTTGGTAAATTAATGGTTTTGTCCATGACTTCCTTCTCATGACCAATGTGAGCACGTGACAGCCGATGGTTCATAATGGCATAGAAAGGTCCAATGGATAGATGTGTACCTATATCATCAAACGGTAAATTGCGGGTAACCAGAAGAGAGATAGAGAGTGAATGACTAGTGAAATACCTTGGCACGGAGTGAGGTCCAGAGCACCTTTCAATAGACAACCGCCATTTGGTGGGCAATAGCAATAATTATCTGGATTATCTCGGACATCAGCCAGTAGTCTTTCATGAGCTGTGAACCTCAGAGAGTCAACACCTTGATAGCTGGAATCTCTGTCGTACAATGCAGTAAGGGATCTGCAAAAAACGATGAGACTGACTGCTTAAATAAATAAAGACAGTGGCACAAAACTCAACGAGAGCCTAAATTATTATTTGCACTTCAAACACTTTAGTTCTTAATAGCATTTATTGGCCATCAGCAACAGCAAACCGTGCTAAAATGCTCTCGAAATCAACATTGGGTAAAGGACTAGGCTTTGCTAAATGAAGTCGTACTTCCGGAGGCAATTCAAATCAACAAAAAACGAAATAAGTTTCACACGGAAGACAACTAGGCATTGCTAACTTCTTGGAATCACGTGGTCAACAATAAAACTGTGAGCATGTATTACAAGCCCTATGGATAGAGGTTCAGGAAAATTGTTTAATAAAAATTCAAATTTAGTTTTAAGAACCTCAAAATTAGTGTAATATAGTTTTATGTTTATTTTTGCTTTTTTCGGTACAAATAAGGTGTTTTTTTCATTGAGCAGAGGATTGTCATAATGTTTATGCTTGTGCTTTACGCATTTTCCAGCTCATTTCGAACAGTTTTCCTTAATAACCCTCTCGGAGAGCCAAGATAGGTATTCGGATCGACAAGAGGAATTGATTACTGAATTTTTTTCAGAGCATCCTGGTTAAGAGGTGTTTTAACAAGCCGAATAGCAGATTTCTTGAATTCGATTTCATATTAAATCATGACTCAAATATTCGAATATCTCGAATACTACAATTGCAAATCATATGTTAAATGTCATTCTGCTGCAATTAACTTTACCAATAATGGACCATTGAATACATTTACTTTTATAAGCGCTAATAAGAGGGCAGAAAGCTTCAACTTCATGTTCTGGTCAGTCATCAATCAACCACATGTTCAAGTGAATTGAAAATTTACTTAAAAGATTAAAGCTGGAATATTAACCTCAGAGTGACATGAACATAGCATAGTGACATGAACATAGCACCTGTGGCATTACTATGACGCGGTACGTAAACATTTCACACGTAATTGACGCACAATTCTGTAAGGGTCTATCAGTAAAGTATAGCGGTGTTCCTGAGGTTGAGAAGCTGTCTCTTCCAAAAGAGGAAACCAACTTTAATACAGTTAGGAAATACTCGTAATTATTATTTCGATCTGTAGTTTCCAAGCCGAAAAACTTGTGACTGCAATGGTCCCACTCAAGTTTCAGTCAAGTAACCAGTTTCATAGTAAGGTTTTACGAATTTCATGATAAATTTTGAGTAATAATAATTTTCATGATAGTTTTATTTAGTTGAAATTTCAATGAAAAGTGAGGGAAGCTAACAAAATAAAAAGCACGCAATTCTTGATGATCGGATTTTAAGTCACGAGAACAGTTCGAAACCCAATAAATTGTTGTAAACGATTATCTAAGGGGACAAAAAATGTATTTACATGAATAAATGTAGAAATTAAGATCCAATAAAATACTTTTTACTGCATTAAAATTGGTTTCCTCCTTCGGAGGATGTAACTTATCAAACTCAGGCAGCTCAGGTGTTATTGACAATATCTCGACGGAAAATAGCGACAATGGAGAGACAGAGGGATGAGTTCTCACTGTCAGTAATTCTTACCTAAAATTCATTAGCCATTTACAGAAGATATACGATACTAATTGCAAAACGATATGGTGGAATAGACCTCCATTGTGTGATCTTATATAAATTAATGACGAATATATAAGGAGGATAAGCGTAGCTCGTATCGAGCGACACCCGTCCACGATGCCTACTAACTTTCTCCGATTTTTAATCGCGACTAGCGGTGAGTAGTTTTGTTGTGTTATTTGTCGTGAAAAGACTAGAGTTTTGCCTGAATTCCATTTGTTGAAACTGTTGTCTTTTTACCATAAATTACGCGGCGAAACCCATCAACATCCTCGTATTTACGCCTTTTGTTTTAAAAAAAAAACATCACGTTATGTTTCGTTTAATAGACCTACAATTGTCTTTAGTTCCTATATTTTGTGCAAGTTGCGCAACCTACTAATAAAATAAAAATTTAAATTTTTTTTCATAATTTTTGATTTAGATTTTCCTCCGAAAGAATTCGTGTTGTAACGTTTTACGTCCGAATTTTCGTGTAATGTCGCCTTATGGCGATAAGCGAATTCCCTGGACCCCTCTGCCAACAGACAAAGATAAGAAGAAGCCTTAGCCCATGACGCCAATAGCCATATTCGTCTCTTTTCTCACCTGAAGACATTTGAACGCGGTGGGTGCAAGCTCAACTAACTGTTTCTCTAATTACGTATATGTGCACGGATTATACCGCGTATACGCGCATTGACTGTGAATGTTTACTCTTGGGCACACACGCTCCAGGATGCGGATGACCCCCACATCCTTGACCCCCGCTCCAGCTGCCCATCCATTGAGGTCGCTACGTCGTGTCCGGTCATTACGTCCACTGTTGGTTGGCGGGGACAGGGTCCCGTGGGCCTTCAATTACAGACGACGAGAGAGAGGAATGACCGGGAGGAACGGCGGTGGTCTGAAGTGCTCCAACGCGGTCAACCCAGACATCAATCGCAAATGAAGAAATACCCGTGGAGTACCTATACCAGGGGCGTCGGAACTATTTTCGCTGGGTGGGGCCAACCTTGAAAAGGGCCCGGCTCCTGTGAAAAGGGCCCGCATTTTTTTGCGGATAGGAGCGGGTAGGGACTAGAATTCCGCTAAAAAAGCATATGAAGGTGGTAGAATATGCGTCAGAAGGGAATAGGCAAGCCGGAAACAAGTGAAATGTAATTAATTTATTAATGAAGACTCATATCTCAAGGGCCCGGGGCAAATTCTAGGTGGGGGGCCGAACGACGTCCACCACTTCCGACGCCGCTGGAGTACACTCACCTGCACAAGTCAGTGCTGAATATATCTATCCTGGAGTCTTCGGTGAGGAAGGGTGGGAATATAGTTGCGTCGGTCCCAGTTAATTCGTTGCATTTCTCGCCCGGCCAAGCGGTCAACTTGGTCGAATTCTCCCATCTCACTATCTTTCCCATAAGTTTCACTCCATCCACTGATGGATATGGACCGTCCACACTCCATCCCAGTTTAACTTCATAGCGCCCGTCGGCTGTGTTGTTTTTCTGTCATCCATCAGAGCAGCGGATTGAGGAGGAAGAACGCATGTATTAAAAGTGAAGAGGCGTGTAAAAATAATATAAAAGTGGGTCAGCGTGTAAAAGACTATCAAAGTATTTTTACTCGGTCAGTATTGTGCAAAATATCTACATAATACCCTGCAAGCCACCATAAAGGTGTGTGGCAGGGGGTGAATTCCTACCAATCATTCACATCATATCACGCATAAAAAAGGATTAGTAATAACATACTAGTCTAACTTTTAATTTTTAAAGAGAATAAAAATAGCAAGCAAGCATGCAATATAATGCTATTAGTTGAGTAAGCTTTAAGTCCTTATACCAACATGCATCTACCAATGTTATCCATTGCTACACTCGTACTGGATATATTTACAGCTATTCATATCCCTATTTATACGAGGAAAAAAGGACATTTTGAATCTGTCAGTTTGGCAATCAATTTCTCTAATTTTGTAATCATGGTTCAGTCAACCTTAATAAGTTGGGGTTTGCACATTATTTTTAACATCATCACTGAAAATATTATCTTGGAATTTATGTAAGAGATCGAGTCTAAATTTCAACCTGCGATCCGACAATGACTCCCAATTTAATGCATTTAATAGACTGATTACGCTAATATAATTATCGTACCGTCCCTTTACAAATCTTGCCAATCTTCGCTGCACACGTTCAAGTTCATTTTTTAGACCGATTTCGTAGGGATCCCATACACTGGCAGCATATTACAAATGAGGTATAACAAGGTTCTCGTGCATGATCGTCACATTTACCCACTACTCTTTTGACGAATCCCAGTTTACGATTATACACATATGGATTCTCGTATAAAGGATGTCAGGCTATTTGAACACTGTCTGCCTGTGTTAGGATAGAGAGTAGGGTAACGAGCAGATCAAGAGGTAGTGAGACATTTATAAATTATCGGGGAATAAATAAGGGAAAACCTCCAATGGCTAGATCACATGAACATCCCTACTGCCCGTACCCTACTCAATAAACTCTCTATAGAACGGTATTTCCGAAGATTTTCGACGCTTTGATTCGATCATAGAGGGAAGAGTGGACGGGAAGAAAGGGAAAAGGCAGGCCTCGTATGAAATACATGGAACAAGTTGGGAAAGATGTAAAAGAGAGGAACTACGTCAATATGAAGAGGCTGGCCGATAGAAGAATCGAGTGGAAAGCTGCGTCAAACCAATCCTAGGATTGTTGACCCATGATGATGATTCAATCATCTTTGATTTTGGTCGAATTGATATAAGCAATCTTGTCTAGGTGCTGCTCTCTTATTTGTTGGTCGTCCGAGAACTCTCTTCCATGCGTTGTGGAGGTGGTAGCCGTCATCTCTACATCTACATAATACTCTGCAAGCCACAATAAAGGTGTGTGGCAGGGCGTGAATTCTCACTAAAAATGCACTACATATCATGCATAAAATAGGATTAGTGTTTATATACTTTTCTAAATTTCACTATTTAAAAAATATAAAAATAGCAAAGCAAACATGCTGTTAGTTGGGTTAGCTTCAAGTCCTTATACCAACATGCAGCTACCAATGTTATCCATTGCTACACTCGTATTGGATATATTTACCGTTATTCATATCCCTAATTGTACGAGGAAAAAAGGATATTTTGAATCTGTCAGATCGGCAATCAATTTCTCTAATTTTGTGATCATGGTCCAGTCTACCATGGTAAGTTGGGGTCCGCAAAATATTTTTAGCGTCATCACTGAAAATATGGTCTTGGAATTTGTTTAAGAGAATAAGTCTAAATTTCAACCTGCGATCTGACATTGATTCCCATTTTAATTCATTTAATAGACTGGTTACGTTAATATAATTATCATACCGTCCCTCTATTGACGTTTGCTGGCGTTTTCACTATCTCGATGGATTCTCTGATTAATCAAGGATATTATCGATTCTCCTTCACGTTTTTTTGAGCTTTATCACATAATATTTCATGTCTGGGTTCACCCCACGCGTGCTCAGCAATAGCCGACAGTTGATGCTGCATGTTCTTCGTAGCCCTTCGGTGTTCGTGCATCACATGGATCTGCAAGTCTCGCCGATGTAAGCTTTTCCACACGGCACTCGATACACACCTTCGTACTGGTTCTGTGGTCCTTTGCCTCTCCATTCGCTGTCTTAGTCGTTGACAGGCCCCTGACACTCGTCGTCAAAAATGGCTCGCTTATGCTGGCTCTACACGCTATGATGAGCGGCCCGGATCAGCCGACATAACGGCTGATCCCACCGTGTAGAGGCGCCAACATTGCTCAGCCGAGGGGTTGGCTCAGCAAGCCTCGGGACCCCAGCTTAAGTAATACGCTTTGTTTTTGTTCGGATTAAACAACTCGTGTGGCGCGAAAAAGCGGTTGCTATTTAAAACTTGGATAAATAAGATTCTCAATCCATTGGAAGGAAACGGGGAAAAAGTTTCGGAAAGTACCGAAGGTAATAGAAAGTGATAATATACCAGTAGAATTAACTCATTCTCTCAATAATTTTCTATGCCAGTGATGTTGAGTGTTTACAATGTCATTTTTAAACTTCGGCACCAGATGGCGAAGCGTCGATTTAAGTGCTTCGTGTAGAAAGGAAGGTGGCTCAACGTTCAGGCTGAGCCAAGTACGCTGAGCGCAGGCGGACGTGTAGAAGAGGCATTAGTGAGGCCGTGGCGAAAGTGGGAACTAATGGCAGCACTAGTAACTCCACCCAAGCATAAAGGTGATACAATCACCTTTGCTTTAAAACCTTGCATGGAAAGTATTTCAGCAATTAAAATTTAGCCTACATCTTTAACTAAAAAACAATATTAATTATCTAACTCATCTTGTAGAGCCCACCATTGGAGAAATGGCAAATATTTTCTTCGAAATAACATGATAGTAACAAAGGATCTGCCCTTTTGGATGGTAGATATAGGCCAAGCAATACCGTATGGACTGTAGTGAGGTTCAATTAAAACAGGAATGTTAATACACAAGAATTCTTTCTTAAGATATTAAGAAAGAATTAAGATATCAGCTCTTCGAAAATTTTGATTTTTTTTTTAATTACGATCTCTTTCAAGCCTCACAATTTCTTCGTGTAGCAAACAGGCGCATTCATACCATTATATAATGATTGATAATCTATACCATTATCTCCTCCCTGTGCATTGAGCATGGATATATTAAACCACCAGAGTCAACATTATAATCAATGGTCGCTTCGTACGCATTGATAGATTCAATATTAATTGCAAGCTTGTCCTCCACTGAATTTAAAAAGATTTGCATTTGGATGAACCATTCTACCCTCTGATTGGCAATGATAAAACTGTGCAACAGCATCAATGCCCAAAGGGTTTGGGGAACTGACAGCCGAAATGCATACTTGACAATTGCTGAATTTTTGTATTTGCTTACACAAATAGCCAGTCATCATCATAATGGGTCAACAATCCTAGTATTGGTATCACGCAGCCCTCCACTCGATTCTTCTATTGGCCATCCTCTTCATATTAACGTAGTTCCTCTCTTTTACGTCCTTTACGACCTGCTCTATTTCACTCATACAGGGCCTCCCTTTTCCATTCTTCCCTTTCACTTTTCCCTCGACGATTGTCTTCATCAGGCCATTGTGTCTTAAGATATGGCCGATTAGGTTGTCCCGTCTTTTTATAGTTATCAGCAGAATTCTCTTTACTCCCACTCTTCTTAGGACTTCTTCATTTGTCACTTGGTCGATCCATTTTATCTTTATCATTCTTCGGTAGCACCATATTTCGAAAGCTATATTTCTACCCTTTTCTTCTCCGCTGCTGTCATCGTCCATGCCTCACTGCCGTAAAGAAACAATTTCTTTTAGAATTTCAAGCATTAAATTCCAATCTACGTTGCCAAAAGCCTTCTCTTAATCCACAAATTCAATTGAGGTAGGTTTGTTCTTCTCCATTCTCTTCTCTATAAGCAGCCAAAGGGCCAATATTGCTTCTCTTGTACCCTTACTTTTCCTGAATCCGAATTGATCTTCATCCAAAAGCTCCTCTGCTTTTCATTCTACTCTTCTTTAGATGACCCTTGTCAATATCTTCGATGCATGTGTCGTCCAGGCTTATTTTATTTCCTAAACGTTTCGCATTTCTCCGCTCACTTCTTTTTGGGAATAGGAATTATAATGTTTCGAGGTCCCTGGGTATATCTCCTGTTGAGTATATGTCGCAGATGGTTTTGTAGAGATCGGTTAATGTCTTCTCTCCTGCATTTTTATTAGTTCTGCGGGGATATCATCAACTCCAGAAGCCTTATTCATCCGAAGATCCCTTAATGCTGCATCGAATTCCGATCTTAATATTGATACTCCCATATTATCCTTTTCGACTTCGCTTTCCTCTTCAATCACGTTCGTGCTTAGATTGTTTCCACATTGTATATTAAGCTGTCAGTGACAGCTGGGAGCGAGTAATCATGCTCTATTGCATCCACTGAATCAGTCTCCCTCCTCTAGAAACCCATTTAAACTCTCCTTCAGTTTGGAGATTAAAGACTGTGAATTTGGACCCTTGGTATATATGTCTTTGATATCACTAATTTTAACAACTGGCTCCAGTGGACTGTTGTCGCCGTACTTACTCTCCAATCAGGCAACATCAATGACATTAGCTAAGTAAAAATCACCACTTTAGGTCCAAATTTAGGAAAACTTCTAACCCATGTGAATGACAGAGGTACATTAAATACACAGTTCTTGAAACACAGAAATAGTTATTAGCACAGTTTCACTCATGATGGAGAGGGAGGGCTCTCCTTCATTTTCAGTAAACAAGTGTTTCCCTGGATCAATTCTGATTCTCTTTGCCCGAGAAAACGTTTTCTTGACTATAGCTCTAGGTATGGACAAAAAGTGTTTCTCACATAAAAATGGCCTGGCTTGAGCTGAAAATTTGCTCTAGATGAAGCTCGTAGCCACTTGGAGATCTTATCGGGATCTTTAGGAGCAGAAAAGAAGGATAGGCTCGATTTCGTCGAACCATTACTTTTTTTACAGCTCGGAGCAACACAGCTTCGCGGCATCTAGCTTTTCCACCTCCGTCCGGTGCTGTCACGGAGGTCGTTTTCAGGGCCTGATCTTGATATCTTGAGCCCTTGGCATAGAGAAAACGCCGGCGAATGTCAATGGAGATGACAGCTACCACGCGTGTAAGATAGTTCTCCGACGACCGACCAATGGGAGAGCAGTACCTAGACAAGGTGGCCTATATAAAGACGGACAAAATCCGTGCCCCACACCTTCGACTTGAAGACGCTGACTGTAACTTCTACGAAACTATTTTCTGTTAAGGAGGTTGGCTAGCGACTGCTTGAGTCAAGTTGTCTAAGGAATCTTATTAATTTAAGTACGAGTATATGCCTGATAAGCGATCCTTACTTCGCAATGAAAATTACCTAAGCTATTGCAAGTCATAAGTATCACAAGAAATACGATGGAAAGTCGAAGGATTTATTTCTTATGATAATTTTAATCAGCTCGACGATGGACCCAATGGGGGCGTTTACTCGGAACCGAAATCGCATTTTTCTGCACGAAATTGTTAGATGGAAACGAAACAAGAAATTTAGTGAAATTTACTTTACAGAAATAACTTTCATGTAACTAGAAATAACTAATCCAATGTACTCAATGAATTTACTAATGTATAACACCAGAATATTACTATCAAAGGTTATGTTATAATATTTCTTGAAATATTCTTTAATATCTCATTAGTAATGATATTATTCATACGACAAGCATTTTGGCAACAGATACCGCAGCGCCACTTGAATTCTAGTGTGTCACTAACGCATTTCGTCTGCTATAAGCAGAGAAATTGGTGGATTTAGCGAAAAACACGGTAGGTTAATACCTTTTTTCTGGTCATTTCATTCCTTGTGAAATTTTCGCATAAAATATCAGTTTTTTGCAAAAATGACATGTCAATATCGTATTTTTAAACGCTATATTCCCATGTGACGGCCATTCTCTCCATAATCGTATGCAATTTGTGGAAAAATGAGTATGGGTTGGTATAATTATCCTTACTTTATTAGATAGAGAAACTTTAGTTCTATAAGTGCTGAAAATATAAAAAAATGACATGACTTTCACTTTTCGGATCATCCTCCTTGAAGCTAACCCACGCGGTGAGAACCCGGAAGACATGCAGAAAGCATCTCTATTGAGCAGTTGACGAAAGCGCGAAGAGTCCGCACGCCAGGTAATACGGAGGAAGCCATTATCCAACCTCCTGCGCTTTCTCACAAACACCAGATTCCAAGAAAATATCCCCACTTCAATTTGGCTGGACACATCCAAAGGTGTCCCCGTGGATACCATTTGAGCAGTAGAGGCGAGGGAGGTGACCGATGGCTAAGGTACCATCTGTGCCATTAGGGATTGGGATGGGGATATTTGAAGGAACGCTGGAAGAGTGGAGAGAAACCCGGCGTCGGCATTAGCCCTTCTCCTAACGAAGGGCACTGCTCTCTTAATTACACCGAAGTGAAGGGACCAATATAGAAAATCTACCACCACCTGTATTCGAACCCAGGCCTTCGAGACGTGAAGCAGGTACTCTAGCCACCACACAAAGCTGTTTACCGTCATCAGCCAAACCCTCTGTGCCGCCACTGGGTGACTAAAACAACAAACTTTCCAAAAAACATTGTCGCGATAAACAAACTCAAATTTGAAAAATCACTGAGATGGTTGAAAGTTGTAAGAAATTTAACCTTTCAATCACTGTCCAGTTATATAAGATAATAGCATAATTGTAAGGTACTCACGTAATTAAAAAGTGCAAAAAGTATAGTATTATCAGGTCCGTCGATGACTGTTTTCACGCCCATGCCCCTGATTTTTCTACAAATAAAAATATTTAGAGGTGGATTTTTGCAATCGATGAATGGGGCGCCATCAAACAGAAAGTTTTTCACAGAATCTGTGATAAAAATGTCTGTTGCACTGAAAACTGTATCCCAAACTGACCCTAAATCTTCAGTCTCTATGGCACCCTGGAATTAAGAAATTCAGTTAATCAAAATTTATGAAGCCAATTTAGAAGTGAAAGCTGAAAAATAAAGATATCATTCCACTTTTCTGATATCTGGATGAAATGATGGTGATCATGACATAAATACTATGAGAAATCAATTCGCTAATTACGATTTTCTGTAGAATTTTCCTAAAGCCCGTTTCACACGATATTTGACCCAGCACAAGACCTAGTGTGCTAGCAGCTACTTGATATTGAGGACGGAATCTAGCATGATTGGAACCCTGCTGGTTTTCAATGTTTCACACGATCATCGACCTTGTGCTTGCTATGAATCGGTTATTCCATATGATTCCATACTATAATAAAAAAAAGAGAAGTTTGCACAGCGTCTGTAACGTGACTTGATTGGTCGATGGCTACTGGTCCTTTTGGGAGCTACTAGAAATCTAGTACCATATCAAGTATGAAATCCAGTAGCTCAGCGAGTATGCTAGCTAGCATGCTTGCCAGCCAGTATACTGGTTCCGTTCACACGATACAGGAAAGCTAGTATACTTGCTAGTATACTGGACCTTGTGCTATGGTGAGTACCGTGTGATACGAGCTTAAGATGCATAGATAAAATGATATAAAATATTTTACCCCCACTTCCATTCATATCATTAATTGGTACCGTTAAGATAATTAGCTTCATTCAATTAAAATTCATCCTATGCAACAATATTTGGACGAATATTTTTGTTTGATAAACTTCAGTAGCAATATTGAACTACTTTAAGATAAGTAAATATATGAATATGTACTCACTATATAGTTCTGAAAATTCTTTCCAGCCATTAGTTTGAACTCTGTTAATTGCTATCTGATCATTTTAAATAGCACTTACTATGTTATTTCCCAGTTAACGTGGGTTTAAATATCAAGAAATCATTCTTTTTGTAGGACCAGATACAGTAGCAGCACCCATATATCACATAATGCTGTTTTATAGTTCCATCCAAAAAAATTTCACTTTGGCGGAAGAATGTTTCCAAGTCCCGAATTAATGAAGATTTGACACGATTGCGATATGATTCATCGGCGCGCGAAGTTTGAATGTCGTCACCTCAAGAGACCTCTGACCCTTGACTTTCCACTAGTGTACTTTGTTCTCCAAAGATTAATGCAGAGAGCTTTTAAATATTTGGTTTCGGCAAGTCGTCTTGTTGAGCATATAGTTATTTTTTTGTTGGAACATCACGTTAGACATAATTTTGGTCGCTTTCAGGCTATACTTCCCAAATTTAGAGGCACCTTAAAATATGAATCGACTGAGCGCACTCCGTGGAATGTTAGTCGAGAGACAAATTGGCCGATTGCAAAAAACCGTTGTATTCATTCGGTAAAGGTGAACACCGGTGTTGAACGCATTCACGCCCAATTTGACAATTTTCTTCTCTAACATTTTCTTGGTATGAGAGTAGTCACTGATAATTACAATACTCCGAAGAATAATAATAACAATTCCCCTGGATGATATTAAAGGCGACAACATCTTGGCTGTTGTTGTTGGCCTCAGCTTATTATCGTTATAACTTAATTTGTTTATAAAATGTCGCAATTCCTATTTGTTGTCGAAGGCGAACAAACTGAAGTCCATCCTAATACGAAATCGTCCCAACAACGTAGCCCTTTAGTTCGTCACTTTCATCACAGAGGTCTCAAAGAACGAACTCTCTCGCCGATACAGGAAGATTCCCTCCGCTGCGCTCACCATCCAAGCGGGGTCAACAGTTGAGATGCAGCGGACAGGCTGCCCCGTCGCACAGTGGGCTAGAATCCAAAAAATATGGCCAAAATTCATATCTCCGATGTTTTTGGAACTAGAGCAATGAAATTTTCACCACGTCATGCTGGTTAGGTCTCCAACTTAAATCCAATGATTTGAGTCATTAGACTAGGCGCGGACCACTTTAAAACAAAATGGCGGAAACCATGAAATCCACTACGCTAGTAATCACACCGACGGCCACTGAAAATTTATTTTCCCTGCAGGATAACATTTTAAACATCTAAAAATAACTATCATTCACTATCGGATATCGATATTTGATGCACACTGCGTACTTCATAGAATATCAATACAGACATCGATACAAGTATCGATACCAAAAACTACTGAATC
This sequence comes from Platycnemis pennipes, assembly GCA_933228895.1. Taxonomy (NCBI): domain Eukaryota; kingdom Metazoa; phylum Arthropoda; class Insecta; order Odonata; family Platycnemididae; genus Platycnemis; species Platycnemis pennipes. The sequence continues at coordinate 6,143,746 of OW121851.1, read as the reverse complement.
TACTTTCCAAATTAGCATCAGAATTTATTTTAAATGTGAGCGATGGGTTGAATTTTGATTCATCTCAAATAATAAGAACAAAATCTCTTTTATGAATACTTAATATACAGTTTATCAGTTTTTACCTCACAAAATCTCTTCATCTGAGTCCGTGTCTACAGCATCACTGTCCTCTGAATCTGTTGACCCATCTATCAGAAGAAGATTCCGTTCCTCCTTGGACATTCTCCGTTTGTTTTCCGGTATTTCTGTATTTGAAATTAGTGGATCCGAACTTAGTAGAAATCTCCGGAAAATGTCCTCGAATGCTTCCTTCCCAGACATCTTCCTCGAGTGCCGCTCCCTGAACCTTTTGATTTCCTTGTGCCTGGATTCCAGAGCTTCCTCCTCTCTTCGCTCTCTATCACTCTCCTGATAGATGGCTAATTCCGTAAAAACTCCTCTTTTCCATGTCGATTAGCCGAAAACACTTGATTTCTTCCACTTACAGCAGTAAAATAAGACTGAATCGCTCCGCGAAAACGAGTGGGGGAAAAATTTACGAAACCAATGGGAAATGCACATTTTTGGAAAAACCCTGAAATTATTTTGGCGAACCCGGCACGCACGTGTCTGAGAGAGACGATGCTCTGGGGCACATAAACTGATTTGCTTTTGAAGGGGTAATAAACTAATTAGCGGCATCTTTAGAAAACTTCGAGGAGTTTTAAATGTCGTCTTATCAAGCAAAGTGCTGTTCAGGAAACTAAAACTTGAGTGCGGATGAGGGGCCTTACTTGGGACAAAAGGCTGGAGGAACGTCTCAGGGTCAAGGAGGATTACCGCGGTCGGCTCGGGTATGACCACGCTCGCTCACGTGGCTTGTCCTGATGGAAGGGTGAAGTGACCGCTGCAGGGAAGGATCTACATTTCGTTGAATACAAGAGAACATGCTGCTGTTTCATATGCCTACTTCATTAGGTTGTTAAGTGTCCAGCCAGGAGCCGCGAAAGTTCATACCAAGGAAATTAGAGAGCTCTCTCTATATTCTTGTTCTCTAATATGTGTTCTCTATTCCTCGTGATTCTTACTGGACTAACATATTTTAGCAACATCATTAGTGTTAGGTCCAAAACTACGGAGAAAGGAATAAGATTCTGAGTACTGGTGAGTAGTAACAAATGAAAAATATTCATTACGCTAATTTCGGCGCCGGACGGTTGACCCGCCTCATAGTACATTTTTCATCTTAAATGGCGCGGAGGCAAGTTGGGGCAAGGTTTTTTTTATAAACATGTAGTAGAGATGTTGGAATTTATGTGACATAAGTATCTCGGTGTCGTTATGTGTCGTTCCTAACGTTTTTGTTAACATTTTATGAAAATCAGGTAAAAAACAGGGTATTTTAATTGGTTAATAATTATCAACAAAAATTAATTTAAAAACTAAAACGACCACGGCCTGTCTTTTGAAAAGGTGCCTACTTGTCACTAATACTTTTACAATAACCCTACTTGCTTTCAGGCGGCCATACGAACAAAGAGAAAACACGAGATTTCGCGAAAAAACTGCTTCGTAGGATTTTGCCAATTTTTTGTCAACTTTAACGGGCTCTACTGATCTAAAAAAAAGGCTCAAAAATGAAAACAATTTTGGTTCTTTGTAGCGTGGATATTGTAAAATCAAACTGTTATACTGCAAGGTCTCAATTTAGAAGTCAAAATGTTGAATTTTGGCCAGCTTTTGGCAATTCTAGCCCACTGTGCGTCGCTCAGTGGATGAACCCGACAGCCACTTCGACCAATGGGATATCAGTTTGCCCGGAACCGGTAATTTATTTCAAATGCTTTTCTCACAGTTATTTTAAAAACTTGTGATTTTTTGGACGAATCTCATTGAAGATGGATAAGATGAAGCATGACAAACGTGGTAGAGTAAATCCGCGGGAAAGAAATTAAAAATGCCACTTGCGCTGACGATCGGCCATTATTCAAGGGACTACGGATTTTCTACGCAAAGCCATTCACAATAAATGTGAAGAATTTCACAATGCTGTTATTGCGTCCCCAATGTGAAGTGATGCACGGTAGCACAAGAGATGAATCGTATTTATCCCTCAGTTTTATCTGCCCTTTTCACTTATTTTTTTATGCCTCCTACGAGTTATAAAGACATATCTATCTGCAAATCCTGAGGTTTCAGGCGTGATGATTGAGTGGAAACGGAACAACATAACCACGCACCTGGGTAATGAGCGACTTCCACAGAGATAGAGCGACCAGGTTTCGCAAAAAACGTTATCTCCATGGAAATTGCACATTATTCAATGTGCAATTGCATAACGCTCTTTTATCTTGTCGTCACATTTCCCGAGTACTCTTTTGATAAATCCTAGCTTCCTGTTGGCTTGGCCGCACATTTCGACTTCCGTTTTACAGATAATGCATATTCGCTGTATTTAAGCATTCACAAATTTACAGTCGCACATTCACATGCCAACTCATTTGTCTCAAGAAAACGGATGTTGACTTGTTACCGTAATAAAATCACCAATGTGTTCAAGAGTAAATCCATCAAGAAAAAACAAGGACGTATTATGACATCTGAATGATATGTATGAGATAATTGTTAAAATATGTGTGAGCGGTATCCTTAATTGTATTGTTTACTTTTTTTGTGTGTAGTAACCATAGCACCACGACTCATGGGTTGCCATTTATTTTGTACGTTGTGCGGTGCCTTCTATTGTTGAGAGTTTTTTCTTTCAAACAAAAGTCCAGTTCTATGTTGGCAGTTAAGCTGTGTGGTGTCATTTTTTCTCCTAAAAGTTACGCAAACGGACAAACCCCTAAAATTCTGCGGACAAGAATAGGATGAAATAACTGTCGGCGAAGTGTCCACCATTATGGCCCCACATACATAGCATACAAAAGTGAAGAGGATATGGAAAGGCAATTAGCATGTACTCACCAAAATAGCAACATTAATAATTGTTACATTGTCGGTGTCACTCAGTGGGGCAGAAGCTTCAGCGTCAAATTCAAACAAGGTGTTTTGATAATAGGAAGCGGTCCCACTTATTTCATCAATGACTATGTCATATTTCTCCTTGTATTCTCTGTGTGGAAAAAAACAAATTTTTGGACAAATTTACAGAAGGCCATTTGAAATATTCTGTTTGATCAAAATAGATGTGTAATTCGAAATAATACTCTTGATATAAATCAATGAGCTTTGCACCCAATGGAATGAGTCAACCATAAACGTTAATGGATTGGCTGCAATATATCTACTGATGCACATACGTCATGATTACAACTTCATTGAGCCATAAAATACAGCAAGGAATTTATTTATAAAAATTTGATATTCCAGTTACTCTGAGTGGCTCTTGGCATCCAGCCACTAGCAACAAATGGAGTAATCTATATTGCTTTATTCATAAAAATAAACGCTGTGGGGTCATATATAGGAATATATGGCCATCAATATATTGAGACCGGTAAATCTTGTTCAGTGCAGCTGGCTGAATCAACCTCTGAATCCACATCGAAGACGATCGGAGGCTCTTGCTTAATACTCAAGTGCTACACGAAAATTCTTCCTCTCACCTTGTTTTCTTATCATACGCAAGAACCAATTCACACTTCATAATTTCCCCAAGTCTATTGCCACCCCCTTCCCAGCCTACATTCTGCCCTTCCTCAACACACCATACCGCTTTGTTTCGTCTACCAAGTATTGCCCTGCGAGCCAACACTGCGAGGGTGTGTGGCAGGGGGTGAATATCACCCAACATGCCCTACAAAGCTGAAACTAAGAGCTGCAATGCTACCGCTACATGCCCGATGCAACAGATGCAACCACTACATATCTTCACTACATATCTTCACCTCCTGCACTCCTTATTTCCTCAGTCCTTCTTTTCGCCGGCGGCGGAAATGTCCCCTTTGGCGTTCGCGAAGCGTGATTTCTCGTGATTAAGGCGTGATTTTATCCTTCCACTCCACAACTGACTGTTGTATGCATGTGCCTGACTCGCGGAGTGAGCAGAAGTCCTCAAAACCGGATGCTGCTAAGCCTAGGCTACTTCTCTTGCTCGTGGAATATTACCTACTAGTGCAAGATGTAGCTATCAGAAGCAGTCTCCATATTATTTATTGAAGAGTAGAGTGGTGTCTGATTGGCACAATATTATAGGGTGGTGTTCCTGGTGCTAGCAGTGTCCTGCCGTGCTGTATTCCCAATCGGTCTCCTGAGTCTGTGGTCAGCCCTGAGTCTGAGGTTGGTCGTTCATACTGTTACGGAGAAATACGTTGACTTCTTTCTTTTAGATACTTTGTAGAATTTAAAAAATAGAGTTAAAACTTAGTTATTCTTTTAAGATATCAATCAATCTTTCATTCACGGTACCGAACGCATTTGCAGATCGTTACTTGTTCGTTATACTTATAACAATTACCTTAATTTAGCGTTTCTCTCATTACCCAGTATTTTTATGTTGTATAGTATTTAAGTAAGTAAAATTAATATATATAATTAACTGATACAGCTAGGGTCTATTCAAAGAGTACTCGGGAAATGTGACGAAAAGACAAAAGATATTACCTTTCATTAGTTTGGGCCGACCTTGAATATGCAGCCACTACATGGAATACGAATGCTTAAGGTTTGATGAAAGAACTAGAGCTGAAGTGAAGAGCAGCTAGATTCGTTAGAAGGTTTTATGATAGGTTTATCAGTGTATAGAAATGAATAGAAGAGTTCGGTTGGGAATCATTATCGGATCGTAGGTTAAAGTAACTAGTAGATCTATTACAGCAATGGGGTCGTTTACCATATTTTTTATCGCCGAATCTGATAGAGTTTGTGAAATAAAAAGACCCGTATTTTTTCATTTTGATCGGTCAATTATTTCTCGAGTTATAGGTGGCGAAAAACTGATGTTTTTTACCCTTTCGGAAAAGTGGGCGTGGTGCAACCTCTGACGTACATCGGCTTCGTCCAATCACAACTAAGCCCGCGAAGCTACTTGCCCTATCGAAATGGGGGGGGACACAGCTGACTTGGCCAATGGGAGCGATTGCGACAGGATCTGTGCGAGCAGACCTTATGAGAACCCCCCTCCACTCCCTTCCCCTAAAAGCAGTCAAGGACGGGAGGAAAATGACGTCAATGTTATCACAGCAGCATTTGGTGGACACCATCATTTGCTTATTTTAATTTTTGATTTATGAGTGAATGGTTGTGGTTAGACGATTAATTTTTTCACTAAAATTATTTTTTCGTTTCCATCAAACGATTTAGTGCACAAAATTGCGATTTTGGTTTCGAGTAAACGCACCCATTAACAACTGACAGCAATTGATGGAGCTCGGGCCAAACTAACGACGAATCTGATTCCCTCGATTAAATAGGCAATAATTTAATGCATATTTTTTAAAAATATTAATGCTTATTAATATTACTTGTTTTATTTATTGTCGTTTCAACATTTCGATTTTATATCGACGTTATTATTATAACTACCTATCGTCTTTTCATAACAAAGATGATTAAATTAATAACCATTTTTAGTTCTAGTATTTTTTCGCATAGTTCATCTACATCTACATAATACCCTGCAAGCCACCACGAGGGTGTGTGGCAGGGGGTGTATTCTCACCAAACATGCACTACATATCATGCATTAAAAAGGAATAGTATTAATATAGTAGTCAGAACAACACTATTTTAAAAAAAAGATACAAATTGCAAAGCAAACATGCAAAAACATTCTGTTAGTAGGGTTAGCTTTAAGTACTCATACCAACATGCAGCTACCAATGCTATTCATTGCTACTCTCTGATAGGACATATTTACCGTTATTCGTATCTCTAATTGTTCGAGGGAAAAAGGACATTTTGAATCTACCAGTTCGGCAATCAATTTCTCTAATTTTATGAATATGGTCTAGTCTGCCATAGTAAGTTGGGGTTCGTAAAATATTTTTAACATCATCACTGAAAATATTGCCTTGGAATTTGTTTAAGACATTAAGTCTAAATTTCAACCTGCGATCTGACAATGATTCCCAATTTAATTCATTTAATAGACTGGTTACGCTAATATAGTTATCGTACCGTCCCTTTACAAATCTTACCGATCTTCACTGCACACGTTCAAGTTCGTTATTTAGACCGATTTCGTAGGGATCCCATACAATGGCAGCATATTGCAAATGAGGTCTAACAAGGGAAAAGTAGCTGATTTCTCGTACATGATCGTCACATTTACCCAATACTCTTTTGATGAAACCCAGTTTACGATTAGCTTGACCCATTATTTCACGTATATGTTTACCCCAGGAAAGATCATTTGTCAGTCTTATTCCAAGATATTTAATGGATTCCACGTTTGTTATTTCATTATTACTTATATTGTATGTGCTTTGAGGAGAATTATTCTTTTTCCAAAAATTCATTACTACACATTTTTTTAAATTTAATTCTAACTGCCATGTATCACACCAATTTTCGATTGCTTGTAGGTCATCATTTAAATATTGCTTATCGTTTGGGCTTAGAATTTCCCTGTACACAACTGCGTCATCGGCAAATAGACGATGCTTACTTTTTACCACCTTACTGATATCATTAATGTACAGAAGGAACAGGAGTGGACCTATCACACTACCTTGTGGGACACCCGAAGTGACTTCAATTTCCGGTGAGGTAACACCGTCCAAAATAACCCTTTGGACCCGATCATGTAGAAAATCAGTTATCCATGATATAATGTTACTGTCTAGCCCATAAGATTTTAATTTCAGAATTAGTTTGCTATGAGACACCTTGTCAAAAGCTTTTTTGAAATCTAGAAAAACAGCATCCACTGGAATATTATTTTCGCCAGAAACTAAAGTATCGTGGGAAAAGAGAGCAAGTTGAGTTTCACATGATCTGCTCTTCCGGAAGCCATGCTGAAAGTTGGACAACAAATTCTGGCTATCTAGGTGTCCCATGACTGAACTGACAATTATATGTTCTAGGACCTTGCATGAAATGGATACAGTTATCAATATGATTGAGTTAAGTACCCTGAATGGATAAAGTTATCAGTTATCAATATGCAGAACTTTTTCACGAATATTTTATTTCCGCTATCCCTATTGAAGTGGCAATATGTATTAATGGCTCTGGTCCGTTCGGGTTGAGGCTGGGACCGACCTTCGCCAGCTCATCAGCCACCTCGTTTCCAGATAAGCCCACATGGCCCTGCACCCAGAAAAGTTCCACATTGCTGCATCTGCCGCATACCTCATTCAGTGCCTCGCGACACTCCTGCAGCAGCAGTGATTAGCACCATGGTGATGTGCCTTTAGTGCTGCCTGACTATCGGTGCACATATGTATAGGTTTGTTGAACATTCCGATCTCTTTGATGGCGCACGTACAGGTCAGAAATGCATAGGTATACCTCTGCCTGAAACACCGTAGCATATCTTCCCAAAGGGATTGTGAGCTTCCTTGGTGTGCTATAGCTGCAGACCCCTGCTCCCACTCTTCCTTCTTTCCTGGAGCCATCTGTATATCATGCATCAACCCCCAATATGAAGTTCTTTCCCTTTTTTTCCAGCCCACTGGTCCCTGTCAGAGGAGCGGGTCTTGAAATTGAACGATGATTGGTTGGATCTTTCCATCACTGCCCTTCTTGAGGATGGGACTCCACTTTATGAGCTCCGTCCAGACTTGTCTGTGGCCAAAGGAACTTCCTTTGTAATACCACTGTCCCATGCGTTTGACACGGTAAGTCCTCGCCTGAACCTCAGTTTCCACGTGAATTGGGATAAGGTTCAGCGGAGTTTATAGCGCCAAAGTTGGGGTTGTTCTCATTTCATCATTTGTTTCAGGTGGCCCATGCAGGCCATTAATTGAAGCTGGTTTACTTTATTCCCTGCAGTTTTCTGCCGCACTCTCTTCCACCAGAATATAGAGCAGTACATGTAACTAGATTTCACGACTGCCGTATAAATCTAGCAAAGGTATTTTGGGTGAAGTCCCCATGTTTTACCAAGGACTCTCCTACACATCCAACAAGACGCAAAGGCTTTCTTTTCCTTTTCACCAAATGCTTTCCCTTGTTAAGCTTGGAATCCAAAATAACCCCAGGGTACTTAACTGATTGTGAGGGCCACAGAAACTTGACCTGCAGAGAAGAAGGTCTAAATTCCTCCATTTTCCTTCTAATGGTACAAAATACAAGCTTAGTTTTCTCCAGATTTACCGTCAGCGCTGTTTCGGCACATGAACCCATTGCCTTATCCAGGGCTTTCTGCATGAGTCCAGAGACAGTATCAAGGTACTTTCCAGTGATGAGTATAACCATATCATCTGCGTACCCTTGGGTGTATGCACCAGTCTTATTCAGTCTTGAAAGACGACTGTCAACAACCATGAGGAGTGCAGATAACACTCCTCCCTAAAGGCAGCCTCGTGTCATAGCTACCTTCATCGAACTATCTCACAGGATCAACTTGACAGTTCTCTGTTCCAACATCTACACTAATCGTACAATAGATTAACAACACCCATAGTGATACCGTGTCGTGGCATCATGCAATAATGTCATATTTTTAAGCTGCCAAAAACAGGTTTTAAGAGTAATATCTTTGGGTCACAGCTTCTTCAGCAAAATGGGGTCGTTTACCATATTTTTTATTGCCGAATCTGATAGAGTTTGTAAAATAAATAGACCCGTATTTTTCCGTTTTTGATCCGTCAATTATTTCTCGAGTTATAAGCGGCGAAAAACTAATGTTTTTAACCCTTTCGGAAAAGTGGGCGTGGTGCAACCTCTGACGTACATCGACTTCGTCCAATCACAACTGAGCCCGCGAAGCTACTTTGCCTTATCGCGATGGGGGGGGGGGACACACAGCTGGCTCTCCCAATGGGAGCGATTGCGACAGCATCTGAGCGAGCAGACCTCCCAAGAACCCCCCTCCACTCTTTTTGTCAATTAGTCAATATATATCCTGCATAATATTAAAATTGGACTACACATAAATCATGAAATGTTAAGATGTATGGCTTATAATAGGTGTAATTGACAACCAACGAGATATTTTATACACTAACGAAAATACTCCTTTATTATAATAGGTTTTAATTCTCTAATATTTTCTTTGGTACAATGTTATTAATGACGTAACTGAGAGTAGAGAATATCATCATTCAAATATTTAAAGATTGATAACTTTCCTAAATCATTGTACCACCATTTATAAATCAATGACAAATAACTTTCCTAAATCATTGTACCACCATTTATAAATCAATGACAAATAACTTTCCTAAATCATTGTACCACCATTTCTAAATCAATGACAAAAACTTACTTGTAAACATATGGTCCAATTTCTTTCACTATTGGCTTCATTCCTGCATTGATGTCGTCAACGTTGGTGACATTGAAGAAGTATACCTCAAAGTTCATTGGAATAGGAAGTTTCTTCCACAAATCCCAGGACTGGGATCCTTCTTTAAGGAGAATATTCTAGAGGGTGAAACGATTCAACAGAGTTAGTGAACGTTGTAGAAATGTGAAAATCACTTAGAGTCAACACAATAATGGTAGAATACATGTAAATATGAGGTTTGAAGAATATTCGGATGCTCCACCGCTATAGAACACTTTTAAGCGGCCTTTCCACTGCACTTGGGGATCGCTCAGTTTCCGCCCGGAATTCACTGCTCACTGTTCTTTCCGGAAGTCATCGTATGCTTCGGGCGGTTGAAGAAGAGCGTCTGGCCACATTCCAGCCCATGCCTCCGGAGGAGTCCACGCCAGGTCGAGTGTACCCAAGCAGCATCACGATATAATCGGCCCAATATCGTTTTTACACATATCACTCCGATCCGATATTGGCTACCGATATCGGCAAATGTCAAAAGTGATGACATTTGCCATTATAAAAATGACATTTGCTGACGATAGTGGGCCGATATAAATTTGATGATAAAAAGACATCTTTCACCACTACCCTTACTGTGGCATAAAAATGATATTGGGCCGACGTATGTTTGATATTACCATGGACTGATTTTTCATTAACATGATATTGGGATGATTTAATAAGTAAGATAGTCAAAATGTATCCTGGATAAACATGTTAAAAATATTTATAATCAGGGACGGTCGTACAACAAAACTGCGATGGAAAAATTAAAGGTAAGAGGTAGCCTCAATCTAAGAATGTTCACCTTGAGAACACTACACTTAACCCCTGATCCAACTCTCCTTGTTAAAGAATGGGTAATTTTAAGAATTTATGACAGTAATGAGATACCTACTTAACTCCTGACCCAACTTCCCTCAGTAAAAGATGCGTAACTTTAAGCGTTGTCATTGTAATAAAATATTTCATACTGAAAACATTCTGTTGAAATTATTGGAGTTATAACCCAATATAAGGGGTACACATTAATTGCCAAGTGAAAAAATTCACCTGGACCAGGAATCGAACCCAAGGACCTTTGGCTTTCCACTGCGCATACCACTACGCTACCCATGATCTCTGATTCGCATGGAAATTTTTACCGAGGTTCAAGGTACTAGATGTTGAGCCCTCGCGGTCCATCAAGGATGGCAACGCAAGGGAGAAAGGGCTTCAAGGAAGCCACGACCAATGGTGATCCTCATCCAGCGCTAAAGTCGCGCTTGTTGGTGAATGTAGGACATTCTAAGTCTGCCGCGTGAACGGCACTTTGTAAGCAAACATCGAATCCTTAAATAATCATATTTCTTATTTTATATGTAGGCATCCAAATGGTTTCTGATGCTCTGACCAATCACGAATTTTTGACTTTCTTCTCTCTGATGTCGGGGGAAAAAATGTGAATACTCAAAATTATAAAATCCAGCGACCAGAAAAATATGATCATTTTCATGCCCTTTATTAGTCAGCTCAGTTGACATCATTTTTGCATCAGAAAACGATATCTATCAAATATCACTTTAAGATATGATCGGCGATATCAATTTTACATCGGAGAAAAATATCATTTATATGCCATTTTTATATCGGCATTATCAGCGGATGTTAAAAGGACATTGGTGACGTCAAAATGACATTGGGCCGACGTATAACTGCCATACGATGCTGCTTGGGTAGTGGCGGGATGTTCAGCAGCATTGGTCAGATAGGGCCGAGAGCTAAGGAAAGGGCCCTTTGCCAACGCTCCTGACACCCACACCCTAACTCTTTGTTCTGCTACTCGTGAGACTTAAATCTTACGTAAAACGTTATTCCCCCTCAAACTGTCTTTACCTCCATGTGCCCATTCAGTATTACCAAAAGATCTGTCAAAATACATCTACAATCATCCATCTGGACCCGCCATACATCCTGCAGCACAATCCCAGCAATATTGGGCCTCTCAAGGCATTAGTTCATTCGTAAAAAATTTACTTTCAATAAACCCAACTCCTATTAAGATGACACCAAACGCAAGGCAACACCTTATTATACAGCCACCGGAACCTGACTAACTTATCAAAAAATAATAAAACCCCAATCATTCAATCAACTACTCAATAAAAAAGCACAAAAATCACCAATATTAACAATGTAAGAAGAAATTTCCGGAAGACCCAAAAAATCTAAATGCACAGCACAAAGAAGAATGCATAAAAAATCACACAATCGAAATAAAACGTAAAAAAACACAAAATTTTCCATGAATAAAACGCATTCCTCATTTCACAAAAAAAATTTCCATGAATAACACGCTATCTTCTTATCACAAAAAATTGCAAAACAATTAATACAACTCCATAAAATCCCTTCCTAATGAGCTACGCCGTAATGCTGAAAAGGAAACGCAAAAGAATATGCGAATAACACTAGATACGAGACTTCAAGGATCCTCCCTAAAATCCCATCACCCTTTCATAGTGACAGACCACTGGGTCTTTGGATACGACAGACTTACTAAACAGACGGAATAGGAGTCGCCGCACTTGCAACATCAACCGTAACCAAATGTTTTCACCAAGATGAAACTAGTTGGAGTTCATATCGTTTCCGCAGGCAAACTTAACATATGGTCCCATTCCCAAAGGGTCAAACATACCCAATAAAGTCGAAAAATATGGCTGAAGTCGGTAATAGTATCTCAATCAGTTCATGCCTCCAAGGACGACTAACCAGAGGACCGTTTAAGCTGGACCTTCACACGGTGCTACATCAGTGAATCTACATCTTAAGGGTTTCAATCAGAGGCACGTACGAGGTCTGTTCAAAAAATACGCGGACTGACGTCATAAAACAAAATGCACTTTATTTTTAGAGGTTACGTGTCTGGATTCTGTACTCTCCTCCCCAACGTACACACACACACTTATCCCAACGGTGTTTCCACTTGTAGAAACAGTCCTGGTACGCTTCTTTTGTAATGTCCTTCATCGCATTTGCCTTAATCTCGGGAAATGTCTCAAATCTTCTTCCTTTCAAAGGTCTTTCGAGTTTGGGGAACAAGAAAAAGTCGTAAGAAGCAAGGTCAGGTGAGTAGGGGGGTGGGGAAGAACAGTGATCGAGTGTTTGGCCAAAAATTCACGAGTTCTGAGGCCTGAATGGGCTGGAGCGTTGTCGTGATGGAAAAACCGTCCGTGACTCCTCCACATTCCTGTCCTTTGGCGACGGATGGCGTCCCGCAGACCTTTCAGAACTTCAGTGCAGTAAGTCTGATCACTGTGGAGCCTTGAGGGAAGTACTCGCGGTGAACAACGCCCTTAGTATCAAAGAAAACTCAGCATCACCTTGACATTGCATCGAACTTGGCGATCTTTCTTGGGTCTGGGGGAAGTTTCACCCACCCACTGGGATGCTTGGACTTTAGTATCGATGCCATTACCGTAAATCCATGATTCATCACCTGTTTTTCTCCTTGACAATATTCTTCTAGTGAACGATCAAGCCATTCCTGACAAACCTGGATGCGATTGGCTTTTTGGTCGTCCGTAGGCGTGGCACAAATTTCGCTGCAACGCGGTGCATCTTCATTTTTTTCGGTCGAAATCTCGTAACAAGATCCAACTGATATCCCACACTCTTCAGCAAGCTCTCTGGTGGTGAGACGTCGATTTTCCCGCAGAAGGGTGTTGATTACGTCAACGTGTGGGTCGTCAATTGACGTGGAAAGACGTCCAGAACGCTCATCATCTTCAATCGACTGTCGGCCTCCCTTAAAACGTTCATGCCACCTGAAGCATGCCGTGCGCTTCGCAACAACATCACCGAAAGCCGTGTTGAGCATATGAAACGTTTCAGTTTCAGATTTTTCAAGTTTAACACAAAATTTCACAGTAAGTCGTAAGCTCCTTCATTGTGAAATCCGACAAACGGAACAATCGAACTTCACTAAAAACCACGTTGCTAAGCAACAAATCAAGATATCTGCAATCTGAAACCGGCGTCACATCAGCTGACCCGTGCAAATCTGGTGACACCAAGCGAATTCCCCTGGAAACAACTGCAGAAGCGCAATTTAAAACAGTCCGCGTATTTTTTGAACAGGCCTCGTATTAGTACCGCGACAGAGAGCGGTAATGATGAAACCGAGAGGTAAAAACTGAGAGTCAATACTCCCGGGAAAAAAATCATTAAGCAGATTGAACGAAACTTTGGAATCATCGGATCAAACACCTGCCATTGCTTAAAAATGTTGTGGATCAACTTGATATCAGTAAAAATCTGAAAACAGCCAGTAGCATTGAAAGCCAAAGAGGAGGCGAGGTTTGCATACTGTTCTTCGAGACCTACCGCTGTAAGGCCTGGTGCCATCCTCCTAATCTAGAATTCTAAAGCGGTAGTCATATTTACGGGAAGCGAATGACACGGGAAAAGAGAATTTAAGATAACGTAAATGTAGTAAAATTCCGCACTTTTATCAAAACCGACCTAGGTTTCGACTTATACAGTCACTATCAAGGTAATAACGATAGTGACTGTATAAGTCTTGATAATGACCGTAAAGTCGAAACCTAGGTCTGTTCTAATAAAAGTGTGGAATTTTACAAAGCGAATTCAATTACGTTATCAATATGTGGTTCCACGAAGTCAAGGCGAGCAATTAGTTATATATTCGGGAATTCAAGAGTTGGTGTATACGGTAGTGGTTTGGTGATAAGAAGATTTGCGATAAGAAGATTGTTGATAAGAAGGTGAAAGAGAGAATGTGCTGAGAGCTGGAGACACCAGAGTACGGTGCGGTTGGTGCGTTAGGCGGGCACCTCTGCGGTGAACCACCAGCGTTACGCCTGCACCCGAAAATATTTTGCCTTCTCAAATTAAACACTACTTCTACCAAACTTTTCCAATGCGTAGAGAATAGTTGTATACAACACATAAAAAATGAACAAAATCAAAGTCTTAGTACACCGTCAAAAATTGATTGGAAAATTTAAAATCGCCGTAAACTTTATAAAATTGCTTATATTTCACAATAAAATCCCTTATTGAATATACTTAATTCAAAACTTTTAAAATAATCCCTTTTTCACATCTGTAGCTCTAATAATCTCGGAAATGTACCGTCAAATGTGTAGTTACCTTTGTAAAATTCTAATTCTGCAACATTGCAATTTCTCGTAAACGGTTGCATGCATTACAAAATGGCTTTATGGCTTTCATTTCCTCGTCAGGTGATGACATTTTCCCAAATTTGGTCAAAGTCGCTTACTCAACAGGTCATTTTTGCCTATATTCTGGTCGAATTGACGTATAAGATCCACACGTATATAAATATCTACGAAACCTATTATGATCTCTCTCCCCATACACCTACGCTTCAATCTGTTCCTTGTTGTGCGCAGGAAAATGATTTCTTGATCCTCTCCGTCTTAAAATGTATCCCAATTATTTTACCCTATTGATATATCCTGCCGTAGTACGCTGGTGTTTTAATTACTCAAAAATCTTCAGTGAACCTGTCAGTTTTAAATTTCTGCGGGGCACTAATCGGTATTTAAACCAGTAGGAATAGTTATCGTGGTGTTGCGGTCAGAGAGAAGATACAAACAACTTTATGGATCAGATCACTTCCAAGGTGAGTCGTCCATTTCTGCTGCATCGTTGGTTTTTCTGAGTATCAGAACTTCGTAGAATATTGCAGGTGGTCCAGGGAAAGGAACTGGCCCCCAACACCCTGTGTGAATGCGTGAATTTCGCCCGTCAATGGCTTAGTACAGAGTGAGCTCTACTCTTACCCATCAAAAACCAGACTTCTACATCTACACGATATCCTGCAAGCCACCGCGAGGGTGTGTGGCAGGGGGTGAAGATCACCACGCATGCACTACCGACATGCAAACAAGCAACTATAGGGTCTCATGCAACTACATTGTTAGTATCTATAGTATTTAAGGGGTTAATACATACATCACGCACTACAGACTACTCTAAAATATTTCACCTACCGATCCCTTTCCTATGCTGCCTATTCTGTTCTCTTATAGCACGGGGGAAAAATGCCATTTTGAATCTATCGGTACGACAATCTATCTCTCTAATCTTATTTATCTGGTCGAATCTAGCATAACACGCTGGTTTTTTTAAATATGTGCCTAACATCTTCAGTAAAGCTATCCGATTGAAATTTCTGTAATAGATGTAATCTGTACCTTAACCTACGCTCTGATAATGATTCCCACCCTAATTCTTTTATCAATTCTGAAACGCTACTCAACCTATCGTAACTAGAGATGGGTAAATTACCGTAATTTTCAATTGAGGTAAATTACCGTGGTAAATTATGGTATTTTTGAAAATTACCGTAATTTTCCGGTAATTTTAAGTTTTGAGCTGCAAATCCTTATCAGAGGACTCCAAACGAAATCAAATAGCATTGAGATATAAATGCCGACGCTTATATCAAACATATCACGACGTTTATCTATTATAACTCTTTTAAAAAAATTATAACGAAGTTGGCAGCAACACGCAATTTGCCTCTCTTTTGTCACACTATGAGAAATTTTCATTCTGACATACCTCTTCGCAATGTGCATTTGTTATTTGACTCTGAATTAATTGGAATTAATCATGGACACAATGTAAACAAAACCGTTTTAGCTTCTTAATTTATTATATTACCCATTCCAATGGTTTCTTTGTGAGGAAGAAATTTTCTGAAAAAGAACTTTTCTGAAAATTACCGTTTATTACGGTAATTTTCGGGGGTGTTGGTAATTTACGAAAAATACCACGTTTTTTTACGAAAATTACCGCGGTAATTTACCAAGTGGCCCATCTCTTATCGTAACACCATTTAACGAACCTAGCTGCTCTACGCTGCACACTGTCCAGTTCTCTGATCAAACCTAATTCATTCGGATCCCATACACTGGCTGCATACTCAAGGTGGGGCCAAAGGCTCAGGTTCAGACTTCAGGTTGAACACAATTTAAAAAAAGTACAGCTGCCAACGCTCTTTCAGGACTTCGGAGCAATATGTTCGAATGATTGGCCGAAAGTGACCTTTGACCCATCTTCGCGAAATCCCAAAAAAAGAAGGGCCTTTTTGGCCAGCTTTTTTGAGTTATGGCCCCGCTGTGCGACGCTCCGATGCCGTGGAATTCTTCCGGTGATTGGTGAACTCCCCACGATGGGTTGGATTCACTGTCGCCTAGGTGATGCCTCGCGACCCGCAAGAACGCTCCAAGGGAACTCACCTCGGCCACCGTCTGTTCGATTATCCCTGGGAAAACGGCGAATCCTAGCACGCATCCGAGGATCAGGAACAGGGATCCCAGGGATATCAGGATTCCCGCAGCGACTATCTTAGAGCAGCAGCCCATTTTCGGAACACCGTTCCCTTTCGGCCGTCCAGTCCAGAGAAGAGAGCTGTTTGCTGACCGCTATCTCGCAGGGCAGATAAAAGAATGCCTATCTTTTTAACGTCCTCATAACACCAACGGGTAGAATAATCTTACGTAACCCAGATAACATGGATGTATAGGGAATTCTTCGACCTCTACCTAGCTTGCGTTGCCTTGTAAAATCCACCTTGCGGAGGGAAATTGATAAAAGCTGGACCGCTTAACTTTAAACGGATAAGCCGGCGGGTGGGCAGGACAACAAGCAAACAGAGGAAGGTCGACAAGCTTCAGGACTATCGGGTGATGTCGCTACATAAGTTTCCCTGCGCGCGTTCCAGCTTATCATTCAGTCAGCGAAAGCCAAGTTGTATCTTGAATGTGACAGATGCGATAAAAAAATCAACATTATCAGTCTCCGTCGAGAGAAACAATCTCAGAATTAATTTGATGCGCACTCATTCCTTTCTTCCTTTCAGAAAAATCTCCTCCTTCAATATTTCGACTCGCTTCGATGATCATGAGAGACTATGGTCATCCATTAGGTGAGGTTGATTACCCAAAAATTAAATTAGGGTCCCTTAAAACGATTTCACAGTCAATTTTTTGACGGTACTACATCATGATCGATGACAGAAACAAACTTAAACTTAAGTTTAAATTATACTGAGAATTCATACCAACTTAGAAGAGATTCAAAAGAGCATTTTCTAATGCCAGTAACCTTTGCATTGAGTACGAAATATTGGGGTGATAGCATACTCTATAATATAAAAAGATAAGCCCTATAACATAATGAAATATTTATTTCTAGCTCAAATGACAACGTCATTAAAATATACCGGTAATTGGAGCGAATGTGGCAGTGTTGAAAAGTCTTCATCCTGAAAGGCATTGTTGACTCTCCTAAGAATCCATGCGGAGACGGATCTGTTGGAGGACCAATGAAGACTTTTTCGAAGAGTTTTTATAAAAACATTACTTGCTGCCGAAACACTTCGCCGGAAAGAAATGTATTTTTTAAATAAAAGCATTTGAAATCTCCACAAGTGGATGTCTAACAAAAGTGCAATTCGCATCGCTGCCATCTTAAATGACGTCAGGTCCCGCAGGAGTGGTAGTGGGGCGAATTACATCTACGTGAAGTTTCAAGCGTGCAGGAGATTGTAATTTAAACATCTCTAATAAATGCACTATCTTAATACGACAAAAAGTTGGTCTAAATATTGTATTCATTAACACCAATGGAAATACCCTAAAATAGAGTATTTTTTTCAATTCTCAATTAGTATGGGTGAAGAGAGAAGTGCCGGCGAAAGGACATCATGTCTTCAAAATCAAACGTGTGCGTTTGTGAAGGCTCACTTTAAGACTATATTTATGTTTCCAATTCTGAAAAATATATAAAACATAATTTTCCAGAACCTTGGTTCAAAACAAAACTACGTTAGCAGCACTGCTAACAGCAGCATGTTCAAAACATGCAGAGTACAGTTCAGTAAAACAATGTCATTGTTTCGAAAATGCTTCTAGCATATTAAAAGCATGCACAAATGTCTGAGTTATAATATGAAGGACATTTGCTCGACAGGTGACGAAAAGTAAATGTCTTGAGCATGTTTCCAAAAAAGGTGCGCTGCATTTGAGAAAGCACGCTTACAAGGAGACCTCGCTGAAGAAGACGTTGAGGAAGCCAGCGAAAAGTTCTTCTCTGGAACTGGAGGTAAAGTTCAGAAAAAGGGTCACCGATTTCTCTCCCCGACTTAACGAGAAAATTGGTTCGAAAGGATTTCAAATCCACAGTTTGTATAAAAACCAAGTAGCGGTGATAAAATCTGGACCCAGCTGTGAAGAAGGAAAGGATTGAGACAAGGCTGCGCACTGTCTCCCGTTATTTTTAATGCTTACATCGAGAGAGCCATCAATGAAGTCAAGGAGAAGAGTTCTGGATTGAACATCCACGGAGAAACAATCAGCACGCTACGATTCGCTGATGACATAGCTCTCAAAGCAGAGACAGAGAAGGAGCTGAATAAGATGCTAACGACCCTGGAAAGGACTATGGCCAGATATCAGCTGAAGATCAATAAGAAGAAGACTAAGATATTGGTGTGCAGCAAAAGAGAAGAGGCGAAAACCAACGTTAAACTAGGAAAACAGAAACTGGAAGAGGTGAAAGAGTTCTGTTACCTGGGAAGCAGAGTAACCAACGATGGACGAAGCAGGAAAGAAATAGTGAGTAGAATAGCCCAGGCAAAGAGGGCATTCTATCAAAAGAAGAATCTACTAACAGCTGGAAATACAAGCTTGGAAGTAAGGAAGCAATTCATGAAAACGTATATCTGGAGCATGTTTCTTTACGGCAGTGAGGCATGGACGATGACAGCAGCGGAGAAGAAAAGGGTGGAAGCATTCGAAATGTGGTGCTATCGAAGAATGATGAAGATAAAATTGATCGACCGAGTGACAAATGAAGAAGTCCTAAGAAGAGTGGGAGAAAAAAAGAAATGTTCAGAAGTCTGCTGAAAACTATAAAAAGAAGGGCAACTTAATCGGCCACATCTTAAGACACGATGGCCTGATGAAGACAATCGTCGAAGGAAAAGTGAACGGGAAGAATGGAAAAGGCAGGCCTCGTATGGATTACATGGAACAGGTCGTAAAGGACGTGAAAAAGAGAGGAACTACGTTGGTATGAAGAGGTTGGCCGATAGAAGAATCGAGTGGAGGGCTGCGTCAAACCAATCCTAGGATTGTTGACCCTTGATGATGATGCTGAGAATAATGTATCCAGGATTCTATGCTTTTCACGAAAAGATATTCCACGATCGGACGCTGTGCTATTGGCCGAAAACTTTCAGATTTTGATAATCCGAGGATATTTCGGTGCAAAACAGTGCCCGATCGATCTTGGGCATCTCTGGAGGATGTTGAAGCTGTCACTAGCTTTCTACGCCTGCCTCCCTTGCTCGTGTATTTAACTGGGCATCCAACATTGCTCACGAAAAATACTCTGATTACGAAGTATTCGACCGGTAAATAAATGCCTCAAAGCCATGCCGCTTATCATGTTGTTGCAAAATGGTACTACTTAAACGACCAAGACCTCGACGGATTGATGCGATGGACCATGAAACGTAAAGGATTTATACGGAATGAAATTATTTGGAACCAGTTTTCTCGTTGACCCTTTAGGATAGAAAGCCGTGACACTTCTCTGCATTTTATCTCCAGCTCCAGGAAAAAATGTTTCATCTTCTTCGCGGCGCCTTCTTGCAGCCATATTTCAATTATATATGATCTCGTTCTTTCTCGGCGAATGATATTTAAAAAACATTCTCGGGTTTCTAGCCGAGTAAGATGTTTTGTTGCTAACGTTTCGATGGAATACTCCTCCATCGTCTGCTCTTATATATTGCTCTGAGGACGATGGAGGAGTATTCCATCGAAACGTTAGCAACAAAACATCTTACTCGGCTAGAAACCCGAGAATGTTTTTTAAATATTTCAATTACGTTTCGAATAACATTGTACCTATCGCTGCCTGGGATGTTTACTAACTAGAGGACCTAAAGTTTGATAATTGCAAGCAACAAGTAAATTTTATCGTACGGAGATCATCAAGAACGATGGATGCGCGATAGATGGCTTGCCACACATGAATAATTATAACACAAAATTTTAAAACAAAAACAGCTAAAGACGTGAATATATATTGACTCGGCCTCCAACTGCATTTTCTTCACGATGTAACACAGAAGACATACGTTTCAACATACCAGTTCGTCAGCTGTTTAACTATGCAGTTTGTCACGAAATAAGCAATAATGAATTAACAAACGTGGAATCCATTAAATATCTTGGAATGAGACTGACACATGATCTTTCCTAGGGTGAACACATACGTGAAATAATGGGTCAAGCGAATCGTAGACTGGGATTCGTCAAAAAGAGTACTGGGTAAATGTGACGATCATGTACGAGAAATCAGCTACTTTTCCCTTGTTAGACCTCATTTGGAATATGCTGCTAGTGTATGGGATCCCTACGAAATCGGTCTAAGTAATGAACTTGAACGTGTGCAGCGAAGATCGGCAAGATTTGTAAAGGGACGGTACGATAACCTTATTAGCGTAATCAGTCTATTAAATGAATTAAATTTGGAATCATTGTCAGATCGCAGGTGGAAATTTAGACTCGATCTCTTAAACAAATTCCAAGACCATATTTTCAGTGATGATGTTAAAAATATTTTACGAACCCCAACTTACTATGGCAGACTGGACCATAATCACAAAATTAGAGAAATTGATTGCCTAACTGACAGATTCAAAATCTCCTTTTTTCCTCGTACAATTAGGGATATGAATAACAGTAAATATATCCAGTACGAGTGTAGCAATGGATAACATTGGATTCTGCATGTTGGTATAAGGACTTGAAGCTAACCCAAATAACAGCATGTTTTTGCATGTTTGCTTTACTATTTTTATCTTTCTTGAAATAGTGTAGTTTAGAACAGTATATAAATACAAATCCTTTTTTATGCATGATATGTAGTGCATGTTTGGTGAGAATTCACCCCCTGCCACACTCCTTTATGGTGGCTTGCAGGGTATTATGTATATGTAGATGAATAAAGTCTTCAGCGCATGGATAGCATAGGTAGCACCCTTGTTAGACCTCATTTGGAATATGCTGCCAGTGTATGTGATCCCTAGGAAACGGTCTAATTAGAATAGCACTTACCAAATAAGCAATAGTAATCAAGCAATGTAGAGTACCTTAATATTGATTCCTATTGTTTTACAAAGTAATAATAATAAGGTACTCTACCAGGTAAAAACCGCCAAGACGATTTTTCATTATTTGAATCTAAGACTGTCGGCTTCTGTTATCAAGATTTGATAAAATCAATTAAAAACATGACAAGGAAAGTTGAGTTGAGCAAAGACGGGAGTATAAGACCTGTTCTATGCACCTGTTCTTGTCTCTCTTTAATTTCCTGCATCCATCAACTTCTTTTGCCGTGGAAGTAGGCCTTACTAAGATAAACTTCTTAGATTGAACTATTTTTCTCAATGAATCAGATAAAAATTTTTCTGTCTAACGGAAAAATACTTTTAAAGATTATTTTTATGCTGAACGATACATCACCACTCTCTTAAAATGGCTTATTCAATGACTCATCGCTTACTTTCCACGATTCTTTCTTCCGAGTACTTTGTGACGGAACTCTAAAATGTGAAACGTATCGCTAACAACAATGGGTTTCAATATTCTCTGTCAGAAATATTATTAAACAGCTTAAGCCAGAAATGGCCATGATGGAATCAAGTTCTTTTTCCCATTTTCTAAAACTATGGCTCTAAGACTAAGAACTAATTGTCTTATAACCTCAATATATCCATTCCTATTAGTAAATAAATTTCAAGTGAGTTTTTATAACGTGTATCTCTAGGTAAATTACTGTTCAATTCTAAAGACGCGTATTATAATTCTGATAAAACTGGTGTGTTCCATTGCGATATCCCTGGCTGTAGTTGCTTTTACATCCCAGATAGCACGGGTATTTTCGTATCTGCATACGAAAAGATACAATCAGGATAAGATATTGTCGTTTGTATTGTCACACATTTGTCGTTTGCAAAAGGCGTTTGTGGAATATTTTGCACCAATTGAAGAACGAATGAGCTTGTACTCGAAAAAAATGGATGCAAATCACGAATATGTCTATGAAATATACTCGTGTGTATTATTTTTTTAAATGGAAAATAAATACACAAGATATTAGTATCCCGTTGTATCGGATATACGTATCTCCTTCGTATCGGATCACGGTCGGATATACGTATCTCCTTCGTATCTGGTTCTGGGAACTATTTTTTGTTTAACTCGCCAGCGCTACGGACAGCTGATGTGGTCAGCTCTTTAAAGAGCCTGTAGTAAAAATTAATCAAATTTTACTAATAACTAACTTTCAAGCCCTTAAATTTTCCTTCGTGATAGGATATTGGCAATCTGCATTACTGAAAAAAGTTTTTTAAGCTAATGCATAGGTAGCTCTGCAGCAAACAGTTGCTGAACGATATTGATAGAAGCGTAGAACCACGACATTGTTGTAGGCGTAAGTCAGAGGGTGAGTTTATTTAGTTATTTTAATGATAATTCTGTATCTCTGCGTAGCTCCTTGCATTATCTTTTGATTTTCGTGATCCAAATCTTTTCCTCTCCTCCTCATACAGGTATGAATAGCGTGTTCCAGTGAGTCCTGGTGTGGAATCACGGATGCATCTTTCGCGTTATCGCAATCTGTATCGATAACGCTTGCCGCTAAAGTAGCGCAAGGTTAGCAGTAACCATCTATAAAAATCGCTCCACTGATAGTGATAAGGAATTTTAAGTGCTACGCGAAAAATGAAGAATGGAGATCACGTTCTCCCTTACATAAGTTAAATCAAAAAATAACGACAGCGCTAGCGCACGCCTCATGAAGATCCATGATCGAGGCCCTGGTTACCGTGAGGTCCCATAACTACGAAGGTCACATCATCGAAGATGGAGATCGATAGATTGGATAAACCTCGGGAAGGGGACAAAGAAATCCGCGAGTCATTGCTGAACCCGTTAGCATTGCATCGCCTTATAGAGGGGACAACATTCTTGGATCACTTGCCACAAACGTCACGGAAAAACTTATCTAAGTTGAAAATGTTGATAGAATTAGTGAAGTAACTAGCAGATCTATTACAGCAATGGGGTCGTTTACCGTTATTTTTTAACGCCGAATCAGATAGAGTTTGTAGAATAGAAAGACCCGTATTTCTCCGTTTTTTGATCCGTTAATTATTTCTCGAGTTATAAGCGGCGAAAAACTGATGTTTTTAACTCTTTCGGAAAAGTGGGCGTGGTGCAACCTCTGACGTATATCGACTTCGTCCAATCACAACTGAGCCCACGAATCTACTACGCCATATCGCAATGGGGGGACCCAGCTGACTCTGCCAATCGGTTTAGTTGCGACAGCATCTGCGCGAGCAGACCTTCCGAGAACCCTTCCCTTCCCCTAAAAGCGGTCAAGGACGAGAGGAAAATGACGTCAATGTCATCACAGCAGCTTTTTCCGTGGGCGTCACCTTTTGCTTATTTTAATTTTTGATTTATGAGTGAATGGTTGTGGTTAGAAGATTAATTGTTTCACTGAAATTCCTTTTTCGTTTCGATCTAACGATTTCGTGTTCCACCAAATTTCGTTTTCGGTTCCGAGTAAACGCCCCCGTTGCCAAAGAAGCAGCCGACATGTTGAAACATGGCGAAATTACTACAAACAGCGTAGACATAGCAAAACACAAAAGCAAAATGTTCCGTAAAATATACATTAAATGCGAACCAATCGAAACAACACGAACCAAATACAAAATAGTGATCGGCACAACTATCTCAGGACCGGGGATCAATAAACTTGTCAAAACATTTAAAACCAACAACCCTGAAATCGCCCACGAAATAGTTTTCTCAAGTCCATTGCGGGCAGGGCTTCTACCTCGCGACTGAAAATTATTGCACACCACTCCTATCTACAAAGGAAACACCCTAAGACTTGCAGGCTTGATTCATTGACATCTAGAAAGAGCATCATGGTCACGAAATCGATGTCCTTCCTTGAAGAAATATGACATTTTTAAATCTGGTGTAAGAAATAAATAAATGGATGCAGCACTATTGAATTTAGAAAACTTTGGAAAGGTCCCTCACAAAAAAATGTACATTATCTCTTATTGCACGTTAGAAATAATGAGCTGGGTTATGCACTTCTTATCAGAACGAAAGCAGAAGGTAAAGGTGATCAATGGGTATCGCTCGAAAGAACTGTGCCTACAGTATCTCCTGAAGTACGGTAGCATTAAGGAATTGATATACTAGGTTAAGGACTTCTTATCAAAGCGAAAGGAAAAGGCATCAATCGGTCAAATCAATTGGTATCGCTCATGTACAGCATCTCACATTGTGCGGTAGCAATAAGAAATAATATACTGGGTTATGAAATTCTTATTAAACCGGAAGCAAACAGTAACTACCAATGGGTTTACTCGAAAAAAAATGTACATTATCTTCTATTGTGCAGTAGCATTAAGAAATTGATAAACTGGGTTATGGACTTCTTATCATACCGGAAGCAAAACGTGGATGGGTTTCGCTAGACAGAACAGGAAGTGACTTTCGGCGTGCCACAGGGACGTGTTTTGGGACCCTTCTATTTATAATATACGTGGATGACAAACACTACTACAAAAACAGCAGCATCAGATTATTTTCTGACCAAAGTGTAAAATATCGAGAAATATATAGGTAATTTTGAGGATAATATGTCACTAGCTCGCGGCTTAATCAAGTTTTCGGATTGGTGCAGGACATGGGGACTACGACCTAATGTAAATAAGTGTACAGTAATGAACTTGAGGCTTAAACAGAAAAATATAACTCTAAATTGAACATTAGAGGGGATTAAATTAAGTACAGTGAAACCTACCTTAAGCGGCCACCGTGTGGTCAAAAGAAGGTGACCGCTGAATGACCCTCTCCAATCCAATATTATCAAACCCGCATACCAACCTATTCCTTACTTATTTTGGGCGGGAAAGACATCAATGGATTTCTGTTGCTATAGTAAAAATTATGGACCCAGCTGCGAAGAAGCAAGAATAGGGAAAGGTGTGAGACATGGCTGTGCACTGTCTCCAGTTATTTTTAATGTTTACGTCGAGAGAGCCATCAGTGAAGTCAAGGAGAAGTATTCAAAGACCGCGAACTGGCCGCGGAAACTTTAGCGGCGTCACCCGCTGAAAATTGCACTATAGCAAGGAGTTCCACAGAGAAATAATCATTCGCCTTGACGGTCAAGGCGGATGATTTTTTCTCTGTGGAACTCCTTGCTCAAGGAGAAGTGTTCTGGAGTGAACATCCACGGAGAAACAATCAGTATGCTACGATTCGCTGATGACATAGCTCTCATAGCAGAGACAGAGAAGGAGCTGAATAAGATGCTAACAACCATGGAAAGGACAATGGCCATACATCAGCAGAAGATCAATAAGAAGAAAACTAAGATATTGGTGTGCAGCAAAAGAGAAGAGGCCAAAACCAACTTTCAACTAGAAAAAGAGAAACTGGAAGAGGTGAAAGAGTTCTGTTACCTGGGAAGCAGAGTAACCAACGAAGTGAGTAGAATAGCCCAGGCAAAGAGGGCATTCTATCAAAAGAAGAATCTGCTTGCAGCTGGAAATACAAGCTTGGAAGTAAGGAAGCAATTCATCAAAACGTATATCTGGAGCATGTTCCTTAACGGCAGTGAGGCATGGACGATGACAGCAGCGGAGAAGAAAAGGGTGGAAGCATTCGAAATATGGTGCTATCGAAGAATGATGAAGAGAAAATTGATCGACCGAGTGACAAATGAAGAGGTCCTAAGAAGAGTGGGAGAAAAGAGAAGTCTGCTGAAAACTATAAAACGAAGACGGGACAAACCAATCCTAGGATTGCTGACCCTTGATGATGATGAGTAAAAATTAAGTCTCTCCTTAGCCAGCTTTTCTTCTTTATGCGCATCATTTCTGAAGGCTAAAGATGTTTTCACAAATTAGCTGATAGAATACTCTGCCTTCATCAACATGAAAAATATGCATCGCTGGAACGGAAACCTTCCAATATTGATGGCAATCTTGACAACCAATCATATACGTGTACTGGAAGATAAATGGTGGCATTTCCTGAAACATTCCAACCCCATTTCTGCTTGCCACAAAGTTTTCTACCCTTAAATCTCCCCTCCCCTCTCCCGCCCAGCCTCCTCCAGCAGCATTGGTGCACTCTCCTCTGGTGACATTTAAGAAGGAACACTCTTCATCGACTTGAAAACAATATCATTCACTGCCAAAGCCTTTGACTCCCTCTTTCTCTCCACTCAAAATGGCTTATCTCCTCCTAATCTCTCAACATTGTTTTTTATTCTTGTCGATTTGCGTTACACACTTGGAAGTATTCGCGGGCCAACAAGAGGGAAGATGTTTTCGCGCAGCATCAGACCCAATCATCTCCACCGTAAAGACAGCTATCGCGAAAAAACCTACACCTTTTGTACGGAGACTCTGGACTAGTTAGTGTCCTCTTTAATTAAAGACCACCGAAGCATTGATTCTTCGGATTCCTCACTGGAATCAGATGATGAATCCGGAAATGATGAGAAACATGTTATAATCACCTTCGTTTGAACTTTATTTGAGCTTAGTCTTCGTGCATTCAATTGATATTGTAAATGATTTAACATCACTCCAGATCAAGTTTTAATCTTAAATAACATAAAATTCTACTGCTGTGGTTTAAAAATATTTATAAGCAACGATTAATTTTCAATCTTGTTAGGTATTATTCATCCTTTAAGCAATTTCTCACGAACAAAAACAATAATTATATACAGATGAGGAGGAAGAAACTTGGAATTCAAGTTCTGAGGATGGAAAACATTTAGGAGCAATCATCAAAAGGAATATTTTCAATTTGTTGCGTTCATTTGTTTCAATAAATGGTCTTGTTAAAACAACAACAACGGCAATAATTAATGCAGCAAATGTCACTTCCATTTTGGATTCGGCGGATTGAAGCTCTATTACAACACCCTCCAAATGTATTAATTATGTAGATTTCCTATCTATGTATATTTCTATCTATGTATATTTCAACAGCGGTTGCCATGTTTGTGGAACTTCCTGCTACTGCTTCTCGCGAGTTTTTCGAGATCCGTGAAAGAAATCTGCGAGTCACAGATCCGTTAAAACCCACTTTTTAAAAAGAAAGCTTATCTATTTTTCTCCTCCGTACTTGGTGATAACTTCACATTGATGATTTGTAACTATAGATACCATCAAATATCTCAAGATTTATTACTTCTTTTTGTTGTACTTGGGGCCAGCAATTCAAGAATGTTTTCTCTCCTATTGGGCTATTTGATGGACATTGAATGTCGACAGATGCAACAGTGATGCACATATTCCATTGTCCCTATCACCATGCTTATGTCTTTTTTGTGCACCATCCTTTCTCAGGAGTATGGAAATTTTCGCTTTAGGTTCGCTTAGGTTCCATGTTACTGAAATTAATGATGTATTGTGTGAATATCTGTCTATGGTAGCCACAAACACACACTATATTTGAATTAGCGCGTTACCAAATATGCTATTTCCCGTCGGGAGACGCCTCCAATCGGTTTTCTTCCTCCTAAGGGAAACTTTTGGTTCCTATAATCACATCGGAATCTACCATTGAATCAGTTGATGAAATTCCAGTTTCTTATTCTTCGCCCTCAACGACGGAACATGCTTCGAATGCCCTTTGAACTCCGCGACTGAAGCTGGTGCCGCATCCAACCGCCGCCGTTGCCGGGAGACACAACCATGTAACCATAGTTAACACTCACTCGGAGCATGCCCTTTGTTTCCGCTCGCTCGATTGGGCAAAAGATGATGACATCGCCACCATCATCAATCAACAATCCTAAGATTGGTTTGACGCAGCTCTGCTTGGATTACTCTCCTATCAACTAACCTCGTCATGTTTACGTAATCCTTGTCTCTCACGTCCTTCAATGCATGAACTGCTGTTGAACTGCGATGCGGAAGGCAACGCCACATAATCAGCCCGAGGAGTCGCAGCTGCTCCACACGGGGATGATGCTTGAAACAGAATGTTTCGTAAGGGCTCATACCCACGGCATGTGAAATTCACACAGATGAGGGTTCCTTTTCCTGTGACTCATGTGGTTTATCTCTCGCGGCTGAGCTTAAGGCCGCCGAGTGCGTCCGCCGGGATGCGGATGGTGTGTCGACCACTAGATACAGAGGTTTGCTGCGAAATAAGTGAGTTTACTCGTCGAATAAGCAGTCGTGGACCAAAATCGACGGCACTCCGAGGTGGTATTGGTCTATCATTGGGTAAGATAGGCCTTTAAATGAGACAGAAACCTGTGAAGATGCCGTGACTTGGCGACGGGAGGTTGTCAACAATTACGCTTCTCATCATCACCCGGAGGAGAGGGCAGCAGCTCTTCTTCACATGAGTGAAGGTGGAGACCACAGTGGTCGGTACAGCGACACTCATTTCACTGCAGGCGTGGTAACATTTACTTTAACGGCTGTAGTACTGCGATGTGGAAGGCAAGGGGAAACCACCACATTATTATCCCGAGGAGTCGCAGCTACTCCATTCTTTTCTTTCTTATCATGGCGTGATGGAACCCTGTTGAGTGAAATATTCAAGTGTTAAAATAGTCCCCCAATCAGATCTCCGGGCGGGGACTACCCGAGATAGTACATCAGTCAAGTGTGATAAACATTTTAGGGTAGGAGCATGGAGCGTGAGATCGCTCCGGACCTGAAGGTGAAAATGCGAAGAATGGACCTCGACTTACAAGTAATCAGCGAAATGAGATGGCCCAAAGAAGGAGACTTTTGGAGTGGAAGCTAGAGGATTATACACACTGTATCTTTGAATGGTAATGCTGCAGTAAGGACATTGTTCAGAGAGAGCTTCCTACAGCACAATGATAGGATAATAATGGAGAAGATGGAGACTAAACCTACAGATACCATTGTGGTGCAAATTTTCATGCAAACTTCGGACCACGAAGATGTAAAAGTGGAAGACGTCTAGGAGGATATCACGGAAGTAATAAAGCAGGTAAGAGGTGAAGAAAACTTAATTATTTTAGGAAATTGAAACGCTGTCGTTGGTGAAGATCAAGACGGAAGAATAACTGGAAAATATGGCTTGGGGAATCGAAATGAGAGAGGAGAAAGACTGATAGAATTCTGCACACAACACATTTCGGTGGGTGCCAACATATTGTTAAAAACCACCAACGGAGAAGATATACCTGGAAAATGCCCGGAGACAAAAAAGATTTCAAATTGAATACATTTTAGTGAAACGGTGGTTCAGGAACCAGGTGAACAGCTGCAAAAATATACCCGGGTGCAGATATCGACAGTGACCACAATTTAGCGACGATAAAATACCAATTATAATTCAAGAAATCGAAGAAATATATCAAGAACGTAAGTCAAGTAGAAAAACTAATGGAGCCTCAACATCGGCTGGTCTTTCAAAAGGCAGAAAAAAAAGATACAGAAGGATTTGACCGTGAACTCAGTAGAAAAGAGATGGGAGAAAGTCAAAATCGGGCAACAGGAAGCAGCAAAAGAAGTTCTGGGGAGAAGTTGTCAAGAAGAAGCCATGGATTACAGAAGAAGTCTTAGAATTGATTGAAGAGGGAAGAAAATACAAAAATGTGAAACTAAAGAAGGGAAACTATGCTACAAAATAATTAGGAATGAGATAAACCGTAAATCGAGAAAAGCAAGAGAAATTGGCTGAAGGATTTATGCGAGGATGTACAAAGTAACTTCGCACATGGACATCCGGAAGTTGCCTACAGGATGGTGAGGAATCACCTCAAGCAATGGGCTGCAAGATGTAATGCCAATTAGGGACAAGAATGTAAAAATCTTAATTGAACTTGAGGATAAAGTGAAGAGATGGAAGGAATACTTGAAACAGTTGTACAATGGAAGCAATCTTATTGCGAGCGCAATCGAAGAGGAAAATGAAGTCGATAAGGATGATTTGGAAGCCTCAATCTTAAGATCGGAATTCGTCGCAGCTGTAAGGGACCTGCAGATAAATTAGACTTCTGGAATAGATGATATTCTTTCCGAACTAATTGAAAATGAGGGAAAGAAGACATTCACCCAACTGCACAAAACCACCTGTGCCATGTACTCTTCAGGAGAGATACCCACGGACTTTGAGAAGAATATCAACATTCCTATTGCCAAAAAGGAAAGTTCCGATAACAATGAACATTTTAGTACCATAAGCCTGACGATACATGCCACAAAAATATTGACAAGAATCATCTATAGAAGAATAAAACGAAAAGCTGAGGAGTTCCTGGATGAGGACCAATTCGGGTTCAGAAGAAATAAGGGCACAAGAGAAGAGATTTTGGCCCTCAAGCTACTTATAGAGAAGAGAATTCAGAAGAATCTACCGACGCATTTTGCGTTTGTAGATTGGAAGAAGGTATTTGACAACGTGGATTGGAATATGATGCTGAGGATTCTGAAAGAAATTGGAGTATCATATAATGACCGAAGAGTTATCCACAGCTTGTATAAAATCAGGCGGCTGTGATCATATTGCAGGACCCCGTAGTAGAGAAGCAAGCAAAAAGAAAGGAGTGAGACAAGGCTGAGCAGTATCTCTCGTTCTATTCAATGTCTACATCGAGAAAGCCATCCATGAAGTCAAATAATATCCTCGGGAGAGAAAATCAGCACCTGCGATTCGCCGGCGACACAGCAGTCATGGCAGAA
The DNA here is from genome assembly GCA_933228895.1 of Platycnemis pennipes. NCBI lineage: Eukaryota > Metazoa > Arthropoda > Insecta > Odonata > Platycnemididae > Platycnemis > Platycnemis pennipes. The sequence goes on along the minus strand of OW121851.1, from coordinate 6,112,484 downwards.
ACAGAAAGAGATTTAAAGAAGACACTAGAAAATATGGAAAGAACGATGACCAGATATAATCTGAACATCAATGAAAAGAAAGCTAATGTATTGGCATTCTGTAGGAAAAGAGAAGCCAGGATCAATGTTAAACAAGGAAAACAAAAAATCGAGGAGTTAGAAGAGTTCTGCTAGCTGGGAAGCCGAGCAACCAGCGACGGACGAAGTAAAAGAGAAATTGCCAGTAGAACTGCCCAAGCGAAAAGGGCATTTTACCGGAAGAAAATTCTGCTTACAATTGCAAATACAAGCCTGGAAGTGAGTGAATATTTCATTAGAACATCCTGAGCATGATGCTACATCAGCGAAACATGAGCGACAACATCAGCAGAGAAGTCAAGGCTGGAAGCATTCGAAATATGGTGCTACCGAAGAATGATGAAGATAAAATGGATCGACCGAGTGACAAACGAAGAAGTCTTAAGAAGAGTGGGAGAGAAGAGATGTCTTCTGGAAACTCCAAAAAGAAGACTGCCAATTCTTAGCTTAATCGGCCATATCCTAAGACACGATTGGCCTGATGAAGACAATCGTCGAGGGAAAAGTGAACGGGAAGAATGGAAAAGGCAGGCCTCGTATGAGATACATGGAACAGGTCGTAAAGGATGTGAAAGAGAAGAATTGCGTCAATAAGAAGAGGTTGGCCGATAGAAGAATCGAGTGGAGGACTGCGTCAAACCAATCCTAGGATTGTTGACCCTTGATGATGATGTGGTTTCTGATTAGGCATCTGCATCCCACTAAGATTATGACCGGACATTTCCAAAGGCCTGGAAGGTTAAGTATCATATTTGCAAACCTTTTCACGTCAACATTTGAAAAGAGTACATTTCCCGGAATTCTTTGTTCACAAACAATTTTAAATATTGAACGTAATAACTATTAAATAAATTTATTTCGTCAGATTACCCTGCTGGCCATCTCTTATGAGTGTGGAGGGGGGGATCGGGTTGGTGTGGTGGCTAGAGTACCGGCCTCACATCCCGAGGGCCCGGCTTCGATTCCCGGCAGTGGCGGATTTTTCAGTGGCAAACCAATCCCCACTTGATTGCTCAGCGGAGGGCATTTCACGTTCAGCACTCCGTCCGTCGGATGGGACGTTAAGCCGTGGTCCCCTTGGCGCCTTTCTTCAAGATATTTCTTTAGCCTATAATGCCGACGCCGGGTTTCTCTCCACCCTTCCTCCGTTCCGCATAAACTCCTACCATTACCCAATTACCCAACCTGTCCTAAATGGAGCAAATGACCTCAGCTGTCGGTCGCCTCCCCTGAATAAGTAACGAGTGAGGAAGGGGTGGAATCATTACCAACCATTCGCTCCATCGAAGTAAGAATTTCCGGACAAATGTAGCAATACAATGAAAGAATATACCTCAGGCTACATAAACTCGTAGTTTATTTTCCGGATAGAACATTATCTAGTCACACAACTTGAAAGAAACGACTTATGATCCGCGCCATGATTATGGGTTTTAGCGAGCGGAAGTATTTTTAAATTAATCAAGTTCACCGTGATGTGATTTTCTTACTTTTTTGCACTCACATATTTGGGAAATGAACCAGTCTCGAAACCTTAAACTTTTTTGAGTGATGAAGGCGTTAATGACTTAATAAATAATACGAAATGAAATGCGTTTGGAATATTTTTACGGAAATCTATAAATTGAGGCCTGCGAAAATTGTTCCTCGGTGCCCCGTCGTGGAACTTGCACAGAAACATATAATGAAATCATAAGAAGCGTCTCGCGTAAAATTAATTTGTGCTTACTCGCGTCTTTTTGAATTAAGCTCTATTTATCGAGGTGATCGCGACGAGCCGCAGCTAGCGTTTAGCGGGAGTTGTCCTGGATCCTTTCAGTCCAAAGAGACGAACAGTTGCTAGCTGCAAACGACGGAGATTAATACAATGCAAGTTAATCTTCTCTTTTCCACTAGCCCTTAATCTCACCGCAGTCACACCGTGCTACTCTGCAAATTTAGGTTTCAGCACAATTCACTTGAGGGGAAATGATAAGTAGTAATGTACACTGAAGAAATTCACCTTACATATTGAGTCGATGTCTCATGTCGATGTGCATACATATTGGTCTTACCTCTCGTCAAGTCTTGACGCATGTATTTTGGCAGTCAACATTTGGCGCCAATGTGAATGGCGCCCATGCAACAATGGTAGTGAGTAATTGATCTTCAAATTCTGCCAATATTAATTTTTTTGTTTTTTTAAACAATTCGTTATGCATTTTAACAATTTAAATCTATTGAGTATCCTGTTAATTTTGTTCCTAAGTCCAATGCGTAACAATATAACGCGGTTATGTGATTATGCACCTAATTTACTCAAATACAAGGGAACTCATTATTCAGCAAAATTTCTGATAGTTTTGAGCCTTATATTATGCTCCAGGAGTGTTATAGCCTGGTCAACTGAACTCTAGCATTCCCTATGCATTTAATAATCCTTTATTACGGATATTCTTTTGCCAAGAGATCACAATTGTAGCCATAAAAACTGCTTCTTGAGATATTTTCATTCAGTTCACTTCACAAATCCTGTGTCGCTGTATTTATGTTTCTAGACTTGTGCCCCCTCCCCCCCATTACGGCTTGGGGAAATTTCTTCTTCCATTTTGTAGGGTATCAATGGTATGAACATCTCGTCAAGTGAGATTAATTAGTTAATTTGTTAGCCAACGCGATAGTTGTCGGCTAATTTGTTTGGGGATGCCTCGCTACTGTTGTGCAGTGTCATGCATTGTGAAATGAAAGTGAGGGAGCCCAGTTTAACATGTCCATATTATTATTGCTGCATCTCATGTGCGTGGCCTGGTTTTTAAAATGTTTCTAAATATTTTTTCTTAAATTCAGTGTGGTATTTTGTACACATATTTCCTTCAAGAATCTCATCAAACTACACTTCATTCTTTAATGTTAGTTATACGAATTATGATTTGATGTTTACCTTTTGTTCTATTTACCAGGAAATAAAATTACTATGCTCTTTTAAATCTAAATTGCTTGCTTATTTCATGTTGTGAAACCCAATATTCTTACAGTATCGCTGCCATCGAAAATTGGGATATTTTTTACTTAAGCAATGGGATGTTAAAAAAATAGATATCATTGATTTCTCAGCATGAAACTAATTCCACTACTACTTTCAGTTTTCCTTGAGGAACCAGATGTTTTGAGTTTGTTGATCTATTCCAGAGAATCATGTCTCTCCCTCAGCGTTGTACCTAAGTAATGCCTAATGAAATTGTTTTTAATCTAATCTCGATTGTTGGAATGTGTAAAACTCTAATTTTCATTTTAGTGCATTGGAACTGCCCATATGAATGCATAGCATTAACTACCAAGGTTTAGGGTGGGAAAATAAATAATTATAAAGAATATTAGAAATACTAAAAATTCGAATCCCGCCAAACCTCCGTGAACGGACTTGTAGTGAGCTGTCGACTCCGTCTGAGGGCAGCACTGAACTACGTTGGTCAGAGTCCTCTAGATGGCATTATCAACACTATTCCTACTAATAGTTATTATTTGGCTATCGGAGAACTCTGACGTCGGTAGCAGTCTAACCAGGGATGCATACTAAATTAATTAATTACACACTCCCTGCAGTTGAGCAACAAGTATCTACTGAACGTGATTTAGACTGTGCTAAGTTGTTTGTGGGTTAGCAGTCTAGTCGTGATCGCAGTCATCGAGTGATCGCATGGTACGGAGGGCGGAAACTGCGGAAACCAATCAGAAACGCGCAACAGAGAAGCAGATGGTCGGAATGGGACTGGAACTCGCTTGGAACGGCGGAACAAAACAAAGCGGACTGATATTCTTGTGTGGACGGTGTGGACGACGTGTCGTGACACGCGTCTCTTCTGCTAAACTATTGCGGTGATTGCGGTTGTTGACCTTGCGCTCTTGGATTAACTATTTCCGGATTTATATTGTTATCTGACCACTGCTTCTGTCCTGTATCTTAAAGACCTTTGCTTTGGAGTTTATATTTATCATTCTTTAATAGGTCACGTCATTCTTTCATGGATAGGAAATCGTATTCCGATTCTATATTCATGGTATTCCGTCAAGATGTTGAATGCAAGAGAACAAAAGAATAGCATTTATAACTATAATCATGTTTCCTCTATGAACATACCATTATCACTAGAGGTAATTATGTTATATTTCTTGGGTATATGATGTATACCCCATTACGGGGGCGTGGTGACATAATGGGTAGAGCACTGAGCTACTGACCGAAGGGTCCCGGGTTCAAATCCCGGGCAAGAGCCTATCTGGCCACCCCAATCTAAAATCATTACTGCGGAAACATCATTACATACATTATGTATGGGAAATTTTTAATTAGAGCCAACAAGGCAAAACACTGGAACTACCTCAACCACTGGAATCACTTTGCAGATGCTTTAAATAGCTGAGGGGCTTTCGTTTGCACTTACATCTTTCTGTAGGTTCAATTTCAGGAGGTGCAATAATTATCAGCCGAGCAATTGGTGAGGTGAAAGTTTTGATTTCCGTCGTAATGGAGAGGTCTCGATCTCATTAACTTCGGGTTTTTCCTTGCAATAGCTATCCAAAATGTGGGCGGGTCACTCGAAAGTGGGCTTACTTGGGATTTATTCACCTTGAAGTTTCCCGCGAAATCCGTCGGGTGTCGCTGTGTCATTGTTTTTGACTTCGAGCAGTTCGAGCATACGTCAAATTCCGCAGCGGAAAGCACCTTCCGCCCCTTTTCCCCGCACACTCTTGTGATTGGCTAGGTACCGTTTAATCTTACGTTTTCATCTCAATTCCTCAGGTCCGTTCCCATAATAGTGCAAGTTGATTGGATGCATTTCTGCCTTCCGCAGGATACGAACACAACTTGAAAATGATTTTGGCGGTCGTGGGTTCAGGGAGAAAAGATGCCTCTGGTCAAAAGTTATTATCCCCATTACTTTTCAATAGATGACATTATGGCTACTCAAGAGCGACTACCGTGCAAATTTGAAGTTGATGTACTTCGTTTAGGTGAATGGATCCAATAGAGAATTGCGGGAATCCAATAGAGGTAACTAAGAAGCCGGTAGCAATGAGTTCATTGTATCTTCCGTTCTTTTATCCAGGCTTTCTTGATGCATCGTCAGATAGTGAAGATATTGCCAGTGGAACTACGCTCGAATTACCGTACTGGTTGGCGAGATCACTCTGCAACAGAAGTCAGTCAGTCATCAGTGTAAACATTCCTCGTATCTACAAAGAAGCGTATCGGTAAGTACATTTTCTTCTTCGGCGTGAGCAATACTTCACCCGAATTCTAATATTTGATTTTCTTCCTCCGTAAGGGAAATTCTCAAGGCTGATGCTTCTGTTGTGGACTTGCAAAGACTGTGCGTATACTTTTATGAATTCGGTTCTTATTTGTCTGGCTTCAACCACAGGGATTCCGCAGAAATTGGATCACTCTTACTACAGGTGAGTGAAGAATGCCAAATTTGGGTGTTATTCTCTATCTATTCAGCAGTTTCGTAAATACTTTAACTCCGATGTGTTTTGGTTGAAGAGTCTTAGTGTGAATATTGATGCGCACTTCAAGTGATCCCTGTGAAATGGTTACGCTTGATCGTAGTCAGCCAGTCCTGTCAATTACTATTGAGAATGTACGGGCAAAAGTTTTGATAATATTTGATTACCCCTGCCAATAAACTCGTATTCTTGTCGTAAATACCATAGTGCGGGATGTTTTGTTTTACCTCTTCACTCCGCAGTACGTGTCTAAGGCTCTCATGTCTGTCGTCGCGAATTTTATGGGGCAAGATGGTATATTAATTGTGGACTTATTAATTTTTGTTGTATTGAGAATGAAATTGAAAATCTAAATGGTGCTTTGTTTTGCACAACTGAGAAAATTATCAGTATGTACCAACAACTCGAATGCGACTTCTGAAATAGTCTTCCAGCCGCAATAATATAGGCCTCCTTAAACTACAGCGGATGGGTCGGAACAGAGTGTTATAAAGTCAATAACGAACTGTACTGTTTGATTGCTGATACGAGTCTACGTAAGTCTCTAAGGTGCTGCTCCCATTGAAAAAAATAACAAAAGAATCCTGGATTGCAACTAGCAGTCATACCACCACTATTACATTAAAATGTCTTTTCATGTTATAATAACACACTTCATAACACCTCTCCTCGGGCTGATACATAAATAATCAACTTCCATATCCACAAAACACTGACATAAAAAAAGCCTGATACATTACAGCATCATCAACTAGAGTTACACTTATTCACACATGTGTTTTTTAAGCAAGCATCTCTGAAAACATTTTTGCCTTTGGTCCAGACTAGGGTTTAGTCAACAAATCTGCAATCATCTCAGGAGAAGAAACATGCTTAAAAACAATTGTGCCATCGTTCTATGTTTGCATGGTAGAGCAACCTTACTAGAGGCATGGTAGCGTAGGACACCCAGAGGCAGGTGGCATTGGTGATCATGGGAAAGATCCCCTTCAATTAACGAAGCGCATGCCTCCGGTCCCTCCCAGTGGGCCTGTCGCAGCATTGGCTCCGTTTGCGCACTGAATGTGACAAATCTGGCCTTGTTCCTCCTGCAAGGTACAATAGAGAGCCTATTGCCTTTCGATAAATTTAGCTGTCAAAAATTGCCTCACCTACATCCATATTTCTTGAATTGTTCAACTCTAGAGGAGTACTGACCCCTTAGCAATCCAACATATTAAAATCATTCAGGACTGTGTCAATATATGCCTCTTTGCACACAACCAATACATCCCTCTTAGGCCTCATTACAGTAAGTCATAACAAATCTTTCACATCACCAAGATCTGTAATTTTCATTTCCTTGGCCAATATCTCTTTAAATTCAACAATCATTTCCTTTTCTCCCACAACCACTATGTGGTTAACATACACACAAGGATAATTGTGTTACCAAAAATCTGAAACACATCTCATTTGTCCAATTTTTATCAGTCAGTCATTTAAATAACTATTCCAGTTCCTCCCGATTTAACCCATAAAAACTTTTAAACAGATTTGACACAAAGGGATCTAGATTTTCGCCCGATGCAGCAAAACATGGTGCCTGCTCCATGTAAACAGCTACATCAAGTGGTCAGTTGATGTATGCCCCAACTACGTCTAAGTGCTCTATCTCCCAGCCCTTCTCAATAGCAGCTGCCATCAGTACTCTCATGGTCCTTCATTGGCTAACTGAACTGGAGGTCTCAAAATAGTCTACCCCTGTCTAAAACCTTGAGCAACCAGTCCAGCCTTAAATTCCACATTCCTCTCTTTGTCCCATATGTTCCACTTCACCCCCAGTGGTGGAAACTCCCAACAGTATTCACTCCCACAGGACTCTTCACCACTTCCCAAGTTACCTGCTCCCTCGTGTGGGCAAGCTCTTCTTCCATTGGGAGGCATGAGGCCCTCAAAGAGCTGCACTTGGTCGGATTTTCACGTTGGTTGCAGCAGCTTGGTGTCACCATCCTGAAGGATCTCGTCCATCCCGCTAACCCCTTCTCCCCAGGAGGAATTCAGGCGTCCTCCTCTCTTGGGGCTGTCCACTAGGCTGACCTTGTTCTCTCCTCTGAGAGTTGATCCTTTATCCCTCGGAACTGCATCCTCCAACGAGGCAAATGGATCGTCCTCTATTTGCAGCCACCGGCCACGCACTCCCCCCATTGGGAGCAAGTATGTGACTCTCAGGGCCACTCCTCAAATCACCAGGAAAAATGTTCTCTCTAAACACTAGGTATATCCCGGCTAACAATCACCTTTCCTTTTTTACCATTCCACAGATGATATCCCTCAACTCCCTCTTGGCAACCCAACGCTATACTGCACAAGAGCTGGATTTCCCCTTGTTTACTGGGTCCCATGCCCAACTCTGGCAACCAAACACCCTCATATGGAATATTGTCACCAATATTCATGATGCGCATAATTGGATTGTAACCAATACTCATGATGGACACAAGTTTCTTATGTTGCAAGCAGTTGATAGAGCCTCTTTCCACAAACGCTGCGACAAGCGAGATTGAATCAACAAGCACCTTGTAACAACATGATAAAAAAGTTATTGCACTTTTCCACAAATTATATGGACTGCATACAATGCGTTTTGGCTGTTATGCCATCCTTGGGTCCGCATATTGTACCCAAGGAGGGCATAACAGCCGAAACGTGTCGTATGAAGTTAATAAAATTTGTGGAAAAGTGCGATAATGTTTTTGTCATGTCAGTTTCTGCCTTCCACTGCTTCTCGCCAAAGTCAGTTTCTTTCACCTTGTAACATTTAAAAATATTTGGTTCATTTGCTCGGCCATGCCATTCTGTTGTGAGGTGTATGGAACTTGAAGTCTGTGAAGTATTCCACACTTTTCCAGATGCCTTTCAAAACTTGAGCCTTGTATACTCCCCGCCATTGTCTGATTGAAACTCCTTTGTCTTCCTACCCTTTCCCTGCTCAACTCGGGATTGGTATCTAACAAAAGTCTCAGAAACATCTCCTTCCCGTTCAATTGGAAAAGCGTGTGAAAAATGAAGTCATCATCATCGGTCAACAATCCTCGGATTGGTTTGACGCAGCCCTCCACTCGATTCTTCTATCGGCCAACCTCTTCATATTAACTTAGTTCCTCTTTCACGTCCTTTACGACCTGTTCTATATAACTCATACGAGGCCTGCCTTTTCCATTCTTCCCGTTCACTTTTCCCTCGACGATCGTCTTCATCAGGCCACCGTGTCTTAAGATGTGGCCCATTAAATTGTTACGTCTTCTTTTTAATGTTTTCAGTAGACATCTCTTCTCTCCCACTCCTCTTAACACTTCTTCGTTTGTCACTCGATCGATCCATTTTATCTTCATCATTCTTTGGTAGCACCACATTTCAAAAGCTTCCAGCTTGGACTTCTCTGCTGGAAAAATAAAGTACTCAGCAATAAAGGTACAGAAATATTTACATCCACCAGTTGTTGCTGGTATGTGTGATTGGTGCCACAGCATCTGAATGCCCTCAGCCGAGTAGCTAACCCTTCAGCTCTCTCTCCCTCGCAGGTGGGAAACTTCATTCTCTGCATTTTCCCTGGTACACTCACAACACGCCACACCTTGCAATAGACTGCCCTTCAACACGCAAATGAAGCACCTTCTTTGTAAGGGAGTTATTGAGGTGCCCCTGGTAATCTTTCCAAGTTGAAAATGTCACTTTGGATGCCTTTGGATGCCCCACTAACTTCCTGGTCTTCATTGACTCCACCTTCTGTGGTCACGTATGCATAGTCTCAGGATAGGTTTTGAGTCATTGCAGGCAGAACACATAAGTGGTTTACTACTTACCCCTACCCCTGAATGGGGGTGTTTTCTCAGAACCGAAATCGCTATTTTATTTTATACGCAAAATCGTTTGATGGAAATGAAAAATGAATTTTAGTGAAAAATTACTCTTCTAACCAGAGCAGAGTCCATTGGCAGAGTCAGCTACCTGTCACTGATTGTGATTGGAGCTTCGAGATCTCAGTTGTGATTGGACGGTTTGGGTGACGTACAAGTCCTTACCACACCCACTGAAAAGGTTAAAGACATCCATTTTTTAGTGCTTAGAACTCGAGAACTAATTGATGGATCATAGGGCAGAAAAATGTGGGTATTTTTACTGTGCAAACTCTGTCAGATTCAGCAATTAAAAAAATACATGAAACGACCCCATTTCTTCAAATATGAACGTGGAACTAGTTGGATAATCTTTAGTTGTCACATTAATTTGGAAAGAGAACTTGGTAGAGTCTGTCCGAAAGCTTATGTGTGCAGAAACCCTTTTTGACCTGGGCGAGTCCATTTCTGTGAATGGCTCCCGCTGGGGGTTTGGTGAAAGTAATCCTGTCTCACACTATTCTCCTCCGAGACCTCACTCCGTTCGCTGCCAACCTCACTGCTTTTGCTGATTCCTTCAAAATAAATTAGCCATTTCTCTTTTTCGTCACCCTGTGGTGTTGGCCACCCTGCTGATCGTTCATCCCTTTCCCTTCCTCGACAAGGAACCGACTGAGAGCAGAGGTATGCCTTCCCCCCCTCCAATCGACGCATTTAGGGGCCATGAGCTTTAGGACAGACTCTAAAGTGCCTTTTCGTTTGTGGTGTAATGGCATGATTTGGAAAAGGTTTTGAACGTGGCACAGCAAATCAGCCTCATTATTTGAGTATATTTTTTAGCATTAAGATAAGAAAGCTTGTCAGAAATGGGATGTGGTGCATTGTGGGTAAATACTTCATTTTCATTTTGGAAAATCCAAGTACATATTGTCCCTGTGCATTCACAAATTGACAAGGAGACCAATGACCAGGCGACAGCTCTAAGACAAACAGAAGAACATATCACCATTGCTCCCTCCTCCCACTGCACCATTGCTTTTCTTTCCAAAGTTCAGATACTATTCCATATTCCATGAAAACTCGTCCTAAGGAATAAGTTGATCTCCCCTTAATTGCAGTCTTGGAAACCTGTTAGAAGCAGGTGTGTGTGTTGTGTTATTACTAATAATTTTCCCGGCGCTTTGTGTTTTTGATGTGGGTGCAGACGTTCAGGGACCGCTTCCGCCTGATAATGGACTGGTCCCAGAATTCCTCTGGAGATGGCAGCCAACGGAGCACTGGTGGTGGGGGGGATCCGACCAATCGCCTCGACTCGCTCGAGCGGAGGCTCCTGCTCTCGGGGAGGGCATCGTGGGTCGGCCTAGAGTCTTGGCTCGCCCAAGGAGGTAAGCCCTCTCAATGAGTCACCTGCTCCCTGCTCCTTCAGCTTGCTTCGTTCTTTTGCTCAGAAATGCGAGTTATAGTTCGAGGCTTATAGTTCTTCGTGTGCCCTCCTGTTGCAGGTAATAGACCTATTGGGCCCGCGGACATGGTGGTGAATCATCAGAAGCGACAACTGGCGCATGCATCGACCGCTTCGTGAGAACTTCCATCGGCTCACCTTCCTCGATACGTAGGAGTGCATGCATTGTGGAATTGGAAGATGTGATGGACATTAAATTTTCTATTTATTCTCTCGTAATTGGTTCTTTATTTAAACATCCTGCTCTCCCCAGAGGGAAAGTTCGGAACATTTGCGCTTGTCGGGCTGTGGGTTAGAGGTTGACCACTTTCAGAGCTGTTCCTCCTCTCTGTTTAGGGGCAATGGGTTCCCAACAAGTCACGCTCTGTACTTCATTCCTTTTGTCCAAAGAAACGCAATGGGGAACGGGCGCGATTTGTTTATCCACCAGGGAATCAGGGAAATCCACCATCATTGTTTGACAACTTAATGAAATAACCGGAATAAAGGCAGAGCATGTACTCTTAATTGGTAAATGGCTCATTGGGCACTGAGAAAATGTGAATATTTATTTTCATTATAGCAGTAGCATAAAATGGTAGCAGGAGTAATAAGCAATGTAAATTTTAAAATATTATAATTATTATAACTATGTCAATGAATAGTTTTACTGAATGTATAACGAAGAAGAAGCTTAATAGGCCACCACTATTTATGCTGTTTATCAATGTCAAAAGGCCACTACGATGCCCTACGCAGGCATCATCTTGGATGGACACTGCGACCATGCTCACTTTAAGTTTTCATTTCTTTCATTCCCTTTGAAAATGCGATGAACGCAAAGCACAGCACATGTTCTCTTCTCCGCTTTCCTATCTATTATTTTAAAATATTTTAATTCATGGGGTGGCCCATTATATGGAAATTTATGACAACCATGTAAAATCACAAAAATAATGCAAGTCAGTCAACATAGCCACTGATTGCAAAAAAAATCAGATATGAAAATACAGTGAAACCTCCCGTTAACAAAATTGAAGGGACCCAAGTTTTCCAGTGCTCGTTAACTGAGGGCGTGACGGGTTGCGTACCTCCAATTTTTTTCAGGGGCTTTTCTTGTCGTATACAAGAAGCAGGAGTTGTCGAATAAAAATACCTTGTCTTTCATACGGTATTTGCTAAGTGACATCATAAATGTATGTAGTAGTTTCTTGTACTACTTGCTGAAGAATCCATTGTAAATAACTTCTTCTTATAGAAGAGGAAGATAATTGGCCGTCGGGACAATGTTTTTACCTGACGGTGCATGGTGTCTCTGCAGTTTTGCGGCAGGTGATGTAAAAATTGAATAGTTTTTTGTTTTGCATGCTGATTTCTTCTACAAGTAAATTTCATTCTTTCTATCACATCGAGTTGAACACAGTTGCCTAACGAACTTTATGGATTGTTTAATACTATATATTGTGAAACTACCATTTCACTATTTTTTACTGTCAAAATTCGACTTGACCAGGACTTCTGAGTCCTGGTCAAGTCGAATTGGCAATTTCTTCCATAGCAGTCCGGTGAATTAGACTCACAGGAGAGTCAAAAAATTCTAACAAGTTATTTGAAAAAATTTTTGATATTTGAATTTGTTTGTTGTCTACACAAAAATTATTCGAAGAAAGAGTCGATGGTCGCCTACTTTAAACTATTCCTTCTCTCACAAAGAACAGCATTCTCCAATTCCTGGAATGCTCTAATAGCATCCCTGTTACTTTCTTCAGCAGAGAGCAAGGATTTCTCAGTCGTGTCCAGTGTTGGAATGATTTCTCGGGACCTGTGTTTCTCAAACTCCCTCTCTGGGTCTTCATTGCCCATCTTCGCTCTCCGTCCTCTTTTTCACTCGCCTCACTTTCAGCAGAGCACATCACTACACCTTCGTCGACATTTACGACGTCATCAAATGTAACATCTCCAATGCTTAGCTTGCCCCTCCCATCTCATCTCTCTCAAAAATAACTCTACCTTCCTTCCTGTCATTATTTTGCTACTTTCCTTTATACTTTATCAGGGTATATAGGAACCTGGAAATGTCAGGGAATTTTACGTAGGGTCAGGGAAAAATCCCAAAACTTTCTAATTTCGGAATTTATCACCTGAAAATGCACAGAGATCAAAAACTGCACATAGGAGCAGAGGGCTGGGTGAGGAAGGGGATGACTGGCCTTGGGTCAGTTTCGCTGTGGAGGCAGCCCAGGGGCCCTATTCCGGTTCTTTCTGGCTATAGCCTGCACGATTTGGCGAAAAGATTGGCGAACAGTGTGCGCATTCATATTCTCATTTTCATTAGTTGGCAATTTCACCATGAATGCTTCACTTTGTCCCTCTGGCGATGAAAAAATAATTCTTGTTCTGTCTGGTGAACATATAGCAAATGAAAACATTTGCCAAGAGAGGCTTTCACTAGCGATGAATGAATGATGACAATGAAGTCCCTCTAGCGGCTTAGCGAAAGAATTGACGAGTCCCCGACTCACGATTTAATAATCTTATACAGCATTATAATGTTACATTTTTGATCCCACTTAGTTTAATTTAAATTAAATGTCTGGCATAAAACGTGTGTGCTGCTTTACTTGTCTTGTCATGCTATGTATTAAATAAATGGGAATAGAAGTGTGTTGGCATTTTAATGAACTGCAAAGCGGTTGTTTGATAAGCGCATTGTAGCTGTGGGGGGCACGAGATTGCCAAACCCAGCTCTCTTTACACGCTAATCATCTATTGCTTTGCGTTGCCAGACTTCCACCGTGTTGACCTTTACCCTTTCTTTGGCCACCTCGGGATTGGCTGTCTTGGACTTTGTTTTTCACCCCTAGCGACGAGCTTGGCAAAGCAGATTTGCAATTACATTCTGTAGTGTCTCTTCCTGCAATCTATGCAAGGCTGTTGATATATGCAAGGCCTTTCAACAAGAGCTGAAAGAGTTCTCACCAAAATGCTTCAAGTTTCAATAGATGGCCCTAATGTCTACTTGGCTTTTCTCAAAGAGCTTCAGGCTTATCTACTTGAACAAAATGGACCCAATAGCCTTATTTTTGTTGACATAGGATCCTGTGGACTGCATACTTCCAATAATAGTTTTAAGGGGGAATTTAAGGCTGTTGATTGGGAACTGGTTGAATTCTTGCATGGAATTTACTGTGTGTTCAAATATGTACCAGCTAAAAGAAGTGGTTATATTAGGTTCAGTAAAGAAAGTGACCCTGTTTTTCCTGCAAAATGCTGTGCAGTAAGATGGCTAGAAAATGAGGAAGTGGCTGTAACTGCTCTTAAATCACTTTCAAACTTTGCCAAAATTGTAGAAGGATGTGGGGAAGAAAAAATCAAGATTGATTCACAGAACTACTTTAAGATGATGTCAGGTTTGAAGGAAAAGCTATTGCCTGCCAGGTTAGCCTTCTTTGCATATGTTTCTCAGCAATGGAAACCCTTCCTGAATGCATATCAATGTAAGGAACCAATGATTCCATTCTTGTATGCAGACCTGTCTTCTCTGATTAGAGACCTTATGTCTCTCTTCATCAAAGGTGATGTCTTAGATAAGGCTAAGTTAGTAGTTGAGGTCGATCTCAAGAAAACAGAAAACTTCTTACCTGACAAGCATTTGAAGTTAGGAAATGCTATTAAAGCCGAGCTGCAGAAACTATAATTGAGTGCAGGGAAGTTGAAGAAATTCAAAACGGATTGCAAGGATGCATTGCTTAAATTATGCCAAACATTAATCTTCAAGTCACCTGTTAAGTACAAGTCATGAGAGAGTGTCACATTATGTGACCCAGCCCTAATTGCTAGTTATCCTAATGTTAGTATTACTAAATTGTCCAATACTCTCGAGTTATTCCACGCGAAAAACTGGCTTTCAGCAGAAGTGTGTGATCATATTATTACGGTGTTTCAAACTCTTATATCCAAAACTGAAGTGATTGAAGCATGTAAAGCCTATCGCAGAAGTGTGCTGATAATTTATAACTTTTGGAGAGGTCTGCTTGAAGGTATGGAGAAATTCCAAAACTTGTACGCCCTAATCAAGAAGGTGCTAATCTTGAGCCATGGGCAGGCCTTTGTGGAGAGGGGTTTCTCATTCAACCGAGAGCTTATAGTGGAGAACCAATCGGGACGTTCCCTGATTGCTCAAAGATGCATTTACGATGCTATCAAAGCAGTCAGTGGGCTTCAGAATATAACCATTAACAAAAATATGATACTGTCATTCAGAAATGCATGGTCGCGTCATGAAGACACCCTGAATCAGACATGGCAAGAGGAAGAAGCAAAGAAATGTCATTTGGTTACCAAGAAGAGTCTCCTTCAACAGATCAAGGAATTGAAAGCCAAATTAGTTTCAGAGAAAGTCACTGAAACTCTTTCGATTGACAATGAAATCATATATGTTACATCAAAGTTGAACTAATTTTCTTTTTATTTTAAGTACCCAAAGATTGTAGCAAGATCTATTGTTGTACAAAACTGCCAGTTTTATTTCCTAATAAGGATAATTTTTTTTTACTTTAAAGTTGTTGATCTCTTATTACTGGGAGTTCATATGATTGATATGAAAATAAACCTACAATTTTTCATAAGTTTAGACTTCTTTGCTTCCTCAATACCACTTTTATTTCTATAAATGGCGGATATCTTGGAGTTTTCAGGCATTCAAAAGTCAGGAAAAATCACTAATGATGGCCTGGAAATCCTGAAAAAGTCAGGGAAAATGTAAATGAAAAACTCCCATAAACCCTGTTTATGTGTCTTGT
The DNA here is from genome assembly GCA_933228895.1 of Platycnemis pennipes. Classification (NCBI taxonomy): domain Eukaryota; kingdom Metazoa; phylum Arthropoda; class Insecta; order Odonata; family Platycnemididae; genus Platycnemis; species Platycnemis pennipes. The sequence goes on along the minus strand of OW121851.1, from coordinate 6,096,798 downwards.
TATATACATCATTGTAAAATGGCAATACTGCTGTATGTGAACAATTTTCTTTAAAATAAAAAATATACGCTCTGACACATCAACCTCACTGCAACCCGTTTACATGAACCTCTCCATCACTTCCCAAACTCGCACCATAGAATCACTCGTGATATTTCATTCTTTTTTACAAGAACACGATGGAATAGTGAGAGTTGCTAGTCACTTGGAAATGGTTGATTTCCTCTTCTAATTGTTGAAACTGAGATAGAGATACTTGTTCATAAGGATACCTGTTCAATAAAGGTACCAGTCAAATCGACGGTGTCAGCAGACTGAAATGTGTCTCTCGAAACTCTTTTGATGGATGGGCAAAGATTGAGGGGTCGTAGATCGTGTTCCTTCAACTGTTATTGTTGGGGTGAGATGCAGCACTTGGGACTACAGGGACAACGCGAGCATTCATTGGCACAGAGTGACAACTTTGCCCAAGGAACCAGAGTTTACTGGAGAGCAGAGAAAGAATCGTACGGCAAAAACATGTCATGTGAAAGAAGCTGGTCCATCTTGACAACTCAAAAGTCAAACAGGTAGCTGCTCTCGCGATGGGTGGAAAAGAGAAGAGCTTGAGGGATTCGATGACAAAGTTCCATTACTCGCAGGGATTGAAGGAAATTCAATTGCAGCATTGAATTATAAAAATCACCCAAAAGAAAAGAATTGAAAATGCAGGGTATTTCATATTACGGCATCTGCCCTAGAAAAATTTATACAGTCAGCGGTTCAACAAAGTGTTTAGGAGCACAGACAATTGAGTGCACTGGATGGTGTTGGGATGGAAGGCAAAGAACAATAAACTTCTTAAAAACATGTTTCACATCCACCTTTCATTGGCCACTCGTGCAAAACCAGAGCAAACAAACAGCCCATCAACAATAACAACGCCTCAAGTTCCTTCAAGCAAGACGGAGGTCCCTTCCTTCGCAGCCAACTCAGCAGGCTCCCCCCCAGCCAAATCGAGTTGGTCCCCTTTCGCTTCGCCTTCTTCCTTCGGCTTGGCCCCTTTCCTCAGCGGGATCACTTGCAGCAGGGCCTCCTCCCACGTCTTCCCATGGCACACACCGTGCAGGACCTCAAACACTGCAACCAAAACACAACACTCATCATTAGACAATCAAAGCACACAAAGTTCCCTGGTCTTCCTCTTATCCTGAGAAGAGTTGATTTGACATAATTCATGAATAATATCTAGCAGCTAGTTGCAAATGATATGATGAAAATATGAACCAGTTAATAAATATGGTGGTCCAAGCTCCGTAAGTGAATTGAGCAGTGAACCACGCGAGGAATGTAAAAGCGCAGAAGAGCGGGATGGAGTGTTGAGTGGGTTTCCCTGCTTCCTCCAGAGTTCAACCAATGGCCACAAAACCTGAGTTTCACTCGAGCAAGGAGGGAATGACCGACAAGTGAAATGCACGTCAGTCACAATGGAACACGTTCAGAAGGCCTTTTTCATTCGAAAAGAGAGGAAACACCTCCAACGACAGAAATCACAAAAATTAGACACACTCCCACTTTTGGGTCAATGGTGTGATTAGTGCAATGGTTTCTGGAGTTCCCTAAGTGAGTAAAGTGCTTTTGTGGTTCAGCCGATGCTTTGAAAAGCGACTCACGGTCAAATCCTCAATGGCACCACAATTTAATCACGAAGGCACTGGGGAAACATTTATAAAAGCTAAGCAGAAGGGGGGCACTTCACTTGGATGATTGTTATGAGGCAGACATCCCGAGTTCCAGTTTTCAGTGTTTTTCCTGTTTTGAGAGGGATTTCAAAAGGCTTGAACACTTCGAGAGCCAGGGAACAAGATCACGCTCCACTGAACGTTAGCGAAAAAGGAGCGCTACCACACTCCTTCTGTGTTGCCATTATTAATTGTTAGTAGTCCACTGATTGTTGAGTGATGGCAGATAACACCAGATCCAGAATGTTTGTATTTCCAAAATTGACCACTGCGTTTATTTGAGTGTTTTTACATGTATTACTCATATTTTTTCCTGAACTTTGGCATAAAAGGATATAATGCTACTACATTTTTAGCATAGTCCCTAGGATATATGGTGGCACCCAAAGGGTTAAAGATGTTTTCTTCCTAAGGTTTATCAATGCCAAAATCCTCACTATGATCTAGGTAGGGGTGGACAAAGTTGCTATTTCCTAGCAGCAGTTACCAACAGCTACTGCTAACCCGAATGAGTAGTTGGAAATATGTAGTAGCTAATTTTAGCAACTGCTAATCCTAGCAGCCCCAAGGAATAACTATTAATTTTGAAACACTCACTTTATGCTACTCTGGCAAACAAGAGGAGATACTGCAGGGGTTTGAAAATCATATTGAGATGATGCCATGGTGGCAAGGACTGCCTCGGATGAATGGACATGAAAATGAAGGGCTGTGAGAATCATTCACTGAGATGCCAGAGAAACGACCAATGGTCCACCACTGCAGTGATCGCAGTGGAGGCCATTCAGTTAATCCAATGCTATTCGTCATTGTCCAAATTTCAGAGCTTATTGCCAGCAATGCATGCACAATGTCTCAAAATAATGGATTAACAGGGAAATGGGAGGACTTAAAGTGCGAGAAATCAAGGCGGCTCTAACGCAACTGATTAAAGCAGTTTGAGGCAAAGTATTCTTCGATGAGCTTCATGACCTTCAGCCGAAAAATCAGTTTAGCGCTAAATCAAACTTGAAAATGCTGCGCGCATTTCTTGATGAAAAGAATTTAATCCAGGTGGGAGGCAGAATAATGCCTTTTATTGTTCCCTACGGCAAGAAGCATCCAATCCAAAGCTGATTGCCAAGCAAGAACACATCACGCAGGTCTTCATGCTAGACCACAGCTTCTGCTTTCATCTATTTTGGCACCATTTTAGGCCTTTAGGAAGAAATCTCTCTATCATCAGATTGCACATCAATGCAGGAGATGCTTTCGGAGCAATCCCAAGGCAGCCCAACAGTAATTTACCAAAACAAAGACTTTAGCCACACTTCCATTTGTGGGGTTGATTATTGCAGTCCTATTTGCGAAGAAACAAGTCGTCGCCAAGGATATCAGCCAATCAAGGCTTACACATCTGCCTTTGTCTGCTTCTCCACCAGCTGTACATCTTGAGATAGTGGGTGATTTAACATGTTGAGTACGCGTTAAACACTGATGTACCTTCCCAGCTCCTGATTTCTATTTATCTGATTTTTAAACTTGTGCAGATAGATAGATAGATTAGTTTTTCACTGGAGTTCCTCCAAGGAGGCCCTGAGGCACTTAGACCTATTGGCCCTTTGTGCCAACCACCCTTCAGGAGAAATCACCCATAAAGGCCGATCGCCTTGCTGAAGGCCAACAGGTCCCCTATGGGGATTTCCCTTACCTCCCTGGGTTCCAAAAATGGAGACCCCAGGTACCTATTTCGAGTCCTCATCACAGCAGGGCACTCGCATAATACATATGTGGGATGTAGTTTCATCCTCCTCTTCGCACCACCTGCATCCACACAAGTCCACGATTCCCAGGAGAGGTGCAGGTGCCTCATCACCTTTAAACTTGTACAGAGTCACTCATGTTGAGACATACGCCAGTCACTTACACCTGTCACTCACTAGTGGCAACCGCACTCAACGTGTTAAAGACGGCGGCATTTATGAGAGCCCTGAGATGCTTAAAGTCTCGACGAGGAAAGGGCAGCGATATTTACTCTGACAATGGCACAAATTTCACGGGAGCAACTCAGGAATTGAAGGATCTGCAGAAAGTCATCTCATCCAAATCACATCAGGAAAGCCTTCATCATTATTCGTCATCCAATAGGCTAGTTTCCTGTCATTTTTTATCGTCTTGATCGACAGTTTATAACCTCTGAAGTACATATTTTCAGCCGTTTGATTTTGAAATGACGTCAAGTATTTTTCCTTACTAATTAAACACTGAAAAAATTCAACGGCACAAAAATGTGACGGCAAACTATGGCATGCCGGTAGGTAAATAATACGTGTGATGAGACGCTCTTTCCTCTACCTGCCACCAGGTGATGCTGCGGATGATTTCAAGCAGACATGGTGCACACTCCGGTAAACCTTATTAACTAGTATCGGAGGTATATTTATTCAGTTAACACATTGCACATGACCGTATATTATACTGTTAGACTGATTTTTGGGTAAAATTTTAACATTTTTTATTTACATTTAAACCAAGTGCTTACATGTAATTTGATGCTCACACCATATATTTGGCTTTTATTTCATAAGTCTCTCTTTTATTTTTAAATCGATGTTTAATTTTCTACAAGTATCCTGCGATCTAAATTATACATCCCTGCAGCACACGTGATTTTTTTGTTCACTATTTCTCTCCTTTCATGAATACTAAAGAGGAGAAAAAGCCCGTATGAGGCAGAAATATTCCCAAAAACTAGTGGAATATCAAGGTGCACCACAACAGTTTCTATTACCCTGAAAATGCTAATGTTTTGAAATGTGATAATCAGTTTTAATATGCCAATGCAATTGGAACCGATTGTTTCAATGAAAATATTGTTCACAATTTTGACTGATTATTTACCTCACATGTGAGTTTATATCCTTGTCAGAGGAATTTCGGAGATCTCATAGAATTAAATGGCAAAAAGTTTTCAATATATTATCACAAAAATATTTTAAAACTCGGTTACAATATATTCCAGCAGATTACAGAAAAAAAATTAAGTATAAATATAAATCCTGCTTTACATTGAAAAGATTTTAAATTTATGAACATCAATTTGTATTTACAGCATATTTACATTTTCTTCATACATACTTCTATAGTCGAGAACAATAATTTCAATATAATAATATAATACAAAAACAAATAACACTAATCAATTATTATTTTGAGCAATACATTTCTCAATGAAATGAGCCGAAACGAAATCTCAAACCGGAAACATCCCTCCAAGTAGAGCCCAGGCTCTCCTTTGGGCAGGCAGGGCAGTGGTATGGGGTATACTTGCGTAAATTATTGCATAAGCACTCCCTACACCACTTCTGTTTTCTTCTTTTCTGTCTTTTGTCTTTGTCATAAAGTTGGGGGAAATGGTTAGATAAGCCTTTGGTTCTACATGAGGCGGGATATCCATTGTCTTTCCAAAGGGTTTGAAGGTTTAGAAAATGCCATTAGAGATTCTATTATCTGTTGCCGAAAATCAATCAGTGAAATTTTCCTAACGTTTTCAGAGTACAAAAAGTAACTATTTAGTAAAAATAGGTTCAGTAGGTGGATGCCCAATTTTTTGTACCACTTGATGATCTTCTTTCAATGGGATAGTAAGGCATCACTTGATCCAAATGATCGATGCCACTCATCTTCTTGTTATATTCCACCACTGCCTCTCCCTTCGGTGTAGTATGCCCCCGTCTGTTCATGGCATCAATCATTTGTGCACTCAACTCAGTGCTGATCGTCAGCACTTCCCTCTTCCACTTGAGGACACAGATTCCGTCCTCAGTTGAAGGCCTCCCCCACCTCACTTTCACGTAATTTCTTGGAAAGCACCACTTAAGGAATACCCTCCCCCTGTCTCGCCCCCGTCTCCCCATAACGTAAGTCTTCCGACCCAGGAGGAATCTGGAAATGGCCACACTATTATAATAATTATCCATGTAAATGGCCATGATCAAAATATCTTTTCATAAACTTTGTCACAACCTTTTCTGCATGGCGGTTCCAGACACTTCTGAGTCGGAAGATCTTTGGTATACAAGGACCTGCAGCACTAAGCCTTCAGCTTTGGTCAGAAGATACAGCTTCATTCCGTACTTGTGGCACTTTCCTTTAATATACTGACGAAATGCCAACCTACCTCGCCATGGAACCATAGACTCATCCAAACTCAAGTCACGTGAGAGAGTCACTACTTTGTCCATCGTCTCATTGAAAGAGTCAACAAGGGGTCTAATTTTGTGCAGTCTGTCCATAGGTGTGGAGTCAGAGGCATCCGGATTTGTGCTGAAGTGAAGGGCTTGGAGTATTGACATGAATCGATCATGTGACATGTGTCTCCTGAAGCAATGTGAATCATAAAGATGGCGAGTTTTCCAATAATCCGGAATATGGGCAATTTTGATCGTTCATGTGTAAAACATTGGGCCTAAAACACAGAAAAATTCTTCTTTTGTCATATCTTTCCATCTAGTGATTCCTGCTTCGGGAGGCACATTGCTCAGCGTGATCGACTCAGCAAAACGGTTCGTTTGGGTTACAATTAGTTCTAGTCTCGTCAGTCAGTAGCAGTCGGAAATAATCTGAAGGGAGGGAAGAGGAAGGTTTCGGACCTTTGAGGCCAGGAGTTAGAGTGAAAGGAATTTTGGGTACGCTGTGTCTATTGCTAGTCCATTGTCCTGGAGTCAAAGGGGAAAGGGGTGTAGGGAGTGCAGCTGTGGGTCCCACAAGGATTTCGCCACTACCTGTGGCAAGGGCATTGTCCTCCTCGGAGCTACCCTCTGTCGCACTCTGAAAATGATCCATGTCAGAGTCTTCTTCCTCTGACATTTCTCTAAATACCGCCGCATAAATGTCCTTGGCCATCTCAATTTTTCCACGGGGACTCCTCGGAACGTTGATGGCCGTGGAGAAGCCCTTCTTTCTGGCATTTTTTTTCCTAATGAACAGGTAGAATAAAGTGCTCATATTGGTTATGCAAACATAGTAGAGAAAATATATTGTAAAAAAAAAGCTGAGCATCCATTGTAAAAGTTAAGAAAGAACCATAAGGATAGGCATAAATCTAGTATAGTGCAAATAATTAAAAATGTACAGTTGAAAATGAAGCAAGAATTTTGGTATAGCGTTTGAGAAATTATAAAATTTGATTGCTTAGCTCAGGTGGTTCAGCAGATAATTCCAAAATTAAAATTACTTGACACCCAATTGCTTAGTAAATGAAAGTCACATGAGAACTCTGAGGAAATAAGAAAGTAAGAGTCTTCAATATTTATTGCAAAACCCTGAGATACACATACCTAGCGTCAAAAGTAAATTCGGCAACCAATACAGCAGTCACTCTCGCCTTTGTGACTGATATTCTGAAACAAGAGAGTGAAATCCGATTTTAATATGCACTTTCATTCACCCTTGCTAACTATATCAAATAAACACACAATACACTAAAAGCAAAATGATACAAAGAAAAGTTAGATACCTTGGTTTAAAGTATTTTTGATATTTCTCCTGAACCTCAAATATCTTCTTCGAAATATTATGTTCATGATCTGCAAAAAATTTATGTGAGAAAATGTTAAAAACTACAGTATATACCTGGTGACTGACCCTTTTCCTTCCCGTGCCGCTGATGGCTACCACTCGGAGCCAAATATACCGTCAGAGAACCATGATGCAGCCACGTCATGGTTCTCGTCAGTCGCTCGCGAGGGACTGCCGTGATGTAGGTGTTACAGCATGAGCAAGGGCCGTGTTAATTTTTACGATTAATTTTCATTTATTTATTTGAAATTATTTATTCAGTTGATTCATTTAAAAACAGTTAGTATTCATTTCACTTAGTGTATGCTTGGTGAAGTTGGCCGACAGTTGAGCGAATTCCACGCCTTGCTCCACAGCAGAAGAGGACTCTCAGGACCAAGATGCCCTCGAGTCTATAAAACAACTATTAATACCTTAGTTAACTTGGATGAGACCCTTCGAACTGCAACAGTTTTCAAAGGCTATTATTAATACATTTTCACTGGAGCTGAAATTCACTGGAGATGGAGTCTGCCCATCACGCTATCCCATCTCTCTTCTAGAGTTTTCTTTCCTCCCACTCTTCTTAGGACTTCCTATTTGCTCTCTCTCTCTCTCGGCATTCGTAATTCTCAAGGCATTCCGATTCCACTGCATCGACGGCCGTGAAGAAGTTTGATCCAGTGGCAAGTTCTAACGCTTCCTTTGACAACCTTCTTTAAAATGTTAATAGTTAAGAGGCGAATTTGGAGTGAGTTGGCCTCCTTTTGTAATAGTGTGCTTTCCTGTTCTTTTTTTACGGTCTCAATCGAAAGTTCATGACCTCTGGAGTGCATATTTTAAGCCATTCGATTTTAAAATTACGTTTTAAAAAATTTTTCCTCAGGGACAACAAAGTATTGCATGCCGGTAAATCATATGAGTGACGTGACGCACTCTTTCCTCCTACCTGCCACCAGGTGATGCTGCGGACGCTTCCAAGAAGACGGGTGCACTCGGTTAAACCTTATTAACTAGTATCTGAGATATATTTATTCACTTAATTCATTATAATTAACTTTTGCACTTCGTTAAAGCTTAATAACTAGTATCTGAGGCATGTTTATTCAGTTAATTTATTATGATCAACTTTTATGTATTTGTTCAAAATTACTTAGTCAGTTGATTCTTTTAAAAACAGCTAGTATTCATTTTACCAAGAGCATATTGAAGTTGGTCCTTACACACGAGAACTTCACGCCACGCTCCACAATAGCAGAGGACTCATAGTCTTGGAGCCTATAATATAACGACTATTAATACTTTAGTTAACTTGGACGAGACCCTTCGAACTACGATAGTTTTCACGGGCTATTACCAATACATATTCACGAGAGCTGTGGGGCTCTGATAAATGCAATGGTTAAGTTCAGGAGGTGAATATTAATACTATGCCTCGCAACGTAAATTAAATACCTATTACGTCAGCAACAAAGGCAGCGCACCCCGCCATTGCTGACCTATTTCAAATGAACTTAAAATTAACATTCAATTCTCCAGTAAACTGGGATTTCTCAAACCAAACTTTATGCTTACAAAATGAATATATTAATGGTGGGGTCACAATGAACGAATTCCGTTCTCTTGGATGAAGGAGGGAAGCACGAAGTTGGCATTTCATCCCTCCTTGCCCATGTCACTTTGGGAAGCTGCTGTCCGTTCACTCAAGTATCATCTTCAGAGAATTGCTGAGAACGCATCCATCCCTTGCCTATATGAGGAAACGCACGCCTATTTGGCGATGATCGAGCCATACCTGAACTCTAAACCAATTACCCAAGTGTCGCCAGATCCTAATGACCTCAATCCCTTAACCTGCGGCCATTCCTCCATTGGCAATGCACTCACTGCCATGCCAGATCCAAACTCGATTGATATCCCCATCAATCTTATCCAGATGGCAGCACGTCACTGAGATACGACAACGTTTCTGTTGGCACAAGGAGTGCCTGTCCAGCCCAAGGGGACCAGAGGGGCACCACACCCAGCATGCAGAGCAAATGGTGACCTGGTCCTCATCCAAGTGGACAATGTGCCCTGAGGGTTACAAGGTGGAACCTCAGTCACATTGCGCAAGGTCAAGATGGAGTGTCAAGAGAGGCCAAAGTGAAAACGACTGCCAATACGGCAGGCGATCAACAAACCCCAGTCCACTACCTAAGGAAGACATTTAAAATCTAAAAATGAATTTCACTAGTGCAAATGTCATCCACATCACTGTTTTGTTAGCAAACAGAAATGAAATTATTTCATCATTAATTTTCTATATATTTGACTTCACATCCGTTACCATTTGAAGAGTTGACCATTTTTGTGTGATTTATTTGTGTGAGTGACTTTAGTAGGAGCATTTCATCAAGTGTCGGTCAGTGTCAAATCTCGAGTGACTCCTCTTTTTTTTGCTGTTATTGTCGAATATTGTGCATGTGATTGAAAGTGAATCACCACCAAGGTGACATACAGACTTTCCTCCTAAAATTTATGGCAGCATTTGGTTTTTGTCTCTCTCGTGTCTATTTCTTGTATTTCTTTCTTGTATTTCTTTCACGTATTCATTTGTTTTTGTACTTTTCCACATGCTCCAAGTCTTCATTGAAAATCAAGGGTTTTCAACTTGGACGGGACATCAAGTCCTTTCCCTCCCCCGTTCGTCGGTTCAAGTGGCGACTGTCGCCTTTTCCCTGGTTCCCCCACAACGGCCTGTTTTGGCCAGTCCCTTTCTCCTGTCATCGCCAACTAGGCTTGTTCGATGAGTCAATTAATCGAAGTCATCGACGATGATTTCAGTCATCGCACCGCCATGACTGAAATCGATGACGATGAATGCCATCGACTGCAATGAGTCGATGAGAATCATCTATGTCGATGAGTTGATGCAAATCATTATTGTCGATGAGTCGTGATATGCTGCTGACACGATAAACGCTACCTCTACTGACAACCACTTCCTGACGGAGCTCCACAAGTGCGAGGAAGTCCCGGCTTTATCCAAATCTTCGGACGTCCTACATTGGTATAGGGACAGGAAGGATGTGTATCCCTGCCTTCAGAAGTACGCGAGGAAATACCCCTGTATTCCTGCCACTTCAACGTCGTCAGAGCGGTTGTTCAGCGATGCAGGGAACGTTGTGTTGGACGACCGACATCTACTCAACAATACGGAAATGCGGATATGAGAATTGCATTACACCACAACAAAGAGTTGTGGCTTAATTTGTAACTTGGTGCTTGTTTCGCTCTTTAATAAATAGGCCTTGTCCTTCTCAAATAAGTTTGACCCAATTCAGTCTTCACTTAATAGCCACACCAAACTGCCAACCGAGACATCCGCACCGATCATCGAAGGTCATCGATCGTCGATAGTCATCGATCATCATAATTCATCGATCATCGACATTCATCGATTTCATCGATAGTCATCGATCATCGTGTACACTATTCGATGATCGATGACAGCCATCGTCATCGAAAATCGGTCATCGCAAAATCCTATCGCCAACAATGAGGAATCACTCATACCCTTTGGAGTGGGGACTCCTTGGCAGTTCTGCTGCTCGAGGGTTCAGCGACCCATTCTCATCCCTGTGCCTTTACCCTGGGTGTTGTGTGGGTTTCTCCAGGCAGTGTGCGTCAAAAGTCAGGAGGAGTGTGTTGAAGTGGACCAGTGTCGTGTGCTCCATCAGAAGTCACGCAGGAAATAAACAGTCTCTCTCTCAAACGTGTCCCCGCCTTTAATGCACCATAACCTGGGACACACGGACACATGAAGTGTTTAAAACATATGCCAATGTGTCCTAGACGCCAAGGGCTGCGAAGAAGCAATAGTTGTAAGGAGTGGGTGAAACCTTTGGGAAAGACTCGCTATCCGACGATGCCGACGACATAAACAAACCATTCCAAGCAATTTCGAACGTCGATACAGCTGCGTTGGTCGGAAATCTCCCGTGAATCAATATGTACCATCGATAGGCCTACCACTGCACATCCTTTCTGCACGTAGCAGTCAAGGAATTAATTCAAATGACCATTCACCGTGTAAAACACCCTAAGCAGAAGCAATTTCAGGTCATCACTTAAATTCATTCATGAATGAATTCATTTGCATGATCATTCACCATGTAAAACGGCCTTTTAAAGCTGTTGGTTTGGCAGCACTGGAGGGTTTCAAAGAATTAATACGCTAACAAATTAGACTTGGCATCATGCATACCTCAAGTGTACTTCTCTTTGCACACAACTTGTAACAACTACACAATTAACCATTGAAAATGTCACCTTGAGTAACAACTATTACCACAATGATGAAGTGCTGAGAAATGACTATGATTGAATCATTGCATAGTAATTTTTCAGTGAAATTCCAATGTTTTTAGCCTAAAAATAAACGCAGCATTTCCGTCTGTGGGTGCGTGTTGACACCACTTACCATGGTCAATTGTCAATGTTTTCCTTGTGGCCATCTGCAGGTATTTTCCGATCGGAAGTTGTCCGTGGGCAATCCCTGCTTCCTCGGCCATTTTCAGACAAAGTCCCTCAAAGGAAAAAATACAGGGGAAGAGGCAGTTAGAAATTGATCACCTCCATTACAATTAGCAAATCAATGATTTAATTGTGATTCCCACCACTTAACCACACTAATGGCTATTTCCATGCAACTTAAACATTTCAGAAAAGAGCACTTGCTTTCTTTTCAACACGGAGCTGCACACTCAGCAACAATGGACAGCAGCCATTGTGTTGCAGGGAGACCAAAGATGACGTCCCCTCTCCTTAAATCCATGAGAGTGACATGCGAGACCAATTCGCTTTTAGTGTCCCTTTGATAACTTTGCAGCACAGTTCATATCAATCCCCCAACTGGTTTCAATGCTCAAAGTTTATTAATTACCTCTGACTTTTTTTTTGTAAGGCATGAGTGTGGCAGGAGTATCAGGAGAATCGTGGGAGAGTGCTGATATGGAGTCAGTGGTGGCTGGGACAGCAGAGCCCCTGGGCCTGACGTGCTGCCGTTGCCATCAATTAATAGTTCACATTAATTGCCATAAGATGAAATTCACCTGGACCGCTAATCAAACCACGGACCTTTCCGGGCCACTGCGCAGACCACTACGCTACCTAGGATCCTTAATTCCCATGATCCCTAGTTCGCATGGCAATTTTACCGAGCTACTAGATGTTGAGCCCTCGCAGTCCATCAAGGATGGCAACGCAAGGGAGAAAGGGCTTCAAAGAAGCCACGACCAAGGGCGATCCTCATCCAGCGCTAAAGCCGCACTAGGAGGTAATGTAAGCTCAAAATCTAGTACCTTGACCTCGGTAAAATTGCCATGGGAATTAAGGATCCTGGGTAGCGTAGTGGTCTGCGCAGTGGCCCATGTAAGCCAAAGGTCCATGGTTCGATTCCCGGTCCAGGTGAATTTTTTCTTATGGCAATTAATGTGAATTTCACAGCCGTTCACGCGGCAGACTTGAGATTCCTTACATCAATGAACAGTGCCACAGTTAATTGTTAAACAGTGTTTTTACTCGAGTGGCAATCAGAACCTTTCAGCATGCCACTCAAATTTCATCACACACACATCATCATTGCACAAGAAACAAATTTCATGCATATTCCCCACTGCGCATTGGGACATGGGTGAAAGACTGCGACCAGAGTTCAGCACCAACATGGGTTCACAGGTGAGCAGAGGAGGGCGAAGATAGCACCACTTATGCTTGGGATAACTTGGTGCTGCTCGCACACACCATTTATAAACAAATCGGATCTGCAATAATGTGGCTCAACTGTGTTGCGGGAGACATGTTGTCGTGGAAAACTTTCGAAAGTGAGCATTACTTGGATAGTTTTGCAGAAGATGAGGCCGATATCCTCATGAGACCCAGAGGAGGAAGATGGGAGGCAGCCAAACCTATGAACTCATGCGTTTAATTCAATGAAAGCTACAGCCAGACGGGGTTGCGTGGACGACGCCTCTGTGATTATGTGCAAAGAGTGAGTGAGATCGTTAGCCATGTGTGGATTTGAGAATGTTGAAGGGCTGTCAGCCAAGATGCCAACGTGGGAGTGCTTTAACTACAGCAGTCATGAACATCTACTGTCGGCACAGAAATGATGTGCACTCGAGTTTGAATACAAATAACAAATTAACAGCTAGGCTTACAGAAAAACTAATCACACTGTAGCTTTTCTTATTTCATTCTGCGTTATTTAGTGGCAAATTTAAATTTTTAAAACGTATTTTAATATTTTTTACAACAGTTGTGACGTAAAAAGTGCCTGTTTTTGACGGTGTTCGAGCAAAGCACCAACTTTGATGACCCGTAAATCAATACCAAGTCGTTCAATTGCAACCAAAGTTTAAATAATTTTAGATATACATGTTTTCCATGCAAACTGTAAGTTTCCAGTGTATATCTTAAAAATAAAAACAGTTGTTATCAATTTTATAAAAAGTTAGCATTTCAAAACTGAGGTGTCGTAGAAAATTGTTCTTGGTGGCGTTATAATCTGCATGCCCTGAAAGTATTCAATATGCAATTGTCTAATATTTCAACACATGCATTTAATTTATATCGATTGGTATTTACATTGGCGAAAGCGAGCAAATGTTAACTTTTTATAAAATTGATAACAACTCTTTTTATTTTTAAGTTATACACTGTAAACTTAGTGTGTATGGAAAACATGTATATCTAAAATTATTTAAACTTTGGTTGCAATTGAACGACTTGGTATTGATTTACGGGTCATCAAAGTCGGTGCTTTGCTCGAACACCGTCAAAAACAGGCACTTTTTACGTCACAACCGTTGTAAAAAATATTAAAATACGTTTTAAAAATTTAAATTTGCTACTAAATAACACAGAATGAAATAAGAAAAGCTACAGTGTGATTAGTTTTTCTGTAAGCCTAGCTGTTAATTTGTTATTTGTATTCAAACTCGAGTGCACATAATTTCTGCGCCGAGAGTAGCTAAGGACTGTCCCAAACCAAACGGTGGCAGGCAATGCGCAAGAGAGAGGTTCACCTGCTGAAGGACTCAAAGCCACAAGCAATCCTGGGAAGTGAAGGAGAATGTAGGTTCGAAGATTTTTGCGGCGTTGATTCAGTGATCTCTGCATTCTCTTCAGGTTCTCACCGCGTCCGTTGGCTTTTGCTGACATTGCAGTCAGCATCTTTGACATACACCCTTTGACCTGAAGATGCTGACTACAATGTCAGCAAAAGCCAACGGACGTGGTAAGAACCTGAAGAGAATGCAGAGATCATTGAATGCCAAGAAAATTGATGATGAGTAACACAAATGGAAGAGGATAAGCGATGTCTCTGGATTAATCGATCAAGGAAGTGATGCTGTAACTATGAGACGGGATATAGCTGAAAATCTAGGCTTGAAATACATTGAAAGTTTAAAAATTCGGGTAGGATTTGGATGCGGGAGCTGCAGGCTAATCATATCGACACAGGTGACATTTACAGAGGATGACATCAAAACTGAGGCAGAGGTTTTGGTCATTATTGCCAAGAGGATGCCACAATCATTGTGAGATGCACCCTGGAACAGACCACGGTACGTGTTGAGGAGAGAGAAAGGGAAAACTTAGTGCATTGTGGGACCCTGAGGTCCTGAAGGTAGAGGACTGACGTGGAGCCAAACGAGATCAGCGTAAACAAGAGCCCGTTTGGAATAGAAAGAGAAGGCACATGGGAAACGGTGAACTGGTATAGAGATTGTTTCACCAAAATCCTAAGTGAACCTGATATCGTAAATTAGGTTCAAATTCAAGGTTTGAGATTGCAGTGAATGATGAGAAGCCGGTGAATTTACAAGCAAATGATTTCAAACAAATTCAAAGCTCGCGAGCTAGCCGCGAAAACTTTAACGGAGTTACCCGCTGAGTTGCACGTTGAGTTTGACCCGTTGAGTTCTCTGTGGAATATCTTGCCAACCAAATGATTTCCCTCATTCATAGGGTGAATTTTTCCCAAAGGGTGCAGAATGCTTACGATTCGAAATAAATGCAAATGGGATGAGGCCAGGACACGGGAAGCACTGAAGGAAGAGTTGGCAGGGGAATTTGAATCC
This sequence comes from Platycnemis pennipes, assembly GCA_933228895.1. NCBI lineage: Eukaryota > Metazoa > Arthropoda > Insecta > Odonata > Platycnemididae > Platycnemis > Platycnemis pennipes. The sequence continues at coordinate 6,081,410 of OW121851.1, read as the reverse complement.
AAGGTAAAGATATATCCATCAGACGCGAAGAGAAGAAGAGAAACAGCTAATTCTACCAGGAAGACATCTTCAGATGAGAACATTAGCGAGTAGAAGAGACTTGGAGGTAGAAGTTACAATTCAATACATAATTGATGGAATCAAGGATGCTGCAGTGAACAAAATGATGTTGTATACGGAGATGTCAAGACGTTTGTAGAACTTAGGGAAAAGAATGGACATTATGAGTAAATGAAAACCAAGACGCAGGGGTCAGATTGCAAAAAGATTGCTCAGCTGATGCTCTGGAGATGATTATGGTGGAAGGTATTACCTGTAACTTGACCAAATTCAAATGGGAACATACAACTGCCTTGCTTGCAACACCTATGATTTCCAATAATCAAGAGATACTTCACAGTTATTTATTGCCGTCATTGACTATTGATTACTGCAATGCGTATACCTGTACATTCTGAACTCCATTATTCTGACAATATACATATAAGCCACTAGTAGTTGAAAGATTCCGACAATTTTATGTTACATTCATTCATGACCATTCACTTTGAAAATATGGGCGAGGCATACATACATATTCAGAGGATAAGAAATAGGAATAAATAAGGAACACACAAAAGGACAAACACACAATAGGTGGAGAAGATGTGAAAGAAGCTGAATCACGATGGAATAGAGCAGAATACCTTCTGAGAGTTATGGTCCACTAGCCCACCAATTATGTAAATTTTGTCTTCCTCTAATGTAGTAATTGTATTCTCGGAATCACTCGTCAAGTACACCAATTCGGTTGTCTTGAAGAGTTTTAAGAGATGCTCAGAGGAAAAATTCACCTGCAATGGAATAACATTCGTTGTAGGCTATTACTGATATTCACTCAAGAGTGAGAAATAAGATTATCATGATGACTCTTTGGTGGGATTGTACCAGTAACTGACTCTGAGAGTCAGTTCTCTCCTCTCCTTCAAGAAAGGTGGTAGTGGCCACCAAAATATCGGAAAACTAATTTTGTGAGTGTCTTTTATTTAAGTGTGCAATCTAGGGAACTCAGCGTTTGTAATGCAAACACACTTTTACACAACTTTTACAGACAAAATTTACACATTTAAGGCTCACATTTTCACCCCAAACAATCTTAAACAACACATGAAGAGAACGCATTCATCTAAATACATTCAGTTTGAAGAAAAAGTAAAGGCAGGATCAACTCCTGGGAAAACCAAGTCTAAGGCTTCTTCGAGAGCTGTGGATTCTTCAGATGTCAATAGCAGTGGCAATAGTTTTTTTCACCATCTAATGGCAAAAAACTATGCCAGCAAAATATTGGTGAATCTTTTGGTATCGCAGTTACCATTTGCAGCGTATCCCAAGGGTTCTATTTCTACAAGCAAATACAAACAGAGTCAGGCCCAACTTTACTGATGGAAACGGGATATTACTATGAAATTCCATACCTCATGTCTATATTACCTACGCTATGCTGTTTATTAAATAAGTATTTTTGACTATAAAATTCATATCACGATCATTAACATTAAAAATACCTAAATGTGTAACACATAATTCAAAATTGCCTACAATTTCATATACAGTTTTACGAATAACTTTAACTCGCATTAAATTTTCATCAAGATAACGATTTAACAATTAACAAAGTTAATTTTTTGAGTAGCTTTTAATATATTAACGAAGTTAATTTTCAGATTAACTTTGCCCAGCTATGTATATATCCCTAATTGTACGAGGGGAAAAGGACATTTTGAATCTGTCAGTTGGGCAATCAATTTCTCTAATTTTGTGATTAATGCTCCAGTCTACCATAGTAAGTTGAAGCTTGAAAAATATTTTTAATGTCATCAGTGAAAATATTATCTTAGAATTTACTCAAGATATTAAGTCTAAATTTCAGCCTACGATCTGACAATTCCCATTTTAATTTATTTAATAGACTGGTTACACTAATACAGTTATCATACCGTCCCTTTACAAATGTTGCTGATCTTCACTACACACGTTCAAGTTCATTATTTAGGCCTATTTCGTATGGATCCCATATAATGGCAGAGTATTTCAAATGAGGTCTTAAAAGGGAAAAGTAGCTTATTTCTCATTCACGATTGTCACATTTGCACAGTACTCTTTTGATGAATCCCACCTTACGATTAGCTTGACCCATTATTTCACGCATGTGTTTACCCCAGGAAAGATCATGTGTCAGTCTTATTCCAAGACGTTTGTTAATTTATTATTACTTATTATGTAAGTGCTAGGAGGAGAACTATTCTTTTTCCAAAAATTCATTACTACAATATTTTTAAATTTAATTTTAACTGACATGTATCACACCATTTATCAATTCATCATTTAAATATTCTTTATCATTTGGGCATAGAATTTCCTTGTACACTACTGCGTCAATACCAAATAGAAGAAGCTTACTTTTTACCACCTTACTGATATCATTATTGTACACAAGGAACATGAGTGGTAATATCGCACCACCCTGTGGCATACCCAAAGTGACTTCAATTGCCAGGGATGTAACACCGTCCAAAACAATCCTTTGCACAGGATCATATAGGAAATCATTTATCCATGATATTATATTACTGTCTAACCCATAAGATTTTAATTTCAAAATTAGTTTGCTATGAGACACCTTGTCAAAAGCTTTCTGGAAATAAAGAAATATAGCATCCCCTTGAATATTATTTTCACCAAAAGCTATAATATTGTGAGTAAAGAGTGTAAGTTGAGTTTCACATGATCTGCTCTTCTGGAAGCCATGCTGAACATTGGTCAATGCATCTGGGCTAACCAGGTGTACCATGACTGTACTGACAATTATATGTTCCAGGACCTTGTATGAAATGGACGTGAGGGATAAGGTCTGTAGTTAGATGGCTGCTCCTTATCAGCACTTTTAAAAATGGGTGTTACATTGGTTGTTTTTCAATCCTTCAGTACGACAAGTTGTCAGGGATTCATTAAATATTATTTCTAGGCAGGCAAATATTTCAGAAGCTAACTAGCTCTCTATACACACAGCAGAGAATTTGATCAGGTCCTGGGGATATATGTATGTATGGCTACTGAATTTGCTCACATTTATTTTACACAAGCTGACCCGGCCACGCGTTGCTGTGGCTCAATCTGGTTAAATGGAAAGCGCACGTTTATAGTATGTTTAATTTCACAATTCTTATGGGTATACAATATATCTCAGCTGATCGATTGTTTTGCAGCTGGAAACGCATATTTGTATATAATTTTAACGTCTTTACATGTCGTCACAAAGTAGAATATTTCAGGCGAGCATTTATTTCATCCGCTAGTGTCAATCGAGGAATTACAGGTAATGTTTGCCTGAAATGTCGTGCAAGCAATATTAATGCGTTCTCAAATGGTCTCAGGATTCCACGGAAATCTTGCAATGATCGATCCAGAGCCTCGAGCGATGCTTTGTGCACCATTTTGCATTCATCCCAAGCAATAAGTTGGCATTTCTGAAATATTTGTCCCATACCGGATGATTTGAATATGTTGCACGTGAGTGTTTCAATGAATTGCAAGTTCAATGGGATGCACATCCCGTCTCCAGTGTCGATATTGTATTCTCGATATTGTACAAACCTTCATGGAGTGAACAAAACAACTAACCAAAGCTTCATGGAAATTGGATGATTGTTGTGGTAATGCATGAAGTTATCAATATTGTATCGATACAGTATCGATATTGTAATGATACTTTATAAAACTTTGATAAAAAACACCTAAATAATTTCACCTCAATTTTGTATCAACAATGTATCGATGTATCCATATTTTATCGATATTATATCGATACAGTATCGACATTGAATTATCGATTTTGTAGAAACCTTCGCGGGGCGTACTCAATAACTTTCCAAAGTTCCATGGCGATCCGATGAATGGTGTAGTAATGCATAAAGGACAAACACATTATATACATTCGATACAGTATCGATATTGCAACGATACATTCCTTTTAAAAAACTAAATAATTTCACCTCAATTTTGTATCAATAATGTATCAATTTATCGATACTTTAGCGATATTATATCGATAAAGTATCGATATTGAAATATCGATTTCGTAGTCCTCTTTTCGGGAATGTACTCAACAACTTCCCAAAGTTTCATGGCGATCCGATGAATGGTGTAGTAATGCATAAAGGACATACACACAAACACACACACACACACACATACATTCATTTTTATATATATAGATACAGCAACTTGCACACTGCACAGCACACTGGGGTTCCTCACTCCACATGCATCTTTATCATTCAAATTACGAAAAAAGAGCACACTCTCTGCTTGCCAAGGAAAACTATGCCTACTGCACCATGTAACCCCACTTTTTCAGAACCTGGTCTGCTAATACTCATGACATTCAAAGCACATTTTGCATAAATCTATATGTTCCACAAATTAGTGCCAGAACTGCACTAAATTGATCAATGGTACTTCTACTTTGCCATGACACCATAAAGCTATCTAATTGCAATGCTGAAGTCAATATAAAATTCAGAATTTGCAATTTGATGGCCACTTTACACGGTACAATTTCCTCATACAAGAGTTTGTACAAGAAATTGTACAAAAATTGGATTGTGTAAAGTGGCTTTAAGAGTAGGCTAATGCTGACACCGGGTTTCTCTCCCACCTTCCTCCGCGTTCCCTGATAACTCCTCCCTCTGCCCACCTATGCTCTCTAACGATTGTCGCATCACCCTGATTACTACTGGGAAATGAGTATTGGCCAGGAAAACTCAAGGTTACCCACACATCAGGACCCAAACACTTGCAATTACAGTTTACGCCAAGACTACATAGAATCCCATTACTTCACAATATTCAAGGGTGCCCACAGGGGGGGGTTGATGGTGCAGTGCGCGCCATTGAAATCTTTTGAGGGGGGTGGCTCGCATAAGTGTATTTGACGGGGGCTTACAGAAATAAAAGTAATAAAATAAATTAATAAATAAAAATATAGGTAAAAACGGACAAAGATAGGCTGGAGAAGTACGCATGAAGAGAGAAGACGTGTGTGAACTATTGTACGACAATTCTGCTCTCTAGAAGAGCAACACAGTATTTCAGGCGATTCAGAAAGCAGCTGTCAGAGCTATCATCGGTATAGTCAAGCCGGCGTGCGGCGGTGGCATACAGAACCATTTGACACTAATCGGCGGTTGCTGTGAGAGAGGTCTGCTATCTGAGCAGCAGTATAATTTCGTGGATTCATTTATCCAAGATTATTATAAAACCTGGATTTATTTATTTTGTTTTTCCCACCTTTTTCATCGTGCAAGAAGTGCATGAAGTACATGATGCAGTGCACAGAAATGGCTGACAGAGTGGTGTCCTAAATTGTGTCACCGGCAGGCAATCTATTGTTCATCTCCAAGTAATCTGTTGTTCTTTAGTTATATATTAAATGGTTGGCACTGAACTCGTAGTACCTGTGTTCATATCCGACATTTGGCGACAGTGACAGTACAAGAGAAGATATAACTATGGGCAACATGGAAAAGGCAAAGAAGCCTCGCCAAACGATATAGAGTTCTTTCACGCGAGTGTGCAGCGAGATTGACACTTCGATGAAGAAAGGGGAGAAAGAGTGATGCAGCTTCATATGCGTGGTGCAGTTCACATACATTCGCACTTGTGATTGAGAAATCGATTGAAACCTGTCCCCTAAAATCTGTTCAGTATTTGGAAGACCTGTACCGTTTATTCAGTTCTGGACATAAAAGGCATGATGTGTTCGTTGAGAAAATGCCTCATAAAGAGAAACAAAGCGAAAAAAGGAAGCGTATCAAAAGAGTTCAAACAACAAGGTGGACGCTACTGAAGTGGCAATCAGCTGTTTCGAAGAAATCTTTGACTGCTTTGGATGACTAGCATGATGCAAGTAAATTTGACGGAGAGTCTTGCCCTTGCTTCTTGTCTGACAAAAAAGTTAAACACATTTGATGTTGTAATGGCATTACGTGTAGATCAATGTGTATTTTATGTAATGAATCTGGTCAAAGTGGCGCTTCAAGGTGTGGTGACACACTAGGGCACTGTAAAAGGGAGCAGAGAGTGTGCTAAGAGTAAGATAGAAAGGGTAAGAAGTGAAATACCCTGGGAAAACATGTTTTTAAAGTGTATGGAGTTTGTTCATAAGCATGACTTGCCCGATGCCAGCCAAAACCGAATCAGGAGAAAAAAAAACATTTTATGGATGGAGTGGGGATTAATGAACCGATATCCGATCACAGACAGGGACTAAAGATTGATATGTATTTTAAAATCCTGGATTCCCTGAAATTTCAACTAGATGACCGATTTCCTGACCATTGCCTTAAAATGGTACAGCAATGAGGACTCTTTCTCATGAAGGACTCCTGGATATGGAGCACAGCCAAGTGGAAACCAACGATATTAAAGACCTGTGTATGCACCGCAAGTGGGATGTTGATACAGTAGCAGAAGAAGTACGTAGTTTCAGTGACGTCTGCAAAGTTGCTGACGAAAACATAGACCTCACCAACATACTGGGTGGAACGAATGAAAAACACAAAGATGTCACTTCTCACGATCCCTCTGACGAAGAGGAAGAACAAGACAATCCCAAATGGAAAGAAAAAGTGAAACATTTATGAGTCACTAAATGGTCTCTATGGCTTTACTGATGTCTGGTCAACTTTACAGGATTCAGACAACTAAAAGTAGTGAATTCCACATTACTGTCTTTGGCTGTAAAAAGGTGCATGGCTGATAGAGCCATGAGCAGGATAAAAATAGTAAAAACAGACTTAGATCATGAATGGGTGACGAATGGCTGTCAAACCTTTTGGTTCTTATGGCAGAGAGAGAGATGTTTTTTCAAGTATTTCTAATGAAGACATCATCACCAGGCATAAACAAGACCTGGATACACCATTCTATAGACTGTCAAAGACTAAAAATAATGTTAAAAACATGGCCATTAAGGCATACAACATACTGCCTAGTGAGATGAAGTTAAAAAAGACAAATAATTTTAAAAATATGGCCCAGAAATGGTTGTGCAGGAAACCCCTGTATTCAACTGAAGAATGCATGTCTGGGGATTACAAAGGTCTTTGTGACTAAAGGGTCAACTATTATTGCAATATATTGTAATACCTGACTTATACAAAGTTTTATGTATCAATTTGTTTCATATTTCATATTGTTTTTCCTTTTCATTTCTGTATGTAAATGTATATTTTTTGACAATGTCTATTGTGATTTATATCATTTAACGACAAATAAACTGATTGATTGATTGATTTAAAATTTTTCCAGAACAACTTCATAAAGAAAAAAGTTATCGTCAACGAGTCAAAGCTGTATCTGGTATAATTGATGAAAGTAATGTGCAGTTTTCTATGAGATGGAAAGAATATGCTGTGATATATCCAACGAATTTTTATAAGTAATACAGCCCTCATTTTGCATTTGATTCGATTGCTTATTTTCAACACTACATACAACCTTGAATGAAATGAATATGGATCATAATTAGAAATGTAGGCCTGTCCTATGTATAACTACTCACTGTATTGATTACGTTAAGAAATTATTCCATCAGTAATGAATGAAAATTGAATCATAATTTTTTACATTCAGATATTATCTTTTACAGTTAGTACCAGAACCAGAGTTTCATCAATGTGTGTTTATAATACCAAGCGAGTTGTTTAATTTAGTCAATTGTTTAAAAAATATACATAATAAATCAAAATATAACTATGTGATTGTTTATTAGACCTATGAAAAAACTAGTAATAGAGAAAGGTGAGGTTGATTTGCAGGAAATTTCCGATTCAAAGATGGTTGTTGCTTTAAAAGTAAAAAGGGGGGTTGAGTGATCAGGTTTGGTGGAGGGGGTGAGCCGTCAAGCTTGATGGGGTTGTACACCCATGCAATATTGGAATGCATGCAGTTTCTTTACCAATATTTCCTATTTGAGTCCTTCATGTTCCTCAAGTGCCGAACACTTATAAATAGTTAATCATCTATGCCTTGACGAAGGACAAAGAAAGTTTCACTAAAGTGATTGATCATTTTCATTTCAGGGCATTGAGTGCTTGATTAAAGCCCTGCCATGCAGCCATTTCTAAAATTGTATTCACTCTCACTAACATCCCAATTCCGGAATCCATCATGTTTCTCCATATCCTTCGCCAGACGACCACTGAAACTTGTCAGGTAGAACTGCATTGGGTCTGAATATCTTCTGTTCACACTGTAGCAACGATGTATTTGTTTTACACATTTTCCAATGTCCTATTAAGAAAATTGTATTTTTATTAGACAAAATTTACAGCCGGAAACTTATGTAAACATTTTTCATTTCTCGATCAAGAAATCAAAGAACACGATAATTCAAATAACCAGAAAAACAAATACACACCTTATCATTCATTAGATCGTTAAACGACAGATCAATAACAACCCTAACTTTACATTTACTGTTTGACATTTTATTGTATTTGAGTTCTTTACGAGATGGACCAAGCTTTATGTTATTCTGCAGAGCAATTTTTTTCTTCAGCTTAAGCCTCTCTTTCTCCTTTGCTCTGAAAAAAGTCTCACATAGTGAACATGGATATTTTGGTGGCTATATTCACGAGTGAAAATCATATAATATATGAGAATTCTGGATCAAACCTCTTCAAATTTCGTATTTCCAGCCATCTTTCGTGCTTCAGAAGTCTCTTCCGTTGCTTTTTGGACACTCCATCGTTCGCAACCGTGATTTCTTCGTTCCTCTTAAGGGCCTCAGGTATATTAGTGCTAATTCCATTGTTACTATCCTCGCTTATTTCACATTTCATGTGGGTAACGTTATTGTTTCCAACATTAATAACCTCATACCCGCTGCTTATGTCCATTCGCTATATACAGGCCGGCTTTACACTATTTATGTATGTGTGCAGCCAGAATGACAACCGTCCCATTTAAATAAACCAAACCCTGCTATCGCACATGTTTTTGTGCTTCCTCTATACTTCGGTGACGTTATCCCACGACTATTTTCCATATCCAATACATCCAGGGGTACCAAATTTAAAATGTTTCAATGGTTTCAATCATTCATCTCGAATATCGAAACTTTACAGCTCTGTATTTAGAAATACAGACCTTTACGAAACTTAGGATAAGAATGAAATGCCAACTAGCGGTGTATTTAAAGCTCTCAGAGGGGGGAACCAATTTCAGTAAGAGCGGAGAAACATTGTGAAGATACGATTGGTTGCTTGCACTCTTTCATCGGCTCATGAAACCCACTCATTTATCTTCCAAACATCATGTTTTTGCTTGTTGCATATATTTATTTTCAGTTCAATAACGGCATCTTAATTTCATTGAGGTTTTATGTTTGCCAGTGTGCCCAACAAATCTTTTGAGAAAAAGAACACTTCCGACGCGACCGACGAATATCACAATGTGCAAGCAGCAGAGAATATCATAATATGGAAGCAACAAAGAATATTACGATATGTACAACGAAAATGGAAGTTTTGCCACGCTTTTAGGAATAAAAGTGATCGCAAACAGAACACCAACCTTACGAATACTAAACGAACGCATCACTACCGTCACATGTCATGCGCAGAAGCTACGGAGTGGATCTTGGACGATTTCATCCAATAATTAAGTGCCTGATCTAATTTCTTGTACAAGAAATTGTACGAACACCTCGTACACGATACAATTTGCGCATTGTACAATAAATTGTACCGTGTACAACGGCCTTGAGATGACTTAGTTTGGTTCTAATACTCCGGGTATCGTGATAATAAACCGAAATAATAGTGAGTAAAAAATTTTTAACTATTAATTTTGCAAAGAGAAAATATTCTTTAGAGCGATCCTATGCTATAACATAATCTCCGTGGCTGTTGCAGTATAATTTGCAGATTAATAATGTGAAGATAAATGTTGTTTGAACGAAATACTAATTTAAGATGCGCAATTTTATGTAGAATTTACATTTTAAAAAGTGCTGGCCTTATGTAATTTCTTAATTGATATTAATGCAGGAAAAAATTAGTTGCATGAAAGTGGAGCTGCAATATGTTGTTGTACACGGTAAAATTTGTTGTACAAGAACTTTTCAATTCGCAAATTGTACGGTCTTCGTATTCGATTCGTGTACGAGTTCTTCGTACAGTTTCTTGTACAGGAAATTAGACCATGCTCTAGGTTATTGGATGAAACCATCAAAGATCCACTCCGTAGCTTCTATACATGGGTGTCTTCAATTGAACGTACGTGTTTCCGAACTAATAGGCGCTTCAGACCGGGAGGAAAGGTATAAGTAATAAATATTATATAAGGATAGGAATGGGGGGTGACATATGATGGTAGTATTGCGTTCGTTTAGTTTTCGTAAGGTTGGTGATCTGTATTTGCGATCAATTTTATTCCTATAAGCGTGGCAAAACTTACATTTTGTTGTACATATCGTGATAGTTTTTGTTGCTTCCGTATTATGATATTCTTTATTGCTTTCACATTGGTCGGTCGCGTTGGAAATGTTCTATTTCTCAAAAGATGAGTTGGATACACTGACAAACATAAAACCTCAATAAAATTAAGATGACGTTATTTAACGAAAAGGGAAATTTCAGCAAAATGCATAAACATGATGTTTGGAGGATAAATGAAGGGATTCATGAGCCGACCCAGTAAACACATAGCTGCAGCAGCGCTTCACAAAGATTTCAGCGCTGCACGTGCAGCACATGTCAACTGAAGCGCGTCAGCAGCGTCTCAGCAGCACTATCATAGGGCGAATTGTCGAGAAACGCATCTAATGCACATTCGCAGCTCATGTTTGAAGCGCTGCAGGTAGTGTTTTGAATAAGGCGTTCCTGATCTGATCGGAGAAAAGATCTGAGTGAAAGTACATCTGAAATGTGGTTTTAAACGCGATTCACGGTCTTTAAGAGCGATTGAACATTGGCCCACGGATGTTTTTTCTCAGTCCCTCGTAGACGGTATCGGACTTAGAGAAAATACAGGTGCGCTCGCCGGGAAACAGGTCCTCAGCATTATGGAGAAAAATCTTATTTATCTCTCCAGTAGTTAAAAGAATATCAGTTACGTATATTTATAATGGTCATGCTTATTAATTAATTTTTATAATGTTTTAACGCGCAAATCATCCGTGTCAATATTTTGGTAAAGTTAATAATCTCAAACGACTTAATGCCAGCCAGCAGCTGTATATATATGGCCTCCAAATCACTTACCCATAATCGGAAAATGTGTCAGGTCGTATTGGTATCAAAGGATGATAAGATAGACAGAAGTTTGGTGCAGGTTGTAAGGTAGGCATATCTGTAGTATGCGAGGTACAACTAGTATTCATTAATTAGGTGAGAACCTCGATTGCTTTACCTTTATTTTTTCAATTTTGGTGATAGGCGCACCCATTCAAGGTATATTAGAATGATTGTTTTTGTATTCGTTAATGCATTTGGGTACATTTTCTATTAAATGTTTTAGGAGCAATGGGATTAGTAAGGATATAGGTATTAATGCTTGTCACACGTTTTCGAAGCGCCTTACTAGTACCTAAAATGTGCCTTTAAGTGGTGCCTTTTTAGGTGCCTGAAAAAGGCGCCTAAAAGGTGCCTTCAATGTGCCTATTAGAGGTACTTTTTTTAGGTGCCTCCGAGGCGCCTTCAAGGCACATTTTCCTGGAAGTGTGCTACGTGGGTCACTAGTGGCGCATAAGGCATTCATTTTCAGCGATTCTGACATGCGTTTGAAGCGATCGTGACACGCTTGTGTAGCGCTCCTGACGTGCTTGTGCAACGCTGCTGACACCCGTTTGCAGCGCATCTGACATTCAAAAAAGGGAAGTTTAGGAGTGCTAGACGCGCTGTAGCAGCGCCGACGCTGCGCGGCAGCTGCAGTGCTACCGCGCAGCGCATCAGACGCGCGTCAGCAGCATTTTGTGTTTACTGGGGATGAAAGAGTGCAAGTAACCAATCGCATAATTTCATTTTATTAATGCTAGGATTAATGGTAGTAAATCATTTTAACCCAGTTACTGTGGCAGTACTTTTAAAATACTATCGTCATCGGATATCCCAATTCAGCTGTTAGACAGAAAACGACATCTGCGATTGATATTGGCGCACAAATTGCATGAAAATCTTTGATCGTGTACGACCGTCAATCAATTTCTTGTACAATTTCTTGGTCATATCTCCCCGTTCAATTTATGGTACAAGATCTTGTACAAGAAATTACACCGTGTACAACGGCCTTTGACATTGGCAACGGTGTGTGTGACGAAACGTGCTTACAAGCCTATAATTTACTCAATTTAGGACTACTTACCATGGTCTTCCTTATATTGTTATGCCATTTAAAAATTCTAATTGGGCATTGACATGGATTATGACGAATGCTTCTAAATGGTAGCAGCAGCAGTGGCGTCATTATTTAAAAATATTATTCTTAATAACATTTAAAACAAAGAGTTGCATTTGCAAGGGAATAGTTTACAACTAAGTAACAAAATCCTTTACCCATAACATTATATAGAATACTTAATAGCAGGAATGAGTATGTATTCCTACTTTGGAAATTAAATTTGGTAACAACGTCACCCACGTTCCGAAGTCAAAATGAGTTAAAAGAGCTTGTACCAAATAGAATGCTACTACAACGCCATTACATTATAGCATGCTCATACAATTATTGTTTATAGGAAATCACACCGTGGATGAATTTCCATATAGTAGGCATTTTTCTCAATCAGCATTTATACATTAGCATAAGTCTTTTACGGAATTTTGATGCGTGTAGTCATAGCGGAACTAAAGCTTATTGAATAGTACATGAGGTATATTTACTCAGTATTCAATTTAAAATTATTTATTCAGTTGATTCATTTAAAAGCAGTTGGTATCCATCGTATTCATTTTACTAAACGCTAAAGGCCATTCTACAATGGGCGTAAGACGTAAGCCGTAACAGCTGTCGTAAGACGTAAGGAGCTGTCGTATGGGACATGGCCAAGTCCCATCTCTACGTCTTACGGCAGGTCAATCAGAGCGCCTCATTACTACTGTCGGTGTCAGTCACGGGTTATTGCTTTTGTGGAAGTTTTTTTGACTTGGGGAAGAATTGCGGACGTATTTGAAATAATCTTTGTTCGTGAACTTGAAAGATGGCGAGCTTAGACGAGCTTATCGTTAACTGATGCCTCATTGAATAATATTAGGATTGTTTCATCCCGCATTCTAACTGAATATTTCTTGTATGAACCAGTTTCTTGGTTTATTTGGATGATTAGTGGCCTTGTAAGTTTTAAATGGCATATACTGATCGACACCCACCAATATCGTCCAAAATGTCAAAAACTCAGTGGCATGGACAGTTGTAATTCTATGATAAGATGAAAGGCTACACTGAAATAAATAATGTAAATTAAAGATTGTCTTGCTGTTAACTTTCCTAACCGTTATTTATATAGAAATCATATGTTCATCAAGATGTTAAACTGAGCGACAGACATTCTGGTAGTCTTCTTAAATAATTAAGTTCAAACACCAAATAACAAGGTAAGGGTATAAAGTAATACTCAGAATAAAATATAAAATGCGGATTTCACCACCTTTCTTCATGTCCATTCATTTATTCATGGAATAGGTTGTTATGGGCACCATGGATTGTTCTCATGTTGCCTGCAAAGTAGGATGGACCCAACACCTTCTCCTAGTCTCACGTATTTTCGATTGATGGACATAAAAAGCTGCTACTACACCTGCCCCCATTACGATAGTTAACGTGAAAACAGCGGCGGCAATCTCTGCGTTCATTTTCGAATAGTTTATTACAACAGTATATATGTTGACAGTTTTCTCTATTGTACGCCAGGAAAAAATCGACTCTCATTTGCCTTCAATATCCATGTATATACGACCGGAGTGCTTCCGAATGGACCGTGATCGATGTCGATATTTTTACGGCATACGTCAGCATTGGAGATTGACTGTCGTAAGGAAATCCTTACGTCTTAAGTGCTACGGCTTACGTCTTAAGGCTGCTTCACACGATACAATTTTTTGTACAATTTCTTGTACAAACTCTTGCATGAGAAAATTGTACCGTGTAAAGCGACAAATTGTACGAAAACTTGTGCGATTGTCTGAATGACTGAACGGGAAATAGAACGTGTTCGAATTCCATTCAGACAAACATACAATTTCGTTCAGTCTATACAAGAGTTTGTACAAGAAATTGTGCAAAAAATTGTATCGTGTAAAGCGGCCTTAACGGCTTACGTCCAATGTAGAATGGGCTTTAGTAGAGTTGGTCCATATATGGACTATAGTCGCGTGAACATACGCCATGCTTCGCAGCAGCAGAGGACTACATGAGCAGGATGAGCCTATAAAACAACTATTAATACCATAGTTAACTTGGAGGAGACTCATAGAACTTTGATAGTATTCATAGCCTATTATTAATACATATTCACTAGAGCTGAGGGGCTCTGATAAATGCAATGATAAGTTCAGGAGACGAATATATTCCTCAATATATTAATACTATATGAATCGCAACGTAAACTATGTACCTGTTACGTCAGTAAAAAGATAGCGCATCCAGCAATTTCTGAGCATTTTCAAATTAACTCTAAAATTAACATTTAATTCTCTATTAAACTGGGATTTCTCAATTCAAACTTTTTGCGCAAAATGAATATATTTATGTTAGGGCACGAATCTGAGAAAATAACTCGATAGGAAGTAATTTTTCGTGATGAGACTTTATAAATCGGACAGCATGAGTGATGTAAGTATTAACTGCTATAGAGTGAAAGATGTGGATCGCCAGAATCATGTATACATTTTTTTTTATTTTTAGGACTACATTGGTGAATTTTCTAAGTTATTAATTTATGTTTTAATTATTGAGGAATATATTTACATGCACAATTTGTGAACCTGCATGGATTAGGGATATATCCGCATAATTCACAACAAAAATTATTTTTCTACTTTCCTAAACGCACCTGTTATTGTCATGCTGATATTCCTCTCCTGTTTTTCGGGGTGTTTGATACTGAATGTTAACCTGTTCTGACCACCATTATGCCGTGAAATCAAGTTAATAACGTTAACTTGTTTGTAAAAATTTGATTTATCTGGAAATGTGTCTCTTGAGTATTTTGACGCCATGTTATTTATTTCGGCAATTTTCCAACCTGAATTATTCTTGGTCTTATGTTTTAATAATTATAAATGGTCCTTCATTGAATCAAAAGATAAACGAAACATATTCCAGTAATTTGGAATTCGGTATATTTTCATGCTAAATATTTGGACAGAACAGAAAATGGGAGCGTTATGTTAATATATTAAGTGTTCCTTCTCAAGTGTTCTAAAATTCTAAAGTGTTCCTTAAAGTAATCTAAGTTTAAATGGATGACCTTGTTCATCTATTTTTCAGATATTTTTTTAGTTTGCCATTTTTATACCAGGTTTTGTTTTTAATCATTCACAATAGGGTAGTTTCATGTTATTTTTTATTGTCTTGTTCGAAAGTTTATAACCTCTGGAGTACGTGTTTTAAGCCATAAGATTTTTAAATGACGTTTAGTATTTTTCCTCATTAATTAAAAAGTGAAAAAAATCAATGGCGCGAAAACGCGACGGCAAACTATTGCATGCCGGTTAATCCTACGTGTGACGGCAAACTATTTCCTCTACCTGCCACCAGGTGGTGCTGCGGACATTTCCATGTGTCCCTCATGCTTCGTCGTAGCAGAAGACACAACGAGCAGGACGTCCTTGAGCCTACAAAATGACTAATAATACCATGTTTAACTGAGAATACTTTTCCAACTTTGATAGTTTTTTACAGGCTAATAGTAATAAATATTCACTAGAGCAGAGGGGCCCTGAAATACAATGGTAAGTTCAGGAGACGAATTTTCCTATGCCTCGCAACGTAAATTATACCTGTTACGTCAGCATGAAGGCAGCGCACCCCGTCATTTCAGAGCCTTTTCAAATGGCCTTAAAATTAACATTTAATTCTCTAGTAAACTGGGATTTCTCAATAGAAACTTTTTGCGTAAATTAAATACATTTATGGCAGGGCACAAATCGCAATCAATGAAGTCGTGTTTTCTTTGATGAAGGAAACTACCCTATTGTCCACAACCTTGTTTTTTTTCAGCAGCTAGGTATATGGGAAGGGGTCTGTGAATCTCTTTGCGCTGATGCTCAACGAGGGCAAAGATTTGTAGAAGTGAAGTCCTCGACTCTTTCCTGCCCTCTCAGCCAAATCAAAATGCAAGTCCCTCTGTGCTACACAGGACAGGAACAAATTGCCTCGGGCTGTGGGATTGCTATTGAAGTTTTAGTGTAGTGGGAGTGTTATTGAAGTTAAGCTTTGAACCTTATGCAGGAGAAAAAGAGCTCTTGGTGGTCTTGGCTCAACCTATACAGCAATATGCACATTATGCTCTCTGAATGTCTGGCCACGAGATAGTCGTACAACCCCAGAGTGCTTTTAATTGACACTCAAAAGCCTTTGGAATCCCATCCTCCTTTGGGAGGCATTCAAGCATGTTCCAGCATTGTATTTATGGCTATATACATTTTTCATATGACAAGAGGAATTCCCCCACGTCCCCAATGCTCCCTGAATAAAGGGGCTTCATCCAGCCTTGCTGGAAAATATTTCAGGAGTTGATCAGGACCCCAAACAACCTGTGAAATTACTTAAAATTTAAGGTTGACCTTAATTGTAAAATGTACACAATGGTGAAGCATACTGAAAGCCATGAACTCCCATTTCCTTACACAGCTGGACTGCATCAGCAACACTTAGAACCTGCATGGCCAACTTAATTTCATTTTTGTGTTCTCCAAGTGATAAGGGCAGACCTCAGTCTGTTCCCTATAGATGCAAGCCTTCCATTTACTGGAGCTCCTAAAATCTCTTAGTGTATTTCCACTTTATTTTTCTGTAAGCCTTATCAAGGAGAAGCATCCTCTCACCAAGAGTATTGCTGACCAATTTCGCCACATCTGATGGGTCTGGCAGGACAAACACAGGCTCCTTACTGACTTGGTGGGGAATCCACCTGCGAAGAGCATTTGTATGAAATGTACAGCCAAGAATCTTAGCCATAGTGATATTCGTGTTCAACAAACAACGTGTGCAAAACAATGCCTAAATTTTAAGTCAATTTCATAATAAAATTCAAACCAACCACATATTGGTTACGTTCCTGAAAAGATAGGTTGATCTAAACAACATCCACAACTTCATCACAGATGGTGGCCCAAGTGTATCACATTAAGAAATTTATGGCAATTTCCACCTCAGGTATACAGGCAAGCCACTGGGGATGCAACTACAAAAATGAAAGTTAACATTTTCAGTAGCACTAGTAAAAAAAAAATTACTACAAACTTACCCATCACGGTACTTTTTCCACCTCACTCAAAGCAAATCAGCAAATCCAGTTATTGAGAATACCGTAAAATTTATCACACTAATGGTTTATGGAGAGTGCGATAAATTTAAGAAAATGAATCTTATTCCGTGTTTTGTTTTAACCACATTATGTACACTCAGTTTTCATAGAATTCAATATCACAAAAAAACGACTTACAAATAGACTATTTGTCAACCAATTTCTATAAGGAATATCTTTCATGTGAATACCATAATTCTCTTTGTGATGAATGGAACTTTAAGCCAGTGATACCTTCATCTACCAATTAAGGATTGAGGAGTGTAATTCAATGATAAATGGCAACCAATGCCTTAACCTAAAGTGAGTGATAAAGCGCTGCAAGAAGGCTACTGCTCCATTTATTTAAGCTTATCATTCAACCTCCACAATGGATCTGAAAACCTGTAATGAAAAATATGAAAAGTAAAAATGCAGCAAAATGCTAAAGAGTAAGCTATAACAAACATTTGAAGGTATAGAGGGCATTATTATACTTTGATGATATTCTGATTTTGGGAGATAGTGAGTCACAATAGTGAACAAGGTCTTGCGCCAAGCCAAACAGGGTGGGATGAAATTTGCAATAGAAAGAAATATGATTTTAATAAACCAGAAATAATTTTTCAGGGACACCAATTTAACATTGGAGGGATAACCATTGATAGTGAAAAATAAAAGCTTTTAATGAACCTCAGATGCCAATAAATAAGAACTCCCTCAAGGAAATCCTAGATTTATTCAATTACTTATCAAAGTTTAAAGCTAATTATGCTGACATGTCAAGATCAATAAGAGAGACGTGAAAAAAAGGTAATGTGTTCAGTTGGAATTCCAACTGTGACAAAATTCTATGAAAATTAAAGTCATCTATAACAATCCCACAAGTTTAATGTCACTCCAACCCAAATTAACCACTGGTGTTATCAGCTGGGGCATCTTGCACTAGGAACAGTTCTTTTCCAAGACTGGCGTATGTATCCAGAGTTTTGACAAGTATGCAGATACCATATGCTGAAATAGAAAATAGAGTTATTAAGTATTCTTTTTAATTGTGAGTGATTCAAGCAATAACTTCCTGTTAGCAGTCAGTGCAACCTTTAATCCAACACAAGTATTGTTGGATATGAAGTAATAGTCATGGCTTCGGTCTCCCATTTGTGGAAATAGTCTATATACCCCAAGATGGTCTGGAAATTGATGTTACAGTTATGACTCCAAGGTGATTTTACTTGAAGACTGAGATAAACGAAAGTATGTTAGCAGTTTATATTATTACCATCTCCATGCCCTTCCTCAATGCCTTGCCAGGAGTTCATAGTCATTGACCACCTTTATCAATGACAAGGGCAGTCATTCTGTGTCTCCATGGCAGCAGCCACATTCCTGCCAAAAAACTGTCGAGAGCTATGTGAATGGGAAGGTGCAGCCTGCCATGGGGGACACCACAAAGATCAAATCTTTCATGCGATAGCACAGAACATTCATCAGCAGTAAAAAAATTCAGCGTAGTGAAAACATACCTGAAAAGCTCTCACAACTTTCATCATTCGATAGGGCTTAGGATGATTGTGGTCCATTGTAAGTATATATATATGGCATGCCTTCTAACAGTATTTCTCTGGTTGGTCGGCCTCCAATTCACCACACCATCTGGAGTCTGCAAAATGATTTAGCTCAATGTGAGGAAAGCACATTAAACATTTTGATCATGAAAAAGTTACCAAGCGCTAACCTTTTAAACAATCTTCAAACCAATCCTTTTAAAAGGATCAAGTGTGACAATTTCTATATCATTTACATTTAAAAGGAATAATAGTGGACAAATAACACTTCCCTTCGGCAAACCCAACGTGAATTTATTTCTTTAGGTACATAAAAACATCCAAAACAACCCTTTCTGCACGATCATGCAAGAAATCTTTGACCCATGATGATAGCTAAGATAAAACTCACACAATTTTAGTTTCACAAGCAACGCTGCCGTGGGGTTTTGAGACGAAGGTTTTCTTTTATTCCAGAAATTTAGCGGCTAATGGAATGTCATGCTGGAAATAACCTTTTTTCATGAACTCAACTTCTCTTTTCAGCTCCACTCTCAATAAATTTGATAACTGACACATTACACTTGCAACTACGATGAAGTAGGTATCTGGTTGATGACACTTTTGACTGTTTCCTTCTATGTCCAACTGCACAAAAATTAATTTGAAAAAGCATTTTCTTTCGACGCGAACTTTTTGTGGTATGCATTATCACATTGGCAGCATAAATTGGGAGCAAAATTAAAAACAACTCGTCCATCATAAACAGAGCATACCACCATCGACCATCTTGTAAAAAGCCTTGAAGTGAATGTTATGAGTGAGAACAAGTTGTATTCTTATACACCTTGTGCGGGACACACATCAGATCTAATTATCACAGACACAGCTACAATGATAGTATAATGTTCCATATATGTACTGATTACTAACATTCAAGAGGTTCACTCCATCGTAACAGTGGCTAAGATTCATGCCAAATACCAAAAGAAGACTTTTGTAATGAAATGGGGGGAAGGGGGAGGGGTACATACAAATGTGTGGCTGCAATTAGTGAGTTCTTTACAAATGAAAATGCCCGGTTGAATATGCCTAGATGCAGGTACAGGTCGTAATTTAGACATGGAATTTCTCAATTTAGCCACGATGCCAGGAAATGACATGTCATCGAGTGCGCTATCAGCTGAGGGTGGGAAAGTCATCAATCTCACTGGCCAAGTGCAGTGGTTCTCCGTAGACCATCTGGGCAACTATAGGTAGTCGACTACCGTCAAGATCTTGATGTCTTCCTTTAAGGAGGACCGGTAAAATAGGAGAGGGAGTGATTCTATCCCATTTCTTCGAGCGTCGGTGGATTCTTTTAACAAATAGAATCGCCAACTAGTTGTGAAACGATGTGAGATTCCAAATTGCGTTGTAAATTTCTTAAAAGCAAAAGAAGCAAACTGGGTGCCGTGATCTGATGTTAGATCTAGAGGGCATCCAAGACGAGAAATCCGGATCAAAAATGCTTGAATGACAGACTCGGTTGAAATAGATTCCAGAGTAAAAACATCAGGCCAACGAGTGAAACTGTCGATGATTCAAGAACATTATCAAAAAGATCCTGATGGTGAAAGTGCTCCTCTATATCAATACGTTCGAAGCAACGCTGTCTTGAAAATCCAATCGGTGATTCGACGTGACGAGTCACTTTTGAACGTTGACAGGCATGTTTGGGCCCACAATAGGTAATCCTTCTCAATTGAAGGCCTTACAAATCGGTCACTGATGAGTGTGGTAGCAACTTTAACACCAGGATGACTTAAGTTGTGCAATTGATCGAGTCGCCGGAAATTGTGTGTGACCAATGGCCTCAGCTTCTCTGTCGCAGTACAATGAAGTATTGCCTCAGGGCGGTGTTTTTGAAACAATCGTCGGGATTATCTCGAATAGGAGTCACGTGGTACAAACACGAATGGTTGGCAATTTTTTTGTATCTGAATGTACCGTCACAATATCAGTAATTGTGCCACTTGAGTTTTTCTCATCTGTCACGACTGTTATAGAGCCCGCGTATGAGATGTAACGCAAGTGAATGAGATTGTTATTAGCGGTTTTAGCGTACCAAATCGGCGAACCATTCGTGTTTATATCACGTGACTCCTTGGTTACCTAATCGAGATGATCCCGTGGGTTTCAGACACAGCCCCTAGAAACGAGAACTCATTCAAGACGAAGAGAAGAATCTCCTTTAAGATATTCATGAAGTTCGTCATATTTATCTTGGGAATCTGCCAAAGCTTGATAACCCAGTGAGGTAGACACTGCTTCGACACGTGACTGTGTGTCGGCAACTAAGTTTCGAGCGCCACTAACATGGTGGATGTCCGTTGAAAATTCGGAGATGAAAAACAGAATTGAACGATTTGAACATGAGGAAGCATATCACGACGTTGCCTCAATGCAAAAAATCATTGGTTAGTGCTGAAGGGTTCCAAAAAGTGACGATAACGTTGAACAGCTCCGTGGATAGCAAGAATTCCTCGATGGTAAGCAGGCCAAGCGCTTTCACGAGGACACATCTTCCTGGAAAAGAAAGCAAGTGGTTGCGAAAAACTATCTACGATCTGTCGGAGGCACGCGTGGGTGAGCGAGAGGAGAGCCGCAGTAGCCAGACCAATTCTTCAGTTCCGAAAAGCTTCTTCAAGTTTTGGAGTCCAGCGCTGGGAACGTTTTTTGGAGCGGGTTATCGAACAGCATCGTGCAATGGAGGCTGAAGCTCAGAAGGATGAGGGACAAGTCTTCGGTGAAAAGCGAATATCTCAAGGAATTTCGAGGCAATCCTTGCGCTGCAAGGGGTTAGCCCAATTTCTTGGAGTGCCATAACGCGATCTTGAGGAGCTCGGATCGCTAATGTGGAAACGATTCAGCCCAACAATTTTACTTCTGAAGCACCGGAAGTCCACTTCGACGAGTTGAGTACCATTTACTACTCTGACAGCCGTTTCAACAGAATGCGAAGATGTTCTTCGTGATCTTCTATCGTATTGGAGAAAACCAAAATGTCGTCGATCCATGTGTAGGAAAAGTCGAGGCCAAGCGTATAACTCCGTCGACAAAACGTTGAAAAGTTTCTCCGGCACTCCTTAGTACTAAAGACTTGTACGGGAACTCAAAAAGGCCAAAGGGATTCGTAATGGGGGCGTTCACTCGGAACCGAAATCGCAATTTTGTGCACGAAATCTTTAGATGGAAAGGAAAAAAGAATTTTAGTAAAAAAATTAATCTTCTAACCACAACCATTCCCTCATAAATCAAAAATTAAAATAAGCAAAAAGGTGACGCCCACCGAAAAAGCTGCTGTGATAACAATGACGTCATTTCCCTCCCGTCCTTGACTGCTCTTATGGGAAGGGAAGGGAGTGGAGGGGGACCATCGGAAGGTCTGCTCGCACAGATCCTGTCGCAATCGCCCCCATTGGGAGAGCCAGCTGTGTCCCCCCCGCTGCGATGAGGCGAAGTACGTAGCTTCGCGGGCTCAGTTGTGATTGGACGAAGTCGTTATACGTCAGAGGTTGCACCACGCCCACTTATCCAAAAGGGTTAAAAATATTTTTTCTGGTGGAAAAGATTGTATAACCATTTAATTTATGCGGAAAATCACTAAATATGCCACAGAGGATATCGGTCGGGATTGTACTCGCGTTCAACGCAGCGCAAGGACGCCGACTACTTTTGCCTTTTGGAACTAAATGTAGCGGCGATGACGAAGAGCTCTCTGAAGGGCGAGCTGTTCCTGCATCTCCGAAAGTTCATTCTTAGCAACCTTCCAATTCCTCAGGAGCTAAACAGCGTGGACCGCAAGCAATAGGTAAGACCTTCTGCCGTTCGGATTACATGTATTGTTTCATGCTTGACTGACCACTCGCGGCGATCCAGCTGGTCGGGCGATGCCTACCAGGAACACATCGAGAAGTTAAGAATATGCCGGATCGTCTGCAATGGTCTTGCACGCCACGCTGCGGGTCTCGTCGGGACTTTCGAGCATTCGTGGAAATGCCAGTGCAGGAGGGGTGTTTTCGAAACCAATCGGGGTTATCTCGAATAGGTAACCAAGGAGTCACGTGGTGCAAACACGAATGGTATGCAAGTTTAGTGCACCTGAATCTCTCGTTACATTATGATTAATTGTTTTCTATTCAGTCTTTGAAATCTGTCTCGACAATAGAGCCCCCAGGTGAGGTAAAACACAAGTGTAAACAATGAATGAGGCTGTAAGCAGCGGTTTTTGACACACCAAATTTGCGAACCGTTTGTGTTTATACCACGGGATTCTTTGGTTAAGCCCGTTTCACACGATACTTGATCCAGCGCAAGACCTAGTGTGCTAGCCACTACTTGATATTGAGGACGGAATCTAGCATGATTGGAACCGTCCTGGGAGGTTTCACACCATCATCGACCTTGTGCTTGCTGTGAATCGGTTATTCCATATGATCCCATACTAATTTAAATAAGGAGAAGTTTGCACAGCGTCTGTAACGTGACTTGATTGGTCGATGGCTACTGGGTTCTACTATAAATCTAGTACCGCATCAAGTATGAAATCCAGTAGCTCAGCGAGTATCTAATTAGTATGCTTGCCAGCCAGTATACTGGTTCTGTTCACACGACACTGGAAAGCTAGCATACTAGCGAGTATACTAGACCTTGTACTGGATCAAGTATCGTGTGAAACGGGCTTTACCAATTCGACATAATCCCGACGGTTTCAAAGTCAAACGCCTGACGCCCTCAAACCCCCCTGGTCTCTACCTAACGCCTGATCCGGCAAGAGATGTCAATGTGCGAGAAAATATCCGAGTTGAGGATTACTTACATCAGCAACGATGAATATCCCCTTCCGGGGGAAGTCACTGCGGTATGCTGTTCACGCTTTCGAGCCCAGACGATAGTCCCCATATGGGAGTTTGGTTTGCGCCGACGATCTGCCGATCTGTTGTTTCGTAAGGTTCAGCGTTCAGTCGTCTGCATTACCGAAAGAGGCGAAGTGAGCAGCCGGAGGAGCAGCTGGTGATACTCCTACAATTTCGTCAGCAAGCTCCGATAGCTTGTCCGTTGTCTCCTTTTGAAATTGATTTTCAATTTGATTACCTTGATCACTACTATTGTGGTTAACGAAAGGTGCTCTTTCTAGTTTTTTTCAAAGTGTAAAGTTTCCCCTGATCTCTGAAACAGTAATGGAAATCAGGTAATGATAACATTGGGTTAAACAGCATTATAGGTATCAGTACAGTTTTCTTTTGCACTCATCCAGTCCTGCCACTGCCTTCAGCCAAACATAATTTGAAATGTCTTGCACAGTTAAAATGCCCTAACCATAGAACCGTAATGTAATGCCGAAATTCCGCGACTTGTTGTTTCGAAAGGTTCGGCGTTCAGTCGTCTGCATTACCGAAAGAGGCGGCGTGAGCAGCCGGAAGAGCAGCTGGAGATACTCCTACAATTTCGTCAGCAAGCTCCGATAGCTTGTCCGAGGAAAGTTCTGATTGCGCTGCATGTTGGACGTTCGGTGGAAGTCGTCTGAGCCAAAGTTGACGCAGGAGTTTGCCTTGAAGATACGACGCAGCGACGAGTCACAAAGATCGCCTTCTTCGCGAGCCACTCCGCGACCTCGTTGTTCTCTATCTCGATTAACTTGGTGCGCAAACGGATTGGCGGCGTCTGGAACAGCTGCGGTGGCGACCCCAACTGCCGCCGCGACGCGCGAAAGACGTCACTTCACTCGCGACGATGGAGAAGTTCGCGTCCAACCGCGAGAACCGGAAATGGGGGCGTTCACTCGGAACCGAAATCGCTCCTTTGTACACGAAGTCTTTAGATGGAAACGAAAAATGAATTATAGTGAAAAAATAGATCTTCCAACCAGGGCTACTTAATTCATAATATCACCCATTAATTAATTAATAATTAGCTACTTAATTTATAATATCACCCATTCCATTAGTTTCTTCGTGAGGAAGAAATTTTCCGATTCGCTCACAAATCAAAATTTTAAATGAGCAAAAGTTGACACCCACGGTACGACATGCGTTTAAGGATATCTTACCTCCCCTCTTTGACTGCTTTGAGCAAGAACGGGAGGGGAGCGGAGGTGGGGAGGTCTGCCGGATGGGATCCTGTCGCAATTAGAGATGGGCAACTAGCTAAATTACAGCGGTAAATTTCGTAAATTACCAAAACCCCTGAAAATTACCGTAATAAACGGCAATTTTGAGAAAAGTTCTTTCTCAGAAAATGTCTTCCTCACGAAGAAACCATTGGAATGTGTGATATTATAAATTAAGAAGCTAAAACGATTTTGTTTACATTGTGTCCGTGACTAATTCAGAGTAAAATAACAAATGCACATGCGCAGAGGTATGTTTTGGAACGAAAATTTCTCATAGTGTGACAAAAGAGAGGCAAATTGCGTGTTGCTGCCAACTTCGTTATAATTTTTTTAATGAGTTATAATAGATAAACGTCGTAATATGTTTGATACAAGCGTCGGCATTTATATCTCAATGCTATTTGATTTCGTTTTGAGTCCTCTGATAAGAATTTGCAGCTTAGAGCTTAAAATTACCGGAAAATTACGGTAATTTTCAAAAATACCATAATTTACCACGGTAATTTACCTCAATTGAAAATTACGGTAATTTACCCATCTGTAGTCGCAACTTGCGAATACCTAAAAAAAACTGAACAACAAAATATTTTCGTATACATTTTCGCGTCACTAAAAGTGTGCCGAAGTTTATTTACTAATCCACAAATTACGATGTAGTTGAGTATGCAATACCTTTCGAAATAAACCGAATAGAGTCTAACAACGACTTCCATTGGCAGAGCCAGCTGTGTGTGTCCCCCTTTGCGATTGGGCGAAGGGGCTTCGCGGTCTCTGTTGCGATTGGACGAAGTGGATGACGTATGAGTCCTGTGCACGCCCACTTTCCCGAAAGGGTTAAAAAATATCAGTTTTTCGCCGCTTATAACTCGATAAATAATTGACGGATCGAAGAACGGATAAATAAGGGCCTTTCTATATTTCACAAGCTCTATCAGATTCGGCAATTAAAAAAATATGGTAAACGACTGCATTCGTGCGATCCGACCAAAAGAGAGGTAGGTAACTTGAGGGCGACGCGATGTACAGCCGGGTCATGAATAGATGCTTGGAAGGATGTAGGTATAGGTAGTACAGTTGGGCATTTTCCCGGAGATGTTCCCTTCCGCGCCGTAGAGAGCGGTGGCGTCGTCACGCGTAACTGGCATCTTACGTACTGTAATGGCGGAGTCAATCGCTGCCACGGTGACCACGTGGGGTCACCAAATGTCGGACGAATTCCGCGTTAAAAGGGTAGATCTTCGTGGACGACTTTTTCCGTACAGCATGTTTTATTGATTCCTTTTTCATACCACTGGTGTTGCCATGTGTACACAAACAAATGAGATACTAGTTGAAAATTATGAGGAGAGCAGGTACAACTCACAGTGCGTTGTCAGGTATGAAAGTCAACCTTGAACTAATTGGAAAAAAACTTATCCCTCTTTGGTATCGATGTCACACATGTCTAACTCAACAGTAACACTGTCTGCTACCCTGAGGAACCCTGAAAAACAGTGCAATTTCATTATGATGTGGAAGAACTTTAATGCACAGAAGAATTGCTCGGATAAATTCATTACAATTGATCAAAACACATACGCACTGTTAGTGTTCTACACAATAACACTCTTTCAGACAAAAGATCATACACCGAAGTAGGAATTGAAATGCAATTAACCATCAAAAAGAACAAATAATGCAATGCTTTAAGTAATGGGGAATATGCATTAAATTTGTTTATTGAAGATTAATGATGTACTAGATGCGAAATTTTCCCATCAATACAAATATATAAGCCAAGCTTTTTTATGCCAACCAAAAAGATTATTAAATGATATTAAAATGTTCCCGGAAATTGACGAGATTCACGTGACCAGAAACGCCCTCAGACGTCACCGAACGGTATAGGTTCCATATTGCTACGGAAACCGACATTTATTTTAGAATAAAACGAAGCGAATATGTTGTTTAGAGGATTTCAGCCGTTACTTGATGGAAACAATGACTGAATTAGGGTTTTAAAATATAACACTCCGATAAATTGCCTTTGGATGACTCTCTTATGACGGCGTTCTTCTAAAAAAAAAAACAGCGTATGTTTAGACGTAGCAGAGATTTTTGGGCACTATACAGGAATTATGTAATTTATGGACGATTTGCTCGTTACCATGCATATTGCGTAAATAAAAAATCGAAATAAATCGTTTATTGCATTTAAAAAAATGAGACAAATACATAAGTTTTCTCCAAGTATTCATGAAACAACATTCCTCCACGTACAATAGATAAACAATGCCCATAGTGATACCGTGCCGTGACGTCATGTGATGACGTAATTTTTAAGCTTCCGTAAATGTAAAATTTTTAGAGTAACACGATTTAATTCTTCAGCAAAATTTTGGCCAAGCACATTTTCGCTAATAAACCTCTCATTCAGAGAGTTATAAAAAAAGTGCGTGTTCCCCATTCAAAAAGAGCAATATTCCTCGGAAATGTTTTCAAATAATTTTCCACGTTCATTTGTTCAGGTTACTACATAGGTACTCAATACGACGGCATTGCAGTAGATAGTATATGATCCAATCACAATAAACCAACTCTCAACCTTTTCATGGAAGGCGACACACATTCAGGAGCTCATATTTGCGCCAAGGAGAGCGAGCAGCAATCAGTGGTGGTGTCTCTCCTCGCGACCGGACTCCTCTCCGCTAAGATCCAGAGGCCAAGGTCATGTTAAGCAACACTGAGTGACTCAGCTTTAGAGGTGTATGCCTGCATTCATCTATATGCCTCATTGCAATGTGTGTAAACAATTTATTCGTGCTACAATTCAAGTGTGGACTGCCCCAACAACTTGGAACTGCTAGGATATACCCCGGGTTAAGAAGGTTGGCTCGCGACTGCTTGAGTCAAGTTTTCATAAGGAATCTTATTAATTTAAGTACGAGTATATGCCTGCTAAGTGATCCTTACTTCACAAATTAAAATTACCTAAGCTATTGAAAGTCATAATTATCACAAGAAATACGATGGAAAGTCGAAGGATTTATTTTTTATGATAATATTAATCAGCTCGACTATGGAGTCAATTCAGCATTTACTTTACAGAAATGAATTCATATACTCAATGAATTTACTAATGTATAACACCAGAATATTACTATCAAACGTTATGCTATAATATTTTTCTGAAATATGCTTTAATATCTCATTAGTAATGATATTATTCATACACCATGCATTTTGGCTAGAGCGACAGCAGCGCCACTTGAAGACAACTAACGCATTTCGTCTGCTATAGGCGCAGAAATTGGTGGATTTTGCGAAAAATACGGTGGGTTGATGCCTTTCATTTCGTGTCATTTTATTTCTTGTGAAATTACGCATAAATATCAGTTTTTTGCAAAAATGACATGTCACTATGGTATTTTTAAACGTTATACTCCCATGTGACGGCCATTCTCGCCGTTAATCGCATGTAATTTCAAATGCAATTTGTGCGAAAAGGAGTACGGGTTGGTGTAATTATCTTTACTTTATTAGATAGAGGAACTTTAGTTCTATAAGTGCTGAAAATATAAAAAAATGACATGACTTTCACTTTTCGGATCAACCTCCTTAATGGTGAAATAGAGGTGACACACGCCAGCAATCAGGAGTGGAAGTGTAGTGATCGTAGTCAGGCAAGAAGACTGAGAATGAATCTGGATCGGGAGATCGAAGATCATCGGAACGTACCAATAGTGATGCTGCGGGTGATGAGGTATTAAGACTGTGCAGGGAGATAAAAAAGAGATCTGAAAATAACAGAATCCAATGTAGGGGATTCCATCAATAAGTTGTATGAAAGGTTGGATGAATAGTTTAAGATGATTGAATTTTTTGGAAAGCATCTGGACGAATGCAATGTAAAATTGGTATCTCTTCACACTGAGAATTCACTGCTAAAATAGCAACTCGCCATTCAGTGCCATTGTTCACATGAGAGCTACTGTAACGTATGCTTTCCAATACGGTCGAAATACACGGAATCCCAATAGTGCCTGAAAGCCTGCCAGGGGGGTTATTTCGTAACGAAGGCACACGATGCCATCTGAAAAAAGATGCTATTTTGGCATCAGCTACTCGAAATGGCATCGGTTGTTATTCCGTAACTAAGGCACCAGATGCTATCTGACAGGAGATGCTATTTTGGCATCGGCAACTCGAAATGGCATCAGTAGTTATTCCGTAACTGTCGCCGGTGCCATTATTCGATGCCATCCGTGTCACGGGCGCCAGAGGCCGTGAGATAAACCGCTACGGCGAAAAAGCATCAGAAAAATCTCGCAACACGGTCGTCTTTTGTCCATTCCTCGTAATTTCCGATATTAGTGTCGTATTGTTTACAAAGATCATGCGCGTTCAATATGTTTGTCAGCTTCTCCCATTGCTGCCTTTAAGTACTCATTTCTTCCCAAAGAGCCCTTGAAGGCCTAATGAGTAAATTTAAATTAGAAGTTTAGTAATTTTCTTATAATGACGACCAAACTACTCCAGACAAACTATCCATTTCTACGTAATTTTCTTATATTTTTCCTCCTCCCTTTCAACAGTTTTGTTGTTGTAAAAAAGGATGAAGTTGTTGGCACAACATATCGAATTGTATATATATTACCTTTCACTAAACATAAGTACCTATACGTATATCATGTAATTAACTACTTAATGCATCCCTGATGAAAAGTTCTTTAATAGAATTCCTTGGACTGTTTTATAATCCTTAAAGCATCGAAACAGTTTTTTAATCGGATAAGCGTTCATTGGCAATTGTTTACACTGTTCTGCTCAGATTTCTAAATGCACTCATTATTTTTCAAATTTTCCTTCTAATGAGTTCTCAAAATCTAAATAAGCCGTTCAATATAAAAAAAAGCTTCTTCGATTATTCAACAAAATATTAGAAGCGTGAGAAGTAATTTTGATTTTTTTCTATAATGTTTAAGTCGCTTACGTGATCAACCTGGTGTTACAGTTTTGACAGAAATTTGGATAAAAAATGATGAAATAGATTTACATAAAAGTAATGGCTATAACTAAATCGCCAATTGTAATCACTTGCCTAGGACGAGAGGTGTGATGGTTTCCATCGAAATTAATATAAAATACGAAACGATTTCGTGTGAAATACCCTCCTACGATTGTCTGCTCATTAATCTCAAGTTTGAACCTATCGTTTTTGATCTGCTTGCTATTTATCGAGATCAAAAAGTGTCGGTATCCCAATTCGTGTTAGAACTCGAACGTCTGTTAAATGAAATGTGGCAAATAATTTAGCTATCACAGTATGAATGTAAATATACTGGAAGTGACTCCGAACAATACTAATATCTTTTGTGCTCTTTATGATTTAATTCGATTACTCAATGAACCTACCGGAAAAACAAAACAAACGGCCTCCTGTTTATATCATGTGTATGTTCGGTTTTTTTTACTCTTATAGGTATTATTTTCATGCTGATGTCAAGCACTTAGCGATTACTTACCATTCAGCAACAGTTTTGTCAATTACACATGATTGTTCATAACAAAACTAACCAGTATAATGACTTGCACAACCCCGAAGCTATGTATTTTTGTCACAAAGTATTTAAGGAAAAGGTACAGCAATTAACGTGGGACTCGATGCACAGGGATAATGTGGCGTCTAAAGATATTGCACAACTCGTAGATCATTCAAAAAAAACTGCTTGAGGGCGTAACTGAGCGGAAGAAAGCACGGCATTGAAAAACTAAAACCGCGAATGACTGATTTCTTGCTTTAAAAAATTGAACGGAAGAACTTCTTATAAGTATAATAAACTTTTCCTACACCCAAACAATGAAAACCTGAGAAAGATTTTTATAAAGTTTATAATTAAAAGGGTGTCCACATTAGGCAAAATATTAAATTCAAGCACAATTCCAGGTTTTCAAGGCTAAATTTATAAAAATTTCCAGGCTATTATTATGGGGTTTTTGTACGAGTCAAAGTGATGTTTTTCAAGGTCTATGTAGAATATGGATTATTTCTAGCTTGACCCATAGCATAATATAGATAAAGTAATTAAATTAGAAATAAGTGATACATTAAAGTAATAAAATATGTAGTTATATTGGTAGTAAGAGACTCTCTTCGTTGGTTTGGAAAGAATTGGTGATTGAAATTCCTCTTTCTAAATTAGCATTTCCATGAGAAATTACATATTCTTCAACAAGAGGAACTTTAAGAACCCATTGGCCTAAGCATGGCCGACTTCATAACAGGCCATGACATGCAATTTGGCAACATCGCTTCACGTGACGTTAGGGGTCCTACGGGGTCCGGCGATCGTCTGCTGCGGCAGAGGGGCGTGAGGAAGAGAGAGCTGCCGAACTCCTACCCTTTGAAACAAAATAAAGCTGATGCCTTTCATTTAGCCCTTAGTCTTTCGAACAAAATTGATGATACGTCTCTTTTAGATACGGAGACCTGAAAAAAATACCGTAGCGAAGGAAACCGCGGTAATGCTTTGAAGAATTATCGCCACACAGTCCCGGCCGGTAAATCCCCAACTTAAAAGACCATTTGGGGGCGTTTACCCGAATAACTTAAAGGGTGCGATATGATTAACCGCAGTTCTCGTCATTTGGCCTCACCGGTGAATTTCTAGTATCGTTTAAGAGCAAGAAAAGTGCACATTTCATGTCTTATTATTCCGGGAAACATCGTGCATAAGGCTGAATATAGTATAATCATTGTAAGATAATTTACTTACGTTGTAGAAAATTTTACGCTGTGAAAAAGCGAAAAACCAACCCTTGAAACACATTTTCCAAGTAAGATAGTTTTCCTATCCCCTGGTGAAAAAGTTAACCGCGATTATATCAAAGGAAATATCAACCTGCA
Organism: Platycnemis pennipes; assembly: GCA_933228895.1. NCBI lineage: Eukaryota > Metazoa > Arthropoda > Insecta > Odonata > Platycnemididae > Platycnemis > Platycnemis pennipes. The sequence continues at coordinate 6,049,275 of OW121851.1, read as the reverse complement.
CTACAGTACCTTAATGACAACTAAGAAAATACATTTCTATACCTAGGACTTGTTCCACTTTTAATAATAAAACGTTTGAGTAAATATTTTTTATTGTTACAATCAATGTACATACATAAGGTTATGTAGGCTTTTGTGAGATGATATCCCATCAACAACATGTACTTTTCTTTACAAACATAGCTTATTTTGACCTCATGGGTAAAAGTGTTCTGTAGGCATTAGTCCATTGTATCCTTTACTTGTTGCTGTTTCCTCTAGTATGGTCAGCGCAAATGGCCATATTCCTAGGAAAAAAGAAAGAAAACTTAGTATGACCTCACAACTTGAATAAGGATGATGTGTCAGATTTTCGTGGTTGGATTCTTGGTCAGCATTAACTCATGCCAAATATCTAAACAGACGTAAATCAGGTGTCAAATTTTAATACTTTCAATTCACTGTCTTTTCTATACCACACATGATTTATCAAGTAAAATAAATAACATGAATTAAAATTGTAAAAAAATGGGAGGTCTTTACATTCAACTATGCCCGAAGACATTAAAAAGGTGAAGTGATTAAAATTCATACTTCAAAATTCATATAAAATTCACAAAAACTAATCTCTCCACACTCACGGAAATGTTTCATTATATACAAGAATTTTGAACTCAAATTTATTACTCATATTTGAGTGTAAACTGTGTATTCATAAAATGTGAATTTTTATCTTCAGTTAAGTGACATGCCTCATCTTTTACATATCCAATGTAACATGATCACTAAATGATTCTTATTGTTAAACTACATGCGCATTTTAGTATAAATCCACGCATTCAAAGGTTCAGTGTCCTCACTAAGTAAATCACAGAAAAAGTGATCTCCCCAGGGTAGGAACTCACTTTAAAATTTCTTTAGTAAATAACATTTGTGACATCACATTAACAATTGAAACCCAACCAATAAATTTTAGGCAGGTTAAAGAATCATCATTTAAAAGGATAAATTCTTAGTACAAATCTTCACCTAAAACTTGAATTTAAAAACTGATTTGTAATAGCATCACTTATATCAAATTAACATCACATGATATGAATTCTCAGTTGTGGTCAAACATCTCAATGACCTGCATTCCAGGTGGATTTAATTGGAAGACTGATCAACACAAGGTACAATTCCCGGAGGAAAAGAAAAGAGAATTTGTTATTTATTACAACATGGGCCCACTGGTCATTTTTCATTCCCTGCAGTTTTGCATGCTATTGTCTCTGAACGGTAATCATATAAGTAGACATTAGCAGAATGGGAACGTACATTTTAGGTCACAGAGTACTTCACTTAATCCCCACAAGGATGCTTAATCACAGCACAGGAAAGAAAAGCCTCTTCATATTTGACTGGGATAAGGCACTGCATGATTGCATGCATATGCCGCACTACGTCAATTACAATAGATGCCGGTATTGTCAAGCCACCTCTATTAATGTCATCTAAGTATGCATTGGTCGCCCCATCACAGTTGCTTAAGGTGCTCGAGCACAAATCACAACCAAACCTCTGCTTTACCTTTAATGCACAGTAACCTGCTATGTATGTACATAATGATATCCATGTCCACCTCGATATCTCTATCATATTTACAAACAATGTCATGAAATTGTGTGAAATCAGAACACTGACACCACGATTTTGTTACACATCCTCCTCCAATACATTGCTGTGCAAATTAATTGGTACATACCTGGCGGAACGAAGTCCAAGCAGTCCTTTCACCCTAATCTTCTGCTCTGCCTCAAGGACTTTCACAACGGAGACATCATAATTCCCCCCTGAACAGCCACAAGTTCCTACGACACTCCTCTTCAGGAAAATAAAACACGGTGACGTATCCCTCTTCCTTCTGCGAAGTGTAGTTGCTTTTGCAAACCTTGACACAACATCGGCGGGGCATCTTGAAATAAAGAATAATACGCAGTCATTATTTTCGTGTTTGATTATGCACACGATTATAAATTTGAACAATAAAGAATAACAAAATTTGCTAATCAGGGCCCAGGTTTAATACCTAATCACGATAAACACGAACGTGTATCACAAAATGCGAACGCTCAAGCAAAACAACGAACATTAAGTAATTTTGCACTAAATTATTATTCCACAAAACGCACAATCTAAGTGCCTAGAGCTTGAGAATTCATAGTCGCGGAATTAAACACATATACGAGAATGCTAAATCATATAAGAAAACCAATAACTATAAAACAAATGATATGAACAACTGTCTTGAGATAATAGGCAAATGAAATAAAATTATGTTCTAATAAAGTTGTCTCCGGGCAGATGTGGTGGAATTAATTTACAATTCATTGCGTAACATACACCTTACGTAAGAAAATAGTCCACTTTTAACTATTCCCTGGGCCCAGTATTAAAGATTTAATCACCTTCACTTTCAGCACACAGCGTGAGCACATGGTCGAGCAATTTACAGATTGATAAATATAAAGCATTTTTCAATTTCTACTGATAATAATCATACCAAATTTTTCTACATACCTTTAGTCACGTCTGAGTATCACAGTTATGACGGCTTATTCACAGAAAACTATTTAAAAATTAGTTTTCGGTCACCACGATCAACACCACTCGTACCGACACCAAGCATTCACGAAGAAGCAATAGGACCCCCATGCGATGTTGCCACATTTGCATGTCATGGCCTGTTATGAAGTCGGCCATGGCCTAAGTCTTCATCATTCAGCCACTGTTTTGGAACGATGATTTTCCACATTGATATTTTTCAGCCATGCTTTTCTATTTTTAAGTCTCAAAGCCTCAATTTTCTGTTCACTTGGAAAAAGAATGTAACATTTCGTACTGGTAGATTACATAGAAAAAAGTCAAATATTAACAGCCTTTAGTATGCCACATCTTTTTTCGAACATAAAAATTAATGTAATAAAACTCATAATTCAAGCGAGCCATCCCTGAAAATATCTTACAAACATCAGCAACTTGATTTCTCAAACAATCACAGAAAAGTTTGTAAAAAATATATTACATAGCCTACCAGTAAGCCTACTTACAATGTGCTTACAGTAAACTAGGCTAAATCATGAACAGGATTTTAAAAATACTTTTATAACTAAGCCATAGTATTTTTCCTATGCTGGCCGGCCTACCTAAAAGAATAGAAAGCCGGGTATTTAAATGTGGCGAGAACGCAGAACGCCAGTTATGGCCGGTATTATTCGTCTATCATCCCGCAACAAGCCTACTCTTCCCATCCCTCCCCCTCCCCTTCCTACTACCGCTTTTGTTCGAACACGAAGCCAGCGGCCGCTTTCAAGCTGACAAAATTGCTCACACTCACAGGTTTCAGGCAATGGGCTATACAACTATGTAGATGACAGTTTCGCATTACTTTGAGTCTCCTTAATCAGTGCGTATAGTAAGCGTTCCAGTGTGCGTTATAGGGTGGTCAGTGACCTTGTTTACTTCGGCAGCGTAAGATATGGGGGGATGGGTTGGCTATAGTACTGGCCTCCCATCCCGAGGGCCCGGGTTCGATTCCCGGCAGTGGCGGATTTTTCAGTGGAAAACCGGTCCCTACTTGAGTGCATAGTGGAGGGCATTTCAAGTACAGTACTCCGTCCGTCGGATGGGACGTTAAACCGTGGTCCCCTTGGCACCTTTCGTTAAGAGTAGGCTAATGCCGACGCCGGGTTTCTCTCCACCCTTCCTCCGTTCCCTTAAAAACTCCTACCATTACCCAATTACCCACCATATCCTAAATGGCGCAAATGACCTCAGCTGTCGGTCGCCTCCCCTGAATAACCAACCAACAAAGATATGGGAGCTCGGAGTTTTAGGGGAGGCGATCACTAATTGTTGCAGAAGAGACGTGTGCCTGGGTTACTATAGTTTCAGGTGAAGGAATCTGACTCCGAGGAGCTGTTGCCGTGCTAGTGTGAATCAACTACCTTTGACGTGTCTCGGAAGTTGAAAAAAGTGGAAGCTAATTTTGCCAATCTGCATGGTTGTATTCCTCACGATGAGTGTAAGGCGTGTCTACACGATGCATGTAATCGCGCAATTACGTGGCTGGATGTGTGAACAAATGTAACAAATTTTATTTTATGGCCACGCATTCAATCACTTGCGCAATTTTTCATATCTTAAAATCATCGTCGTTGATCCTATTTATAATTTTAGGATTTTTTGTCTTGAATTAAGAATTTTTAAAATTCCCGACTCAGACCAGAAAATCACGAATAATCCGCGAACATTTCCCTGCATTGAATATTCACGAATAATTCCCGATTTTCCGGGTTTTCCCGGTCTGTGTCGCTGAATAAGTTACGTCCAGCTTCGAGAAATGCTGCGAATGCGTATTATATGCAACAATTTGAAAAATCTAAAGGTGACTCAAAGGAGTAATGGAATGTACTGAAAGAACTAACCGGGGATAAACTTAAAACCACTGCAAATTACGAAGTTCAAATAAATAACCAACTCATAATGGATTCAGAAATTTTAGCGGAGGAATTCAACAATTATTTTCTTAGTACATTTGAACCGAATTAATCCTATTGGAACTCGTAATTCTTTGCCAATTAGCTTAAAAACACAAAGAAATAGCAATAATTCATTCTCTTTTGAACCAGTCGCATCACCTTAAATACTGATAACAGTCAGCACCTTTCCCTCTCGAAAATCGGCAGGATTTGATGGCATTGATGCAGGTCTCTTAAAATTAATAATTTCAGATATAGTGGATGTACTTTGTCATTTGTAATTTGAGTTTTACTAATAGCGTAGGTATTCCCTAGCTTACTGAAAAGAGCCGTTGTTATTCCTGTACACAAATAAGGATATCGGCGTAATATTCACAACTATCGACCAATTTCCCTGTTGTCCGTATTCGCTCAAGTGCTTGGAAAACTTGTTAAAAAGAGGTTACTGTCTTTCCTGGACAAATTCAAATATTTCAGTAACGAACAGTTTGGGTTTCGTAGTGAGAAAGGTAGGAGAGATTAGAATATTTATTCATTCTGCTCCGAGTATCACTCATAGAGCGCATACAAAATTTTACAAAGTGAATGGACATACGTAACATTGATATATTGTGTACATAGCAAACAGATTACAAAAACATCGACAAGAATAACATAATAATAATAATAATAGGGCCTTGGTTTATGAAGGTAAAACACAACCAGAAAGTTACATAGAGATATACTGGGCATTGAGATATTACCAAGATCATTTGTTAAGCAGGGTCTGATGCAGTTTATATTTGAATGTGTGTGAGGACCCCAATCTTTTAAGATGTACGGGCAGGGAATTCCAGTATTTAGATGCAGTAATTAGGAAATAATTAAAATATACATTGGTTCGGGGTGTGGGATGGTATAAAGAATTGTAGGTAGTCTGAGCGGCATTTCCTGCATGTGATGATATCTGACCTAACCTTAACACATTTCCAAAAGAAAAGCCCCCAAAAAGTACAGAGGAAGCATTGGAAAATTTTATTACCCCTATTTTTGAAGGTGTAAGCAGCACTCAACGCCCAGCTAGCCTTTTTGCTGATATAAAAAAAGCCTTCGATATGTTGGACCATATGATATTAATTGAGAGGTTAAGGCAAGCAGGCGTTCGTGGTATCCCACTGGAACGGTTTAACAGCTACTTGCCGTTACTCTATAAATGTGTAAGGGTTAAAAATAGTTATCGTAAATCTGAGTTCATTCGTTGTGGTGTGCCACAAGGCTCTGTGCTGGGACCCATTTTATTTTTAATTTGTATTGATTTGATTAATGTGAGAGCGATTTCCAAGGACTACTAACTGCCTCTGCGGACGATCTAGCTTTAAGTTATGAAGGGGTGAACTGGGATGTAAAACAAGATAACATGCTATTGGATATAAATATTATTACCAAATGGTTTGTAGCAAACAAAATTCAATTAAGTGAGAAAAATAAAATCCTATGTTTTAATGTTTGTAATTAATTCAAAATCAACTTGAACGTGGTGTATCACTCTTCGGAATGTACTCAAATTTCTTGTGAAAAATGTATCATAATAGAACGTGTTACTGTCTATAAATATTTGGGGATTCTCCTTGATCAGCATTTGAAATGGGAACATGATATTAATACCATAACAAATAGTTTAAAATATTGTAAAACCAAATTATATTTTATTCGCCAGAAATGTCCAACACACTTTCGAAAATCCATTTGATATGCATTAGCGCACTTCTAAGTGGACTATGGATTATTATGCTGGGAGGTGCCTACCAAAATAGCCTAAAAAGAGCAGAAAATGCACTTGAGGGTATTGATCGAGTGATAGCCCGAAAGCGTAGTCTCGGACCTTTCTTCCCCATTTTTAAGATGCAACGGCTCTTTCAGCTCAGGCACCTGTATATACATATACAAGGTTTTGAGATTATTTTTTATTTGTAGTGGCTTTGTGCCAAAAATTTATCAAAAACTACACTCATATAGGTGTAGACACAATTCTTATGTTGTGCCGAAGCCCTGATTACCATTATATAAATGTTGTCACCTTTATATAGGGCCAAAATCGTTTAGTATGTTACCGACTAATGTCAAGACTGCAAAGAACTTGAGTATATTCTTAAGATGTTTAAAACCATGGCAAATGCAAATTGTTTCTTATCTTAAAATAGGTTCTTGTTGATATCCCAATTGTATACATATGTTTGTACATACTGTGTTATATGGAAAGTCTTTTCTAAAGTTATGTACCTCTATGTAAGGTGCTATGAGCAATGGATCTATGTTTACGTAGGTGTTGTGTTGACGGTCATTGTAAGCTGGGTCAACAGTATTGTATTTTTCTTTTCTGAAGTGTCCCCACCTCCTACAGGCCGATCGCCTTGGGGGAAACCTAGCTCCAAATTAACTAGCATTGTGTGAGTTTGTTTTAAAACATGTTTTCTTTTTCATGAAGCAAGAACGTTTCTAATTCTTTCTGATGCTAATTAAAACGAAAATGCATTTTCATTGCTGTCCTTTTCCTTAATGAACACACAGCAATCTTCAATAGTATTGTTAGGAGCTAAATGAACTCAAGAGGAACTTACGAACGACTTCGGCTCATAAATGGTGGACTTTTTTTTCAAACCACCGACTGCACTACCGACCACTTATTCCGGGCATGAGGACAATTGGTAAAATATTAGAGAAGCAAGCATAAGGAAGGATACGAGACAAGGCTGTGCTCTGTCTCCCGTATTATTCAACGTCTACGCCGAGAAACCCACCCAAGAAGTCAAAGAAAAGTCTCCAGGAGTGAACATCCATGGGAGAAAATCAGCTTGCTGCGATTCGCCGACGACATAGCAGTCATGGCAGAAACGGAAAGAGATTTAAAGAAGACATTAGGATATATGGAAAGGACATTGGCCAGCTATCACCTGAAGATCAACAAAAAGAAGATAGTAGTATGGAGTAAGAGAAAAGAAGCCAGGACCAATGTTAAACTAGGAAAACAAAAAAAATCGAGGAGGTGAAAGTTCTGTTAGCTGGGAAGCCGAGTAACCAGTGATGGACGAAGTAAAAGAGAAATTGCCAGTAGAATAACCCAGGTGAACAAGGCATTTTACCAGAAGAAGATTCTACTTATAACTGCAAATACAGGCGTGGAAGTGAGGAAACATTTCATTAGAACATACATCTGGAGCGTTCTACTATATGGCAGCGACACATGGACAATAACAGCAGCAGAGAAGTCCAGGCTGGAAGCATTTGCAATTTGGTGCTACCGAAGAATGATGAAGATAAAATGGATCGATCGAGTGACAAACGAAGAAGTCTTAAGAAGAGTGGGAGAGAAGAGATGTCTACCGAAAACTATAAAAAGAAGACGGGACAACTTAATGGGTCACATCTTGAGACACGATGGCCTGATGAAGACTATAGTCCAGGGAAAAGTGAACGGGAAGAATGGAAAAGGCAGGCCTCGTATGAGTTACATAGAACAGGTCGTAAAGGACGTGAAAGAGAGGAACTACGTCAATATGAGCAGAGGTTGGCCGATAGAAGAATCGAGTGGAGGGCTGCGTCAAACTAATCCTAGGATTTTAGACCGACGATGATTTTAAAATACTGTTCCCAATCCTAGAAAATACTGCAATGTAATTCGGAAAACTCCCACGTACTCTCAATGCCATTATACACATTTATTCATTCGTCCTATGATGAATGCCCTTGAAACATACGAGTATTATAATATAATTATTTACTACTGCAGGAATTACGAAAAGAAAACGAAACGGAGAAGTCAGGGAAGGTGTTGAAGGAAGTTAAGTTAATGGATGTGAGCGAAGCATCCGAAATCGAAAAGGAGAACGGGTAAAGGTCCTCATTTGTTTTCCTGATCGAGGGCGCGGTGAAAGAAGCTCACGGTACCGGCTGCTTTCCTCAGTCCCAGAAGAAAGAAGGTGAGGTGAGGGATTTTCCTCCACCTCGCTGTTTCCCAAGAATGCATTCTTTTCACTGACGAAAAGCTTACTCCAAGAGAGCCGGAAATGCATTTTTCCACGAATTCCACTTCGCGTGAAAACATAATTAAAAGAAAATTCTCTGCCAATCCTTGAGGAGAAGGGGTTAATGATTGAAGAACCGAGGCATCTAAGAACGTGTAGCTTTCACTGCCTTTTCCTCCAAGTTCACAGGTCACCCCTCCCACGCACCGAAGTGGGCCTTCGATGGTTCGGAAATATACCTACTAGATTTTTCATGTTTTTCATAGAGATATGTACGCAATATGAAAGCGCAAGACTTTTTTCTTACGCTCAGTAAAATAACTACATGTCTAGTAATTTATTTCATTCTTTCAGTATTTAACGACGAAACTTTAAACGTTCTCATTCTGTCAACAAATTTTCTCCTTGCTCTCGAGGATTCTGTAAATTGTGTAATTTACAAAGAAGTTTATTGTTTTTTCAGTTCTTTTTCGAGCGCTGCTAAGGCCTTTGCCATTGTCGAAAACATCGTTGTCGACATTTCGGACTTCTTCGTTATAGAGGGATGCCGTAAACTGCATCGTGCTTTTCGCGTCTGCTATCGCTACTCATGTGGGTAGGCTACTCACGCTTCATGTGGGTAGGCAAGCATTTGGTAAAACTATAAGTAGTTAAATGAAGTCTTCAGCGGACTTCAAATTGAGAATGTTCTTGGGATTTCTTTCCGGGTTTGTCTATTTCAGCCAAATAGCGACTCGAGGAAGATTATTAGAACACTGCAAAAATGTCGTCAAGTGACAGACAAAATGAGCGAGGACCCCGCATGAAGTTTAACCAGAGCAAGCGCAGTAAGGTAAAAATTAATTATTACATACTATAATTATGCTTAAAATAGGAAAATTAAAATATACACAAAGGAACGATAAGTATGCAGTTTAAATAGGTTAAATTTGTACCAGATTTCAGGATAAGAATACGAATATCAGTGGAAAAAGTGCATACCCGTTGGAAGTTTTTCTGAAGATTCCGGCGACATGGAGTGGAAGCGAAATATGATATCATAGTAATAAAGCACGAGCCAAATCCACAAAAATAAACAGGAAGAGTTTACCCGACGACGCTGTAATATAGTGAAACCCAGATCGTAGTCAAGTTTATTTTTGTGGATTTTAGCTCGTGTTTTCTTTCTATTTTATCCGTGGGAAGTTTGTTGACGCCATTGCAATGAATTTTTGAAATTAATACACAAGCAGGTCGCAGGAAAATCATCTTTACTTTTTGGTTCTTTTTGTGTTCCTTGGTAAAAAATTTAAACTTTCTTATTCTTTAAACCGATTTAGTATTTGCTCTAAATTGTGTAAATAAACTTAAACACAAATGTGTTATCATTTTTATAGTTTCGATATAGACCTTGAGACTTGGATACCTCCAAATACACAGTTAAGTATCGCGCATTCATCAAAAATGTTAAAATTTATCACAATGTCTACTAAATTTGATTTTTCTTCCTTCCGCTGAATTTCAACGGGCACTACAGCCAGTTCAAAATGAAACACGCCAAGGTGAGTTGCCAATGCACGAGATTATGGCAGCTCGCCAAATATTGTCTAGACGGGCAGACCAAGCGTTTAAACACCAGCAGAGCGAGGGGAGAAAAAAGCTCTCTATGATTTCGTTAAATCTAATGTCACTGATGATTGCACATTTTATGGAGAACTTTCGATGCCTAGTGACGATTTTTTTAAAAATTGGTTGTGTAGATGGAAAGAATACTTGCAGAGATATTTAATCATCTGGCGTTGAGAAAACAGATTGGCCACTCTAGGGTTAAAACTGAAATGAAGGAAATTCAACTTTCTCCACCACGTTAGGCTTTGAATATTCTGAAACTCTTCCCTCAAAAGTGCGGTTACGTTTTCAAACCGAGATATCTCCGAGCAAGAAAGCAAACGAATTGCTGATCATGAAACTATTGTAAATGAGGAAATAAGTGATTCCATCTGTAAAGAAAAGTTAGTTCCATTCAAGTTCTCACCATGCCCTGGAAGAGCACAATAAATTGCCGTTGAAAATGTTGGCATATACTCGTCTAATTTCGCCCACAGAAATTGAGTAAGTATAAGATAGTAAAATGATGTGTGATTTCCCAAATATTCTCCTTAACGGTACGTTGAAATTTAGTTTTAAATTGGTTGGTTTTTTTCAATATTCTTTATTGTCAGCTGTGTGGCAAACATTCTGTAGGAGTAATGCTCTACTGTTACAACGACTTATACCTAAGATAACCAATAATTCCTCCAAGGAAAACTTAAACAAAGCCTTAGTTTTCTTCTTTCAACAATAAAATGAATTTTTGAGTATGAGTGATAAGGAAGTTGAAAGAATAAGAAACGTTGAGCCACGAGTAATTTCGACAGCCGATGACCTGAGCAAGAATTAAGAGGCGCAACTTTAAAATGCTCTGACCTTGCTTATTGTTAGTCCCAACATCTTCCAGTCTGTGTACCTTCATGGGCATCTGGCATCGAACGCAGGACCTTAAGGAAGAGGACACCGGAAAGTGTCGAATAGCAAAAACACATTACAGAGCAAAGACGATAGGACAGGAACCTGGTGCGTTAATAGGCGAATCTACGATTCTTCGGACCGTGAGTAGTAAGAGACTATTTCAGGATCGGAAGTCATTGTGATTAATGTTAAGACAGTTCTCACCATCGATTCGTTCACCAAAATGCTCGTATTTCACAAAGATGGGCTGAGACGCAGTTGTTATCTCGTTAAGGCCGCTTTACACGATACAATTTTTGTACAATTTCTTGAACATACTCCTGTATGAGGAAACTGCACCGTGCGGCAAATTGTACGAACGCTTGTGCGATTGTCTGAATGACTGAACGGGAAATAGAACCTGTTCTAATTCCATTCAGACAAACATACAATTTCGTTCAGTTTTTACAAGAAATTGTACAAGAAATTGCACAAAAAAATGTATCTACATCTACTTAATACCCTGCAAGCCACCATAAAGGTGTGTGGCAGGGAGTGAACTCTCACCAAACATGCACTACATACCATGCATAAAAAAGGATTAGACCTTGTATAGACACTGTTCAAAACTACGCTATTTAGAAAAAGATAAAAATAGCAAAGCATACATGCAAAAACATGCTGTTAGTTGGGTAGCTTTAAGTCCTTATACCAACATGCAGCTACCAATGTTATCCATTGCTACACTCGTACTGGATGTATTTACCGTTATTCATATCCCTAATAGTACGAGGAAAAAAGGACATTTTGAATCTGTCAGTTCGGCAATCAATATCTCTAATTTTGTGATTATGGTCCAGACTACCATAGTAAGTTGGGGTCCGCAAAATATTTTTAACATCATCACAGAAAATATGGTCTTGGCATTTGTTTAAGAGATTGTCTTAATTTCAACCTGCTATCTGACAATGATTGCCAATTTAATTCATTTAATAGACTGGTTACGCTAGTAAGGTTATCATACCGGCCCTTTACAAATCTTACCGATCTTCGCTGCACACGTTCAAGTTCGTTATTTAGACGGAATTCGTAGGGATCCCATACAATGGCAGCATATTCCAAATGAGGTCCAACAAGGGAAAAGTAGCTGATTTCTCGTACATGATCGTCACATTTACCCAGTACTCTTTTGACGAATCCCAGTTTACGATTCGCTTGACCCATTATTTCACGCATGTGTTTGCCCCAGGAAAGATCTTGTGGCAGTCTTATTCCAAGATATTTAATGTATCGTGTAAAGCGGCCTTTATAAGCACAAACAAAGCTTAATGATACCTTGTCACCAGAAAATAATATTGACAAACCAGATAGTATTCTGATACGTTACCTTCACAATATCTGTACATTCCGATACCTGTCCAACCGAGAGGGGGGGGGGTGTTCGCTACCGTCGGGGGATGAATACCGGGACGAATATAATTACATTCGGTGCAGGGTGGTTTCCTGGGTGAGATCAGGAGAGGTCAGCGAGTTACCAACAATGGCTGATAGACTTCCATTGAATGCAAACAAGGCCTCCCGTCCCAAACAAGCTGCATTGTCGCCCTCCCGAGCCAGTGGTTTGCGGTACCAGGCAACAACTATTTTCGGCTTTCCACCCCTGGCGAACGCCACTCATGGGACCGCATCGGAAATATTTATGTACCTCGGTTTGTTTCATTTCGCGTTTCGCCCACTGATGTGAAAAATTGCCATAAATGTGCATATTTTGGAGTGATACATATGCCGTGAAAGCCACGAGGATGTACCCGGGAGAATTAAAGAACATTTACATCGAAGGCAAAGCAAGAAATTGTTCGCAAGAATCCGTCAAGTTGGATGGAATGGCCTATAATGCAATGAAATACAAAAAAAATTATGACTGAATTCCGTTCACAATTGTGATCCACCTGATAGCGTAGGGGGAAAAGTTCCAATAGAAAACTGCCCTAAGATAATTTTTTATCGATTTATGCTCAACTCTTGTCAAAAGAAGTGGGCACCATAAAATGTTTTGTAATTCGACTCGAGAAACGCACATTGATTGGTGTCCTTATCTTCTTTACATTTTCTTACAAAAATGCCTCTTCGTACTTTACATTAAACTTCAGTCACGGGTTAAAAATGTATAGTTCCTGATTCAACGACAGGTTTCCTTGTGCCACCTCCATTTCCAATTAAGGAGGTTGGCTCGCGACTGCTTGAGTCAAGTTCTCTAAGTAATCTTATTAATTTAAGTACTAGTATATGCCTGCTAAGTGATCCTTACTTCACAAAGAAAATTACCTAAGCTATTGAAAGTAATAAGTATCACAAGAATTACAATGGAAAGTCGAAGGATTTATTTTTTATGATAATTTTAATCAGCTCGACGATGGAGTCAATTCAACATTTACTTTAGTGAAATAAATTCATATTCTCAATGAATTTACTAATGTATAACACCAGACTATTACTATGAAACGTTATGTTAATATTTTTCTGAAATATTCTTTCATATCTCATTAGTAGTGATATTATTCATACGCCATACATTTTGGCTAGAGCGACCGCAGCGCCACTTGAAGTCAATAACGCATTTCGTCTGCTATAAGCGCATAAATTGGTGGATTTAGCGAAATATACGGTGGGTTGATGTCTTTTTATTTTCGTGTCATTTTATTCCCTGTGGCATTACGCATAAAATATCAGTTTTTTGCCAAAATGACATGTCACTATGGTATTTTTAAACGTTATATTCCCATGTGATGGCCATTCTCGCCGTTAATCGTATGTAATTTCAAATGCAATTTGTGATAAAAGGAGTATGGGTATGGTATAATTATCTTTATTTTATTAGATAGAGAAACTTTAGTTCTATAAGTGCTGAAAATATAAAAAAATGACATGACTTTCACTTTTCGGATCAACCTCCTTAATATTTTCCCGAGAAAGCAGCGCGACGAATTGCTTGCGCACGCCGCTTCTCGTTTACAGTGCAGTGCGCGCCGTCACAACAGTGATTCGGAAAACGTAGCCGCCGCTCATCGTATTTCTGGACCTCCCGGCGCGCTATTAATACCCTTGAGGTGGCGTTTGCCTCCCACGCAGAGACAGTTGCCCGAAAAACACTCTAGCCGACGGAGTAAGTGACATTGCTACCCAAACCGCCAGCTAAAATAGCAATCACTCGGGCAAAAAACTGCAGGTACATACATGCAGGTATTGCGTATGTAAGCGGTGTTGTCCCGAGTTTGTGAGAAAAACAGCTGAAAGTGGATACGCTGAGGCGATGCTTTAAGTCGAAACCTAGCTTGAACTGAAGTGAAGCACTTTGAGCGCAACTTCAACTGTCGAACACGTCCAATCTTGATACAAGAATTTCACTCTCAGCTGAGTTGAATCACTTTGGAACCTCGGAAAGCGGTCGCGAACTCGACAAACGCAACTCAACTCGTCGAAGTGTGCCCTCGATAGCGAAGACTGGTGTTGCCACCTCACTCCAATGAAAGCGAATGTCACCACAGGAAACCGATTGCGGAAAAGCATACACTTTTGACGTGAACTTAAATGGTATGGACACTTACTACACGTGATATATATTCCTTTCTCGAGGCTATAATCCTCTACCCCAACTTCTCTATGAGTTATTCATCTGCATCTACACGATACCCTGCAAGCCACCGCGAGGGTGTGTGGCAGGGGGTGAAGATCACCAAGCATGCACTACTAACATGCAAACAAGCAACTAAAGTGTCACATGTAACTAGATTGTTAGTATCTATAGTATTCAAGGGGTTAATACATGCATCATGCACTACAGACTATCCAAAAATATTTCACCTACCTATCCCTTTGCTATGCTGCCTATTCTGTTCTCTTATAGTACGGGGGAAAAATGCCATTTTGAATCTATCAATACGACAATCTATCTCTCTAATCTTATTTATCTGTTCGAATCTAGCTTAATACGCTGGTGTTTTTAATATGTGCCTAACATTTTCAGTAAAGCATTCCGATTGAAATTTCTCTAATAGATTTAATCTGTACTTTAATACGCTCTGATAATGATTACCACCCTAATTCTTTTATTAATTCTGAAAGGCTACTCAACCTATCGTAACACCTTTTAACGCACCTAGCTGCTCTACGCTGCACACTGTTTATTTCTCTGATCAAACTTAATTCATGCGGATCCCATACACTGGCTGCATACTCAAGGTGGGGCCTAACTAGTGAAAAGTAACATCGCTCTTTTGTCTTCTCATCACATTTCCCAAGTACTCTTTTATAAATCCTAGCTTTCTCTTCGCTCGGCCGCATATTTCCAGGATGTGTCTTCCCCATGATAAATCTTTAGTGATTGTTTCACCTAAATATCTTATGGTTTCTACGTTTTCGATCTTCGTGTTACTAATTTTATAGCATCTCTCTATGGAATTATTCCTCCTCCAAAAATTGATAGCTACACACTTTTTAAGGTTAAGTTCTAACTGCTATTTGTCGCACCACTCTTGAATTGCATCTAAATCCTTGCTAAGCGATTTCCTGTCCTCTTCTTTTGAAATACCCCTATTCACTACCGCATCGTCTGCAAAAAGTCTAAGCTTACTACTAACTACGGTACCAATTCATGAAATTGCCCAATGTAACGTCACATATTTTACCACTCTAATTGCTGTAACTTCCTCCCACATAGTTGAGTTTTAAGCATGAACGAGGAAATATACATCTTTACATTAGTGTCAGTTATATCAAGTGAAAATATGGTCATGTTTGCCAATAACCACTGAAACCTGTGTCGTATCGGAAACCTGAAAGTATACATTCGTCCTCAATTTTTAAAATTAATTATTGACACAACCGTAATAATTTTTGGTGCAAGGTAACCTAAAAAAGTAACTTTGTTCAATAAATATTAATGGTACTCGTATCTCTTTCTATTTTCGATCAATTTATTGATTAATGCGTATCTTTATGCGATCCTTTCATATCGGAAAATTTTAAGTCTGTTAAATGCCAAATGGCAAGCAATCCATATGTTGTAGCTTAGTACATTTGTCAAATGCTTCGTGGTACCATCAAGATATTTAGCTTTTTAAATTTTTTCCCTCGGATTCGTCCTCGAGTTAAATAACTTTATAATCTTTCTGTCATCAACGTTTTTGAGATGTTACACTGCGTGAAGCAGTAGAGCTTCCGGAAAACACACACGTAGACGACGTAGATTTAATCTACCTTGAGCCACCAAAACTAGCACTTCTATCTGTTGAAGACATTTAGATCCAGGTGTGCTTGTTGATAGTTTGACTCACAAAGCTTCGTGCAAGATAAGCTCTTGTTTCGAGGTTGATGGCGAAATGAGTTCATCTCCATAACGAGCGCGATTTCAGCTCGACTGAGTCCACTGAACTACACAAACCATGAGAGAAATAAATGATGTACAGCAGAGTGGAAGATCTTTGTGAGCGAAATAGTTTGATTCTGAAATAGATTTTACACCAGGTAGGAAAAAATTGCGTGTATACGTTTTTAAAAGTGTTTTTTTATTATATTTTTGAGAACCTTGTGCCAGTGTCTAAAAATAGGTACCCTGCATTTCTCCGTGGTTCCTGACCAAGTATTAGTAAGAATGCGGAAACTGTTCGTGACAATTCTCATATTATCAGGTTCAAACAGGGTTTCTTTCAAGCAATTCTACTGAGAAGAGTCAGGTGGTGTCCACACATTAATGGTACTCTAGGGAATGCGCAGTAATAGGTTCATAGAGATTCAATTGTGGTATATGGCACAATTAAGAGTTTAGGCGAGTGATGGCGCAACGAGCAAGCAGATCAGGAAACAAGACAGTGCTGTATTAGAGAATATTGTTAGTTATTCATTACAGTAACATGTTGACAGAGGTCATCAGACTAAAACGTTTTCGATGTGCAGGAGATAAATACAATAATTATCTCGTCTGGACAGAATGATTAAATTGCAATGTGGGACTGGGAGAAATGGAAGTCCAGAATCCAACTGGAAGAATAAGAAACAATCACGTCGTCTCCAACTCTCAGCTTAGGACTCCGCTGACTCACGCCTGTCTATCTTCCTGATCCTCCCTGTTACCTGGTTGACCGAATATCAGTATCGGGAGTTGTTCGTTTCTTCCTGCAATTAGCTTTCCCATTTCGATTTCTTCCCGAATCTTCCACCCTCAGCCAATTGCAAAGTTTTATCATACAATGCGGGACTTAGCAAAAGCTGCCTACCACTCAAAATACCAAACACTAGCATTCCTAAAGTGAAAGAGGCTCAGTTAACGCAACACAAATTGATTTATACTCATAGCTGGGCAGAAAAGCGTTAATCCCTTAATCGTTAATTAACGAAGTTAACATATTGCTTAACAATTTAACTTTTAAGTTAAATCCAAAAACTATTAACGGTCTTATTAACTTCCGTTAACTTTTAATTCCGTTCATTTAAGTGCGTTACTTTTGTTCAGAGCCATCTGGATTGCCATGTAATAACTTGGTGAAGGAGTTGTGTTGAGAATGCAATTCAGAGAACTCGGCGTTTGTACTGCAATCAGACATACCCGAGGTAAATAGCAACAGTATTCCTATGGTATTTATCAGTACTCCGTATTCATGTATTTATTAGTATCGCAAAAGTATTTCCACTGAGACGCAGAAATACTACCCAGCAGTATTTATTGATATTCATTATGCATCAATCAGTATTCCACTGGAAGTATTTATAGCTATTGCTTACGTAGTATTCGGTTTTCTTTATGCAGTATTTATCTGCATCTCTTTAGTATTTATAGATATTTCTACGTTGATTTGCACCATGAAAAATGAGACAATTAAATGTCTGAATTTATACATTACTAATCACATGTTAATGACAAAATTCAAATTCAGGGCGCCAAAGGAAAGATACCTACCACCAAAATAACAGGAAGTATCTACTGTAGCAACTCAAAATTACACATTCTCACACGTTTTCACATTTATGGGTCAGATGTGAATAAGATATTTGCTGTGAAACCAGTCAACAAAGTGGAGATTGATGATTAAATATTGATGGGATCCACACAAATGAAATACAAATTTAATAATTTTATTCTCTTGTTAAGACTTATTTATTTCTTAATCATCGAGTTTTGATTACAGTGTATTATGGGGTATCATATTAAAATTAACGCCAAAAATTAAAAAGTTATATGTGAAAGTCCACCACCCCATAACATTATACAATGAAGTACCTCGCAATGCACAATACTTTTACATTTGAATGCAAATACATATGCTCATCAAATTTCTAGTACCTAACATTTACTCAATAATTCCAGCTTATGGTATTATCAATGTCACAGAGGAACTGCTGCAGAGCTGAAGAAAATTTAACTTTTATCACAACACTTTCTGTTTCTAATCATGAATGGCACCTTTCATTGGCACTTTCCACTACATATGTAATGTTTATTAAAGAATATAAAAAATTCAAATCCTTGGGGGGACACATTTCATCTTAGGGGTAGTAAGTATTAATGGGTTTATTTCAATTTTGCAGAAAATATGTAAAATGACAATGAAAAGGGAAACAAATTTTTCTCCCGCCAAAGAAATATCTTCAAATTTATAGCCTTTAGCATCCAACCGAGTTTCAGACATGATGCACATGACGCAATTATATCTCTACAGTTAGCTATCAAAATTTTGAAATTTATACTTCAGGTAGAATAATTTCCTCTTCCATTTAAGATTTTAGAGCCAGTAGTCATTGGTGTTGAAGATATGTGCAAACCATTAGTGATTCCCAGTACTGATAATGAAATTCCTGCTCCACAACCTATATGTTATCCATATCCATTTCATTCATCTGTCATACAATTTCCTAGGAAAATGAAGAAAACCGCATTAACTCATAACAAATAATAATTAAGTAATTAACTACAATTGTTTAGAGAGAAATGTATATTTTGCTTTGAATTCCAATTGAAAAACAAGGAAACTTCTTCATAGCAGATATTTATGCCTCAATTTTCTCAATTTCTATTCTTCCAACAGGTAATCATATAAATTTTTGGGAAGTTATTATTCATTTTATACTTAAATCTTGACACTCCACATTAACCGTCATGCACCTGATTTAAATAAAGAAAGTGGTGCACCAAAACCTACCATAGAATATACTAAAACTTCTTATTATGTAAGAATCTTATTTATTGCGAGTCATATCACGTAGCTATTTGGTTATGTCCACAAAAATCCAACCTAAATCCAGAATCATAATCAAAGGGGAATAGAAGTAGACCATAAGAAGCAAGTAATTTTCTCCTTCCTTCCACAAACTAATTTTGAGGCAGGTTAATCAGCCCTTCTAAGTGAAGGTAAGAAAATCTCAGACACCCCTTGTGCCCCTTGGGTAGTTGGGAAGCACTGTGTGTGTGGAGTATGATGGGTGCATGAAATACTTTTCCATTTTGGATGTATTGCCTATTTGTTATTGGTTTATTAAGTATGTAATTGGTGTCTGGTGGTATAACATCCTTCAAAACATCAAGGTGTTAAAATATACATGTTGTCTGCCAAGGAATTATGTGGATTTTTTAAATTAATTTTGTTAGGCATTACTCTGACTGACAATAGAGAGACAGTGGCTGAATGTGTATGTGTCGATCCCACTGGAATCCATTCATAAAGGCTGGGTTTCTTGAGGGTTATCAAAAAAAATACATATATACATGGCAAGGGATTATGTCACACAACCACAGCACCAGAAATGTCCTGCAATTACCATACCCTCAACACAGACTTAAACTACGTATATGAAAAATGTCCATATTACATGTGTATTAAACTGTATAATAAGATACCTACACACTTAAAATATAACTCGATCAATTTCTCAAAACAAATATACAAGAAATACTGATCGATGAACCATACTACTCTATTCAAGAACATTTGGATGATGAAGAACATTTACGATGTACTAAATGTCAAATTGTATCCATGTACCGCATATTATGTATATCTCTGTTTGGTTTTAATTTATGTACCAGTGCACTAAATGCCTAATTATATCCTAATATTTCAAACTATGTATATCTCTGTAGGGTTCTAATGTATATATCCCTAATACTGCATATATATTTCCCCAATATTATTTTATACTTTGACCAACTTACCCTAGCCATAGTTAAACTTTTGCAAGTGCAACGTGACATTAAATTATATTATTATTATTATCATGTGCTTTCCTGCAGTCGCAGAATAATTACAGCCACAAAACAACAACATAAAATCACATAACTAAACAAAAAAAACATGATTGACAAAAAATGTAAACCATGTAAAGAAGAAAGGACCAACAAAGAGTCTAATTATGGAGACATCAATATACATTAATAGGCAAAACTATATTTACATCATGTTTTTGCAACATCCATAAAACATTTTATAATATATATATTTCCACATATATGCTAAATGTATTGCAATAAACAGTTTCTGTTGTTTTATAGGTATTTATTTGTTTCTTTTTTCTGTTTACTTACTGTATTATGACTATAGAAGCAGTTGGTGTTGGTGAAGTACATATATTGCTAGGAAATTTGTATGGGGAGTCCAAATGCCCCATCATAGCTGATCTTGTCATGAACCAATTACTTGATGAAGTCATATCCTAACTACATTTTATGCTCACACATATATGTAAATATGTAGATGACATTGTTCCAATTTTCCCCAACATAGCAATCCTGCACCACATTAAAATAATATTAACCTAGTGAGAAATACCCTTCCTAAAAATAATTTTCCCAATACACACATCAATACCATCCTTTGTAACAACAAGATCCCCATACAGAATAGTCAACATACCCAACATTAACTATGTTACCCTAAATATTGTAACAACAAGATCCCTATGAAGAATAGTCAACCTACCCAACATTAACTACGTTGCCCTAAATATAAAGATAACAGTAGACAAAAGCACAATTTCCCACAGTAATTCCACACATGACAAACCTGGCAATGAATCCATAAACTCACCATATGCAACAAATCCAAGACTCACAGTAGCATACCATACATCAAAGGCTTGTCAGAAATACTACCAAAGCACTCAAGGAAAAAACATTGACTCATTGCACATTCTAAGAATTGCTCACCTAAGTTGTATTTATGTGAATTTCATTTAATCTGTTCAACGAATTCCTTGGTCGACAAATCTTAATTGGGTGATTATTACAAGTTGCCTGACAACATATATAATAAAACATCACCTTCTGGTTCTATAGGCATTAAAACTGAACCTAAGCAAAAAGAAACAAATATGTAAACTAGAAAATGACAAATGAGAAAGTTTTTGCAATAAATTTGTATGTATGTATATTTAAACACCTTGATGCTTTGAATAATGTTACACCACCAGACACCAATTACTTACTTTATAAACCAGAACAATTCGGCAAGACATCCGAAATGAATTGACAGCGAGACAGCTACCGCTTTGAGAAACAAGTCAAGGGATTTTTGTTTTTATATACAATGTAACTAACCACCGTGGGTCCTCTGGGTAGAATTGTAGAAGTGACCTCTAATCTTCTGTAGGTAAAATTATTACTTAACGTCGTTAATCAAATAGTATATTATTCATAATGAATGACCACTCGGTCAGGTTAATGTTTCAACGATAACCACAGTCTAGCATCAATACATACCAGTCACACTACATTGTACGTAGGAAATCTAGACAAAACTCTTGATGTCTATTTAAACCAATTCATACGGAAACACTCACCCACATACCCACACAAAATGTTTACTAAACGTAAATAAGATGCAAGAATACTTCACACAATATCACAAGCCAATAAGGTATCACCTCAAATTAACATGCTTAGGCAAAAACATACAAAATGTTAGACACTTGTGAATTTCGCTTGTGCTATTTTCGGTAAGGATCAAAATGAACATTTGGCGTGAAACTATTTCAAATATATTCTTAACAATAGAACAAATATAACTAACATAAAGCAGGAACGTCAACAAATAACTTGGGCAAACACACACAAAATCCTGGCGTGTACATTAATAAACTGCCTACGTTCACTTCAAACAATCCAATCCAATGTACATGAGTAATAATAGTTAAATAATTATTTAACGTTAACAACTAAAATGTTACGCGAACAAAGCCACCAATTATTCTCTGCGACCAAAACCTCGCGGTGAACTACTCGCAGCAGCTGTTCGCCGACTGACGACGAGAACGATTTTCTCTTATTTTCACTGCAATAGCCCGCCAAATTCAAACACATCGCTCATCTACTAAAATGTATCTTACCTTATAATTTCCCGTTTTATGGTATCTAACTTTGTAAGTGGCTGATTTATTGGTGGTAGAGGATAAATGCATTTCTTCAGCCTTTGTATCCCATTTCGAACAGACGCTAAAACGGAATAAACACTCCGTACAAGTGTTCATATTTCCTTCGTACCTTCGTACTCATCTTAAGGATAATTTGCAAATGGCTTTGAATGACCTGAAGAAAAAATAATAGAGAATTACTACGAGTTCTTCGTCAATTGAATACAAACTTTCCGCCATACTGTTTGAATATGGTTGTCAAGGGAAATACGATGCTATTCTCTAGGAATTCTGTGCCTACCCAACTACTGATAAATACGATACTTTTTCCAAGGAATACTGCTAAGCAGCGCTGTTCGTATTCCTTGCATTCCGTGAAATACGGAAGTAGAACTAATAAATACTGCACCCTGGACGATGAATAGGATCGAATAGCGTAGGAATATGGAAGGAAAGGGGATCAATACCAATAAACACGAGAGGGTTACTAATAAATACTGTTGCCATTTACCTCGGGTATACATAACTTTGACAGAAAACATTTACACAGTCAAGGCTCACGTTACTACCCTAAACAATATTAAACAAGACATGAAGAGAACGCATCCATCTAATTACGTTCAATTTGAAGAAAAAGTAAAGGTAGGATCAACTCGCGGGAAAACGAAAACCACGTCTAAGGATTCTTCAAGAGCTGTGGATTCTTCTTATGTCAATAGGACTGGCAATAGTTTTTTCACCATCTAATGGCAAAAAAACTACGCCAGCATAATATTGGTGAATCGTTTGGTACCGCATGTACCAGTAGCGGCGTATCCCAAGGTTTATATTTCCACAATCAAATACAAAAAGCGTCAGGTCCAACTTTACTGACGGAAACGGTATATTACTATGAAAATCCATACCTCATGTGTATAACATTAACCATAACATTACCTAGGCTATACTCTTTATTTATATTTTTGACCATGAAATTCTTATTACGTTCACTGACATTAAAAATACCTAAATGTTAAGTGACATGTAATTCAAAATTGCCGACAATTTAATATAGATTTTTAACTTTAACGGATAACTTTAACTCGCGTTAAATTTTTATCAGGATAACGATTTAACGATTTTCGAAGTTAACTTTTTGAGTAGCTTTTAATACATTAACGAAGTTAATTTTTGTATTAACTTTGCCCAGCTATGTTTATACTATGAGTAATTGGTCTGTTATTTAA
Organism: Platycnemis pennipes; assembly: GCA_933228895.1. Classification (NCBI taxonomy): domain Eukaryota; kingdom Metazoa; phylum Arthropoda; class Insecta; order Odonata; family Platycnemididae; genus Platycnemis; species Platycnemis pennipes. The sequence continues at coordinate 6,025,689 of OW121851.1, read as the reverse complement.
TATTTTCTGTAGTTCTGTAACAATTTTCAAATACCACTTTTCTGAAATTTACCGAGATTTTCTTTTTCATAACTATCTTTTAGATTTAGTAGAGAAATGCCGTTGAGTTGTTCTTTGAAAAAAAAATGGCATTGGCATTATTTACCCTCACTAATTTACCCTCGCATATATGCAAAGCAAAGAAACTACAACTCGAAAAAAACTATGATTCGATGAAAATAAAATACAATTATTTATACTTTTAAAAAAATGTTATGGCAAAATTTTCAAAAATTCCTATCTAAATGTATATGAGATAATTTCAATAACATACACAGGCCAAAATTTGAGTAAAAGACAAACGCATTTCCGAATCCTTTGCTCAATTAATTGTAAGCTCTTGGATAAAAACCTGTAGCAGATTGCTAAAAATCTAGAAGAATTCACTTACCATACATACATATAATACCCATTCGCCCTAACTAACATTTGTGTCACGCTCTGTATCTCGGAGACTATACTTCCTACAGCAATAATACACATAAACAGACTGGCCTTAGCTATTTAGGCCTTGAGGGTATCCTGAAAATACTGACAATTTATCGATGAAAAATATTTGGGCGGACCATAGTTTGGTCGGGAACGGAAGTTCCAGCAGATACTTTAGAAGCACATACATTATTGTGTCCAATCTTCTCAACTCTTCGAAACGCACGGCAAATCTAACACATAGGTACTCTACTCCCGTTAAACTTTGGGACAGATTCTTTGATCATTGAAATTGAAATTCAGGGTCTACCTCACCGTTGGACGAAAACACCACGATGGAAAGAAGACAACTCGAATGAGAATTCTCCACATACAGTCATCTTACGTTCACTGTTTCTGGAATTCATTGAGTTGATCTGTTTCTCAAGTTCTAATACCAAGTGTACGTGGTATTGGGTGGTCTATGACACGCACAAACCTATATTTCTAATGATTTACCACACTGAATGGGACAACACACACTCTCTAGGGATATATCTCCATTTCGCTGACTGTCGTCCTGAAGTAGGATTTGGTGCTTCCCCAGCGCATCATCTTGAGAATTTGTGAAATCCCCACCCTGACTGTTAGGCTGTTACTAAATGATAAGGCAAGAGTGGCCTTAGAGCGCTAATAACCGAAGGAAACCACCAATCGCCGTAAACTGACATTGATCTTATGAAGAATGTTGGAGGCACTCATAATAATAGGGATTGCTGTGCATATAATTTCACTTGTACAGTTGCCATTCATGCAATATTACGGCCACTTCTTCCGTTTTTAGCGTTGCGTTGTCGACCGCGATAAATACTCCACCTACCGACCCACTCCCTCGATATCCACATTAACATTCATGGGAAAAGATTTCGCTATCGGTAATGTCTCTCGTTAACCAGCTTTCGCGAATCCCATAATTACATTAGAATTAGTGATCTCTAGCATGACGTAAGATTGGGGAGCGCTGCTTCTTAAACTACGGCTATTACGTAACATAAGGAAAGTTTTCCTATTTTAGGATGGCTGTGAAATGTAGGCTTTCAGTTTCTAAATTATGGAAACCATTAACGAGTCTCTTTTGCCCGATGAGCTTGCTCTTTTCATCATACTCATTCTACCCGGCACCGTCTAGACATTGGTCGGGCGTTCCTCCACGGGCGATAACAGTCCAGCCAACCCGATTGCGTCGTCATGTCCCCCAAGGGACGACTTTTGGCCGCCGTCTCATGCAAGCAAGGCCATTACACCATCGATTACCGCCGCGGAAGTCTAAGATTTAATTTGCAGTCTATTAATGTTTAGGCTGGGCCACCTCTGTATTGTCTGAACAATTCGTTCTTGTTTACTATCCCAAAGGTCATGATTTACCCCCGTATACATGCGTAGGAACCCCGCAAGCCAACGTAAGCGTTGTCCCACAAGGTAGTGTGATAGGTCCACTCCTGTTCCTTATGTACATAAATGATATCAATAAGGTGTAAAAAGTAAGCTTCATCTATTTGCCGATGACGCAGTAGTGTACAGGGAAATTCTATGCCCAAACGATAAAGAATATTTAAATGATGGCCTACAAGCAATTGAAAATTGGTGTGATACATGGCACTTAAAATTAATTTAAAAAAAATGGGTAGTAATGAATTTTTGGAAAAAGAATATCTCTCCTCCTAGCACGTACAAAATACGTAATAATGAATTAACAAACGTGGAATCCATTAAATATCTTGGAATAAGACTGACACGATCTTTCCTGGGGTAAACACATACGTGAAATAAGGGGTAAAGCGAATCGTAAACTGGGATTCATCAAAATTCTGGGAGTACTGGGTAAATGTGACGATCATGTACGAGAAATCAGCTACTTTTCCCTTGTTGGACCTCATTTGGAATATGCTGCCAGTGTATGGGATCCCTACGAAATAGGTCTAAATAATGAACTTGAACGTGTGCAGCGAAGATCGGCAGGATTTGTAAAGGGACGATACGATAACTATACTAGCGTAACCAGTCTATTAAATGAATTAAATTGGGAATCATTGTCAGATCGCAGGTTGAAATTTAGACTTAATCTCTTAAACAAATTCCAAGACCATATTTTCAGTGATGATGTTAAAAATATTTTGCGAACCCCAACTTACTATGGTAGACTGGACCATAATCACAAAATTAGAGAAATTGATCGCCGAAGTGACAGATTCAAAATGTCCTTTTTTCCTCGAACTATTAGGGATATGAATAACAGTAAATATATCCAATACGAGTGTATCAATGGATAGCATAAGTATTTGCATGTTGGTATAAGGAATTGAAGCTAACCCAACTAACAGAATGTTTGCTTTGCTATTTTTATCTTTTTTTTAAAGTGAAGTTTAGAACAGTATATAAATACTAATCCTTTTTTATGCATGATATGCAGTGCATGTTTCGTGAGAATTTACCCCCTGCCACACATCTTTATGGAGGCTTGCATAGTATTATATAGATGTAGAAGCGTTTGTGGCAGGGGGTGACCAGGTGTGCACTTAATCCGCTTGTCTTGTGACTACAGTAAGACGTTTTTACATCAGTCCAAAACTGTTAGTAAATTAACATCTCATAAGAAATGGAGGTCTTTCACAGGCAATAAGACAGTACTCTCTAGCCTGCACCTGTGCTCCAGTATCCTTAACGCCGCCCTGAGCAGTGCCTTCCAACGTGGTTTGCACTTTTCGGTGTCCAGCAGTCATTTCCTGAGAAAGCGGTCCTTGGAGGCGATTAGAGTCCATGTGACCACGACACAACTTGTTTTCATTTTACTTCGTGCGCAACTCGCTCTTCGGCTCCTTGCCAATTGTTTGCAACACTGTCTGCTGTTTCCCTCAGATATTGCTACCCGCGGTTTCCCCGAGCTCAGTTTAGGCTGTGGGCCATCTCTTGACGCAGATCACCGATCTCGAATTGGGATGCAAGGGCCATTCCACTCGATTCAGCCCAAGGCTCAAAGCAGTGTGCTTACTTGAGATTGAGGACGGAATGAATCGCGATTGGACGACCACTGAAGTTGTGCTGAAGCGGGATTGCATACTAATTCAAAAAAGGGGAACGCACTATAAAACACAGACTCTTAATCGCTTTTAGGAGGTTGGCTCGCGACTGCTTGAGTCAAGTTCTCTAAGGAATCTTATTAATTTCAGCACAAGTATACGCCTGCTAGGTGATCCTTACTTCACAAAGAAAATTACCTAAGCTATTCAAAGTCATGAGTATCACAAGAAATAAGATGGAAAGTCGAAGGATTTATTTTTTATGATAATTTTAATCAGCTCGACGATGGAGTCCATTCAGCATTTACGATACAGAAATAAATTAATGAACTCAATGAATTTACTAATGTATAACACCAGAATATTACTATCAAACGTTATGTTAAAATACTTCTTGAAATATTCCTTAATATCTCATTAGTAATGATATTATTCATACGCCATAGATTTTGGCTAGAGCGACCGCAGCGCCACTTGAAGTCAACTAACGCATTTCGTCTGCTATAAACGCAGAAATTGGTGGATTTAGCGAAAAATACGGTGGGTTGCCTTTTTTTCGTGTCATTTTATTCCTTGTGAAATTACGCATTAAATATCAGTTTTTTGCAAAAATGACATGTCACTATGGTATTTTTAAACGCTATATTTCCATGTGATGGCCATTCTCGCCGTTAATCGTATGTAATTTCAAATGCAATTTGTGCGGAAAGGAGTATGGGTTGGTATAATAATCTTTACTTTATTAGATAGAGTAACTTTAGTTCTATAAGTGCTGAAAATATAAAAAAAATGACACGACTTTCACTTTTCGGATAAACCTCCTTAAGTGATTGGTTCTCCACTTGCAGTAAACATGAACCGCCTCAAGTATGAAATCATGCACTAGCTCGGAGTGAGCATGATAGAGAGCATCTTGCTTGTTAGGCAGCACTCACGATACTGGAAAGATACTATCATGATACAGAGTATCTTCTTCGTTGTGCTGGACCAAGTATCGCGTGACATTGGCTTAGCGACAATTCAATTCAATGGTACTCACGAATGGAGCCGGAAAAAGATTCTTTCATATAATTATTTTTTTTTACTTCTAAATATATAGTTAATCGGAGAGGAAACGTTCTACTCCGGCAAAGGCATAATGCACCTTAGTGAAATCTTAATCTGACCGGAATCTGTCTTTACGAATATCTCTATTTTAGCACGATAATATGCTGACTTACAAATTAGAGTCAGGCACGTAGCCAGAAGTTTGCTAAGTCTTCCGTAACTTGAAACAAATCAGCCTTGCCCATTCGGTGCCGACATGTTACAAATCTCTTCCCTTAATTTTCAGTGCTTGGTATTTATTTTCGCTGTGCCTATTCCTATCTCTTCTCACTGGTAAGGTTCACTGCTAAAATCAGGACAGCAGAATTATTGGGAAAAAATTTCGGGGAGGGGGGGGGGGGGGTGAGGGGGGTAAATTAAATCTGAACGACTTTTCATTAGGAAGACGAGGAATACTTTTCGTTTCATTAGAGTCAATACTAAATAGCAAAGTCCCATGCAATTTCATTAACAAGCAGAAACATAGATTAGTTTATGTACGAGGAATGAGTGATTCACTAGGAAAATGGAAAAAGAATAAATATCTCGCGGCTGAGCTTAAAGCCACCGAGTGGGCCCACCAAGTTGCGATTGGTGGGTCCACATCTAGACGTGATGCTGTGAGTTTACTCGTCTAATAAGCAGTCGTGGACAGAAAACGACATCTAAATCTACACGATACCCTGCAAGCTACCGCAAGGGTGTGTGGCAGGGGGTGAAGATCACCAAGCATGCCGACATGCAAACAAGCAACTATAGGGTCTCATGCAACTAGATTGTTAGTATCTATAGTATTTAAGGGATTAATACAACCATCATGCACTACAGACTACTCTAAAATATTTCCCCTACCTATCCCTTTGCTATGCTGCCTTTTCTGTTCTCTTATAGTACGGGGGAAAAATGCCATTTTGAATCTATCAGTACGACAATCTATCTCTCTAATCTTACTTATCTGTTCGAATCTAGCATAATACGTTGGTTTTTTTAATATGTGCCTAACATATTCAGTACAGCTATCCGATTGAAATTTCTCTAATAGATTTAATCTGTACTTAAACCTACTCTGATAATCCTCAAGATGTAATCTACCTTTAGCCACCAAAACTAGCACTTCTATCTGTTGAAGACAGTTTAGATCCAGGTGTGCTTGTTGATAGTTTGACTGACACAGCTTCGTGCCAGAGAAGATCTTGTTTCGAGGTTGATGGCGAAATGAGTTCATCTCCACAATGAGCACGATTTAAGCTCGACTGAGTCCACTGAACTACACAAACCATGAGAGAAATAAATGATGTACAGCATTACGGAGAGTGGAAGATCTTTGAGCATTCCGATTGAAATTTCTCTAATAGATTTAATCTGTACCTTAACCATACGCTCTCTTTACAAATCCTAGCTTTCTCTTCGCTCGGCCGCATATTTACCGGATGTGTCTTCCCCACGATAAATCTTTAGTGATTGTTACACCTAAATACCATATGGTTTCAACGTTTTCGATCTTCGTGTTACTAATTTTATAGGATCGCTCTATCGAACTATTAACGACGGGGCACTGCGACGTGGTATTGGTCTATTCTGGGGTGGGAAGAACACTGAAATGAGACAGAAACCTGTGAAGATGCCGTGACTTGGCGACGGGAGGCCGCTATGCATCGCATCACCCGTAGGAGAGGGCAGCAGCTCTCCTTCATGTGAGTGGAGGTGGTCGTTATAGCGGCCGTGGTAGTGCGACGTGGAAGGCAAGGGGAAACCACCACATTATTATCCAGAGGAGTACTCCACTCTTTTCTTTATTATCATGACGTGATGGAACCCTCTCGAGTGAAATATTCCGGAGGTAAAATAGTCCCCCATTCGGATATCCGGGCGGGGACTATCATCTACAATTACATCTACATAATACCCTACAAGCCACCATAAAGGTGTGTGGCAGGGGGTGAACTCTCACCAAACATGCACTACGTATCATGCATAAAAAAGGATTAGTATTTATATACTGTTCTAAAATTCACTTTTAAAAAAAGATAAAAATAGCAAAGCATACATGCAAAACATGCTGTTAGTTGGGTTAGCTTCAAGTCCTTATACCAACATGCAGCTACCAATGTTATCCATTGCTACACTCGTACTGGATGTATTTACCGTTATTCATATCCCTAATAGTACGAGTAAAAGCGGACATTTTGAATCTGTATGTTCGGCAATCAATATCTCTAATTTTGTGATTATGGTCCAGTCTACCATAGTAAGTTGGGGTCCGTAAAATATTTTTAACGTCATCACTGAAAATATGGTCTTGCAATTTATTTAGGAGATTAAGTCTAAATTTCAACCTGCGGTCTGACAATGATTCCCAATTTAATTCATTTAATAGACTGGTTACGCTAATATAATTATCGTATCGTCCCTTTACAAATCTTGCCGATCTTCGCTGCACACGTTCAAGTTCGTTATTTAGACCGATTTCGTAGGGATCCCATACACTGGCAGCATATTCCAAATGAGGTCTTACAAGGGAAAAGTAGCTGTTTTCTCGTACGTGGTCGTCACATTTATCTAGTACTCTTTTGACGAAACCCAGTTTACGATTCGCTTGACCCATTATTTCACGTATGTGTTTACCCCAGGAAAGATCATGTGTCAGTATTATTCCAAGATATAAATGAGATAGGGAATCTATCATCAATACATACATCAGTATATGAATTTTATATAGTAAACATTTTAGGGTAGGCACATAGGACATAGGATCGCTTCGGACCAGCCGGAAGACTGAAGAACCTGAAGATGGAAATGCTAAGAATGGACCTCGACGAGGAATCAGTAGCGAAAAGGACACTCCAAACATCGCTTCGATTGCTCTCGGTTTCTGTCCACGACCGCTTATTCGACGAGTAAGAACTCGTCTTATCTCGCGGCTAACCCCCTTATCCCCCTTATCTTGGGGTCGACCCGCCATCCGCGACTCGGTGGCTTTGAGGTCAGCCTCGAAGCCACTGGTACAAGGGACCCATGAGAGATAAAAGGAATCAGAGCGTGTGCAAAGGAGATGAAGAAATATTTGTCGCAGCTCGATATGATAATTGCATTTGTGTTATTCGTGTAACAGAGATCGTTACGAAAACGCTCGATAGTACTTTCACTAAACCTTTTATGAAAATTTGATACTGAATATTCTTCGATGACGACAGAAATGTAACTGTTGTTAATTTTAAGAACTTTTCTATTTTTGTCGTTAATGGCAAGAACTCATGCATTTTACGCTTATACTGATCAGAAAAATATCAGAGATTAAAATATCAATTTGTAAGCGGACCATAAGAGGCCGTAATAGGCAACATAAACACCAGATAGGTGTATGTGAAACAACGTTGCCACACTGTTACTTGAATCTCTACTGACTTATTGCTAGAAGCATGTAAGTTTTACATGAACTGTGATATTTCACTCCCTGACATACTTCCCCCGTGATAACTCACACGCCATTACGCATACGTAGATGCGAAGTTTAGCCAACTAAAATTTACCAAACAAACCTTTCCGCATTAGCTGTCAAGAAAATGATGGAAGGCTCTTAAATCCTTATATTTCCACTCCTCTCCGTTCAATCTCCTAAGAATCCTGACTGCCACGAATAGCGAAGAGGCGATGCAGTTTCACTTCACGCTGTGGTGAATCACGATAAAAGAGCATCACGCTAGATTAAGTCACAGTTTGGTGATAACTCCCTGGCACGCACTCTCCAAGTGGCTAGTAGGGTATCTAAATCTACATAATACCCTGCAAGCCACCATAAAAGTGTGTGGCAGGGGGTGATTTCTCACCAAACATGCACTACATATCATGCATAAAATAGGATTAATACTAATATGTTAGTCTAAACTTCACTATGTAAAAAAAGATAAAAATAGCAAAGTATGCATGCAAAAACATGCTGGTAGTTGGGTTAACTTCAAGTCCTTACACCAACATGCAACTACCTATGCTATGGATTCAATCACTCGTATTGGATATATTTACCGCTATTCATATCCCTAATTGTACGAGAGAAAAAGGACATTTTGAATCTGTCAGCTCGGCAATTAATTTATCCAATTTTGTGATTATGGTCCAATCTCCCATAGTAAGTTGGGATTCGCAATATACTTTTAACGTCATCACCGAAATATTATCATGGAATACCTCGAGCCAGGGTAGTCAGTAGACGTACTTGGAATTGTGTTGACAGACGGCAAATGTTTGCAATCGGGTGCAAGGCGAACATACGAGTTTCACGATCTCATTTCAGGCACCGACCAAAAGGGTTCGCGGCGGTCAATCACGAGCCAGTCACCTTGAGCACCCCTGCGTGAGTCACATTTCCCGTGAATGTGGCCCCGCCCCCCTAACTCTGTTAATTAAATGTCTGCCCCCTTCGGGGGAGGGGGCTGCTGTAAATGCTCTCGCCCGCCACTCCCTCCCCTCTCAGGGTGGAGCGCAGTGCTGACAACCGTCCGGTGCCACATTTCCTGGGTCGCACCACGCGCCACGCTCTACGCCATGCGTCGCTCAGAAAACATATCCCCGCGTGGTGCACGACGGGAAATAGCGTCCGCACTGGTCCCTTGGACGCGGAGAAGACTCGTATCGTAAACTGGGATTCGTCAAAAGAATACTGGGTAAATGTGACGATCATGTACGAGAAATCAGCTACTTTTACATTGTTAGACCTCAATTTGGAATATGCTGCCAGTTTACGGGATCCCTACGAAATCGGTGTAAATAATGAACTTGAACGTGTGCAGAGAAGATCGGCAAGATTTGTAAAGGGACGGTATGATAACTATATTACCGTAATCAGTCTATTAAGTGAATTAAATTGGGAATCATTGTCAGATCGCAGGTTGAAATTTAGACAATCTCTTAAGCAAATTCCAAGACCATATTTTCAGTGATGATGTTAAAAATATTTTGCGGACCCCAACTTACTATGGTAGACTGGACTATAATCACAAAATTAGAGAAATAGATTGCCGAACTGATAGATTCAAAATTTCCTTTTTCCCTCGCACAATTAGAGATACGAATAACGGTAAATATGTCCAATCGGAGAGTAGCAATGGATAACATTGGTAGCTGCATGTTGGTATAAGGACTTGAAGCTAACCCAACTAACAGCATATTTTTGCATGTTTGCGTTGCTATTTTTATTTTTTTTTAATTAATGAAGTTTAGAACAGTATATAAATACTAATCCTTTTTTATGCTTGATATGTAGTGCATGAGAATTTCCCCCCCTGCCACACACCTTTATGGTGGCTTGCAGGGTATTATGTAGATGAAGATAGAAGACTAGAAGAAGAAGACGCTCCACTTAAGACGAAGTTCCACTCCCTGAAGAAGAGGCAACGACTCGAAATTGCGACAGATAGACTTCCGCTACGCAGCACGAGCGATCATTCCACGCTTTGAAATCCATCCCTTCAATCCGTAGAAAGAGGATGAGAAGCGAAGGTCTCACTTTCAGGAAAAATTATGGCGAGGGAAAATATCAATCAATAATCCTCTTTCTTCACTCCAGCGGACTTGATGCAAAACGTTGTGATTGGATTGAGAAGTACTGACAAGGAGAGAAAAGAAAAATTGACAAGTAAGGATTTTCTGTGCACCCTAAAAGCTTGAATTATCTTATTTAACGGCATCCCTGGCAAAAATTAAAATACCGCTTAAATCCACTGCTGAAATTTATCACTGAAGATGTTAAATATACAATAAGAAACCATCCGAATTAGGCTAGGTTTGGTCAGATTAACAAGATTAGAGAGATAGACTGTCGTACCGACAGATTCCAAAATGTCATTTTCCCCCGTAAACAAGGCAGCACAATAGGAAGGATAGCAAAGGGATAGGTAGGTGAAATATCGTACCCTGTTGCGCATGATGCATGTGTTAACAAACAAACCCTTCATTACTATGTAGGTGCTAGCCATATGGCTACATGTAACCATGTTCTGTAGAATCTTTCCATGTAGTAGCGTAGCTGCATACCAATTGCGCATGTTTGGTGATCTTCAACCCCTGCCACACACCCTGGTGGTGGCTCGCAGGGTATTATGTAGATGTAACTGCCTTGCAGAGACAGATTGAAGGTATTCAGCTAGTGAAATATAACCCACAAATACGCTAGTTCCAGCAAAAAGTCGGGTTCGACAAATCACGACCTCCCTCTTGCAGTGTGAATTTCTTGAAGAAGCTCGAATACACGGGATAAGACGTTGCCATCTGAGAACCATCGTGAACAGCTAAAGTTTATCAGGGCCGGGTGGGCAGGTCCCATGTTCATGCATAGATTTTCGACAGACATGGCTGTCAGTGGCCTAGTTTTAGTGCAGTTTACTACGACACATTCTAATACCAAATTCAATGGATGCTCATCGACTTTGATGCAAGTGCTTCCCTATGGAGGACGCAATGGGTGAACATTACGTGCTTTGCTGCGAATAAGCGCCTCTGCAATCCTCCACAGCGAACAGACACTCATCGAGCTCCACCAGTACAAATGCCGATGCACTTTTCCCTATCCAAATCATTTTCGGTTTTATACTTTCAAGTAACTTAAATTAGTCTTACCCTTAGCTGCTTCCAAAGATGCTTCTGCAGAACAGAAGGTCTTCAACGATAATATTAACATCCAGGAAGCGTGCATAACACATAATGTGTGCATCTTGGTTACTGTCACTAGCCTCATTAAGTTGCAGTTCGAAATTCCGTGCCTTTCATTTTCTCTATTCACTGATCATTGAGATCAAGGAAGAATATGATGGATTCCTCGACAAATAAGTGTTGTTGGACAAGGGTACCTAGGAAATTAAATTTCCCACCGACTCTCCCAGCATACAAATTAACCATGTCAAGAGCAGCCGGTAGAAAAAGCTCCTCCGCGATGTGGTTCTATACGCTTCGCCACTTTACACGCGGCCTTAGAGATGCGTTGCTTGGTACTGAGACTTTTTAGTAAACGAATGGCGCAAATGACGAGTGTGTGTGTGTTGTTTGCGTGAAACAGACACTTACTTACTGAGCCATACAGAGGCAGAAATGTCCATACAGTGGACCTAATAACAATTACTATTAAAAAAGGTGACCTCCGAATACATTGGAGGCCGCCAACTAAGAACAAGGTTGAATGAAAAGAACAAACAATCTTTATGCAATAACTATATACAATTAGGAGCTGCCCAGTTCTTTTTTTCCTGTTGTTTATGATTGTTTTGTTTTTAAAATTTTTTAAAATGGCTTTACCGCAGTATAATATTGGTAAAGCACGAAAAACAATTCACAGAGTGATTAAGTGAAAACGGTGAGCTCTTACGGCTAACAGTATCTATTGAAAAGAAATGTCTCCAAGCCGTAATGTGTGTCCTTTCGTATGTGGTATAAAGGGGGGGGAAAAAGGAACTTTTAGGAAGTGAACAACAGTACCTCAATGTTTCTTCTGGCTTGAGAAGGTCTTCCGGTCAGCAACCAGCTTCCAGGATTCTGAAGGAGATCTTGTTAAAAAACACAACACTTCTAGAATTTCCACACTGGACACTGATGCACTTCCACAAACGCTGATGTTGGCATGTGCCACTTGTCAAGGGAAGGTAAAAAAGGGGGGGTGAAAGGGTGGAACGAAAGGTAAAAACGTATACGTATTTCAACCACAAAGTGGCCCTCTTCAGCGTGCTGAAGGAGTATACCTCGAGACAACACGGAGTTGACTGAGTAAGAATTGGTGCATCCGAAACCTTATACATATATTTGAAAAGAGTGTGTAGGGGAGGAAAACTGGACTCATTATGACGGCCAAAGGTGACCTTGGGGGGGGGGGGGGGGGACATATTAACGAAGGGACTGCCACTCCGGAGGGTGAAAGAGGAAATTTTAATGGCCTTGTTGTAAGTCATAGATGACAAATACCGCATAACGGTCTGTTGAAGGGAAATTTAGACTGATATGTAGTTCACCTAAAGAAGTGTGAACAAAGGGGAATGGGTGATGGGTCCTGAATCGCTGTTCAAAAGTTGTCCTTTATATGTTGACATTCATATCAACAAATAAAGGACAACTTTTGACCCATCACCCATTCCCCTTTGTTCACACTTCTTTAGGGACGTCTGGCAACCCTGGTCCACTATTAAGTTCTATAAACTTCACAGAAGTTCCATAATTTCCATAATGTTCTGTGCTTCAAGAATGCTCTATCATTCTAGAAAGCTCTACAAGGTACGGGCACGATCTAGTCTAGATGTTCCAGAGAGTTCCATTAGCTTCGAAACGGTTTCCAAATGTTCATTCTAGAACATTCCGGACCGTTATGTCTGCCGATGTTTGCAGGATTACCTCGACAACGCGTCCGGTGAAGAACGCGGAAAGCGGTTGCGTCATTGTTCACGGAACTAAATGCACTAATTCTTTGCAGTGACATTACTGAGTCAAACACCGGCTGCTTCACACTAGGGGCATGGGTATTACTTCAGCGGACTTTGGATAAGGAGTTTATGTTTTTCCCTTTCCGTCATCACATCCACGAAAGAATTTTACTGCATGTATTTGAATGCAAACGGCGCGATATAGTAAGTAGTCCCGACGACGTGCCTATTATCAAATGTTTTGGGGAAAACTGGGACTTTCCTTTCCTGGGACCTAAACAAGGGTTGATGCTAATAACTCTCAAATTGGGGAAAAGGATGAGGAAGTACTTTTCTGTTAGTCAGCCAAAAAGTAAGGAAATGTTGGATTTTATGAATGTGAATTACAAAAACCAACATGAGACCATGAACTCGTGGGGCTGATATGTTTAGAAGACAAACTAAGCATGCAGCCGCGCCTGCGGATGAAACTCGATGGATGTCAAAGAGCAGTTTATTCCGTGTTTCTACAAACATCACAAGTTAGACTATCCACTTCGGGTAAACATGTCTTGAAAGACGTCCCTCCGTTTTTGGTAACGGTGTACGCATGTCAAATCGTGGCTCCATCTACATCTACACGATACCGTGCAAGCCACCGCGAGGGTGTGTGGCAGGGGGTGAAGATCACCAAGCATGCACTATTGGCATGAAAACAAGCAACTATAGGGTCTCATGCAACTAGACTGTTAGTACAGTTGAACACCCTTAATCCGGGAATACCTAATCCGGGAACACCCATAATCCGGCAATTTTGCCATGACCAACTACCCGGTCTTTTGTGGAATATGTCGAAAATTTTTTACCGACACATTGCTTCATAACCTGCCGAGATATTATCCCATTCTTAGCCTTAATTTTCCAATTACGAGAATTAGAATAATTAAAACATATTAATTTCTGGTACTTCGCGTACACTGGAATTAATCTGCAACTTGAACTAAACATACAAAATTGAAGACATCGCCCAGATGGACTACGACTAGTTTACAGATCGGCCACTCTCAATGGCGCACGCATTTTTGATTGACCGCCGGACGTAATTTGATAAAATTATTTGTTATATGATTATGTTTCTCCCTGATCATGTCTAATGTATACAGTTGTGAAAACAGCAGAGGAGTGAGCATCAGTACCAAAAGTTAACGATTGCAGAAGAAGTGCAGACGTGTCGTGGGAAATTCACGTGCATGAAATAGTAATTCACAGCCTAAAACACGCGTGGTTTAAATTGTGGCCTGCTTTGAGGTTTGATGTTGACGAAATAAGTGGGTATTTCAAAGGCTTTCATATTTCCGAGGATAAACATATGATAATAGAGTTGATTGACTGTGCAAACAGCATCCATAACTCTGAACTAAAGGAAATGGGATTGGCAAATTTAGAGGAATGGATAGCTAGCGACCACGATACTCTCCCCACACATTTCACCGATGATGAAATCACTGAAATGGTAATTAATAACAATAAATCTGAGTGGGGATGAAGATGAAGAGACTGAAATTGTTGCAGGAAGACTACAATTAATGATGATCTTTAAACAATCATCCAGTCCGGTCGCCCGCGACGTAGTGATGGGCGGCCGTACAGACGACACCAACGCGTTGACATCGCGCTGAATAAGCTGATAACAAACCAAGAGCGGTAGGAAATATGTTGCGCGGAGCACATCATAAGAAATATCAAATTTTTTACACCTACCCTTTACCAATAATAATATTACACTTTTAAATGTGCAGTAATATGATGCACACGATGCTTAGCTTCCGTTATTTTCACTCACTGCAAAACTACGATACTTTTAAGTAGGTAATTTCTTCGCGAATTAAGGAGGAACCTGCGCTTCGAAATACTGTATTCTTATGATTTATATCTTTTGCGGTAATGAGTGAATTTAGGCTTTGTGATGCCTTTTGTATTTTAAAATATGTATTAGAAAGATCCACAGGGTAAAATATCATGCAACAATATGTTAAACAAAAGTTTTAGGTACGTAATGAAAACTAAATATTGTATTGACTCCAGCATTCGTTGCTATGTAGTCATAATTTGATTACAATATTTATTAATGAACTGAGGAAAAGATATAATTATTTTTTGTTGTAAAACATTTGAAAATGTGCCTTAACTGTTTATTTTCGTGATAAATTGCATTATGAATGTATAATAGAAGCACATGGCAACACCGAGATTACATAAACAGTTGAGGGGTACCCTACGGTATCTTGTTGACAGCGGTAGAAGTGTGCAGCCTTTGTATTTTCAAGTATTCAGTAGGTTTCTTCACGCAATAGATATTGCATTCATCATTTACCTTTTCATCACCCATTGTTTCTTTACTTCAATCATTTTTTCGTGGCATCATTCATGCATCAAAATCAGCATCACTTTTTCGCCATCTCATTTTTGGTGGAATCGTTTTGATCTATGATTAATACGATCGTATTGATCGTATTAATCAAACCTATTGAATCCAAATTTCTTAAAATAGGCAGCCTTACTCAACATAAGGGCAGGTTTATGAAAAAAGAAAGTTCAATGTTTTAATAACTTACGGACTGGACTTAGAACATTAACTTCCAATACGCCTTGAGTTCGCTGTGACTATCAATTCCTGCGCAAGGGCTATCTTTGCGAGTGTGCGGTTTGAATCTGGAAAACGACTACTTATCTCATGGGCAATTATGCGTCTCAGGCTACAGAGTCTGATCTTTATGTTTATGCAGAAAACGGACAAAGAAAAAAATGTAGTCAATCCATTAGCTTTACAATAAAAAAATGAATTTCTGTGAAAAACATCATTTTTCTTCCTTTCCTTTCATTCCACAGCATATCCACAGCAACACACGGTAGGCTATTGAATTGAATGATGTCTTTTCTCGGTTAATCTAAGTTTGCTAAAATACTTTTATTTACTTTCCCATTCATTTCATATCAGACTGATCCACAGCAAAGAGTGGCCGAGTTTAGCTAGTACTCACAATAATCTGGCCAATATTCAATAAATGTTATTACTATTGTTAATTGCTATTCAAATGTGACCAATAAATGATCAAATAACTGAATTATGAAATTAGTCAGCTTTTGTTTGAGTCCGTAAACAATGTTTGAGGCAAACTTTACCTTCTAAGATTATGGAAAAATGACATACTAAAGAGGAAATGAAAAAAGGTACAGTATATACGGAGGGCGAACCTTACACATGCGATGTACTTACGCGCATAAAAGCCGGTATAATAATTATGCTTGCACTAATACTGTTGTATTATCTGAACTCATACGGTCAAATTATGCATTCTAATTTTAAAATTGAGGTTAATGAACAGGTTTGCTTCCTATTCTCGCTAATGGCAAGGTACCTTAATAAAAACTTTAGATTCTTTCAGGGATTGCTGATATTCTACTTTTTCGCTACTGCCTGAGACCCGATTTCTTGTGACTCCCGTTCGTCGATCATTCTCCGGTTTTAGTAGACTGCAGACTCTTTGGGTGGATTGCAAGAACGAGGTTTAAACCGCGGTTTAGACGGTGGTTAGGGAAAATGGCCGAAACCGCGGTTTTTTGCTTGCATGAACGAGTTTTACGTCAGACGCCGTCTAAACCGCGGTTCAAAAGCCGCCAATTCCCGAACCTCCTGCTGGGTAGGTTTAAGCCGCGGTCTGCGTTCGCGAGAGACACCAAACATGGCCGGCCGGCACTTTTTGACGTTCGCGAGGCGGAGGAAATAGAAGAAATTACAGATATTGAGGATGCTGACGTTCCACCGATAAAGATAAACAGATTAATTAGGGACCGAAGTGATCTATTTTTATCATACATCGATTCAGAGTTTGAACAGAGGTAAAGATTTAATAAAGAAGTAACTCATCAGCTATTGGGAGAAACGAACTATCATATCAGACTTTCGACGGACCGCTGGGGATTCCAAGTGCCACCAATTATTCAATTGCTTATGTAATTAAGGTCTTTCGTCACTGCAAGTTTTTTTTTAATGCTTTAGGGGATCAGATTGGTGTTCTCGAATCAACGGCTTTTAGGTGCTTAATGAATGTACGCGAAGCTCATTGTGCTCATTGGACCTAAATATTACCAAATTCCCCTTAATTGCCGCAGAATTACATGATGTGATAGCTGGATTTTCTCTCTTATCAGGGTGGGCATGAATTACATTTTAAATGTGAAGTAACGTTAAGAAAAAATAACGATAAATAGGTTGCGTTTGTACAGTTGATTGATGATTAAAAATCGTGCTCCAAATTTAGTGAAATTACCCATTCTTAGCTGTTAACCTATGAGGAAAACCTCTAAATATAATTCGCTAGTGCTTTTCGGAAAATGCATGGAGTTAACACAGAACTAATCGATTTATTAGATACATAATTTTATTAGGAACAACTTCCCTGACATTGATTCTCTAGACTACACGCATATTAAAATTTCCTGCCCAGGCATACGTCAATATAAAGGGATATTATTCAATCTGCGTACAAATAATAGGTTGAAAATAGGGTTATTTATTCATTTTTTTGGCGTTTAATGTTCACTCGACACATACATAATCACAAGACGTACAATGAAAAATATAACTACAGAAATAAGGAATAAACTGGTTACAGCCACAAAAATAATAACTTAACTGCCTTGATAATTAAGTCACTTCACAAACAAATTCTTCGCTTCTTTTAAAAAGTTTTCTTTCCTTGCATAAAAGTCCAGTTCATTGAAATGTATTACACTTTTGGGTTGTTGGCATTATACTTTCCACAAATATCTTTCAATTCCTCCTTTTCCCTATCCAACGTGGTCGCGTAATACGCCTCACTCTCTAGTATTACATACTCTGATATAATAGAAATCAGGAGCAGCTTCTCTTCCAGCGAAAAGTTTTCGTTTCGTCCACTGCACATTTTCACTAGATACACGCATCCAAACTGAAGTTCACGGTGTTTATTTACGTCGCTAAGGAGCTTACAATTGCTTTTCGGGAAACAAATGACAGTAGTCAGCGTTGCCACATAATCAACAACGACAGGCCGCGGTTTTCATAGACCGCGACGAAACCTTGTTTATGCAAGCGGAAGGAAGATCGCGTCCAGGCCGCGGCTCATGAAGACGCCGTCTAAACCACGGTTTGAGCCTCGTTCTTGCAATCCACCCCATATGTTTATCTGAATCTGGTCGAAATGCTAAACACGTGATTGCATGAATATGTACGTACATATATAGGTTCATTTACATTACTGTGTACAGATACCTTTACATTAAGAAAAACGTCTACCGCAAGTGAGATCGATAAAGAAGTGGTGCTGCTAAACTCCAAATATTCTGAACACATAGGTTTGAACATTCTGATTTGACGTAAGTTGGCAGCCGTAAAAAAGTAACCAACGTAGTATGTGCAAAGTAATCAATTTCACGAAAGATGTTGGAAACGTTTTCTATGAGTACCCGCCTAATACATATTCCATATACATAGGCATTATGAAGATTAAAATTAAAGTCTTCTCCTTAATTTCTATACCCAATTTCATATTTATTTTATTTATTTAACTCTAGAAACAGCACTAAAGCCTTTGCATTGAGTTATATAAAATATAAATTATGAAAATAATTTATAATAATAGCAAAAATGATAAGAAACAAAATTTGAACAAGAGTAATTAAATATAAAGAGCTCCTTAGCAACGTTGCCATGTTCATCGCAGCTTGCCGGCTCCTTCCTCGGAAGAAAACCGGAAGTATGTTCTTTGAACTTAAATACTAACGTTAAACATCCGATGACCTAGGCTGGAAAAAATATATTATGTGCTTTAATATCTCTTGCACGTTCCCTTAGTTTTTTAACAATTTTTTTCGGGCCAAGATTGAAATAAAAATTTTTATGTGAAGGAAGGTCGTCATACTCCCATAAGGACAATGCATTTCAACGTGAAAAACCTTCATTTTCAAATCCATATATCTTCGTTAAATGGCCAATGACATATCAATATTTTTACACCATTCGATAGGGAAAGCGATGGACTATAATATATGTTAAAATCAGGGCAAGTTTTCGGGCATGCCTAAAATGATGGTTCCTCCTTAAGAAACAATTTCTTTCTTCTTATTCTCTGGGACTCTTTTAATAATCATGTTCAGTAAATGGCAAACGAATATATTTTGTTATAAATAATTGACTCCTTTCAATGAAAACATCCCGGACGTTAGAAATAGACCAGTTGTCATGCATGACCCATAGTCCGGCAAAATCCCTAATCCAGCATCACTTCGGTCCCGTCTGTACCGCATTAAAGATCCTCAACTGTATCTATAGTATTTAAGGGGTTAATACACGCATCATGCACTACAGACTACTCTAAAATATTTCCCCTACCTATCCCTTTGTTATGCTGCCTATTCCGATCTCTTATAGTTCGGAGGAAAAATGCCATTTCGAATCTATCGGTATGACAATCAAACTCTCTTATCATATTTATCTGGTCGAATCTAGCATAATACGCTGGTGTTTTTAATATGTGCCTAACATCCTCAGTAAAGTTATCCGATTGAAATTTCTCTAATAGATTTAATCTGTACTTTAACCTACGCTCTGATAATGATTCCCACCCTAATTCTTGTATTAATTCTGATACACTACTCAACCTATCGTAACACCTTTTAACGAACCTAGCTGCTCCACGCTGCACACTGTCTAGTTCTCTGATCAAACCTATTTCATTCGCATCCCATAAACTGGCTGCATACTCAAGGTGAGGCATAAGTAGCGAAAAGTAACATTTCTCTTTTGTCTTCTCATCACATTTTCCAAGTGCTCTTTTTATAAATCCTAGCTTTCTCTTCGCTCGGCCGCATATTTCCCGGATGTGTCTTCCCCACGATAATCTATAGTGATTGTTGCACCTAAATGCTCTATGGTTGCAACGCTTTCGATCTTCGTGTTACTAATTTTATAGCATCTCTCTATGGAATTATTCCTCCTCCAAAAATTGATAGCTACACACTTTTTAAGGTTAAGTTCTAACTTTCATTTGTCGCACCACTCTTGAATTGCATCTAAATCCTTACTAAGCGATTTCCTGTCTTCTTCTTTTGATATACCCCTATACACTACCGCATCGTCTGAAAAATGTCTAATTGTAAGCTTACTACTAACTACAGTACCCAAATCGTTTATGTATAAAAGAAATAGAAACGGACCTACTACGCTACCCTGTGGAACTCCCGATGTGACTTTGATTGTGTCCGACATGATACTATCTAAGACAACCTTCTTCTCCCGCCCACTTAAGAATTCCTTTACCTAACAAACAACGTCTTTATTTATACCAAAACTCCCTAACTTCAAGATTAATTTATCATAAGGAACTTTATGGAATGCCTTTTTAAAATCTAAAAATATCGCATTAACTTCAGAACTGTTTTCGCCGTTTACTAAAATATCGTGTACAAATAAAGCTAATTGTGTCTCGCAAGATCTACCTTTCCGGAACCCATGTTGGCTGTTTATGAGAAATCCCTGACTATCCAAATGCCCCATGATCGAACTGACTACAATGTGATCAAATATCTTACAAAGATTGACGTGAGTGAAATGGGTCTGTCGTTACTTGGTTCTTCCCTATCACCGCTTTTAAAAATAGGTGTAATGTTAGCTACTTTCCAATCCTTGGGTACTGTGTGGTTCTTTAGTGTTTTATTAAATATTATTTATAGATAGGGGGCTATTTCAGAAGCTAATGTTTTATATACTCTGGAAGGAATTTGATCGGGACCTGGTGATTTGTTTTTACTAATGCTTTTTAACTGCTGCTCTATTCGGCGACACGAAATTATTATTTCGGGCATTTGCTCACTGAATGTGTTCGGCGGTGGTCCACTGCGTTGTGTGACGATGAGTTGAATACGCTTTGGAAGAAGGTGTTTAAATAATTGGCTTTTTCTACACTGCTGGTGACTCTTATTCCTTTATCGTTTTTAAGTGTGTGCACTGTGGACCTATTACTACTGTGAACCTATGACTTAAGTGCAACACTGCTGTAAAAGACCCTCACCAAGATCTCTGCTTTCTAAAACTCCAAAAATTATACGATAGTATAGATACCATAATTTCAAGAGCAGCGTTAAAGAAGCTAGGTCACCGGATGTGGTGCTTATCAGAGAAGTCTGCTATTTTATCACTCTTCGATTATGACGCAGATATACAGACCTAAGTTAAAATAGTGGAAAACTATGACTGAGATTTTACACATGAAAAGAGCTACATATATTCCTTTTTCCGTGGAGAATTGGATAGGCAAATATATTAAGCTTCCTTTCTACTGTTAAGCATTCCTTGCAAAAATTTTAATATTTAATTTTTAAATGTCTTAATTCACATCTTTGTATGCATTCGAATATTTATACGAGAGAAAAGAGGACGACCTCGTGTCAATCAAAATCAGAGATCACTTCTCTCCTCCAATTATGGACACTAGTTTTCTCCAAGAATGTCAATTCAAGTTTTTTCGCTTTGACATGGAAGACCAGCAATTCCTATTCAACAGCTTGAACGATCATTTGGAACTTAAAAGCTGCTAATGACACCGAATAAATAGGTATTTTACTAACGCAAGATTTTAGACTATTTGAGAAGCAAACGCAGTTTTTGTTATGATGTATTCTAGGATATCGTAAACTGGATCAAGATTCAACCGTAAAATACTTTAAAAGAGTATAAATTTTATATTCAAATTGAACAAGAATTTATATACTACGTATTTATTAGTAGTAACCTTCATGCCAAATTAACCCTACTTAACTTATCGCGCGTTATATTCAAATTTGGCGTTAAATTCGGCACGGGTTAACATCATCCTATTGAGATGAAATTTCGTTTAGTGTAAATTCAACCAAAAGTAAAAAAATAAAGGGGGGGGGGTAAAAAAAGAGGTTTCTGCTCAAATAAGGGGCACGGGAGGCAGCAGGCCAAGGCCCAACTCTGGGTTGAAGCGCCACCAGGATAAACGGGTAGTAAAATAACTATAAATAAAACCCTAATATACAGAGGTAGGGATACCTCCGGTAAGTAAACATTTGGGAATGAGTCCAGTGTAGAGTCCATAATTTCAAGAGTAGCGTTAAAGAAGCTAGGTCACCGGATGTGGCGCTTATCAGAGGAGTCTGTTATTTTATCACTCTTCGATGATGACGCAAATATACAGACCTAAGTTCAAATAGTGGAGAACTATGACAGATATTACAATTGAAAGGAGCTACATATATTCCTTTTTGTGGAGAATTGGATAGGCAAATATATTATGCCGCAAGGGCCTCATTTTCTGTTATACATGCAATTTTTATCCTCACTTATAGAAGCAGAGCATTAAATGAAATTACTCTGTGAACATAAACTGCTGAATTAACTAGTTAGGGGGACATGAACCTCTACACAGCATTTATCATCAGACTGTTTGCCAAATATAGCTCGGGTCCTTTCAGCCTAAAAGAATACAAAAATTAAAAAAGACGACGTCCATGGCTGAAGACAAATTTTAACTTTGTGAGAGGAAAGAGGTACTTGCAGGGAATCTCAGAGTACTTCTGTTAGTAAGCTTGTGCTTCTTCTTGATTTACCCTTCCATGTACCTTACATCCGGTCTGAAGCGCCTACAAGAGCGGATAATGTAAATGAATTTCTGGCTAAATTCTGTAGACCAATTCATTTTAAATGATTGGCCTGGTAATAAGATTGAGATGTAATCCTTGTGTTTTTGTAGTGCAAACCTTGTTAGGTTGAGCAAACCAATCAGGCTTCGTAAAAGTTCGGCTGACAATAAAAAAAGCGAGAATGTGTAAACAGTGATGTACTGATATATAAACAGGGCAAACTAAAGTGTTAATACGAAATGGAATTATAGTAGGAAAGTAATACTATCATAAAAAAGGACAAGATACTACATAATAAAAAATGCGATTTCCCGCCGAGATAAAAAATTTTATTTTTGTATTTTTGGAATTCCACAAAATAACGTCAGATACATCCATTTTCAGCACCTAAGGCATTAGGCACGTAATATCTAGAATATTAACCAAGGGAGATATTTATTACATAATTATAGGGACAAGCGGACATTCAATTATATCTACACGTAACACCTTACGAGCCACCGCGAGGGTGTGTAGCAGGGGGTGAAGATCACAAAACACATTTACATACAACTAAGAACCTACTCCTCCTAGACATCTAGAGAATGTCTACAAGACATTTTCTAGACATATCTCGAAGACATTGTACATACTTTGTAGACGTTTACTCAATATTTTGTGCTATGTATGTGGGTCGGTTAATTCTGTCGATTTGATGTTTTAGTTGGGTTTAGTTTGTGTTCAGGTGGTTTCCTTGTGTGATATTTTACTTTTAATTTTAAGGCCTCATTTGTTCCTAGTGGTAGGCAGGGTGGCCACTTTTTATTTTCAGACTGTTACTGCAAAAAACAGTTTATTTCCACGAAGCAAACCTTGCGCGGTTCACTTTTCCAAACTAATGAGCTCCAGACAGTTCATAGAAACGAACAGTTCGATTACAGAAAACGAACCACACATCGGCGGTCCACTCAACCAAACAGATCCGTTCCATTTACCAAACTCTTTCCAATTGAACCAGTTCGGTCAAGGTCAACGGCCGAATCGGTCAGTCCATGAGCTCCCACTTCCAGGTTGGAGGAACCACATTTCTGGAGGAGCTGTTTTTTTAGGCGCGTCATAAATGCAGATTAACCTGAAATAACAGTTAAGGATGAGATACACGGGTAAATGGCCACGGGATGGATAACTTTCAGGGGCAACGAGGCACAGACGACGACCCTTCGGACGGAATGACCTCTGGAGAGGCGCGCTGCGATCCAACCTTGCCCCTCCGTCTTCACGGGACTTCTCCGTCAACCTTCGGAATTAAGATCCGGAGGAGAACTCGAGCGATTGCGTAAGACGACTGGCGGAATGGATATGGTAATGCCGACGCCATTACAAACACTCGAATATGCTCGCCGCTTTTTTCCGCACATTTTTTTCCGTCGCAAAATGACGTCCACTGAGAGGAACAATGGAGGTGTGTCGGCGCAGCGGCTTTGCATATGGATATGGGGAGAAGCGAGTCGTCAACGGCGACCAAGGAGAGAGAAAAAAAGGGTGAGTTGCACTTCGCTCGTCACACAGCGGGAAAGGCCTTCTCGAAAGGTAGCGATCGAATTAGAACAGCGACATTTACCATCTTGGAACTACGGGGGAATGATCATACAAGGATTAGGTCGGGAATCACTATTAGATCGTAGGTTCAAGTACCGATTAAACCTATAAAGGTAGTTGTTTCAGGATTGATATGGTGGAATATCATAGCGAAAGAAAAAGACTGGCAATTTTCCACAAAATTAGGATTTTACTTGACCGGTTTCGGTGTACAACACCATCTTCAGGTGAAGAATTCTTCAACTGAAGAATTCTTCACCTGTTGTACACCGAAACCGGTCAAGGAAAATCCTAATTTTGTGGAAAATTGCCAGTCTTTTTCTTTCACCGATTAAATCTATTAGAGAAATTTAAATCGGATAGCTTTACTGAGGATGTAGGATAAATGTTAAAAACACAAGCGTATTAAGCTAGATTCAACCAGATAAGTAAGATTAGAGAGATAGATTGTCGTACTGATAGATTCAAAATGTCAATTTTCCCCCGTGCTATTAGAGAACACAATAGGCAGCATAGCAAAGGTCTGCAAAGCAAAGCAAAAATAGTCTGCTGTGCATGACGCATGTGTTGACAACCAATCCCTTTATTACTACGCAGATACGAACGATCTAGCTGCTTGTGACCCTTTTATGTAGCATGTTCCATGTGGTACCCTAGTTGCATGTCAGTAGCGCGTGTTTGGGGATCTCCACCCCATGCCACGCACCCTCGCGGTGGCTTGCAGTGTATCGCGTAGATGCAGATGACCCTTAAAAGAGTGTTGACTACGGTCAATTAGAGACGGCTGTGATATCATACAAGAAATTATCATTAGTTTTAGTCACGTTTTGGACAGCCAATTCAATGGTGTCTGAACGGTATGCGTTAAATTTCCGAGAGGGAAAATTCAAAAGAAACACACTTTCCCCTCATAATAGCCTCTTACTTGTTTGCTAACACTACGTGCATGGTTCATTTGTTAAACGTCGTCTTGGCGGTGAGGGAGATACTACTTAACCTTTATCTACATCATCTTGAGCTCACCATCGATCGGTTCCGTCACGCATAGCGACTTAACAGTCTCTGATATAAATAATATTTTGATGTTTCGAAATAACTTGATGCCTATAACTCAGAAACCTAAAGTAGGAGAAATAGAAGTTCATTTTGTTAGATACTCTGCCGCACTCCATACATCTCGTCACAGGGTATATGATGTAATACTAATGATCAACATCTATATATTTATGTGAACTTTTGGAAAAAGATTGGCTTTCCCCGGAATAAGTTTTACATCACAGAAAAGAAAATATCCAACGTAGATTCTACTAAATACTTAGCGTCACTATCACTCAAGACATGTCATGGAGGAAATACATCAGGGAACTAAGCAGTGTTCGAAACCGTAGATTAGGATTCGTATTAAGTAGTGATGGGCAATATAGTGGCCTTTTAGCGAAGAGTTCTCTGAAATATAGCTCATCTATTGGAACTATTCACTGACGTGTTGGTAGCCTAATATCCAGGGTGAGCAAAAGTTTTAGTAGCAATGGATTTACAAGGAATCGTGTCATTTCCGAAGCATACTTAGATCACTACTTATATCGCTATCGTTTTTAATATCCACAAGCAATGAGCGAATTGTGTTTCACACCTTTTCTCGGGCATGAGGCGGTCAAAATCCCTTGGACATCGGCAGTAGCTAAGGCTTTGAACACTACCTGAGATCTTACTTCCTTCCAAGAAAACGCCTTCCAACGGGGGCAATGTTCATACATCCAGATGCTTATGAAAAAGCAACCTTTCTGGAGGGGAAAAGATCCTTCGAAGGCTAAAGGCACTGTCCCGAACACAGGGGTGGGAATCGGGGAAAACCAGGACCCTATTCAGTCCCTTGTCCATCTACCGCCTTTCCCTGAATCAGTGTGCAATAAATATTAGCCAGTAAATCCTTCATAATGTATCTACGCCTATATTTCGGTTGGGCTAAATTCGTTCTGGCTCGGTTTTATTCGAGTGTTATTTCTTTTCTGTTTCTCGGCGGGATGCCGCAGACTTCCCTCGAGGTTTCAGAAATTTTGCTTGGCAATGAAATTTTTTTCGTAAGAATGCTAGCTAATTTACAGCTGGCATTCACCGTCCATATTTTATTCATTTAACTGTTTTCCTATACATATGTCCGGCACATAATTTATAGCCACGATTTCTTAGCAGAAATAATTGAGGATCAAAATATAACGGGAATTTTCTTCAAGATTCCAACTCTGATGCCGTAGGGTTGGAGACTTCGTCGGACAAGAGAATGCAGATCCTCCTGCATTGGAAGATGAGACGGATTCTTCACCGCGAACCTTGCAAGATAATATGATACGATGGACAAGACCACATCGCACTTTCTGACCATACACAGGCAAAATAAATACTCTTGTTGTGCGGTGTGGCAAAACACCATAGGAAAGCTTCGCACTTATAAATCTAAGAAATAAAATGTGTGAGAAATGCCATAATAGCCATAGCTTGGAAATATAAAAGAGAAGAAGGCATGCTGACTAATATACCCTCTCCAACGGGAGAGAGTAATTTCTGCCATGAACAGGGAAAACTCTAAGAGGGGTAATTGAAGAGGCCTCTCAAGGCTTCGTACATGAGCTGCACAGACAAGAGGAATAGAAAGGTTAACAGAGAGATGTCCATTATCTGTCCAGAAAGTGGAAGAGATTTTATTAATGCAATAAAACACATAGTTAAAACCTGGAAAACGTTTAAGTACAACTGATTGCTTCTATGGCAGCCATAAATTTTCTGTATAGATAACTTAGGCAATAGTTCCTCCCCAACAGGCACGAAGCCAGAAATTTTCTTCGGGGGGGTCTTGCATATCTTGAAACAAATCAGCCTTGCCCATTCGGTGTCGACATGTTACAAATCTCTTCCCTTAATTTTCAGTGCTTGGTATTTACTTTTACAGTGCCCATACTTATCTCTTCTCACTGGTCAAGTTCACTGCTAAAATCTGAACAACAAAATTATTAGGAAAAAATTTCGGGGGTAAATTCTGCTGAAGCACCAGAAATCTCCCCCACCTTCCCTCCCTACGTTCCTGCTCCCCTGTAAGTATTTTAATTATTTCACTTTTAGCTGACTCTTATTTGTTTTTAAGAAACTCTTATTTTTACTGTTTTAACATGAAACCTAAATGTTTGTAAAAGGAACATTCAACACCATTGCGAAAATTACTTCACAGAAGTGAGCATTTATTAATTTTTTCTAATATCCACTAACTTTAATAGTACACTTTGAATATGAGATTACATTATCGATTAGTTTTTTTTTACAAAAAAAAGTTGTGTTAAACTGGAAGTTTGGATTTTGATAGGTGAGAGTAGAGCTCACCCCGTACTAAGCCAATGGCGTGTGAAATTCACACATTCAGGGTAGGGGGGCCAGATCCTTTCCCTGGGCTACCCGCGATTTCCTACGAAGTTCTGACACTCAGAAAATCGAATCGCGAGGATTTTTAGGTGGGGGTGTCTAAAAAGGCTCTTGCCCTAGATCCAGAAGGCTTTGCCAACTGTTATCTGAATATCTTACGCAAGCGGTGCAGTATATTCTCTTTTCAATGGATTCGTTACGCTCAAATAGGTTTACTTTCATCTTAAAATATTTGTTTTATGTTACAGACAGACAGTCTGATGTTTTACCGCTACCAGAAGTGCCCTTTGTCCATTAGTCCCTTCTATTCACTTAGTATTTGCCCGCAGCAATATAAATTACGTAATTGGAACGTTATTTTTTCAAGTTCAACACGTATATTTTTAGTTATTTCATTTTAGTTGGATAAAAAAGAATGCCAGATTTGCTACAGCTTTTTCTTACTTGAATACTCATCGAATAAATTTAAAGTTTTTCCGCAATTCGAATAACTACTCTTCTGCAAGTTTCCGCGGCGTTGCCTTGATGAATACTGCATTCCGGGTTTTCCGAAGCGATCGTTTTGTTTTTTTAAAATTTGATTTGTTAAAGGTCGTTATGATAGTTTCATTTGTAGTAGTACCAAATTCATAGAGGGACTAGGATTGGAATTACTTCAGAATTAACTCAGAACGCAAGTTAAATCTAGGCTTAACCTTTTTAAGTAAATTAGAAGCAGATTTGTTTATAGATGACGTTACATATAGGTATATTAAGAACCCTAATCTTATCATGCTAGGTTTGATTAGATTAACAAGATTGGGGAGATAAGATTGCCCAACCGATGGATTTGCAGTGTCATTTTTCCGGCGTCCCATAAGAGAGAACAATAAGCAGCATAGCAAAGGGAAATATAGTTAGAGTAGACTGTAGTGCATGATGCATGTTTAAATATTACTCACACATGCATGATAGGGAAATGCCGATAAATGTATTTAGGAAATTGTTTTTTTATAACCAGTTATCAAAATCAATACGTGGTTACTAACCACATAGTGCATCGTGGCCCTTGTATCTAACACGTCTCCATGAAGTAGTAGCACTGCATCACGTAGCTGAACGTAATACATCAAATATCTTGGAATAAGACTGACACAAGATCTTCCCTGTGGTAAACACATACGTGTAATAATGGGTCAAGCGAATCGTAAACTGGGATTCATCAGAAGAGTATTGGGTAAATGTGACGATCATGCACGAGAAATCAGCTCCTTTTCCCTTGTAAGAC
The DNA here is from genome assembly GCA_933228895.1 of Platycnemis pennipes. NCBI lineage: Eukaryota > Metazoa > Arthropoda > Insecta > Odonata > Platycnemididae > Platycnemis > Platycnemis pennipes. Next base: position 5,996,743 of record OW121851.1, on the reverse strand, counting down.
CTCATTAGGAATATGCTGCCAGAGCATGAGATCCCTACGAAATCGGTCTAAGTAATGAACTTGAATGTGTGCAGCGAAGATCGGCAAGATTTGTAAAGGGACGGTATGATAACCTTATTAGCGTAACCAGTCTATTAAATGAATTAAATTGGGAATCATTGTCAGATCGCAGGTTGAAATTTAGACTTAATCTCTTAAACAAATTCCAAGACCATATTTTCAGTGATGATGTTAAAAATATTTTGCGGACCCCAACTTACTATGGTAGACTGGACCATAATCACAAAATTAGAGAAATAGATTGCCGAACTGACAGATTCAAAATGTCCTTTTTTCCTCGTACTATTAGGGATATGAATAACGGTAAATATATCCAGTACGAGTGTAGCAATGGATAGCATAAGTAGTTGCATGTTGGTATAAGGACTTGAAGGTAACCCAACTAACAGCATGTTTGCTTTGCTATTTCTATCTTTTTTAAATAGTGAAGTTTAGAACAGTATATAAATACAAATCCTTTTTTATGCATGATATGTAGTGCATGTTTGGTGAGAATTCACCCCCTGCCATTCACCTTTACGGTGGCTTGCTGGGTATTACGCAGATGTAGGTATACCATGCCTTAGTGTGAATAATATTTAGCCATACCGAGAAGCATGGTGCAAGTCGTCGTATGATTTATGTGTTCAAGTACAACTACATGAACTGATTGGATTTTCCGATTCCTTGATGGAGTAATTGCTGACTCGCTGCTCGCATAAGTTACGCACAGCACCGGATTACACAGGCACTTCAGAAATATCGCCTGAAATTCTGATGCTTGAGTCTCGCTTCTACCGGCCGCGCCCCTGACATAACATCAGGTCGGTCGGCCGACTGCAATGACTTACAGCGGAAAAGACCGCTTCGGCATATTTTAGTCAGCTGAGACAGCGAAGCGGTCACCGCCACCCTTTGATTCCCAAGGTTCAATGGGCGGTAGAAAATTCACCCCCTGCCACACTTCGTCATTATGTACTTACGTGGAGACGCTTCAATTGGTCTTACAAACTGTAAAACCTTCTCGACTCTTGAGAGTTTAGTCTGCCACCAGGAGAAACTGAACAGGCAGCCTTCCCTCCTTGTTGCTAAGTTACAGCTGTTATACAGCGACAGAATGATGAAGATGAACATTTAATCAATGAATCATTAAATATTATAAAATACAAATCCTTAAGTACTGATGGACATTATCTACATAAGTACCATTTACGCATTGCTACAGTTTTGGAAGCTTTGGTTTTCTAATGATTCGCCATCCATGGGTATACGAGTCACAAAGGAATGGAATATTTCGAATGAAGAATCGAATTTTATTCAATATTAAACACTTTAAGAGTCATTAATTTGAATCGACATTTCATGAGGGATTGCTGAATTACCAATGGAATATCTTCACCTTCTTCATAGAAATATTTACCCGTTGATATTATAACTGTCAACGAAGTCACCTGCAGAAATTTAAGTGCATCCCTGAGCCTGGTGGTTATGTACTGGACAGGAAATCGCTTAGCAATGCTTTAGATGTAATTCAAGAGTGGAGCGACAAATGGCAGTTAGAACTTAACCTTAAAAAGTGTGTTAATTTTTGGAGGAGGAATAATTCGATGGAGTGATCCTAAAAAATTAATAACACGAAGATCGAAAACGTTGAAACCATAAGGTATTTAGGAGTAACAATCACTAGAGATTTATCGTGGGGAAGACACATCCGGGAAATATGCGGCCGAGCGAAGAGAAAGGTAGGATTTATCAAAATATTACTTGGGAAATGTGATGAGAAGACAAAAGAGCGATGTTACTTTTCACTAGTTATGCCCCAACTTGAATATGTACCAAGTGTATGGGATCCGAATGAATTAGGTTTGATCAGAGAACTAGACAGTGTGCAGCGTAGAGCAGCTAGGTTCTGTAAAGTTGTTCCGATAGGTTGAGAAGCGTTTCAGAATTAATACAAGTATTAGGGTGGGAATCATTATCAGAGCGTAGGTTAAAGTACAGATTAAATCTATTACAGAAATTTAAATCGGATAGCTTTCCTGAAGATGTTAGGCACATATTAAAACACCAGCGCATTATGCTAGATTCGACCAGATAAATAAGATAAGAGGATATGTCGTAACAATAGATTCGAAATGGCATTTCCCCCCGTACTATAAGAGAACAGAAGAGGCAGCATAGCAAAGGGTAGGGGAAATATTTTAGTCTGTAGTGCATGAGACCCTATAGTTGCTTGTTTTCATGGTAGTGGTGCATGCTTGGTGATCTTCACCCCCTGCCACACACCCTCGCGGTGGCTCTCAGGTTATCATGTAGATGTACTCTATCCTGAGTCACGAGGTCAAACAAAATGCAACAGTTGGTACCCTGCCGCCACGGGAACTTCCCACCTCATTTATCACGGGATACACACGGGAGAGCGAGATGTCAATTGGTGTTGTTCCTTCCAAAAGACAAAAGCGAACCGCAGGGCAACCGTGCCAATGTCAGGGCCGGCCGACAACTAATTCCGTGACGTCCTGTTCCGAAGACGCTACCCCGCCCACTTTTAAGAAGGATGCAAGATCCACCTCGTCCATTCCCCAGCTAGAAATGGACGCCCCTCGCCGCTCACAAACTGCGACTCCACTTCCATTCATGCCGGAACAACATAGCGAAGGCCGGCCCTCTTCAACTGGTATTCCCCACTCTCCTATCGTGAGCGCGTCCATCGTAAACTGATGGACACGTGACCTGCGGATTCACTCCTTGTATTTCCAGGGAACAAGTGAAGGGAGGATACCGCAACCGTTCTTTGACACCATCGTTTGCAATTGCTGGACCGTAACACGACGTGGGCCCTAGCGCTGTCCCTCAAAGGACAGCACATTCGCCGAAGCCGTGCTTCAATTACACTACAGCTGCGCCCCTTTAAAAGAACAATCGCTAGACACTTCGAAGTAATTCCGCACGATGTCACGACGGACGGCGACTCCAACGTTCTCTCCAGTTCGCCATCAGTCTGGAATTCTCGTGGGACACGGAGCCCGGACGACATCTTTACCTGACAGTATTAGAGATTGCAATTCGAATCTAATGCTGCCCGGTAAGATGTGAACAGACGCTCCGCTGAAGTCACAAGATGGCTGCTGCTGGATGCGAGCGGCGGCGTCACGGAAAAGAAAGCACGTGGCGACACGAGGCAGTCAGATGAGGGGGCGCCAGGCGACGTGAGGCAACTCGTCTTCGACGGACTCGTCCCCCCGCTGCACGAAATCAAATTCCCACGCGAGCTGCGGATTCTAACGCTCCTAGGATTTCCAGGGAACAAGTGAAGGGAGGATCCCGCTTTGCCGGGAATCGGGGGCGATGACGCGGCATCGCAAGTGAGGAGCCAAATGCGATTCAAGCAATACGAAGCACTCGCAACGAAATGCAGTACAAGCTCCCTTCGCATACAACTCCGAAGCACTACCACAGACTGCAGAAGACTCTGTGGTTTGGCCAGAGACCCACTGCCCACAGCAACACGAGAAGCTAAGTGCCAAGGACGCAGCCACACAAACGATTCGCCATTGGCGCAAGATATTACGGAGATGTCCCTGCCCGGGCTGCCTCACACGAAATCGTACTTTTCTTACGGTCGAACCAAGGAAACAAAGGCGGACTGTACGAACCAAACAGGGCCATGAACTTACGCGCGGTCTCACCGTTCAACTCGCATATCCGAAAGGACTCGAGGTGGAGTCGACGGGATTCATCATCCTCCCTTCCTCAGAACAAATCACTCCAGCTGGAGCCAATGACCATAAGAACAAGGCATCTGAGGCTAGATCACCCTGCCAGAGACAAGCACTTGGAAGTAAGGCTGAACACCCCCAAGAGGAAGATTTCACGCGACAATTCACACCGCCGCAACACGTTAAACGAAGGCAAATGCATGTGTGTCACCTACGCTTGAAAAAAACACATTAATTGGGCGACCGGAAATGAAAAAAAAATGAAAGTCGGAGATACAGATTTAAAATGCAGTTAACAGAGAAGAGAATGTTTAAGCACTTTTACACTTCTAAATAAAAAGTTGGTCCTGGCAACCAAAGAAGAGAGAGTGTTTGCTCTGTGGATGATTTTGGAAACCTATTCCCGTTGAATGGCAATTACGAATTAAATCACGACTGCAAGGAAAACTAGGGAACTAATTGCCAATAAGGAATTTCGGATTGGTTCTCTCTGAGAAGCATCATTAAAAGATTACGTTCCTGGAAATCTTTCGCTAGGGGCGCTCGTCAGAAAGGTCCTTCGTCACCCAAGATGCCTTCCGAAGGAGTGGCCCCCACACCACGCCTACCAACCTTTGCAGCACTTCTCAAGAGCTCGGACTCTTAGCCGCGACAGGCGGAGTTATCCACAGCAAAAAGCCACCTCCATTAAATCGATCCCTATGAATTACACGGCTCATTGAAGGGGTAATGGCCAAACCAGCGTTTAATACTCGATCACTTTTCAATATTTATGATCTGACGGGTAATTTCCCTTCCCCGAGTGATTTGGATGGCAAGATCTGGGAAAGCTAATGCAACTCATCCACATTCCACAAACACGATTCTTAAAGGAAATAAAACACAAGCGGAGGACGGCGAAAGACGCAGCATCCTCTTCTAAGGGCGGCGGCGATCGTGGTGAGCGGGGAACATCGGCTGCTGACCTCCTCCTCCTCCCAGAGAGGAGGGCGCTGGGGTCGCGGGAGACAACGAGGCGAGTGACACACACCACACGACGTGGGGGTAGTATTCACGGCCTCCGGCGCCGCGCTGCTGTCCGCCATGCTCTGGGGTCACGCTTCTTCAGATAGCGAGAGCAGGAGGTCGAAAGGGCACGCCCTTATCTCCCGCCAGGCGGCGCCAGCTACTCTCGATATCGCTCCCCTGGGGCGGATATCCGGCACGCCTCCTCCGTTTTCGAAGAGGCCTATACTCCCAACTGCCGTCAACCTCCTCTCGGCGATCCGGAGAGCGATAAACGCGGACGATAACGTGGCCTGCTGCTAACCGATGCCCGGGAGAGCCACCACGGCCATGTGGTCCACGGCGAGCCACGAAAACTGGGCATTCAACGCCAACACGGCCTAACTCGGGCAGTGTGGCAGCCGTGGACCACGCCTCCGAGAGGAAACCGCCTCCGCCTGCACGAGACACCAAATGTGAATAAGCAGTCGGCCCGCGAGGGAGATCCTCCATCGGTTACGATTGGCGACAGGTTTCACCTAGCACTGTGTGGCAAACCTCTTGTGCCTTCAAATACACAACAATATTTCGAAGGCACTGTCACCGAAGGGAGAGGTGGATGTGTGTCCGTCCTATTTCGGGCCCGCAATTCGCTCGCAGGCTGCTTGTTTACATACCCTCGCCCGAAATGTCTACGCTCCTCGTTCCTCCAGAGCAGGGTCTTGTTGCCGTGTCTTACTTCGAAACCTCGCAAGTGACAACCTTCTTCCGAAAGTGGTCGATTGCGTGGATGCAAGGTTCTACACTACGCATCTCTGACATTAACCACACTGTAGCCGAGAAAAAAGGAAACTTTCCCTCCCCTTTCGCCTGAAACAACTCCCACAATCCACATACCAGCAACGGACCCCAGCCGTGAATCGTATGCCAAAAATAACTATCGATTGACTGCCTTGAAACATTTGCTCCTGATAATGTTTCGGCGAAAGATTTCGATCGTTAATTTCGATGGATGTACTCGCATTCTGCCTGTGACTATTTCACTTTGATCGGTGGTCAAAAGAGAATCGATCACGCTCCCGTAGTCAAATTTGAGCTTAATACGTTGTTATTAATACTTCTAAATGCTTTTAGAAGAAGACTTATCGTAGTAGCCGTCATAACGAATCAATCTGCGATAGCACAGGATGCACAAATGAGATTGATGATTTAAAATACCAGGCGTTGTAGGAATATTGGCGATTGGGTTTTGGGCACTCAACGTGCCCGACGCAAAGCGAGGTCGCATCAGACGGGTCTGGAGAAGTGGAACGGGGAGCTATTAGTCAGGTTATAAACGAAATAAGACGCATCTTGAGTAGTAACCGGATTCGTGGAGGAAGAAGGGTAATCTCTGCTGAAGCTGAAATCTGTTCTTAAAACCACTTACCTCGATAAAGGGCCGAACTGAGTGAAAACCATTATTAATCCTCCTCCATTTCTTACATTATTTTAGAGACGGCTCGACATAATATTGATTTGTTGTATTGCATTTAAAAAGCATTGATTATTTAATTAGCCATCTCATAAATGCTACTTTTTCGTTTAACGCACTTGCGTACTCATTCACGCGTACGTATGCATATAAACATGCTACGATAGTAGATTAAACAAGTTGCTTCCAGGGAATCAATCCTTAATACTGGCCAATGTTCTGTAGACTGTGCAAACTACTTTTCAAAAATAATAAATTACCAAAGAGTGCTGGGAGAAATGAATTTTTTTTAACATAATTAACCCACGTAAAAAGCAACAAGTCGCCAAATCAACTTTACATTAATGAATGTTAACAAGGCCTATACCATTCGTATACATTATATTTCTTCCTCAATACTGTTCATTTTCACATCCCCAGAGAGCAATTAACTAATGCGTTTTCCAAGAGATTACTTAATGGCGCATCAACGACCCGTGGGACACGTGATTAGCCAGGATTTACGTCAAATTTGGAGGAGACCCTCCGGATTTGTTAAACATTGTTACGGGGGCGAATGTACGTAAGTAGGTTGCGGGAGGCCCTTCAAGCGCCCAAGAATTTGCGGAAGGAAGGTTTCCCCTCGGACAAGATTGGGACAAGCATCAACGGCACAACTCCCTCGCGCCTAGCCAGAGCGTAACTGCACCACAAGACACACACGCGCACAACACCCGTCTTCCTCCCTTGAAAGTGACAATTGAATGCGCACACGCAACAACAAAGAGGATTAAACCGACGACGCCAGGATATGGAACTGGCGAGGATTTTCACTCCTGTAAGTCCACCGCGCAGAATTTCTTCTCGTCGCGTGAAGGACATTTAAGAGGTGCCGCCGGCCGGGCTCTGTCTCCGAGCACCAGTGCGTGGGTGAGGGTCCAGTCCACGATGGTGCGTGCGATGGCGAACAACTGGAGGCTTCGCGGACGGACATTTTTCAAACGAATGGGGGGAGAAGTTTCGAGGATTCGAAAGGGCATCGGCAAATGGACGATTGCACGATTGAAAAACAAGGAATTACGTCAAAATTAACACCCGGTCACCAATGCCTCCGTGGCATTTCCATCCGAGGGCTTTGGTTCGAGGCCCATCCATCACAAATCAGAAGGGACTCAAAAGAGCCATTGAAGAGTAAAATTAAAAGGTGATATTGTCACTATACGGTTATTTTCAATGAAATGCTAAAATTGCGCGATAAGCAGGAGTCGAAATGGTGACTTGAAACTCAACGCCAATAGCCCTGATGCCACCAAAATCCCTGTCACGTCAAGCAAGATCTTCCTTCACTCGGAAATCAAAAACAGGTCTTCTATAAATTTCCTCAAAAACTGCGCGAATTGCAATAAAAGCTACATTGGTTCTCCAACAAAGAAAGTTATCAAATGCTCACTTAATGTGCAATAGAATATTTATTTTGCTCGAGGTAGCGAAGCCTGAAGAGTTAAGCATTTCTACCCGTCCGCTAACAGCGTGAAAATAGATGGATTGTGCACTTGCAGCCCGGCGACTGACAATTCCAGCCGCTGCCGTTCAAGTGGCGCTCCCTCCCCGCACTGGAGAGGCGCCTGCCCACAATGCAATCAACAGGTCGCGCACAAGACAGAAGAGGACCCGAATCTTAACATACGTGCACACTTCATCTGTGATCTCGATAACATGGAAGTCATGAACACTATCTCAACGATCGAGATTAAATTATTTTCTCTCTAAATACATTGAAAAAAGAGCCCTTAAAAAGACGCACTAAATTAAGAATTTTGGCACGCAGTAAATAAATCTGTGAAAAAAACCTATTTCATCTGGAGTTCTGTCATTTAGAAGCAACACCAAGCAGTAAGTGTCCATTGACTTAATGAAGCCGTATTGTCACTCGAGCACCTGCATGAAGCCCTAGCTACAAGGTCTGATGCGTCCTCTGTGTCGCAGAGTGATTCCTACATCCGCTCCGGGAGGATGGGAAGGGAGGAGAGAAACCCGGCGTCGGCACTATCCTGCTTTAGCGCCACTTAACTTCCCATCCGACAAACGGATTACTGCACTCTCCACAAAACACTACTTTACCATTACGCTTTACCAACACTACTTTTCCATACTGCATTACTGCTGGGGTTCTCGAACCCGGGCCAACGGGGTGTGAGGCGAGCACTCCACCCCTCCCTTCCTCCGGGGACGGGCCTCGCCTCCACAAGAGGGCCCACGTTCCCTTTGGGGCCCGAGATGAGCTGGCAATAGGCCACGGAACAATTCCGGCGGATATGACTCACATGGTCCACTCATCACATAGTAGGCGACTCTTTGGGCAGATACGACAGATCAACACACTTCAATTAACGAGTACTCACTCCCCGCCGGTAAGTAGGCAATTGACAAGAGATGGTGTTTCCGGCGACTTGGGCTTCGACCCAGTATCGACGCATGTTAGTAGTGATGATCTTCACCCCCTGCCACACACCCTCGCGGTGGCTTGCAGGGTATCGTGTAGATGTTGACAGCGTAAAATGGTTTAAACCTCAATCCCGCTCAAAGAAATATGGCATTACTCCCCTTCATGCATCAACACAAAGTAGCTTTCCCAGTACGATCCCATTTCGACCAAGTTCACCACGACAACGTTGCGTACAAACTGCGTATTCGACGAACACGGAATATAACGAAACACGATCGAACTCCGGCAAACTAATCACCGTTCAACTTGCAAATCGGCGAAGAGGGAAAACAACTGTCCTTCCGGATATGGCGCAAATGTTTGTCGCCGGCGACAGTCCTCTCGCGGCAATCGCAGATTCGCCATTGGCTCGCAGTCCCGCCCGTTAAGACGAGGGGCGCGACGATTCTAAATATAGAAGGCCAGACATCTGGGTTTCGATGACGACCCGGGTCGCTAACTCCCAACCATCTCCCTCAAGGTTGCTAACGCCGGGATTGAAACCCGAATACATGTCCGCCCCTCGTGTCCAGCAACCGATTTGGTAATCAGCCGCAAAATACTATCACACGATAAGGCAAGAGCCAAAGTGCTATCCGAATAGGGGCTGATCACGAATCCCACGTCGAACTACTGCGCGCAATACCATCACGATACAGAATGATGCGTACAGTTACCCTCACACAAACACCGAACGATAATCGAAATTCTCGAACGAATTACCTTAAATGTCGCGCCAACAGCCAAGCACTCGAAGGCTGCTCGCAACTCCCAGAGAACCAATTATTGGTGCCAGCGGTTGAAATCCCAGGCGACGAAAACTCGAGACGTAACAAGAGGGTCCGAATGTGTCGACCGTTAGCACCGCTCCCGAAGGCAACACAATCCCTCGCATGCGAGAACGAAAGACCGGCAGCCTTAAAAAAGTCCCAGGGACCGCCATTATGTCTTCCAGCGGCGTGACCCCGCCCAAAAATAGAAATAAGACGGCCGACCCCCCCTTCCCCCCTCCCGCGGGCGAGAAACAGTTACGCTACGTGGGTTAACACAAGGGGAGAGAATTCGGAGGAACTGGAAATCGATTCAATGTGCCCAGCGCAAGAAGATAACAGACCATGGTATTTCTGAGCGGACGAAGCATTAACGTCGTGAGCAAATGGATGGCGGAGGAGGAGAGCACGACACAGCGCCGTAAGAAGACTGCGGTCTCTCGAGAGGCCACGTGGACAACATCCGGCGCTCGAACAGGTGGACGGCGGCGGGTGCCTACGTCACGGCGGGGGCTGCAGGACGAAAGGTCCGTTCACGTCGCGAGCTGCATCCTGAGGCGCTCCGTCCTCGGATCGCTCAATTGACTCACAGACACGCCCATGCAGGGCGCACGCCAACATGGCGGCGGGCGCACGGTGCGGCCACGCAGCCAACAGACACGCCCAAGGGCGGAAGGTTACTTACTCCTTAAGGGAAGGACTTTCACCGAGATCCCTGGCGAGAGACGGCGATTATTTTATCAGGGTGGATGACCCTAAGGAGTCAAGACAGGCGTCCAAGTCCATTCTGCACGAAACGCAACGAGGTCCGAAAAACTAAAGCCAGCCATCGTCTAAGTGTGCACGCGAAAAGACACGACATGGAGTCAAATTAGCGATTCAAAAACGGCAAGATACGAGTCAAAAGGGCAAGAGCCACAGCGGAGAATGCAATGAGACCTTCAAAGGGGTCGAATTAGAGGTCAACACTAAGCATTCGTTGGGCCGGAGATGAAGGCAAGCGATAAACTACCCCGACAAGCAGAGGAGGATAGGGGAGGGTGTGGGGGTGGTACTCACCTCCGTTGCCATGGAGTCCTCCCACGTGGCACACAGGGGCGACCGTCTCCGCCCGCAGCTGGCGAGCAACTGCCACCCCGACGACCCGTCGCCGAGGAATGCCACTTGTGGATGTCCCGCGCAGAGGACGACGGGATACACTCGCGGCCGATATGCAAGTGGTCTGATCGAAATTCCCTTATCTCCGTCGAGAGGCAATTGGGCGTCCACGCTCGCCGGCTACAGTGGCGCCAGCTCCCTCCTCATGAACTATGCACGCAATTAATAATGGCCACGCGCACCACCCTAGGCGATGCCAACCGCTCTTTCTCTCGACGGAGAGACTGCTTCGCGACAGACATTCACGCCGAGAGACGCAGTGAAAGCGTTTCCTCGCCACTTCTGCCTTCGGAGGTTTTCCGTTCGCGAGGAATGATGCGTCCCCTCCGATTAAGAAGACGACACCCTCTTCCCCCACCCAAGAGAGACTCGGTCGTTCCGATCCACGTGTCCGCTCTTTGAAAGAACCGATTCACGGACGCGTGTCTCGATGGCCAACGCACTATACGTGTCCACTAACTCCTCCTCCTGCCCCCCGCCCCCTCCAGAAGCGGAAGTCTCGTCTGGGAAGTGGGCGACGCTGCGATGAGCCGCACGGGAGTCGTCGCCGACCGGATCGAAAGACCGGCACACTCGCGAATGAATCACGGCGAGACGGGCGTTACGTAAGACGCTCTCAGCAGCTCGGCCTGCGTCGGACTGAAGACGGGCGCCTTCGGCAGCCGAAGGGGGGTTTCGCTTCCCGCCGCCGCGGCGGCGCCTCCGTCGCCCGAGCACACGTTCGCCTCGATTTTGCAAATTTATCAACCTTGGGGTTGGTGGCTCTCGGAGCAGTCAAAGTGTTTTACCACTGTTTGCACTCATGGGCGCATTATTCTCCACTTATCAACTCGGCAGTCTCAGAGCGCGCCGCATCTTCAGCATCTTCCAAAGAGAGAAAGCCACCGTCTTCTTCCCTCCCTGATCGACGGACTGGTAATAGTAGTCGCATCTATGATGCGTCCCTCACATGATTATCGCGCCATTGCAAGACGAGGAGTCATCCCCACGACAAGGATTTTACGACAGGCGCGCCCTGGTTCACTCAAAACAGCTACTTACTCTGCAATGTAAACACGTCCGCAATCATTCTTTCCAATAGCATTAAATTTCAAAGCACACTTGATAATCTTTACAACAACCTAACAGATTCTGCATGGTATCATGAAGAAAACACGCGTGTCATCAACAACGGAACCTTATGCGCTCTGAATCGCCAAGACCACCAAATCACTTCGTAATATTCATCGTAGATGGAACAATAAACAACCACGTATACCTTGATTCTATTCCTTAGGGCTTAACTTCCGTCTACTTAATCTACATCTACGCGATACACTGTTAGCCAACGCGAGGGTGTGTGGCAGGGGGTGAATATCACCAAACTACGGACTACTCTAACAAAACTTCACCTACCCATCCCTTCGTACTAGTAACTGAAAAATGAGCAACTTCCACAGAGAAAAACGTTTATCGCAACCGGGTTTCTCTTTTTACAGCATCTTCAGGCGTAGCAAGAGCGAGACACGGTCGCAATAAACGTTTTTCTCTGTGGAGTTGCTCATTTTTGAGTTACGTTTCCTCTCAATCACACCTGAAACCTCAGAATTTGTACTCACCCATCCGTTCGCTATGCTGCCTATTGTTATGTTCTCTCTAATGGCACGCGGGAAACATTGTGGAAGTGCATATTTTAACATTAATGAAGCCAGTCGTATCTTTTCCACACAGAATTTCTAATGAAACCGAGCCAAGGTTTCAACGCTTCTGCGTCATTATCAAGGGTCACTCGTCAAGGCGGTGACCCTTGATACCGACGCTACAGCGCTGAAACCATGCCTCGGTTTTATTTAAAAATATTCTGCGTGGAAAAGCACGACTGGTGTCATAAACGCTATACACCATTTATAGAAATACCTACCAGCCGAATGGGTGACGCTTCGCCAAATACGCTTCGCAAACACACCGGTCAACCTTTCTCGATCCTATTACCTCGGTTTTCTCTCCCGCTATCCACATAATTCACAATTCTTAAGAAACCCCTTTCACATGACATTTCTTAATTTATGCGAATACGTGTTTGGAACCGGAAAAGGATGCCCAGAGTGAAGAGAACGACGATTTGGCGCTGCGGAAGGTCTCATCAATTCTTCAAGGTCGCTGGGATGCGTGCGCTTCGTTGTTGCGTTCTTCCCGTTCTGCTTTCGCCAGCCACTTCAGGGACAAGGGAGAGAGAGCACGCCCCCTTCAAGGAAAAATACGCTTCAGGAGAAAATTTCGACAAACATTTTGTCATCATCAGATTACGCCTGAACTAGCGATGGTTTGCAGGTGGATAGCATCCCCTTCGCTCTTCCTGCAGTTTTTGCCCTTGCCTTTCCTTCAGCTCATCTGCATAAAATCCTGCAGGCCACCGCAGAAGTGTGTGGCAGGGGGCGAACCATCTCCAAGCATGCATCATCAATCGGAAAGAATGAGTTTGCACTTACTGCCATGCATGGTATGGGAACAATTCTACACCGTGCACACGCGACACACACATGTAGAGGTGGGTAAATTACCGTAATTTTCCGGTAATTTTAAGTTTTGAGCTGTAAAGACTTTATTTATCGTGGGGAAGACACATCCGGGAAATATGCGGCCGAGCGAAGAGAGAGCTAGGACTTATAAAAAGAGTAGGTACTTGGGAAATGTGATGAGAAGACAAAAGAGCGATGTTACTTTTCACTAGTTAGGCCCCACCTTGAGTATGCAGCCAGTGTATGAGATCCGAATGAATTATGTTTGATCAGAGAACTAGACAGTGTGTAGCCTAGAGCAGCTAGGTTCTGTAAAGTTGTTACGATAGGTTGAGTAGTGTTTCAGAATCAAGATTTAGGGTGGGAATCATTATCAGAGCGTAGGTTAAAGTACAGATTAAATCTATTAGAGATATTTCAATCGGATAGGTTTACTGAATATGTTAGGCACATATTAAAAAAAACAGCGTATTATGATAGATTCGACCAGATAATAAGATTAGAAAGATAGATTGTCGTACTGATAGATTCAAAATGACATTTTCCCCCCGTACGATAAGGGAACAGAATAGGCAGCATAGCAAAGGGATAGGTAGAGGAAATATTTTGGAGTAGTCTGTAGTGCATGATGCATGTATTAATCCCTCAAATACTATAGATACTAACAATCTAGTTGCATGAGACCCTACAGTTTCTTGTTTGCATGTTAGTAGTGCATGCTTGGCGACCTTCACCCCCTGCCACACACCCTCGCGGTGGCTTGCAGGGTATCGTGTAGATGTAGATAGACTTATCAGAGGACTCAATGCGAAATCAATTAGCATTAAGATAAAAATGACTACGCTTATAAAGAACATATCACAACATTCATCTATGATAACTTTAAAAAAATTAAAACAAAGTTGGCAGCAACACGCAATTCGTCCCTCTTTGGTCACTCCGCGAGAAATTTTCGTCCCAACGGCATTGCTCTGCGCAATGTGCAGAGGAGTGTCATTTGTTATATTCTCTTCACGGATGCAATGTAAACAAAATCGTTTTAACTACTTAATTTGTGATATCACCCGTTCCAATGGTATCTCCGTGAGGAACACTGCGTGCGAATGTTTCAGTCCTTAACTTGTAACAGTGTGAACTTGTTTGTACCAAATACGTTTACTAGTTGGTGAAATATTCACTTTGAAATTGGGTCGTCTGCTAAGTAATAAAACCTTACGGAGAGGAATAATGGCATTAAGGAATTGTGCGAAATGTTGGAAGGAGTAAATATTGGAACATGGAGTAGCCCGAAAAATCTTTGACTTCAGTGACAGCATACGGATAAAAAAATTAATATGAATTTTTCCAGTGAAAATGCATACTTTTTGAAGTGAAAAAAATGCTCATATGACAGACAGGGCAGCTCAATACTTAAGTTTTTAGTCTTGAATTTCACTCTTATGTTCTGGTTAAGTTTACACTATGTAGCAAAACCTGCTATATAACTTTTTCTGTATAACATTGTTGAATAACTTTTGCGAAATAACATTGTTGACTAACTTCCCGATTCCCAACGGAGAGCACAATTAGCAATATAGCACTTTTCAGAAGTGACTTTTCTACTTTTAGCAAACGTTATATAAACTTGCTAAATGCTATAAAAATTTGCTATGTAGCAGGTTTTGCTACATAGTGTTAACGCGGTTTTAGGTAGCGCTGTCATTGCAGGAACTTGAAGATTGCGTATTTACATAAAGGTTGATACAAGACTAGATGCAACACTAGCCCAAAATCGTAATTGAACTATTGGTTTTCAAACCTACTTCAAAATTATAAAGACTCAATTTTTTCAAGTTTTCCGTCAGGGGTTAAAATTCTCAAACCTTGGCTGAGCACTGTGCAGTATACAAATTCGGCAATAAAGGATAAAAAGTGTACAGGCATAGAAAGACTCGGGTATTTTTGGTGCATAATCATTTTTTCATAATCGTATTCGAACATATCTTTGGGAAACGCTCCGTAAATTATAATTACCTTTATAAATTTATATAAATTAACTCTTTGTGGTTGCAGTGGCTACAGCAAATCGAAGCGATCGGTATAGTCCGCCAAATCTAAGAGTTTCACATTTCAACTGTTCTTTGTCGTCTGGAGAGAATTGAACCAAGAAGAAGTTTCTCATTCATCACACAACTCATTTGAGAAAAAATATCCATAAATGCGTCGCACATGTCTTACAATAAACACGTAAGAACGCAAGAGATGGTTACAGACTTTGCATTAAAGAATATGTTTGCAATATATGGCTATGACTGATTATTGCAAATGTAGGTGAATTTTCAGGGGTCGTGGTAATTTACGAAAAATACCACGGTAATTTATTTACGAGAATTAAAACGGTAATTTACCGACTGACCCATCTCTGCACACAGGCAACTGAGAGGCACAATGCTGCTACCGCGTGGTAAATACTAGACATGCAGCTTTGAGGCACGTGGAATGGAAATTATGAATGACCACAAATTGTTAGTTTATACGAAGTTATGCAAAAGTTTTGGATCAGTCAGAAAGTTCTATCAATAGATCAAATTACCCACTTATTATATTTCCCATAGCAAGCGTGAGATAGTAATGTTAAAGCACGCACAAATTTATAAATGATCACTAATTTCAATTTATGCATCAATATCTACCATACTCATTCTGATTTCGCCATGTGCATTCGCTGCTCCTGATCCAGTGATCCGACTCGGACATCGAAACGTCGGCAAACTTCAAGTTCCTGACCCGGGGTGGAGATCCCGAGAGCTCTTCATACAGTCTATTCGCCGGGAAAACACCAAATACTTCTTCTTCTAGGGATTTGCTAAATATTACTTTAAGATACGGAGCCATTTCGAGAGCTAATTCTTTATACACACGAGGTGGAATTTCATCGGGACCTGAGGAGTTGTTCGGGCTAATGTTTTTTTTAGTAAGGATACGATTCCGCTACAAGACATATCGATCGGGGGCATTGGTTGCTGTAATCTGTCTGGTATAGTTTCGTGCAAGCTACGCTTAGGTTGATTAAAATAATTCTGAAAAAAAATAATTCAACAAATTAGCCTTATCTAAACTGGAAGTTGCTATTTCGCCCCTATCGCTTTTCAAGGAATTAAACGCTGACTTTCTAGTTCCCTGTTCTTCCCTAACATAAGACCAAAATGCTTTCGGATTTCCCTCTAGTTGTTCTCCGAGTACTTTTCTCTTGAATTCACTAAACGCTTTTCTAAGGGCTGTTTTTGTGGCTGCTTTACAACTTTTATAATGTTCGATAATATTTTGAAGATCGCTATTAGCTACATTTTTCCTCAATTTTCTTAGTTTCGCGCTGCTAACTCGTTGGCGTTTTAAACATTTTCTAACCTCCGCGTTGTACCACCTTAGTTCCCTATTCTCACTCTTATACTTATGACGCTTATGAATCTGTTGACAAATGACCGCGTAATTTGGAGGAACTCTTTCCATGTATTGCCTGTCTCACTATTTTTGCTGTTGTACTCGAATTTTTCAAAAGAAATCTGTGCGTCACTCCTAAATCCGCTAAAATCTGCTTTACTAAAAAGGTAAATCTTTTTTTTTTCAATTAAAAAAATGTTCGATATTGAGGGAAAATTTAACGTGTACTACCCTGTGGTCACTTATTCCATGTACGTTTTCAACTTTAATAACTTTTTCAGGGATGTTTGTGGCAAGTAAATCTACAACATTCTCCCCTCTATTACAAGAATGACTTCCATTTACATCTACATAATACCCTGCAAGCCACCTCTAAGGCGTGTGGCGGGGGGTGCATCATCGACCTGCATGCTCTAAGGAACATAATGAAGCAAAGGTAGGTGAAATATTGTTGGAGAAGTCTGGAGTGTGTGATGCATGTATTAACAACCAATCCCTTCATTGCCATGTAGATACTAACTATCTAGCTGCTTGTGGTCCTATTATCTAGCATGTCTCCATGTAGTACCCTAGTTGCATGTCAATAGTGCCTGTTTGGAGATATTCACCCCCTGTCACACACCCTCGCGGTGGCTAGCAGGGTATCGCGTGGATGTAGAGGAGAGGTGTGGTATTGAAAACGTGTAAGTCATTGATGCGAATGTCAAAGTTTAGGCTGAATAGTTAGAGCCAATTTGAAGATGATCAGCTTTACGATGATGTCATGAATATGCTCATCATGATCAATTCGAACTAATATCATATCTCTCTATTATATCGGCTAATATGCCACCGCAAACATGTATGGCAGGGGATGAAATGCCACAAAATATGTGCTACTTACATCCAACATTAGAGGCTTCAATATTAGAGACGTCGATTGTGCTGACTGCGTCGATTCTGAACATCCCCACGAACGAGAGAGATCGATAGTCGAACCAAAGTCACAACTGAGTTGTCCGAAGTGCATCTGAAAATATATTTCATGAAAATTACATTTTAATTCTGGTAAACAACGATGCGGTAACTCTTCACCAGAAATTCGTTAAGCCAAAGACAAGCCATGAAGTTGAGGATTTAGAATTTACTGTCACCGTGCGTCGAAGGATATCCATTAATTCCAGGAGTCTCCGGAAAAGAAATCCTCCCGTGCGGCGGAGAGCAGGAAGCTGCTGGAATTTTGGAATCTGCTGGTCATTGAATTATCTTTCCTTTCAATTGTTGTTACAAGAATTTAATTCTTCTTATTTCCCATCTATTTGTACCCTTTATTTATATTGGTTCTCGGGGTAAAAATCACTTCAGAGATCCGTTTCCAGCCTTGTTCTCAGCCTAATTTCCCGGATTTTTCACCAGATAAATCCGACAGAATGAACAGCTGGCAAGGTGGAAAATGAAGCGACAGCCACCTCAAATTCACTTGCATTGTGGATGGCGTTAGCGGAACCTTTTTCCTCGACCGCATCAAGGGACACAGCGACAGGTGGGGTGACACAGGGTTGGGTCACATGGGAAAACATTGCACAGCCGAGGCGAGGAAGCCGTGGACCGTGAAACCCACCCTCACACGCGAGCAAACCATTTGGATTCTCCTGCAATCCAAATGCTTTTCTTTTGGACTTTTTATAATTGTCAATATATCACAGTATGCTCATCATCATCATCAAGGGTCAACAATCCTAGGATTGGTTTGACGCAGCCCTCCACTCGATTCTTCTATCGGCCAACCTCTTCATATTAACGTAGTTCCTGTCTTTTACATTCTTAACAACCTGTTCCATGTGACTCATACGAGGCCTGCCTTTTCCATTCTTCCCGTTCACTTTTCCCTCGACGATTGTCTTCATCAGGCCATTATCTTAAGATATGACATTTTGCTCATCGGTGGGATTCTATCAACTCTTTTTTTCATTTTTGGATGGCATACTAGCTGTCGTCTGAGGGATTTTTATCACTATCGCCTTTGCTTAGAGCTTTCTAGTTTAAATTTATTGTGAATATAATTATCGACACTCAAGTGCGTGATATGCAAGAACGATTTTAAAGAACCCTCCACACTGAAGTTTTTTAATTTTATTTTTTAAAATCTGCGAAATATTCCCATAAATAAATTTCAAAGGTAGCGAAGACTGCTCTCTAAAAATGTAAATCTTTCTTTTATTGAAATTCTTGTCTAAGTTTAAGGAGAATTTTCCAGTACGTACTCCGCCGATTCTCTCCACAGATTCAATCTCTGTCACTTGTTGTCATTGGTTGTCAGTAAGTCAAGAATGTTGTCACCTCTGTTGCGTGATGCAGCTGATCGTTGCAAGGCGTTGGCCGAGAACATATCCAATAGAGTGTCAATTATATCCAGCGTATCCCTTTCCCCACTGGAGTCCCTCCCTCCAGTTTTAAAACAGCGAGTTCTTCAGTCTATTCAGGGAGCATTGAAATCTCCATCTCCTAATATTACATTTCGAACGCAGTTACGGGACGTGATAAAGTTTACCTTATCTTCCCAGTTCTAATAATGAGTTAACATCGGTGTCAGGTGGCCTATAGAACGCGCAAAGATATATTATTTGGATATAGGGCATCTTATTGAATACCAATTTTGTGTTGTAATTTTATGCTGATTTGGATCCGAAATGTATTTCAATGAGGCATCCGAAAGCTCCATTAATTTATGTGTATTGAAATGATATGTACTATACGTAGAGTGTAATGACAATATTAATATATAATGACGCTCTAAGTAATTCTCAGGAAACATTTATGCTTTCTTGCCGGTAACAGTGATCCTAACCGCAATGAACACGCGTCTTTGGTCTTCGTCGGGTGTCACTAAACTGCCTCGATGCGTCGTCAGCGAATATTCTATACCGTGTGTTTTCTGGACACTACGGAACCTTTGTTATTGGTGTGTTAAAGAATGCAATGTAATATAAAGAAATGTATAAGAGATTGAAGGCCTATATATTTTACCTCCTTACCAATTACTGAGATACACTTCTCTTCCAGCAAAAATAAAGCCTTGCCATATATTTTCATAAAATAAATTTTAATTTATATCGGGGATAGGATTGCACACTTCTCGATGTACACACATTCCAAATCTTGGCGACAAATTTTCGTGCAAACCGCGTTAGAGTTCAGAAGGCGATCGTGAGAGCTTTTCGAGCGTCCTTTCGCGATGACAATAATTTAATATTTAGAATACAACTTAGCCGATACCAAGAACCCATCATAACCATTCACCGGTTGCCGGGGGAGATGGACAGGGAAACCATGGCTATCACTCGCTCTGAGAGTTACTAGCATTTGCTTCATCTACATAATAAACTTCCTCGCGGCCGTAAAAGTGAGTGGCAGGGTGTAAAAGTGGCTTCACCGAATTATGAAGTACATAGATGTCATTTTCGTGAAAATTTCAGGACATCATCTTTTGGCCTTTCTATCGATTGGCAATAAAATAATTTGGCCTTTCCATAATATATTTGAAGAAAAAAGACGTTGAAAATCAGCTATTTTCTACGTGGCTATACAGCAGAGCATGGCTCTTGCAGTAAAATTTGCAGATTAATAATGTAAAGAAAAAAGTCGTTTTGACGAAAAATTAATATAAGATGCGCAATTTTATGTAGAATTTAGCATCGCAAAAAAGTGCTCGCCTTACCAGACTTGTTCAATTGATATTAATAAATGGTTGCTCGAAAAAAAGCAGAAAAGCCTTAGTTACATGTAAGTAGTGCTACAGTATATTGTTATCATTAGCAACGGTACTTGTGACGGAACGTGCTTACAAGCCTATTCACTAACTCAATTAAGGAATATACCTTACCAAGGTCCTTCTTATATTGTTTATGTAATTTAAATATTTAATTGGTTACTGATATGGTGTAATTAATACCAGTGCTTCCAAATGGTAGCACCGTCATTGCTGCCATCTACATCTACACGATACCCTGCAAGCCAAACTATTTTCCTGCCAAACTATTTTCAAAAATATCAATATTAATAAAATTCAAAACAAAGAGTTGTATTTGCAAGGGAGTAGTTTAAAACTAAGTAAGAAAATATTTAACCTATTTTAGAATACCTATTAGCGGGATTGAGCATGCATCCTCACTTTGTAAATTAAACGTGGCAACAACACGTCAGTCATGTTCGGAAATCAAAATGAGTTAAAAGAGCTTATAAAAAAAATAGAATGCAACTACAACGCACATTATAATAGCATTCTCATACAATTATTGTGCATGCGTTATCACCCTATAGATGATTTTCCATATAGGTGTTTTTCTGGGTCGGTATTTATTCATTAAACAACAACATAGCTCATTTACGGGAGTTTGAATGCGGAGTCACGGTGGAAGCTCCTCAACCTGACATGAATCGAAAAAGAGTGGCACGCACACGTACCACCATGCAGTCATGCAAAAATACTAAATAGTTCGTGCCTGCGATAGTTGTTCGAGTGGTACAACTGTGAGGAAACATTTTAGATATGCATTCATGCGCGACTAAGTAATCATTATCAACAAAGTAACGCTACGATTATACACGTTAGGATCCCATACACTGGCTGCATATTCAAGGTGGGGCCTAACTAGAGAAAAGTAACATCGCTCTTTTGTCTTCTCTCTATTGAGTACTAGTATCTCTTCTATGAAGTAATAACCGACTTGGGGGACAGAGATTATGATCAGTGTGGATTCTAGCCATCTATTTGAATGTGACTCTTACACCTAACATGTTTCTGTTAAGTAGTAACACTGTAGCTCTTGGTGCATGTTGGTTGATAATCACTCCCTGCCATACACCGTCGTGTCGTGTATAGGATCCGAATGAATTAGGTTTGATCAGAGAACTAGACAGTGTGCAGCGTAGAGCAGCTAGGTTCGTTAAAAGGTGTTACGATAAGTTGAGTAGTGTTTGAGAATTAATACAAGAATTAGGGTGGGAATCATTATCAGAGCGTAGGTTAAATTACAGATTAAATCTATTAGAGAAATTTCAATCGGATACCTTTACATGTTAGATATACAATACGAACCTCTGCGTAATTATGCTAGATTCGACTAGATAAATAAGATTAGAGAGATAGATTGTCGTACTGATAGATTCGAAATGGCATTTTTCCCCCGTACTATAAGGGAACAGAATAGGCAGCATAGCAAAGGGATAGGTAAGGGAAATATTTTAGAGTAGTCTGTAGCGCATGATGCCTGAATTAATCCCTTAAATACTATAGATACTAACAATCTAGTTGCATGAGGCCCTATAGCTGCTAGTCTGCATGACGGTAGTGCATGCTTGGTGATTTTCACCCCCTGCCACACACCCTCGCGGTGGCTTGCAGGGTATCGTGTAGATGTAGATACACCCTCGCAGCGGTTTCTAGCAATATATTACGTAGGCGTAGTTTATATTTTGAATCAATTAAGATTACGTATTAGAGCAAAGGAGTTCCATGCCATTGAGTGTGCAGGAACTCTGACGGCGCCTCATTCATACTTTCAAAATTATTTCGCCGTGCTTCTCTAGCGTGCTCTCGACACCGTTATAACCAAATGCCGGTCGCCTAGCCGGTTGACTTCCGCGGGAGCAACGCCACGTGAAGAGGGCCCTCACAGAGAGCACGGTTTTAGAGGTCGCAGTGGTGGGCGACCGATGGGGGGGAGGGTCAAGACGGAAGCGTAGGAGGAGGGGGCTGGGCCTATCGTGAGGGGCGAGACTTGGCAACGCCGCCGGCGCCGTCGCCAGGGGAGACGCATGCCTCCCCTCCCTTAGAGACCGGAGGGGGGGGGGGGCATGACATCACACCCTGCGAGGAATTCATTCGCTCGCCTGATTGCAATTGGCGTCCTCTTTATGACCGCACCAAGGAGCGGGTGATTTTCGTTTCTTCAGCCGTTTGGCACCCGTGAGGGTAATGAGGCCTATAATCGGGCGTCAATGGACTTCGGAATTGATTCCGATTTGCTCTTCGGGCGATGATTTGTCCAGATGAACGGTGATTGGCCAGCAATGCTTTCTTGTGGGAAGCGACTTCTCATCACGAAATTTCCACTTATGTGTCTACTGAAAGAATACCTGGAGACGCCTTTGAGTAACGGGCGCCAATTCTCCCAGCATCCTGCGAATGACCAGTGAATTGATTGATTCAAATTGATCATACACGCCTGGTGATGGGTCACCCCCTGCCACACACTCTATTGGTGGCTGTCAGGATGTTATCTACCAATAGAATAACTAGGATGGGAATTACTCTCAGATCGTAGGATAAAGTCTAGGCAAAACATTTTGAGTAAAGACGAAGCTGATTTGCTTACAGATGACGTTAGATATTGGTATATTAAGAACCCCTGCGTATTATACCGTGTTTGATTAGATAAATTAGACCGTGTTTGATTAGATAAATTAGAGAGATTGTTGTGCCGATAGATATTAAATGTCATTTCATACTATAAGAGAGTACAATAGGCAGCATAGCAAAGGGTTAGGTGGGTAAAAAATTGCTAGTCTCTTGAGTTCCATATAGTTCCGTACACTACCGCGTCGTCTGCAAAAAGTGTAAGCTCGAATTCGGACCCAAATCGTTGACGTAAAAAAGAAATAGAAGCGGGCTTATTACGCTACCCTGGGGAACTCCCGATGTGACTTTGATTGTGTACGACATGATATTATCAATAACTACCCTCTGCTCTCGCCCACTTAAGAATTCTTTGATGCAACAATAAACGTCTTCGTTTATACCAAAACTCTTTAACTTCAAGGTTAAATTACTATGAGAAACTTTATCGAATGCCTTTTTAAAATCTAAAAATATCGCATCAAGTTCAGTAATGTTTCGCCGAAGACTATAATATAGGTATTGTTTATATGCTTTTCTCTGACCCTCTAAACCTACTCCGTATACGAGTATTCTGACTAATTATTCATTTGTTTGCTCCCCCGGAGACTGACGCACTGTCTGGGCTACCACCCTAAAGCTAAAGGAGAGGGAGTATCTTGTAGACATGCCTCATATTTTTCCAACCGCCTTCCAACATCTTCCGACTTTCCTCGGGTTGCTCCATTCTTTTCCTGCTCTAGGTAATCTACGGCTCCACGGTGGTTGAATAGTGGAATTTTTAGGGTGTCCCGCAGGGCAAATGATTTCTCATTTGATAGGCAGTAAATGTTAACTTGTACCCACTGCGTATTGCATGCTCGGCAGCATCATCTTGCAGGGCAGTCAGCAGAAGTCCTTCGCGGCCTCTCGCCCACGCGTGTCTTGCCTCTGGAATTTTCAGCGGCGCGGGCCCGAATGAATGAAGTTACATCCCGCAATCAGACGGAGTGCGAAGGACAGAACAGCTGGGTTTCTTAACAGTTGTTGCGATAGGTTTAGCAGCGCGTGGAAATTATTCAAAGTTTTAGAATCACTGTCGGATCGTGTCGGTTGGAATGAAAATGAACCAACTGAAGAAACTGAACATGGACTGATTTTCTGAAGATGTTGAAAGTAATTTTAAAATTTCTGCGTCGTACCGCGGTAAGCTAGGGTCATAAGTTTAAAACATGAGAGATTTGGTGAAACACGAAGGTTCGAAAAGCCATTTTCTCCGGTTGCAATTAGGGGCAGAAGCAAAGTATATCGAAGCTATTGGGGGATGCAATATAGGATAGTTGATGCCAATATTTGCGTGTTTTTTGCATGCCTCAAAGAGACTAAATGTAAACCGTTCTATTTTTAGCAAGACTGCCAAGAAGTGTAAAATTCCCGTTTACACGCATTGTCCGTCTTAGAGGGCAATTCTTTTAATGCGGTGGTATTGCCAGTGATAATCATTTGTTTCTTAGTTAAGTGGCACTTATCATGGCAATTGCATTTAAAACTGGAGCCCAGATTACAATGACTTAAATAAATGTAGATTTCTTGAATATAACGCACGTTAGGTGATCCTCTGCCACAGACCCTTCATCCACATCTACATAATACCCTGCACCCCACCATAAAGGTGTGTGGCAGGGGGTGAATTCTCACCAAACATGCACTACATATGATGCATAAAAAAGGAATAGTATTTATATACTGTTCTAAACTACACCATTTAAAAAAGATAAAAATAGCAAAGCAAACATGCAAAAACATGCTGTTAGTTGGGTTAACTTCAAGTGCTCATACCAACATGCAGAGTGTAGCAATGGATAACATTGCTACACTCGTATTGGATATATTTACCGTTATCCATATCCCTAATAGTACTCTTTCCTGTCATATTCATACACCTAATAGTAATAATACGAGGAAAAAATGACGTTTTGAATCTCTCATTTCGGCAATCAATTTTTCTAATTTTGTGATCATGGTCCAGTCAACCATAGTAAGTTGGGGTTCGCAAAATATTTTTAACATCATTACTGAAAATATGGTCTTGGAATTTGTTCAAGAGTTTAAGTCTAAAAAGTCACCCTTGCGGAGACTATGGTTAGATTCACCGTTGGACAAAAAAATACAATTTGATCGACGTCACCGCGGATTTAATGACGGTTGAGGAAGTAGATTTTAATCGTTCTTTGCGTGTCCGGACGAAGATGTAAATTTGCGACCCACTTGCATTTTTATACGAGGTTTTTCTATTGCATGCGTTTACAGAGTAATTTAATGTCTTAATGTCTGAAGCGCATGATGCACATAAGGAATCTCATTAATACACCAGTATGTAATAGTATATGCACTACACACGAAGCAGGCACGCAGCCACAAATCTGCTTCAAGCCAAGCGTGGCGTAACATGAAACAAATGAGCCTCGCCCGCTCAGTGCCGACACGTTACAAATGTCTTCCCTTAATTTTCAGTGCTCGGTATTTACTTCCACAGTACCCATTCCTATCTCTTCTCACTGGTTAAGTCCACTGCTTACCTTGTTATGAAGCAGTTAATTTGACCGGCCTCAGAAGAGAAGTTCAACGCATGCATGCATTTCAGGTTGAAAAGAACGATTATTAACCACACACATGCATCAAACTAGTGATCACGTTTACAGACACTTCACACTTGAGGCATGCGCAGTGTAATCCGGATTATCATGCCCAGTTGAAATCGGAACAGCAAAATTATTGGCAAAATATTTCGGGGGAAGGGCTGAAGCCCCAGAATCCCTCCCCCCTCCTCCCTTGCCCCTGGCTGCGTGCCTGACACGGAATTAGGAGAGTACTCATCCTCACACGGAACACCTCACCTTCTCGAACACATGCCTTCTCAAGCAGATGAAAACAATTCAGAGCAAGGCGCGAATAGAATGGTGATAAATCTCTTCAAGAAATGGAGTGCTAGAAGTGATTCTCAGTTTATTTATGGCAGAGAAGGAATTATCAGAATTAGGGTGGAGAGAAACCCATTGTCAGTATAAGACTTCTCTCAACAAAGAGTTACACGATTTACGCCCCATACTACAGCCGGGGAAACCTATCTAGAAGTGCCCTACGCACCATGCTCAAATAGGTACTCGAACCTTCGTATTGGGAAATAACGTTTTTGACAAATGGACGTAAGATTAGTTTAGAAACGTCGATCGCATTCATTAAAATCACACTAATTGTTCCATTTACAGCGCGGATTTTTTCCAAATTAGCAAACAGCATCACGGCTAGATAGCTATCGAATCTTCATCCAAGGAAATGACTGACACGGGTACGAGTGAGTGAAAATATTGATATAATTCGTAGGAAAGTTTAAATGCAACAACAATAACTTTCCCTCACGTATTACCCACCCTTCACACTGAAAAATTACGTCAATTTCATAAGGACGCAGCTCTCATAAAAATAATCATATAGCACATACTCAACGGCCTCAGGCGTAACTTTGTGGAATCGAGAATGCATCGAAAATTTCGTCAATTCCAGGTGAATAATTTAATTAATTATTAAATTAAAAATTAATAATCCAACCGGGTTTCGAGTGCCCTGCAGCCATTTTTAAGGCAATGTACCTTGAATACGGATGCAGGTATGACTTTTCCAGAAACATTGAAAATGAATACAGGGCAGCCGAAATCTGGGTCGGAATAAATTATTCGCGTGAGTTCAGTAAGTTTTTCTTACGCCATGCATGCATCAGTTGTAATATCAACATCTTGCCATTTGCATCGCATCTTTCAAGTTTTCAGTCGCGTCTCCTCACACTTGGAATGAAAAAACTTAAGTTGCGTTATCCACACACCACCGACCAAGGTTTCAACCGTCATTATCAAGGTGTCTCACACCATCAAGCCCTCTTGATATTTGTAGGTACACGTATGCCTCTGGTGAGGGAAGGGAAGGAAGATTGAGGGGTGGATTTGATGAAGTGGGCTGAGGGGGAAGTGAGAAGGAAGGAACCGCCCTCTAACGAGGATTGAGGAACCGTGCAACTCACGTGGAGGCTCTTTGAGGAGGAAAGCAGCACAATCGTGCAAATGGTCATTCGACAAAAACTTTTTCTCCCTATAATTGGCAATTTCGAACATTTCCGTAAAATGTAACATCTCTTATTTGCATTCATAGTGCATCAACACAGGTTTAAAAGGCACTGCTGTGCCCAATTTATGAAAGGTGCTTAGCAAAATTTGACGAAAGGTCACCTTTTTCCAAAGGCACCCGTCTAATTAAGTTTCTATCTTTTTAAGATAACTAAGTTCCACAAATTAAGCCTGAAGCAACCTGTTTAATTACTCATCTTTCTCCGATTTTCAAGGAAGGAGTCGAAAAATCGAGTTCAAATTCTAGTAACATCCTTCCCTAACTCCTAAAATATTAATGGCAACAATTATCATCTTCGTCACTTTTATTTTGCGGCCGAAGTGGTTCCGACAACGAAATGATATCCCATGAGGAATATTTTTATGATAAAAGAATAATACTGACCCGAAATAAAACCGATTGCCATAGACGAACTAGACTACTCTCGCGATTGCTAGAGAATGCTGGGTAATTTGCCTGTGTGAAATACGTTCGTCACTTGTCGATACTTGCATAACTTGCGTTCCCATTGCTATTTTTAATCCATGTGCCGGCATGGTTTGCAATTCATCTATATCTACGTAATCCCCTGCAAGCCTCCGCGAGTGTGTGTGGCAGGGGGTGAAGATCATAAAGCATGCACCATTTACATGGTACTAAGAACTAACAAGCCATGCGGCCATACAGCAATTCAATCGCGGTTGGCGCCAACTGGCGTTTCCATTACAAAGTGTGTAACTAGCGTCACGCCTAACTAGCGTAAGGTGAGCGCCGTGGACTAGAAATATAGTTGGCTTTGATGTCAAGTGGAGGTTCTAACGGGGAGTCGCAACTAGCCAGAACCGTGGGCACTTCATCTGCATAATACCCTGCAAGCCACCATAAAGGTGTGTGGCAGGGGGTGAATTCTCACCAAACATGCACTTCATATCATGCATAAAAAAGGATCAGTATTTATTTACTGTTCTAAACTTCTCTATGTAAAAAAAAGATAAAAATAGCAAAGCAAACATGCAAAAACATGCTGTTAGTTGGGTTAGCTTTAAGTGCTCATACCAACATGCAGATACCAACGTTATCCATTGCTACACTCGTATTGGACATATTTACCGCTACTCATATCCCTATTTATACGAGGAAAAAAGGACATTTTGAATCCGTCAGTTCGGTAATCAATTTCTCTAATTTTGTGATTATGGTCCAGTCTACCATAGTAAGTTGGGCTTTCGTAAAATATTTTTAACGTCATCACTGAAAATATGGTCTTGGAATTTATTTAAGAGATTAAGTCTAAATTTCAACCTGCGATCTGACAATGATTCCCAATTTAATTCATTTGATAGACTGGTTACGCTAATAAGGTTATCATTAAATAGACTGGTTAATTGCATCTCCAAAGGCCTCATTCCGAGCAGCAATCGAATAGAAGGCTGCTGTCTTGGAAATTCGCAATCTTTGGAGCTGCCCAATGAACACAGGGCACACAGGAAGCTCTCATTTTCATATCTCTGTCCAGGAGATTATGTTTGAACCGTCGGGATTATCTCGAATTGGTAACCAAAGAATCCCGAGGTATAAACACAAACGGTTCGCAAATTCGGTGTGTCAAAAACCGCTGCTCACAACCTCATTCATTGTGTAAACTTGTGTTTTATCTCACCTGGGGGCTCTATAATCGAGACAGATGAGAAAAACTGAATAGAAAACAATTACCTAAATTGTAACGAGCGACTCAAACACGCTACATTTGCAAGCCATTCGTGTTTGTGGCACGTGACTCCTTGGCTACCTATTCGAGGTAATCTCGACCACGGTTTCCAGCACACCTGCCCAGGACATTGAGGAAGGGTCCCCCAAGGAGTGCACACGCCGATATAAAACCGAATCGTCATATCTCCAACCCTTACTCCCCCAAATACGGGTAGTGGGCAGGGTTGCCAACCCTTCCGGGTCCGGAATTGGACGGCAGTAATTATTCCAGTCTCTCATGCCAATGGAGACGTCCGAGGCACATCCGAGCAGCAACTATAAACATTGCTTTTCCCACACGCCGCTGGATCTAGATAGGGTAGCGCTTGTGAGGCTACCCTGCAATTAATGTTTATGGATTATCATGGAAATAAACTTTTTAACTCAGGGCATAACCCAATAATTATGGAGCTGAAGTGTTTTAGATTTTTTTTCGAGAACGGGCGGATTGGGACAAGCAGGCCTCGTATGAGATATATGGAACAGGTTGAGAAGGATGTAAAAGAGAGGAAGTACGCTAATATGAAGAGGTTGGCCGATAGAAGAATCGAGTGGATGGCTGCGTCAAACCAATCCTAGGATTGTTAATCTATGATGATGATGAGTGTTTTATATGTTGAAGAAATAATTATTTTCTGTTACGGGACGGATTGACAACTTCATTAAGTTTTCAAATAATATTCAACCACATTCTTCTTTCATTGAGACTGATGATAACCGTTCGATCCAGTATTATTAGTATTAGTGGATTCGTCCAATGAGACCGAATACGAACTAAAACTTGTGCTTTGCTCTCAACTTGCAGGGTAGTTGGCCATGCGCTCTCTCCTTCTCGCTGTGCACGATGCGGGGTTGACCTCCGCGATATCCCGAAACGGACAGATTATCGCGGGCGACCCTTGGTCCCTCACCCGACCCTTGCCCCTCCCCCTTCCATTTGCCCGCATCGCCCGCGACAACGAGGGGCCACCCCCTCTCTCCTTCCGTGGTCCTCAAGTCGTCCAATCGATTCCTCAATTGCGGCAACGTGCCTCCCAATCTTCGTTAGTCATCACTTCCGCTCGAACCGTCCCCCAGCCATCTACGTCCAAGATCGGACCAACATGTCCCAAGATATGACCGAATAGATTATTCTTTCTAGTCTTCTTTCAATCCTCTTAGCACATCTCCGTTAAGGCCGTTTTACACGGTGAATGATCATGCGCATGAAGTCCATGCGTCGTGTAATACGGAAATCTCATCGCATGAAATTCATTCGAATGATCATGCGATCAAAATTAGAACATGTTCTAATTTTGATCGCATGATTCCTTGAATTTTGAAGGTGATACGAGCGCACGACGTCCGTCTTTGTTTTCTGAGCGGGTAGAAGAGGATTCAAATTAAACAAGTGCAGGACGAAATGCAATTATAATTGGTTTTCGGAGCTTTTCGTACTTATACAGTTCATTGGCGTGCCCATGGAGTACCTATAAGTATATAATCTTATGCAATTCTTATAGGTAATTTTTATGGGCATTCACCTGGTTCTTTCTACTTCTCTTCTCAAGTTCTTCAATTAATCACGTTTTGGGCGAAGGTTGAGTTGAAAATACTATATTATGCAGGTATTCTAAGATTTTGATAACTCTTGTGACAAGAAGGTATAGAGCAGTAAAGTATTAGGACAGAACATAAAAATCATAACTGAAAAAATACATTGAAATATCTTCATCGGCACTTTCCGTTGTATCTCATGCCATTCATGAGGATGTCACCAGCTGTTTGTTATCACAGCTACCACGAACTGGGATAAATTAGAACAAATAGCACGTAACTAACCTTTAAATAGTACACTATCTATTCCGATAGATGCTCCTACACACTTCATGCATAACTAAACTTATTTTAACTCAGGGAACGTTATAACCGTATACGATCATGATACGATTCGCCCGTCGCTAAAAAATCTTAGCGTGACAGCCAGCCGGAACGAATTGCAATGTGTCAATATAATTGTAATCATGTACATCAAAGGTTGAATAAAGATCTCTTGTCACAGTAATTGCTTCTCTCGTCGTCGTGTCCGACCTTTCATAACCATGTCTGGTGAGATTTAATATAGTATGAAATTGCTCCAGCGTCTTTCTTAATAAATTACGATAGGCCTCACAGTCCTATAATAACAGTTAATTTTGAATCAGGCCTAGCATACCTTAACCTCAATTTCTCCTCTCTCCTTCTAGCTTTCTCCGGAAAAATTGTGTCCGCCACCATTGTAATGGGCACTGTAGCAGTAGGTGCGAAAATTAAACCATACCGATCCATTATTTAGAGCTCTACTTTACTTCAGATCAATTTAAACCTCAGTATCTAGAAATCTTCGTTTAATGAATATTATAAATACTAAATATACACCATACTTTATTTAATCTAT
Source organism: Platycnemis pennipes (assembly GCA_933228895.1). NCBI lineage: Eukaryota > Metazoa > Arthropoda > Insecta > Odonata > Platycnemididae > Platycnemis > Platycnemis pennipes. Next base: position 5,965,539 of record OW121851.1, on the reverse strand, counting down.
CACGTATATCCAACGACACAGACTACATAAACAAACCATTCCGACCAATTTCGAACATCGATACAGCTGCGTTGGTCGGAAATCTCCCGTGAATCGATATATACTATCGATAGGCCTACCACTGCGCAACCTTTCTGCACATAACATTCAAGGAATAAATTCGAATGATCATTCACCGTGTAAAACACCCTAAGCGGAAGCAATTTCAGGTCATCATTTAAATTCATTCGCGAATGAATTCATTCGCATGATCATTCACCGTGTAAAACGGCCTTTAGTCTCTTTTGCTGCGGCGTGTACATTTCATAATAATAATTATTTAATTTGCCCATAAGATACATTGTACAGTGACACACTGCAAGTATATAAGGCACGTCAAAATACAATCATTGATGCTAGTTTAAGTAATCATTCACAGTATAAAAACAATGACACAAAAGATAGTCATAACCTAAATTCTTGAATATAGTCATTCTTTTTTCTTTTTTTATAAATTGTGGCAAGTGATTATACATTTTTATACACATATGGCGAGGTCCCTTAGAAGCAATGGCAAGAGTGGATGAGAGCACATGCATGTCATTGCATCTTTTTGCTTCATAGGTATGATAATTATTATTTGGGGTAAAATCAGATTCATGTTTTCTTACATAGAGTATAGAATAGTAAATGTATAACGAAGGCACAGTTAAAATCTTCAGTTCCTTAAAGAGAGGCCGACAGTGAGCGCGATAAGGTTTACGGCACATCATTCTCAATAACTTCTTTTGTATTAAAAATACACTATTTAATGAGGAAAGAGTCCCCCACAATATAATCCCATATGAAATTCTGGAGAAGAAAAGACCATAGTACAATGTTTTGAGAACCTCAAGGCTTACAGTATGTTTTATAACAGACAGTAAATAAAATACTGAGTTCAGTTTTTTACATAAATCTGACACATGAACATCCCACTTTAAATTTTGTTCAATATATACTCCAAGAAACCTTAAATTATTCACAACATGAAAATTTTTCTGTTGAGGCAGAGTACCATTATCTTTTTTTTACATCTATCTTCACGCATTTACCTCTATTTTTTCATTTGTAACGCTTCAAGTCGTGATTTCACTGCAACATCTACATCTACACGATACCCTGCAGGCCACCGCGAGGGTGTGTGGCAGGGGGTGAAGATCACCAAGCATGCACTACTAACATGCAAACTAGCAACTATATTGTCTCATGCAACTTGATTGTTAGTATCTATAGTATTTAAGAGGTAATACATGCATAATGCACTACAGAATACTCGAAAATATTTCCCCTACCTATCCCTTTGATAGGTGGCCTATAACTGCTATTATCCATAGCTCACCGCCAAAAAACAACTCTTACTCCAGATGCACATCTACACAATACCCTGCAATTTATTTTAAAGTTTATTTAAGAGATTGTCTAAATTTCAACCTACGATCTGAGAATGATTCCAATTTTAATTCGTTTAATAGACTGGTTACGCTAATATTACGTTATTTATGCCTATTCCGTAAGGGTCCCATATACTGGTAGCGTATTCCAAATGAGGTCTAACAAGGGAAAATTAGCAAATTTCTCGTACACGATCGTCTTAATTGCCCAGTACTCTTCCGATGAATAAAGTTGAATTTAAGATCTAACCGAGAGTTTCCCTGGCTCTGAATTGCAGCCGCTACTCTATTCTTCCGTTCGATGATGTAATCCCTCTCCACCTTGGCTTCCTTCGCTTAGGATTCTGCTTTGCCTTCCGCCTCGTCTGTCAGGGTGGCTACTGAGACCCAATTTTTAAATTCCCTGACTTTTCCCTGATTGACTTACCAATTTCCCTGACCGATCACCAAAAGGGCTCCTATTTTCTGAATATTTTATTTCTGATGAATAAATTTTCGTCAAAACTCAGAAAATGTCAAAAGCTGAAATCAATACATTAAAAGCTACAAGTATACCATAGTGAAAAAGTACATTAAACCTTCATAAGTTAAACCCTCGTCCAAATTATACACACTTTTCATACACATTCCGCGGCCGCGTAACCGCGGCCGTGTATCGTATTTCCGTGGCCGAGTATGTTTTCTTCAGTAAAATTACAATGACGATGTCTAATTCTTCAAGGAAGAGGTAGTGTGTCGTGGTAGTTCTGGGAAATTGAGGATTACTGAAAAGGCATCGAAGGGAACGTTAATGGCTACTTTACTGGCGGACTCCGGTTCAGGTATCGCTAAGGTGCGCGAAAAATACAAACCAAAGCCAAGTTGTTGGACTGGATCAAAATCGGATGGCACGAGTGATATTCAGAAGCGAATAACAATTTGATTAACGTGGTTATAACCCCTTAATTGTAAGAGGGAACCAAAAATGTAAAAATATTTGTATAAACAAACATAACGTAATCGCGCCAATGCGAACGAAAACAGGAGGCAATTAGCAGCGGCAGCATTGTATTCAGGAATGTCATATTGGAGGTAGTTTGTGACATGACTAAATTGCTTCGAGAGGGAGCTAAGGGGACCATTCAGTAATTACGTCGAACGTGAAAGGTGGAGAGGGGAGGATGACTCTTCTTACTGTCTCACGAACAGGGGCATGGGAATCGAAGATGATCTTACGTAAGACTTTGTTTACACGTGTGATCGTACTTTTATAACCATTCCTATAATCATCGTCTCGTATTTTTAGAACTGCAAGCACGTATTTACTGTGAGCTAGTGTGCTCCAGCTGCCTCTAGATCCGAGTCTCAGAAGTTAAAAAAACGCGAGGTAAAATTTTCCGAACAACATAGCCTCGGATTCCTTGTGATGAGCGGAATACATGTGATCATTAATTTTAACACTACTAGGCAAATATCGCATTCAGAATATACAAAAGGGATACATTGTACGTTTGATTCACAACTAAGTAACTAAGGGACACAACTAATAAGATTCACAACTGAATGTTCCACGAATTGATGGGGCTTATTCCACACACGTCAGCGACGGGCAATAGTTTTAATTGGTGAAATAAAGGATGGGAAAGACTGGCCAATAAACGTAATGGTAGAAAAATAACGAGAATTTCCATTCGCTTCTCCCTGACTGTCACGAGAATTCCCTGACTTTTCCAGAAATGCAAAATTCCCTGACAATTCCAGGTTTTCCCTGACGATCAACACCCTGTCTGTCCTTTGTTTAGCATTTATCCTGCCTTCTACTCTTGAATTACATACTAAGACTTTTGTTTTCTCTCCATTGTTTTTCAGATGGTGACTCGTAACATATTTTCCATGAATCCTCACGTTCTGCGAGACTGTGCCCAAATTTAGTAAAACCATGCAGGCAGGCACCGTCAACTCTGTGGGAAAATGTCGGCGGTCAACTTCGCCGACAGACGACGCTCGTCTTGCTTCGAATTGCTCCGCTACACGGTGGAGGCGCCTGGGGTGCACGAGCACTGTAGGCCCTTTTTTAAGGATAGAGATTAGGGTAATAAGTAGGTCACAAGTGAGTCATGAAGTAAATTATCATTCACCGGGGTAGTAAAGAATAACAAATTGATTTGACAACACAGTGCTGGTATAGCTCGACGGAATGATGCTCACAAAAAGGACAAACATAAATAAAAAAAATAATTTCAACTGTCGAAATAAACAAAAGACGCCCACGAACCACCATACCGCAACTTTCCCAATAATGTAGAAAATATGCAATACCTGCAATTAAAAAGAGAGGCCAACATTTGAAACAGAGAAAAATTCCCCGTAAATTTAAAAGGGAATACAGGAGAGATGGAGAGGGTCGACCCGGATGGGGTGCATTTACCTGCCATTACGAGTCAGGTGTGATCAACATTTTAGGGTTGGAACATCGCTTCGGACAGGCGGAAGATTGGAGAACCTGAAGGTGGAGATGCGAAGATTGGGCCTCGACACATCAGGAATCAGCGAATTGAAGTGGCCCGAAGAGATAGGGAAGATCGCTGTCGTTGGAGAAGGTCACGATGGAAGAATAACTACATAATATGGATTAGGAAACGGAAATTAGGCTTCTGCTCATTACACATGTTAGCGGTTGCCATCAAATTGTTAAAAAATCGCAACAGAATGAAAGGGAAAAAGCGAGGAGGCAGAAGAAGATTTCAAACAGACTACACTTAAGTGGAGCAAAGATTAAGGAACCACGTGAAGGACTGCAGCAGCTACCCTCGGGCAGACATGACCGAAATTTATTGGTGATGCAATGCCATCTAAAATTCAAGAAATTGAAGAAAACAATGAATACCTATGCAATAACCCACGAGCCACCACTGCGAGGGTGTGTGGCATGGGGTGGAGATCACCAAACATGCTCTACATAGCTGCAACTAAGAGCTACAATGCCACTACTACACGAAAACGAGTTAAGAATGAGAGCCACGTGCAACTAGATACATACACGGTGACGACACGATTACTGGTTAGACAGATTTTCACTTGTACATCTGAATATCCCTAGCATGCATAGCTTAGCAATGCTAAAACATGCTTAATGCATTACAGATAACTCAACCAATATTTTACCTACCTAACCCTTTGCTATGCATTTCGCATTTGATAAATATATTGAATTATCTCATGGTAAGCGGGAATAATTACATTTTAAATCTATCGGTACGACAATCTATCTCTCTAATCTTATTTTTTAATGATCAAATGTAACATAATACACAGGATTTCTCAATGCTATAACCGTACGCAATAACGCAATAACCGTAAAAATAGTCGAGATGAAAATATTTCAGTAACAGTAGTTAATTGCCGAAGTCTTAAAAACAAGATACCTGAGTTCCATCACCTTATTCATACTACTGATGCAGATGTAATTATAGGAACTGAAAGTTGGCTGACGGATGACATTCCTGATTCAGAAATATTCCCCAAATCTTTGAAAATATATAGAAAAGATAGAAATAACAGAGCAGGTGGTGGTGTTTTCATTGCAGTCAAGAACACAATAATTAGCAAAGCAGTAATATTTCCCGACAACCCCTTAGAATGTGTTTGGTGTTCATTAACATGCCCTAAATCCAAATCAATATCTGTATGTGCATTCTATAGGCCCCCAAACACTGATGTTGAGTCATTATTAGAACTGGGAAAGCAGATAAATTCTATAACGTCCCGTAACAGTGAGCGTAATATAATAATAGGTGGCGATTTCAATGCACCATCAATAGACTGGAGAACTCACTGCTTCATAGCCGGAGAAAGGGACAAGGACATCTGTGAGACTCTATTAGATGTGTTCTCCAACAACTCCCTGCAACAATTAGCTACAGCACCCAATAGAGGGGATAACATTCTTGATTTACTGGCAACCAACATCCCACAACAAGTGACTAAGATTGACACGGTTGATGGAATCAGTGACCACAGAGTAATAACAGCAAAATTGTCACTAACTTTAGACAAACATTTTAAACAAAAGAGAAAGATTTATATTTTTAAAAGAGCTGACTTTCCTAGCTTTAAAATTTATTTAAGAGATTCCTTATCGGATTTTAAAAAGTCTTCCATCAACTTATGTACGGAGGGATCCTGGAAGTCGTTCATTAATATCATGCGCGCTGGGATCAATACATATATCCCATGTAAATTTAAAAAAGAAAGCACTGAACCTAGGTGGTACAATGCCGAAGTGAGAAGATCCCTGAGACGGCAGCGAATATGTCATGCTAAAATGAAAAGAAATAGTAAATATATGCCCACTAATGAGCGTAACGTAATAATTGAAAATTATAAAATTTCAAAATCCGCTGCAAAGACAGCCCTTAGTAATGCATTCGCCGAATTCAAAAGAAAAACACTTGGAGAACAATTGAAAGAAAATCCAAAAGTCTTCTGGTCCTACGTCAGGGAGGTGCAAGGCCATAAGTCTCCCGTCCATTCACTAAAAAATGATAAGGGGGAAATGGCCACAAACACTCTTGACAAAGTTAACTTGCTAAATTCCTTCTTCGAAACAGTTTGAAGTCGTTTAGTAGACAGTCATTTTCATGCATTTTGTGATACTGAAATAGAAAGTGCGACATCAGAGATTATAACCATAGAAGTGTAATAGTGCGCTCCTTGTACAGGCCCCCGCTGTCCAAAGTAGATGTTCTGCACATGCGCGGTAGGCAAATGTCAACGTTCGGCTCAAAAAAATGGCTATCATAATTGCTGGAGACTTCAATCTTTTTTGTGTATAAATTGATTGGGACACTTGGAGCACACTGAGGCAGCTAGGAACTCCTGAGGATAACTCCTTAGTGTTTTCAGCGAGCACTAATAGTTGTTAGTACGCCGACCCTGGGCAGACACACGCCACATTCATTCGCTGCAAAGGCACAAAAAAGAGAACAGCGAACGCGCACGCCAGCGATCATAAAGTTGTAATTGTCGAAATAAAAAAAACTTCAGTGAGATTCGCAAAACAATTTAAAAAATACGATATACCAATTTCAAAAAGCAAATTTTCGTGGCCTATGGCAGAAATAACTTTCTTTCTTGCTGTGTGAATGCTAAGGATCTGGCTAATTATGAGCCTATTATCTAGCACGTCTCCATTAAGTATCTTAGTTCCATGTCAATGGTGCATGTTTGGTGATCTTCACCCCATGCCACACACCCTCGTGGTGGCTCACAGAGTATTACGCAGATGTAGATGTAACTAAGTGAACTTCCAGGATTCAAAAGGAAGACACTCAGCAGAAACACAGAAATTACCTGGGGATCATTCTTAAAAGCCAAACGCCACGGAATAGACATTTGCATCTCCTGGAAACCCAAGAGTGATTGTGAAGAACCCAGGTTGTAAAATGAAGTAGACAGAACAGCATCGATACGAGAAAGAGTACAAAACATAGAGAACTAGCGTATATTACAGGAAAATACAGAACACCGCGAGGAAACTACAAAAGAAAAATTCAGCGAATGGAGATCAGATACAAAAAAGGCTCTGCGCCACGCGCTACACGTATTTAAAAGGAAAATGCTATTCGATTGCGTAGAGGAGAACCCAAAAGCAATTTGGTTTTTATGTTTGAGATATACCATAATGTGAAGCAACCAACAGTGCAGTCTTTGAAGGTAGGAGGTGGTGCCATTCTCACAGACAATGTGGACAAAGCCATCATATTAAACCGATTTCTACGAAGCGCTCACACTAAAAATAACAGCGAATCAACCACGACAACACCAACCTAAATAATGAGCAACTAACAATAAGCAGATTCAGATACAGGGATCACCAAAATACTCGAACACAAAAAAACCAACAAGTTCTCCGGTATGGAAGAAATTCATAGGGCTCGCGGAAGACATAGCACCTTACCTACACTCATGTTTTCCTCAAGTCCGCAATGTAAGGTGTAGTATCTCCCGACTGTTAAAGAGTCCATGTCACACCCATCTACAAAGGAGGGAACGAGGAAAACCCAGAAGATTGTAGACCCATTTCACGGACTTCCACTCCCTGAAAAAACCGTGAGCACATCGTAGCCAGTGGCGTAATGCACTTCCTAGATGAATACAACCAATTGAGTTCACATCAATGCGGTTTCAGGTGGTATGTGAAATGTATGTTGGGTGGTATGTGTATGTTGGATCCATTCGTTCTGACGTGTTGCGAACGTAATACTCAAGTTCCTGCAGATTTTATAAAGAGAATTTGACAAAGTCTCACACAATCAACTTGTACACAAACTTAAATCCTATGGAATCGATGAGAAAGGGATTAGCTGTGTTATGGAATCTCATTCAAAGCGAAAGCAAAAGATAGTTATCGAGATGTAAATAGCTACTGGCACAAGAAATGGGGGCTAGAACTAAATCAAAAGAAAGGTTTACAGCAATGAACTTTTGGGTCAACAGTTGGAACAATATGACACCGAAGACGAAATAGACGGGATTAAATTAAGTGATTGATAGCATTTGTGCGTAGGTTTCCGCGGCGTGGAGAATATCCAGTTGTCTCTTTCGGGAGCCGCCGCGTGTGGAGCTATGTCGTCCATTGCATCTTCAGGGTGAAATACCTACGAAGAAGTAGCATCTTGGCTATTATTTATTGGGAGGACGTGACCCCCTCCCTTGGCCTTATTTGGCATTGTCTCTCTCATTAAAATCTAATCAAAACGTTGGTGCACAGGGCCAGAGTAGTTTGTGAAGAATCCTCATTAAAAGCTGAATTGGATCACATCGTGGCAGCACTAGGAAAGAATGGCTACTCAGAGTCATTTGTCAGGAGAAACACCGAAAAGAAGGCAAGAGTTTCCGACGAAGATTGTCCCAAAGCGACGGCGCACGCCGCCATACCTAACGGAATTTCGGAATGCGTTCATTTCGGAACGCATTTCCCGAATACTTAGGAAAGCAGACTTAGAGACGCGGTTCAGCACGCTGACCAAAATCAAAGATGTTCTACCATGTCACCAAAGGACCGGCTACACCCTTTACTGACGGAAGGAAATATGAGTTCATGCGGCAGAACATACATCGGGCAAACAGGGATCTCATTGTCAGTGGCATGCGGGCTCAAAGAACACCAGAGAGCGATCCTTCACGGGAGCTCTAGGGATTCTGCAGTCGCCGAACACGCAGCCTCCGGAGGTCCAGGCGTCAAGCACAATATTTTATCGGACAAGACACGGGTAATAGCGAAGGAACAGCGCTATTACCCAAGATTAATACGGGAAGCAGTCGAAATAGAAAAACGGTCGACCAGCTTCAAGCGTGACGACGGCATTAAACTCTGCGCCGCATGGATGACACTCTGCTCGGTGATCTTCACCCTCTGCCACACACCCTCGCGGTGGCTTGCAGAGTATCGTGTAGATGTGGAGGATTCTTCGCCCGCCATCCCTCCAAGCACCGAGGGTCCAAGATGAGTCACCACCTTAAGACGGCAAGCGGGGAAAGAGGGGACGCGAGAGAGACAATGCCAAATAAGGCCAAGGGAGGGGGGCATGTCTCCCCAATAAATAATAGCCAAGATGCTTCTTCTCCGTAGGTATTCCACCCTGATGATGCAATGGTCTGCAATGGATGCGAAAGCTCGGACGACATAGCTCCACACGCGGCGCACAGTGGGGTACAGAGGTAGCGCTCACTTTCAAAATCGTAGAACTTTTGAATGAATTGAGATATGGACATAAATGTTTTTTTATTTGAATGCTAAAACTGTAAGGAATAGAGGAAAAATATTTATTAAATTAAAAATAGCAATAAAAGTATGCAGAAAGTGTGCGAATGTCGTAATTTTTTCCAATTATTTGTATAGACTAAAATAAATCAGCGAAAAATAAATGTTTAAAAACAAAAACACACATATTACCATATTTTCTCATACTCATTGATAATAAGATTAAACCAAGTCGAAATAATAAATAATGTTTATGTTATAAACAATTTTTTATCAATAACTTAAATAATTGAAGTAGTACTCACGTTAGAAAAATTTTGAAAGCAAATTTGTAATCTTCAAGATAAATATAGCCAAAAAGCATTGAAGTGTTTTTTACATGCAGTAAATAGTTTAGCCACAAATCGATTTTGAATGTATCGAGTCGCGCAACATGCTAATTGTGACCCAGCGCGCGCTGCACAATGTCAACCGCAAGCTGAAATGAATTACTTCGTATAGCGTTCAAAATCATTAATCTCGAATAAAATCAACTGATTCAGGCGAGATGTAGTGGAAGTTTGACATATTAGAATCAAATATCGGTGCACTTTTCCACAAGTAACAATTACTTGTGGAAAAGTGCACCGATATTTGATTCTAATATCATTAATCTCGGTCCAGTTTCAACATATGTTTGAAAATAATATGTAGTTACAAAGCTAAGAATTGTATCTATTGATAAAAAAGCTTAAAACTATTGATTAACTAAACAGTGAATGTTGCTGTTCGAGTGCAGAGAGTGAAAATAAAACCATGTCCTTGGAAGCAAGGGCATTTATGAAAGAAGGGTGAGACTTAATTTCCAGCATTAAACTTAACAAAATTAATAATCTTATTATACACCACATTATAACCAGAATTATCATTTACAGAAAGAATGCAGACATCGTCAGCGATTTCTCCGATTATTAACCTATTGATATTTTATCATGATTGTTAATGTTACGTAATCGTAACATTAACAATCGTAACATTATCTTTGGATTGTTACTGCATGGTTCTTTTTAGTAGATGAATTATTATTTTTGAATTGTTATTAATAGACTTATTGTTCATTTATATTGGTACTACTTCATTGGTTTATATGTTGAATTCAATTCCTGAACGCCCATTGGCGACAATTGCGGTATAAGAAATAGGTATAAAATAAAAAAACGCAATTTCTCAGAACTTTTTTCGACCTTTGCATTCAAAATTCGAATTGATCCGGAAATAGGATCCTTTTAATATTATACACATTTCACTGTTATATAATTAGTATGTAAAACTAGTTAAATCCAGTGTCTGTATTACCATAGGAGACATAAGCGATATGAAAAATCGATGAGAAATCGAAAAAAAAAAGTCATTTCGCAGGACTTTTTTTTCGAACTTTGCATTCGAAATTCATATTGATCCGGACATTGGATCCTCTTATTATTATTCACATTACCTTATCTCATAATATTACGAGGAAAAAGCCGTGGGATCCAGGAGGAGAACAGGAGACAGTTGAGAACTTTTTTGGTTCAAATTCTGACTTGTTCATTTATTTATTTTGATTTATACTTATAGATATTTAAAAAAATAACTTTTCACTGAATAGTTTTTTATATTTATATTTTAAGAATACTCATAATTGCATGTTATAATTTTATCAATAGATACACTTCTCAGCTTCGTAAAGACATTATTTATGAAGATATCTTGATTCGGGGACGAGCTTCACGATTTTGATGAGCAATATACAGGAATCTGATTTCTCGTCATACATAATTCGGAAAAATTAAATTTCCATAATGTTTTTGCAATAAAGCTTGCAAAAGCGTTTTTATCAATAGATACAATTCTTAGCTTTGTAACTACATATTATTTTCAAACATATATTGAAACTGGACCGAGATTAATGATTTTGAACGCTATACGAAGTAATTCATTTCAGCTTGCGGTTGACATTGTGCAGCGCGCGCTGGGTCACAATTAGCATGTTGCGCGACTCGATACATTCAAAATCGATTTGTGGCTAAACTATTTACTGCATGTAAAAAACACTTCAATGCTTTTTGGCTATATTTATCTTGAAGATTACAAATTTGCTTTCAAAATTTTTCTAACGTGAGTACTACTTCAATTATTTAAGTTATTGATAAAAAATTGTTTATAACATAAACATTATTTATTATTTCGACTTGGTTTAATCTTATTATCAATGAGTATGAGAAAATATGGTAATATGTGTGTTTTTGTTTTTAAACATTTATTTTTCGCTGATTTATTTTAGTCTATACAAATAATTGGAAAAAATTACGACATTCGCACACTTTCTGCATACTTTTATTGCTATTTTTAATTTAATAAATATTTTTCCTCTATTCCTTACAGTTTTAGCATTCAAATAAAAAAACATTTATGTTCATATCTCAATTCATTCAAAAGTTCTACGATTTTGAAAGTGAGCGCTACCTCTGTACCCCATAGCGCGGCGGCTCCCGAAAGAGACAACCGGATATTCCCCACGCCGCGAAAACCTACGCTCAACTGTTCCCAGCCTCTACGGGGAGGATACATATCTACAGACAAGAAGATCTCCGCAAGAAGAAGTAACGCGGCTTCTCTCCTCGCAGGCCTTACTTCAACGCTGCCGAGACTCCGACACCGTTCCGACTTTCGTTTAGGCGGCCCATCACACCAATACTCGGACGGCGAAGAAGATTCTTCATCGAACCAGCCTGGCGCTCCTGAGGGAAAGAATCCAGTTCACCCGCTTCGCGCTCCGTCGATCTCTATTCATCAACATATCTACATAATACCCTGCAAGCCACCATAAAGGTGTGTGGCAGGAGGTGAATTCTCACCAAACATGCACTACATATCATGCATAAAAAAGGATTAGTATTTATATACTGTTCTAAACTTCACTATTTAAATGGTTACTCTAATGGAATTATCGTACCGTCCCTTTACAAATCTTGCCGATCTTCGCTGCACACATTCAAGTTCATTATTTAGACCCATTTCGTAGGGATCCCATACACTGGCAGCATATTCCAAATGAGGTCTTACAAATCTTGCCGATATAATTCGGTGCATTGCTCAATCTCCTACATCATGAAGCCAGAGGATTGGGATCTGGTTGACCGAATCACTTTTGCATCGGCTATGAAGGAGTCTCAATGCACCACTAGTAGACAAAAGAAGAAGTTCGGCATTCTTCACGAAAAACAGCACCCAAGACCCCCAGAGGATGACTCCAAAACCGTCTATAACATGGCGTGCATCCCACTGAATGGCCGCGGCCTGCAATGGACGCGAAAGCTCGGTCGACAAAGCTCCACACGCGGCGGCTCCCGAAAGAGACTACTGGTGATTGATAACATGTGAAATACATGGGTAACACACCACCAAACTCACTTAGGGGACACACATTAAAACAATTTGTGGGACCATCTCAAAAGAAATGTAAAAGAAATTAGGCGGGAAAATGTAAAAGGAAACGGAAGAGGTGTTATTTCACGTCAGTATTGGAATATACCTCTCGTATTTCGCACCCGTGGAGGATACGATGTTTTGGACACAATACGCACATCTGCATGGAATGCAAAATACGTGTGATGCACGCCTGTAATACTTATCAGATGTTTCTTTGCATGTTGGATGCAAAGTATAAACTGTGGAACGCGTCCCGCATGACATCCATACAAATCCCTTCCACGGTATGTAGCACAAATATACAAGGCTTTGTTGCTTTGAAATAAAGAGATGCATCGGAATGGATTTTTACACCGAAAACGACCTTCAACATTCTGTTTCGCGTCAGTATCTCCTCAAATCACGAGATTGTGTAAATATTAAAAAAAATTAATGACGTAGCTATATCGCAACGCTTGAAGCATGTAAAATTGTTCTCTGGAGGACTTTATTTGTATTATATGTATAAGTAAACTTTATTGCATGTGCATAGTGCATGCTTAGTGACAACTCACCCTCGAGGTGGCTTGCAGGGTAGTCGGTAGAAGAGAGATAGAATATGAGCGAACTGGTTCACCCCGATCGCTCACAGCAAATAATTCTTCGCGCGGACCAACTTGATCTGATTGAGCAACAGTGCGCACGGCTCCCTTTCTTTGTTAGGGATGCTCATTGCTTCTTCAGTGCGCTTTTACCCAAAAATGAATATCAAACCACCCACGGATTCAATTGCAATTTCATAAGCGGATTCATTTCGATAAACTCGAGAGCAAGAAAAAGGCCCGTCAGGCGTTCTGCGCGCGGATCAGAACTTAACGTAGTCAGATGATTTCATCGACAGCAAAAATGTTGAATAACGTAATACTTAGCATAACACTCGGCATGTCTATTAATCAAACCCTTACGAACAACAGAGGAAAGTAAACATTTAAAAAGTTGAACTATGTTGTCGTTACGAGGCACCAAATGCAACGCATTTGTCCGGTACTTAAAAAAGGCGCTAATATTCCGTTCTTTTACACATGCTACAATTAATAAAAACTGAAAAAATTACAGCGTACCATCAGTCAACTTAGATATAACAAGCTTTAATTCGATATACGGTATTTCAAAGTCGCATGAGCCATTTTTGAGATACGATTCTTAATGAAGTTACTGAACGACTCCTAACTAATGAAAAGTAACATCGCTCTTTTGTCTTCTCATCATATTTCCCAAGTACTCTTTCTATAAATCCTAGCTCTCTCCTCTCTCGGCCGCATATTTCCCAGATGTGTCTTCCCCACGATAAGTCTTTAGTGATTGTTACACCTAAAATACCTTATGGTTTCAACGCTTACGATCTTCGCGTTATTAATTTTATAGGATCGCCCTATCGAGATCCTACCTCGTGAGGATCCCATATGTTAACAGCACACTCCAAGTGAGTTCTTGCTGGCTGCCCACTACGAAGAGAGTCCTCTATCCTGGCATCTTCTGTGGAGAGTACCTCGCCAACGTTAACGGCGGCGCTGAGAGAGAACTTTCCGAGTGTTGGCCCAACTTCTCACAGGCGGCAAAGGCAATCAGTCCCTCAGTCAGCGACTATTCAGGCTCCTGGAGCGTCCTGTCAGTTCCAGAACTCCTGGAGAGGTCCACGATAACAGACACGAGCAGACCGGACAGGCTGTGTCATCAAAGAAGGCCAGAAATGGCCGCCGCGGAAGGGAAGCTTCCCGTTTGCGCTTTTTGGTTGGAAATGTTCTCTTGGATTATAATAATCGTGAAAAAATAAACGGAATAGAAGGATCGCTGATTTTTTTAAAAATAGCGGAGCTGAAATATCAATGAAATTCCATTGTCTTCGAAATTACGCGTCATTATTACATGTACTATTTTCCTAAGTAGCTACACAATGTTGGCCAACGCTGGGGATTCATGGGCTGCTCAACATTGACAGAGCGTTGGGATTAGATGTAAGCCAACGAATATCCCACAACGGCCAACCCATGTGGTACATAATATCAACAAACAATGGCTACAAAAAGGCATGATACCTAAATGCCAAATTGGATAGATGTTACATGCGTGTAGACGTATGGTATGTGATGTAAGCTTCCCCTGCCTGCGTGGCCTGTTGTCAGATAAGAACTCGGCGAGAGAGAGAGAGAGTCCAGTGTCTGCGAGCAGTCACGGGGAAGATTTCCCGATTATCGGACACTGGTGTCCCTTCCGACCAGACATGGAAATTTCCAGAAGACCTTTGCCCCCGCTAGCAACATATGAACCTCGGGGGATGGATACAGAGAGACTACGCCGGGGCGAACGCTGCTGTTTCTGGAATGAAGTCCATTCACCAGCAACCGCTTGAGCAATTACTCTCTGGTGCCAACGAATGCGTGCCACTCGGTCTTAGCAATTCAATTGGAATGATCGCCGTTAACCACACCTCCGTGCCACAACGGTATATGCCATGCAAATGATAATGAATTTATGTCCAAACAGGCCGGATGAGAAACATAATCCGTATATGCAAGTTTACAGGAGGCCGTGCCAAGAGGTAACAGTAATTGAAAACCTGAAGATATTAAAATAGCAATTTTACTAAGTGATTCTCCAATCTCCCGAAAGAGGGATGCTAACGGAAAGGAATAGGCGAAGAGGATGCAGGAATCCAGAGAGCTCAAGTCGTAACGGACAAAACTCCCGAGTCCCACACAAACACGGTTGGAGCATAAACCGCGAGGGGTTTATACTGAATCTGACCATTGCAAGAGGCGCCTCGCGAACGTCATTTGTCGCGCGGTTGGATGCAATGCCGACTGCTTACTCACCACCGCGTGCCAGCAGATGGTTGACAGCAGGCATCTGGGCGAGACCACGCTGGCAATTTCGCAATGACTGAAATTATATTTGCCACTAGTCTTGCGCGATAATAAGTAAATGGTACCATCAACAGATCCAGGCTTGATGTAGTGGACGCCAAAAGAAAAAAAAATAAGGCACTCCTAAATTAAATCTGTGGAGACGTGCTTAAAGCTTTATTTCTTTCATTTTTAAATAAATGGAAAATGTAAAATATCCTTTCAAGTAGTCTTTTCTTGATGAAGGTAAGTAAACAATGCACTTCCACAAAATATTTTTTGTAAGTATTTTGTGGAAGTGCATCGATTCCTTACCCTCATCATGAAGGAATTCCACGTAGTCAAGCCAGACACCGTCAACTTAGTCTTTTCTTCAAGTACCTATTGCTAAGTCACACTTCCACGGCTGTCCTCCCTTCAGAATTCTTCACAAGCATTCTAGGCTGCTCTTTAAATCTCCTTTTAAAATAAATTAGCTCGCACGGTCGAAAATAACCTTATGGGACTGAATCAAGTAAAAGTAAAGTTGAAGTAAAACCGGAATAACTGATCACATTAGTATGCCACTAACATGAATTGATTATTCATGAAATGGAAATTACTATGTTGATTCATTATATAATATCGTTTTACTTTATATTCACGAGAGGCAAGTAAACGTAGGGTCTGGTCGTTCGACTACGTCCTATGAAAGCGAAAAACACTAAAATCTCAGCATTCCGATCTCGCGGCCAGGGAAGTTGCAGTGGACACAGTCTCACGAGTCTGCAGCCGGAATGTTCAAAACTCTCCGACAGAAACCTCGCAACATTATTATTTTGACCCTGACACATGCATTGTACCGTCTCAAACATACTCCCTCTAGAGGGTTTGCGTCCTCGAGGTTCATATCTCTCTCAAAAAGGGAAAAGTAGTCGTCCTATTGTCTCGTAAGTGATCGAAATGCAGTATGACGGAATGAAATTTAAACCCTTCGACACAACTTCATCGTTAGGTCACGGAACATGCGTTGTGCATTGAATCAACTCTATTCATCTTGAATTGGCGATATATTTTTTTAAATGGGCGTTTTTCAAGTCTGTTTCCGCACTAATAGACGCTTCAGACCGAGAGGAAAGGCATAAGGAAAGGAATGAAAGGGATGGGGGATCCTCATCATCAATGTATCTTTTTTTTCTTTTTTTTAATGGGTGTTTTCAAGTCTGTTTCCGCACTAATGGGCGCTTCGGACCTATGTATCTTTGCATGAGTGTTTTCAAAGTCTGTTTCCGCACTAATAGGCGCTTCAGACCGGGAGGAAAGGTATAATGATAGGAATGGAAGGGATGGGGACCTCTCTCTCCTCTATGAATCTGATGCATCTTTGAATAAGACTGTAATCGCAGGGTTTACCAGGAGGGCTGCTTTAGCAGGCATCAGGCCGGAACCGCGCTCTGGTATTAAGTGTTCCAAGGGACGGCTGTCGCATCTTCCCTCCATTCCAATTCATTGCGGTTCGTTGCCCTCGTCCGCCGAAATATAAATAGCATCGCTCTCTGCGCTCCTCCCTTCTCCCGTTATCCCCCTCCGGTGCCGCCATCTATGGAGGAGAGGCGGAAGGAGAGAGGAGGACGCCGCCCGCCGCCCGGGAGGTGCGTCTCGAGAACGGATACAGTGCCACCTGGTGGCTGCCGCTCGGAAGCTGGGCGTCTTTCCCGCCGGTCGGGAGGAATTTTTCTCACCTCCACTTCCCTCCTCATAAGCTTGCGATCCTCCTCTCTTCTGCCATCTCCGCTCCGCTCTTATGCAGAGGAACTTCCCTATCCAAAATTGCATCTCCAAAGCATACTTCCGCCCCCCGAGATGAAGATGTCAGCATCACTACGCTCTCCATGAAGCACTCTGTAACTAACCAATGGGGGCGTTTACTCGGAACCGAAATCGCAATTCTGTACACGAAATCGTTAGATGGAAACGAAAAAAGAATTTTGGTGAAAAAATTAATCTTCTAACCACAACCATTCACTCATAAATCAAAAATTAAAATAAGCAAAAGGTGACGCCCACCGAAAAAGCTGCTTTGATAACACTGACGTCATTTTCCTCCCATCCTTGACTGCTTTTCGAGGAAGGGAAGGGAGTGGAGGGGGGTTCTCGGAAGGTCTGATCGCGCAGATGCTGTCGCAACTGCTCCCATCGGCAGAGTCAGCTGTGTGTCCCCCCATTGCGATGAAGCGAAGTAGCTTCACGGGATGAGTTGTGATTGGACGAAGTCGATATGCGTCAGAGGTTGCACCACGCCCACTTTTCCGAGAGGGTTAAAAACATCAGTTTTTCGTCGCTTTTAACTCGAGAAATAATTGTCGGATCAAAAAACGGAAAAATACGGGTCTCTTTATTTT